>CM016626.1:74064423-74790418 GCA_005393395.2 Gossypium australe | reverse complement strand
TTAATTTCAAAAATATATTTTTAAAACTTAAGACATAATTTTAAAAAAATATTTAAAATTTAAAAAATAATTTAAAAATAATATTTAAAATTTTAAAAAAATATATATTATAAAACATTTCAAATATACATTTCAAATTTTTTAAAATTAATAACAAAAATAAAATAAAATAAAGTAAACAAAATAAAATAAGAAAAATATAAAACTTAAAAAAAGAAAAAAATTTAAAGAAAAAGACAAAAGTTAATAAAAAAGTAAAAAAAAAAGTAAAAAAAGGGTGTAGGTCTGGTCTTGTGGCGCCATTTAAGTTGGCTCCACCAGAAAATGAAAAATTATTTTGAAGTCCCCCATTTTTTCAGAACTTGCAGTATTTTCATGATATTTATACAGGTGGCGCCATTTTACATGGTTCTATCAAAAAAATAATTTTTTAATGCTCCCTGCTGACGTGGCAAGTTGATGGCACCATATAATTTAGCTCCAGTAACTTTTATGGTAGATTTCAGGTCATTTTGGTGTTTAATTAAAAAAGTGAATCTTTTTAATACTTAATTAAATTATTTGGGTTATTTAAATAAAAAAATCAAAATTTTAAGGAGAAAAGAAACTAAGACATCAAATTATACAAACCCTATTTCTCTCAAAACCCAAAATATCAATTTAATTGGTGTTCTTCGATTTGTGCTCCACACATCCACATAGACACAATATATATTGAGGTCAACTAGTAAATAGTATAGATGAAATTCTTGGTCCTCCAAATTATTCCATCGTTACCTTGTTGAGCGTGCACAATACTTCCACTGCAAATTGCTCTCTCTTTCATGCCAAATGTGATCAAATTACTCTAAAGAACAAAACACGTGTATGTATTTTGGTGAGTCAAAATTTCCTTTCATTCATCTAAGATCTCTAGACTACCTTCCTTTTTGTAACACTGGAGATTCATGGATATCCTCTGCTTTTTGAACAATGAGAGATGGTGACGAAGAAATGGAGGAGAGAGGATAACATCAAATGATGTTCAATTTAATTTTTATTTAATATTAAACTTTATTTTTTATTTAATTAAGATGTCACATGCTTGATTAGTAAAATTTTTTTAATGAAAGTTAACGGTTGGACCATTCTATATGATAGAATCATAGTTTAGGTACACTCTTGATAAAAATAACGTTTTTGGTAAAAAATAAAGGTTTAGGTACCTAACTGAGAAAAACATTATAGTTTAGGGCTAATTTTCATTCAAGCCTCCATATACTTATATATAAAAAGAAAGGTAGGTACCAACAATGTACTATCAAGGGAGAATACAAGTTTGAATATTGGAGACAATATTTTTGGGAAGGACAATTATAGATCCTAAAGCAAAGTCTATTAACACATGGGTATGCTCTCTCTCTCTCTCTAATTTAAAATCTATATTGAGTTTAATGTCATAAACTAATTGAACATCAATTTAATATGTTATAAGAGAAAAACAATCCATTGATAAATTTAAAAGAAAGACTTAATTTAAAAAAAAAACTAAAAATTAGTCGTACTTTTTCTATGCAGTTTATTTTTATCAAAATCATTTATGTTTATTTTTATTAATAATTAATATATATGAAGGTACTTGAACTCGACAACTTGTACTTACTTAGTACCTAATTTTTTTTTTTGACCTAACTGGCTAACTCGGTACCTTTTTTTAGGTGCCTGATTAACACCATTTTTTTACCAATCCTTTCACGCCATGTGTATTAAAAGAATCAATCAATTTTTTACACATGTATTCAAAAACATTTAATTTAATTTTTTTAAATTTATTAAATAAATTTTGTTAAAACTTTTAATTTATTTTCCATTGACCGTTCTCAAGCTTTCCCCCTCCACCCGCCAGCCATTTCTCCTTCTCAATCCCTCACCATTCTTAGTTTTTTTTTCATCCTCAACTTATTCTTTTGCTTTAAGAAAATATATAATAAAAAAAGCCCATTTTATAGTTTTTTTTGGTAGGTGAGAAAGAATAAGAAACTAAAAGATTTATTTTTAGTTTTTTTGGGTGTTAGAGATTTTTTTTTACTCCGTTTTTTTTTTACTTTCTTTACCCATTAATTTTATTTTTATTTGGTTTTCCTGTTCTCTAGTTTTGTTTCCTTCATCTGAATCAGTGTTGGATTGATTTTCATTTTTCATTTCTCTAGTTTTGTTTTCCTTATCTGAATCAATTTTAGAAAATGACGATGATGTATGAATGACGTTGGGTCAGGGGTTAAGCGGTGACGACTTAAACAAAATTTGGCGATGGTGATAGCGAAAGGGGATGGTGAATAGTGATGGTGTCAAAGAAGAAGAAACAATAGGAGAAATTGAAACGATGGCAATGAAAAATAAATTAATTAACTAAACTAATTTATAAAAATTAGAGAAGAATAAATTAAATATTTTTCAATACATGCCAGGCAATATTTTTTAGTTTTTTAATACACGTTGCGCAAGTTGATTAGTTGATATTAAAAACTTAATGGTGTTAGTGTTGGATTTGGTGCCCTAAGTGTAGTATTTTTGTCTATGCACACTTGTACTTTTTTTGAATAGATTGGTTAATAAAATTATTCATGAATTACATTAATACATCGTATATTGTCCTCACATGATTGTTGCATGTAAAGCAAAATAGAAGCAAATAGTTCTCATTGGTTGTCTAATGTTTAACTATTACTAGGCGATATTACGTTGTCATTTCGTAATACAGAAAGACAAGGTCTACTACTAGACGAGCCTAAACATGCCATTAGACTAATCAGAAATGTGCAAATCGATTCAAAGACTAATATGTTACCTATCAAGTCCAGTTGGGGAGATGCTTTGCCTTGGGCATCGGAGTGGATGACTCCCAGAAGATAGAGACATAGATGTGTCTAATTGGACTAACAGTATATCAGACTAGACTTAAGGAGAATGGATCCTGAATTCGTTTATGGATTTTGGTACCCCTTAAACTTGGCCTAGACATTATGGCTGAATGTCGAAGATCACATTGACCATGTTGATGGCGTAGAAAATTATTTAGCTATTTTATTTCGACAATCGCCATCTTTTAAAATCGACATTTTTATTTGCTTATGAAAAACCAAGTAGCGTCTATAAACCTTCTTTTGGAAAGAATTTATCAGAAATCGATTAACTTAGAAAAACTCAAGTTTCGAATATTTATAGAAAACATCATATTTCAAAAATGTTGTAGCAAAAAAAAAAATAACTAAAATTTCACTTGTTTATTTAAAATCGTGTTTTTGACATATCTTGTAAAATATCAATTAAGTTAGCAAATGGCTTTGAGTTTTCAAAAATGAAGTCATGATTTTGAAATAATAGCTTTGAGTTGAGCTTGTCGTTTAGGTTGAAAAGTCTAGTTTTTCTTACCAAATTTATAAATCGTCTTAGGTGATAATTCTAAAAAATCGTGCAATATCATCCAAAAACCCAAAATCAAAATAAAAGGTCTCAAGCCATAGTCCGAAATAATAAATAATAGTTCCAAAATACCAAATGATAAAGTATAATAGTTTATTCAAAAACATCAGAGTGTGTAACAGCCCGTTTTTAGTGAAATCAGAATAGTGGTTTCGAGACCAGAAATTTGATGTGAAAATATTTATTTTTATTATTATTTCGAGGTCTATAGCATGTTAGTAATATCGTATAAAAATTTTGTTAAGAAATTTTACCGTTTGCATGCTTAATTCGATAAAAATAACTAAATTGCAAAAGGTGCAAAACTTGAGTTCTATAAGCTAAGGGGATTTAATAGCTATGATATTAAAGTGTTGGAGGGTTTATGTTGTAATTAAACCATCCATAGTGTGAGTGGACATATATGGACACTTCATTAAGTAATTTAAAGGTTATATATTAAGGTTAAAAATGTAATTTAGTAAAATAATTAAAAACAAAGTCACCATATTTGTTTTGTCCATCTTCCACCAAAATTTAGTTAAGGAAACTCCATGAATGAAGCTTGAAGTTTCGGCTATGGTTCATCTTTGCATGTAAGTGTGGTTTTGTCACGTTTTTAATGATTTCTATATTTTTGGAGTCATTGTAGCTTAATCTAGCTAGCCCAGGAATTATTTTGCAAAATTGTTAAAAGATTAGGGTTTTTCCATGAATGTATATATGTTGTTTGTAAAGTTTGGTAGTGGAAAATGAATCCTTGTTGTTAAATAAACAACTTTGTAAAGTGATTTTTGATGAATTTGTCAAGGAGGGATTAAATTGAAAAATGAGAAAATTCATGGTGTAATTTGTGAAATAATGAAATTATGGGCTTCTATGAGTTTATATGAAATTTGGGTAGGCTTAGGTAGCGATGAAATTGCATGAATTTCATTTTACAAATTTAAGGACTAAATTGTTAAGAAATTAAACCATTAGGGGCAAAAGTGTAATTTTTCAAAAATGTGAATTTGGATTAAATTGAATAGAATGGTTATTAAATTGATTTATTTTGTTCATTTAGACCAAGATAGACCTTGTACAGCTTTAGATCAAGGAAAGAGAAAGCTTTAGATTAATCTACTTCGTTTCTACATTTTATCATCGAGGTAAGTTCGTATATTTAAATAGCATTTTAAATTATGTTTAATTGCTATTATTTTATAATATCAAATTGAGTCTCGATGGAAAAATCCCATGGCATATTAACGACCATCGATCAATGAAAAGGGATAGCTTTAGCTATCGAATTATGAAAAAGGATAGCTTCGACTGTCAAATTATGAAAAGGGATAGCTTCGGCTATAAAATTATGAAAAGGGATGGTGACAACAATTGAACTATGAAAAGGGATAGCTTCGGCTATCAAATTATGAAAAGGGATAGCTTCGGTAATCAAATTATGAAAAGGGATAGCTTCGGCAATCAAATTATGAAAAGAGATGGTGACGACCATCAACTATGAAAAGGGATGGTGACGACCATCAAAATTATGAAAAGGGATATCTTCGGTTGTCGAACTATGAAAAGGAATGGTGACAACCATCGTGATTCCACTTTACGTAAGCTTCGGTAAAAGTTTTGATGCAAGTTACTTGTTACTATGGAAGGTAGGAAGCATGTGTTTTCATGATTTGGGGAAAGTTATTTTATCATGTGTTGATATTGATTTTATATGATCAAGCACTAATTTGGGTTGTTGGTGATGCCTAGGCTTGTGCCAAGCTTGTGTTGGAATGATCCATGTTTATGTTAAGCTTATGCATTGTATTGGTAAGCATCGTTGATGAATTATGAACTTACTATGTAACACCCCTCACCCGTATTCAACATTGGAATAGGGTTACGGAATCGAACTTAAAACACTTTAAAACACAAATTTCATATACAATTTATCATTTCAAAAATAATTCAATCACAACCAATGATAGTGTCCCTTAAACGAGCCTACAAGACCTTAAACATGCATTAGAAATGGTTCGGGACTAAACCGATAACTCAGGGAATTTTCAACACTTATAAATTTTTTCTCCAAAATAGGGGACACACGCCCATGTCACAGGTCATGTGAACATTCGAAATGGGAGCACATGGACGTGTCCCAGCCCGTGTCTAAACAATGAGGTTACTGACTTGGGTCACACGGCCAACCACACGCCCATGTGTCTAGCCCATGTGCCCTTCGAAGTGGCCACACACGTCTGTGTGCCAGGCCATGTGCTAGGCCGTGTCAAACCTGTAGGGTATATTGACTTATGCAACACGGCCAAGTCATATGCTCGTGTGCTAGGCCGTGTGCCAATTAGGGGGTATACTAACTTGTACCACATGGCCAATCACACGCCCGTGTGTGAGACCATGTGGAGCATACTGACGTCACTTCAATTTCAACAATAGGGGACACACAACCGTGTAACATTATTGTGTGTCACGCACGATTGAGACACACGCCCGTGTCTCTGCCCGTGTGGACAAAAATAGGCTATTTACCAAGCCAATTTGCCACCCACAATCTTATGTACCTAAATAAACCAAATGGAACCAATTCATAGCATAATTGAACATCCACCACATTCAAGACAATTTCGTACCATTTCCAATACTAACCAATTCAAAGTACATAAGTACCACAATATGCTATCTAAATTCATACCAATCTTTATAACCTCAAATCATCAAAATGACCATTATCAAAAATGCATTATTTGGCCTAATTTCACAAGCACACCTATATCCACAAATCATCAATTTACCATTCATAGTACCTATCATCATTAATCATTACAACCAACTCAATATACACAAGACATAAGCATATATATATATATATATAAATACACATGGTTCAAACGTACCAATTAAACCATAATGATCCATCACACATGGCTATATATACATACCAAACATAAACATTTGCAAGCTAATTCATTTGGCCAAATTCTTTACCAAATATAACCAAAATGACTCAAAATCCCTATACATGCCATATGACCAAACCATGAGTTCAAAAGTACCAAAGTGACGGTTGGATAGTGTGATAATGTCTTTGACGATCCTTGAATCTGATCTAGCTTTGAATTCTCTATAAAACATGAGAAAAATAAACAAAGTAAGCAATAAAATTTAGTAAGCTCATATGATGTAAACTTAACTATTCACAAATACACCATTCATCAATTTAAACATATTAACATGTAATTCGTGGTTACTAACAAACCTTTCACATGCTTATTCATATGCTATTATACAAACTTCATAACTTCTTCGATTTAAGGCTCATACTATGCATGCCTGTACCAATCCGTAACGAGCTACATATTCGGAATACCGTTGAATACTCGTTATCTCACACACTAAGTGTCGTACGTAGCCGAAGCTATCTAAAATCACACACTAAGTGCCATACATAGCCAAAGCTATCACAATCTCGCACACTAAGTGCCATATATAACCTGTAACACTCCTTACCCGTATTCGACACCGGAACTGGGTACGAGGCATTACTAAACATAACTCACTTGAACATACAACTTTAGGCTATAAGATTTCATTCCAACTTAAAACTTTCCACTCACATTCAAAACATTCCCATTATAGGCCTACGAGGCCTTAAACATACAAACGGTAGGTCTCGGAATCAACCCGAGAACTTTTGTAACTTAGAAAAATTCTACCTTAACAGGGCCACACGCCCGTGTGAAATGAAACACGCCTGTGTGGGTAGGCGTTGTGATCACACACGCCCATGTCCCTAGCCCGTGTGAAATTTATTTTTCATTTCGAACCTGGAGGGGTTTTCACACGGCCGGACACACGCCCATGTCCTTGGCCCGTGTCCTCCATACGGCCTAGACACGCTCGTGTCCTCGCCCGTGTGTGAAAACCTGGGTATTCTGTTTATGACGTCAGTAACCTTATAAGGGGCATACGACCTAGGCACACGCCTGTGTGTCTAGCTTGTGGTCGACACTGACTTGCAACATTAACATGCAAGGGACACACGGCCCAGCCACATGCCCATAGGACTGACCGTGTGTTACACACGGCCTAGACACACGCCCGTGTGCCTACCCGTGTGGACAAGAACAATGTTATTTTCCAAGCTCTTTTTATCCTCTTTTTATCCCCCAAACTCACACAACATAAATCCCATTCAACCATTTACCAAGCAACTTAATCATGCAACATACACCTTCATGAATAATCTCATCTTTTCATAAATTAGTAATAATGAGCCATCAACTATAGTAATATACAAAAGAGTTCATCTTTAAAAGAGCCAACACACTTGGCCAAAACAACAAAACATTTCACTAAGTCTAGCCCCCATACATGCCAAACTCAAAATGCTAAGTTTAAATATACCAAGATGAGCTAATAGTGTGGGTGATCTTCTGATTATCTTCATATCTTGAAATAGCTCTTTGACACTATAAAACAAGGGAAAAAGAAATGGAGTAAGCTTTAAGCTTAGTAAATTTACATGTAAACATTAAGCATCATGACATATGCTAATCCATCAATAACATTACATACTAAGCAAGAACAATTTACATTTCTATAGTCATGCTTACTCATTTCATCTCTTACCACATTCCAACCATATAACAATTCTATTGCTCACATTTACCTGTACACATTCCCTGCACTCATCACCACAAAGCAAATGATTCATTTACTTATACAAATTTCTTGGTGAACGCCTCGGAATAATACTCAGTACCCGGTGGTTTCGCACACAGCCCACCATTAATCAATAATAGGGTGGTATCACACATAGCCCACCAAATGATAATATAAACGATGGTATCGCACACAACCCATCGTGAATAAGTAATAAGGTGGTATCGCACACAGGAAAGGATAATTATGGTGGTATCGCACACAACCCACCAAATAATTATTATGGATATTTTTCCGCACTTACATATCTATTCCGAGGTTCATCCGAGAATTAATCACTATCTACCAATATCAATCAATCTCACTCATAATTGATCTCATTCATACTATAACAGTCCGGTTTAGACCCTAGTCGAAATAGTAGTTTCGGGACTACAAACTTGAATCGTGTAATACTTTTTAATATTATTTTCTGTGCCTTTAATATGTGATTAAACATGTGTTAAAATTTTGTAAGTTAATTTATCCGTTTGTATGCTTAATTTGATAAAAGGATTGAATTGCATCGAAATGCAAATTTGCATGTTTTATGAAAAGATGCCTATTTGTCATGTATTTATAAGTGTGAAGGCTTTATATGGCAATTAAGCCAATACTTAGATGGTGGATGATTAAAAGTCATTAATAAGCTTATTGTTATTTGTCTTATATGTTTAAGGAAAGGATAAAATGGTAAAATGTATAATAATATGTTTGTAATAAAATAAACAAATGAAAAGATGAATGTTATCATCTTTGGGGTGCCAAAAGTTTGAAGAAAGAAAAAGAAGAAAACTTGCTAGGGCATTCGGCTATTGTATTGCAAAATTAAGGTATGTATTGGCTTTGGATTTTGATGATTTTTATGTTTTTGAGATTGTTGCTTAGTCTACTATCAAGCTCATGTTGTAAATTGAAGAATTGATGATGTTCATGAGATGTGACATTGATGAAATAGTGAGCTTTGTGATGAGTTTAGGTGTTAAATGAAAGATATGTGTTAAATGAACATGTTTTATTCTTGAAATTTTGATGAATTTAGCTAACTAGGGCTAAATTGAGAAAATGATTATTTGAGGGACTAAATTGTGAATTTGATGGAAAATATGGGCTTGCATGAGATATATGAGCATTCGGCTAAGCATGGGTATATGGTGATTTTGTGTATTTGATGTTTTGAGAAAAATGGACTAAATTGATAAAATGTGCAAATGTGAGGGCTAAATTGCAAATTGCCCTAAATATGTGTATTTGGATTGAATTGAATGAGTTGTTGAATAAATGGATCAAATTTGAATATGTATAGATCAAGACCGAAGAAAATGGATTTAGATCGCGAGAAAACGAAAGTAATCGAGTAGCTGTATCCGTTCCCGTTAAACCGAATTTGATGTAAGTCAATATACAAATAAATGTATTTGTAATGAATTATGTATGTTCATATGACTATTGATAATGATGAATGCTTATGAGATGTTGTATACATGAATTCCAAGATAAGATCGACATAGTGTTAACATCTGAGAAGTCCCGTACGAACCTAGGAATAGATAGGATTAACTATGTCATGACATAGGTGTCTGTTACGCAATATCATGTAAGACCACGTCTGGGACGTTGGCTTTGATTCGAGATTTCGTGTAAGACCACGTTTGGGACATTGGCATCGATATGAGATGTACGTGTAAGACCATGTCTGGGACGTTGGCATCGATATGAGATTTACGTGTAAGACCATGTCTGGGACATTGGCATCGTAATGATTCATGTAAGACCCTGTCTGGGATAGTGGAATCGATATCTAGTTACATGTAAGACCACGTCTGGGACGTTGGCATTGTACGACTATTCCGAGCATTCCGAGTAACCTATTAGATTCCAAACGGTTCAACAGGCAAATCCGAGATATGAACGATTAGGTGATTGAATATCCGTTTCAGGTGCGATTGATATGTACACTAAGTGCATATAAAAGGTAAGTATTTATATGATCTTACTAAGATGAATATGTGTAATGAAATGATGAGATGATATATGAAATTATGCTTAAGTGAACTATGTGTATATGTGGAATTTGAGTTAAATAAAGTGATAAGATATGGCTAAGTAAGTGAGCCAAACTCTATGTAAGATGTATATGCTATGAGAACCATTATTGTCATTGTATAAATACGTTATGTGCATTTATGTTAAGTTTATTTGTATATGGCTTACTAAGCTTTTGAAAGCTTACTCTGTGTGTGTTTGTTCTATTTTTTTTAGATCGTCAAAGCTACTGAAGGCTCGGGGATTGTCGAGGATCATCATCACACTACTCAACTTGTTTTGGTATTTTTGAAATATGTATATAGTTAGATATGTCATGTATAGGCTAGTCATTTTGGTTGTGTTTGAAATGTGTATAATAGCCATGAGATGTGGCTAGATAAGTATTGGTAATATGCTTGGGAACATATATGGAAATGATGGATGTTTTGGTATGACTAGATAGTTTATGAAATGGTTAAAGATATGGTAAGCATATGGATGCATTATGAGTATGTTTGACTGACCAAAGAAGTGGATCTATGATAGGTAAAGGTAGATGAATCATGCTTAATTGCATATGTATTTAGTTGTACAATTTGGCATGGTTGGAGTTGCAATTGTAGGTGAAGATTTGATGATTACTTTGATATGTTTTGGGTGCAAAGCTTTGTTGAGTATTTGGTATGTTTTTGTTTGTCAATTGAGTATGATATGAATTGGTATATTGCTTGTTGGTATGACCCTATTGTGGGTGGCATTATGGCCTTGACAATGGCCTATTTTGCCTACATGGTTATGGCACACGGGCATGCCATATGGCCGTGGGAAATTGACAGTATTTAGGTAAGAGTACACGACCTTGGCACACAGACGTGCCTGGTAGCCGTGTGATTAAGTCAGTATATAGCCTAAGTGCACACGTCCATGGTACACGGGTATGTCTAGTGGCCATGAGGAAAAGTCAGTATACATGCCCTGTTTTGGCACGGCCAAGACACATGGGGGTGTTTGGTGTCCATGGTAGACACACGGCCTACCCACACAGACGTGTGGCCTGCATAACTTAGAAAAGTTTTAAATTTTTTGATAATTTCTGTATGTGTTTGGCCTAGTCCCGGCCCTACTCTAAAGCATGTTTAGGTCTCAATTGACCAATATAAGGGACACTTTGATTGTGTTTAGTGAATGATTGTATGATGATAAACCGTAAAAGTAACATATTTTAATCCCACATTCAGCATACTTCCGGATGATTTATTCCTTGATTCATGTAAAAAGGTGCTTTTAATCCTTTCTTTTCATGTCTTATACTCAGGAAAGCACCCAAGGATGGAAAGAACGAGAAACGGGCCTAAAACAAACCAAATTGGGCCAAAGAGGAAATCGACACGGCCTGGACTTAAGCCCACACGGCCGTGCCTCATTGAGCAACTAGAACAAGGCCTGATCCCGATTCACACGGCCGTGCCTCATTAAAGAAATCCGAACACAGCTTAAAGACCGTTCACACGGGTGTGTGCGATGCCCGTGTCCCTATCATGGCAAAGAGCAATTTCAATCGGAAGAGGATACTTAGGGCTAAAGAAACGCATTCCAAGAGCCTATATAAACCCCCTAAAGTGCAACCTGGAAGGGGGCGGTGAGCGAGGCCAAGGAGCCAAGCCGAAAAGGTCAGATTTGTGGGAATCACTCGAAGATAGCCAGTTGATCCATCTCAAGAAGCCAGAATTCTACTCAAGACGGCGGATTTCTGCTTCAATACCTTCAGGGAGTTTTAGGGATTTCTTATGTTTTCTTTTATCTTTTCTTCTAAGATGTTTTCTTTTATTATTATGAACTAAACCCTTCAGATACCTGAAGGGGATGAAACCTAAGACGGATCTTGTTATTGTTTTCTGAACTATATGATAAATACTTGATTTGTTCTTAATTATGTGTGCTTAATCCTTGTGTTAATATTTCCGGGATATTGATTCAAGTTGGATGTGCTTAGGTGGAGGAGCAAAAGTCCCTGCTTAAGGGTAGATCTAGCATAATTAAGCGGAGTTGATCGCGCGCCTAGAGATAGGGTGACGAGATTTTGCCGGATTAGGGTGAAACTTAATATGGGAGTCCATAGATTGAGTTACTGTGATTCTAGGGGTTTTAATTAGAAAGAGATTTCAATTAATCAACCTAGGGTTAGACGTTATTCGCCTCGAGAGAGGGTTTAATATAAATTAGGGAATCTTACGAATCAAGTCAAGTGAATAAATCGTCTGGTTCAGTGTTAGATAACAAGTGAAGTCTAGGTGGATTCTTCCTAAGGGTATCGTCGTGATCAACTAAGTTTTCCCAACAGTATTTCCCCAATTCATTCTTTTTGTCTTGTGTCTTTAGCTTAGTAGTTAGTTAAATTTAGATTAGATAACAACTTCACTTATTTTAGGCTAAATAATAAAAAGAAAGTTAGTATTAGTACTTTTAGTTCTTTTGGGTTCGACAATCTAGTCTTGCCTAAGCTATACTACTGTTCGATAGGTGCACTTGCCTCAATCGTTGTTAGAGTTAGTTTCCAGGTTTGATCATTCTCATTCATATAAATTTAAAAACTCTGAAATCTAACGATCAAGTTTTTGGCGCCATTGCTGGGGAACTAAAATATTAAGAAAGCTCTATTTTTATTACTTTAGCCATTATTTTCCGCAATTTACTTTTATTTTTTATCTTTAGGTTAAATTTTGATTTTGCTAAATTTTCTTTCTTTTCTCAGCAGGTACCTTTAGTTTATGACTAGAAGGAATCCGAAAGGACCATTAGTATATGACAGTGATATTGAAGCAACCACTCGCAGGAATCGCAGAAAAATTAGGCGAGCCCTAAATTACACAGAAGAAGAGCGCGAAAACAGATCCAATCCTACTGAAGGGATGGACGAGAATAATCCACCACCACAAGATGTGGGAGAAAATAATGCTCCGCGTACTATGTACGATTATGCTAAACCTCATTTAACAGGAGCAGAATCGAGTATTGTTAGGCCTACTATAACTGCTAATAATTTTGAATTAAAGCCTAACACTATACAAATGATTCAACAATTTGTTCAATTTGATGGTTTGCAGGACGAAGACCCGAACACTCATATAGCTAATTTTTTAAAGTTCTATGATACCTTCAAAATAAATGGTGTTTCTGATGATGCCATACGTCTTCAGTTATTTCCTTTTTCATTAAGGAATAAAGCCAAACAGTGGTTAAACTCGTTACAACGAGGGTCAATCACTACGTGGGATCAAATGACCGAAAATTTTTATTAAAATATTTCCCACCGGCCAAAATGACCAAATTACGAAATGATATCTCTTCGTTTGTGCAGATGGATATAGAGACATTATACGATGCATGGGAGAGATACAAGGATCTCTTGAGAAGGTGTCCGCACCATGGTTTACCCTTATGGCTTCAAGTCCAAACTTTCTATAATGGTGTGAACCCTTCAACAAGACAACTAACTGATTCAACCGCCGGTAGAACCTTGAACAACAGAACTCCTGAAGTAGCCTACGAGTTTAGTGAAGAGATGTCACTGAATAACTATCAGTGGCATGTTATAAGGACCAAACCAACAAAATCAGCCGGAGTTTTTAACCTCGATGTAGAGATGATGAATAAAAAGCTTGATAGTTTGTGTTCTTTGCAGGCACATCCAGTAATGCAGTGCGATGCAAGTGGAACTGTAGCGAATCCTGTACCCACCCTAGCAACCGGACACAGAGAGCGAACAGATGAACTATATAGGTAATAATTTTAGATCTAATAATAACCTTTACAGTAATACTTATAATCCAGGTTGGAGGAACCACCCAAATTTTACATGGGGAGGTCAAGGAAATCAAAGACAAAAACCTCCTCAAAATTTCCAAAATCAGTCCTATCCACAGGAAAAGAAGCCGAACCTTGAAGAGATGCTAACAAAATTCATGGCAGCCACAGAAAACCGTTTCCAAAACACTGAAACAAACCAACGAACATCGATTGAAGAGATCAAGAGCCAAGTTGGGGAACTTACTAAGTTAGTTGGACAACTTGCAAAGTTAATGTCCGAACAATCGCAAGGGCGTCTACCAAGCAACATTGAGATTAACCTAAAGGAGCAAATGCAAGCCATTACAACTCATGATAGTATAGGGTTAGATGAACCCAATTCAATACAGGGAACGAGGTAAAAGAAAGTAAAGTAGAGGTAACACACGAAAAGCCAAAACCGGTAATCAAGGAGTACCAACCTCGCATACCTTATCCCGAAGCGATGAATAGAGATGATACAGAGGAACAGTTCGGTAAGTTTCTTAAACTTTTAAAGAAATTACATATCAACTTACCTCTTCTTAAAGCTCTTTTTCAAATCCCAGATTCGAGGAAATTTTTGGAACAGCTCTTGACGAACAAGCACAAATTAGACGAAGAGCCACACGTAGAATTAAATGCAGTATGCTCAGCAATGTTACAAAATAGACTACCGCGGAAGCAAAAAGATCCAGGGAGTTTTACAATTCCATGTTTAATTGGTAGACTAACTGTTGATAATGCATTAGCTGATTTAGGGGCAAGTTTAAATGTCATGCCTTATAAAATGTTTAAACAACTAGGTCTAGGGAAACCCAAACAAACTAGGATGAGCATTCAATTAGCTGATAAAACTGTTAGAATTCCTAGGGGTATTATCGAAGATGTTCTTGTAAAAATTGATAAATTCGTTTTCCCAGTAGATTTTGTTGTCTTAGACATGGATGAGGATAATTTAATTCCCTTAATTTTAGGAAGACCCTTTTTAGGAACTGCTCGAACTAAAATTGATGTTAGCACAGGAGAACTCATACTTCAGGTAGGTGATGAATCAATCAGTTTACAAGCTCCTGACTTGGCCAGGGCAACAATTGATGAAGGTGAAAAAGCAAATTTAGTTGATAACCAGGCTGTTCAACTTTCACCACAAGGATACAAACTTGAGCCAAATCATGGACCTCGTGCCAACACAAAAGAATTACACAAGGAGCGAAGCCTTAAGGGCGACAGATTAGAAGAATGGAAGACACACTTTAAGGAGGAACCAGAACCGCACAAAGAAAAACTGAAGGAGCCCCTAAAAGAGCTCATAGGAACATCAAAACACTTCAAAATAGGAGACCAGGTACTGTTAGATAAATCAGATCCTCGAATCACCATGTCAGACCTGAAAGCAAACGAAGAAATCCCCCTTGAGGTACACAATATCTTCCCATACGAAACAGTCGAGGTAAGCAACCCCATATTCGACACTTTTAAGGTACACGTTTCTCGACTCAAACTTTATCAAAAAAATAGAACTGTACGCATGAGGGAAGATATTCAAACCTTTAAACCTCCTCGATTTTTCAAATACGAGGAAAGTCTAGCTTAAGACTATAAACGAGCACTTCTCGGGAGGCAACCCGAGCACTAACACAATTTATTTTCACATTCTACTTTCAATTTATTTTCTTTTCTTCTTTTCTTTCTGAATACCTAGTTGTAAACTAACCAAAAGTGCAGATTTCCAAACTACACGGTCTTGCACATGGCCGTGGCTGTGACCGTGTGGAAGTACAGAATCCCCGTACTGACATAGCAGAGGCGGTACGAATCAAATCCCAACTAATTTTTGAAATCACGGACCCAACCACCCCACCACGGGCATCGACAAAGTGCCACGGCCGTGGACGACACTGACTTATCAAAAATGGGCGTGGCTGGCTGAAAAACGGGCATGGAAAATCAACACGCTTAGACACACGGCCGTGCGAGGCGGCCGTGTGAAACGACACGCCTTCGGTCCACGGACGTGGGGAAGTACCAGAATTGAGCCTCTATTTAAACACCAACCCCCCTCCCCATTCTTCTCATCTACTTTCCCCCTCTTTTCTTATTCCCTTTTCTCAGATTCCACTCTCCATAACAAGTCTCTATAACTCTTGAGCCACACTAAAGCCATGACGAAGAAGCGGAAGAAAGCAAGCATAGTCTCCTCAAGGAAGACCCCTATACATAAGTTCATGCCGGCTGCTTCACCCAAACAACAAGCCAATGGCCTTTGAGACCATTTAGTTTCTATTTTTTTTCTCTTTTGCTTCAATTTCCTTCCATTTGACAATCTTATGCTTAATCTAGTTTAATTTATTTTAGTTTCTTAGTGTCAGGTTCAAAAAGTTGCTAGGGAATCACCATGACCACGACCATAGCCACGCCACTTCCACCACCGCTAGCACCTCCGTAGCCTTAGAGGTCACACCCACCTCGCGAACCATCCAACAATTAGGACTCCTTGGTCCATCCATCTTTTCTTTTAATTTTATTTTACTTTCTATTTTCCTTCTCTTTAGTTTTCTTGTTCTTGATTATATATTTAGTTTATTTTAAATGTGTCTTAATAAATCCTGGCTAATTCTTCACGAGCTCCCTAATTCCTTCATCTAGCGCAAAGCTCGTTAGTAACCGCCACAACAAAAGACGACACCTCCAACATATTCTCCACATCCTCCAAGGAATCCATCCATAATTCAGGAAGTGTCACTTTTTCCCCTCTCTTTTGATTATCTAATAACTGTTATTATCTATCTTTGTACATTGAGAGCAATGTACATCTTAAGTGTGGGGGGTAAAAGTGCCTAACTTTTTGCATTATTCTCAATCCCTGAGGATAAAAGTGCCAAACTTTTTTTTCATTATTCTCAAATCCCTGAATTATATTATGTTCTTAAGTAATTTTCTCATTTTACTAATTAGGATGAAATTTCTGATGAATTATGAACATTATTGACGTGTTTCTAAGTAAGCCATAGTTAATTGTGCATTGATGATTAAATTAGAAGAATATTAGAGAATCAAGCATGATAAGTCTATTTTTCAGAATAAATTTTTTTGAATAGGTTGTCTACCTGAATCTGAATGTTACCTTGAAATTTAAAATTTACGAGGTTGATGTCAAAAACACCCATAATTTTTGTGAGATTTTGAGCCTTATAGAGCATATATTCTTTTTCATGCTCACTTTATTGATTATGATTATGTCAACATTGAACTGTTATTCTAGAACTTGCTTCGATTATACATGTTGAGACCACACCTATGATTTGATATACCGAGATGATAAAGGCACCTAGGTTTTAACCCACTCACTCCACTAAAAAGCCTACCTCCATAATTAACCCCTAGTGAACCCCGTTGATCCTAACAACCCTTTTTATTGACTCACTCACCAATATTACCCCAAAACCCTTTGTATTTGCTATCACCATTCCTTTTGACTACCCTTATATCGAGATTTGATTTGATTAGTTGCCTAATTATATTATTTCAATAGTTGAATTTATCTTTTATTACTTGATTTGTTCTTAAAAAAAAATTCGAAGTATATTGAGTATTAGTAATATGAAAAGTGAGCTTATACAGTTAAAAGTCTATTTATCAAAAGAAAAGCTTGTAGTATTAGGGTTATTACTTTTCAATTGATGTAGTTACTTATTATTAGATAGGTAACTTGTCAGGTCAGTCTCGATTCTAACCTTCTGATTCAGCCTTTATCCACACCTTTAACTCTAGCCCCGTTACAACCTTGTTAAAGACCTTTTAATATGTTTATCATCTCATTTTACAGTGGTGGAGTTTGATTTTCAGGCAAGCCTATGGGATTAACTTTTCAGGTTTGACTTTTGAGTGCTCTTTTCCTGAACCTTAAACACTTCGAGTGATTTGAGTGAATCTTTTGTGAGGATTTCAGTCCTTGTAGGTTTTGAATTAAGGGTAATTATTCAGGTAAGGGGAAACATCTACGTTTTCGTGAATACAAATGTATGACTTATATTGTTTGAATCTTTAGGACTCTTTGAGTTAGATCATCCATGTATAAATTATCTATGAATTATGATGAGACATTGTTGATAGGAATTATGAATCATGGAAAGTTCATTTTAATTGTGAGTTGAGAATTTTGCTTGAGGACAAGCAAAAGCTTAAGTGTGGGGGTATGTGATAAACTGTAAAAGTAACATATTTTAATCCCACATTCAGCATACTTCCGGATGATTTATCCCTTGATTCATGTAAAAAGGTACTTTTAATCCTTTCTTTTCATGTCTTATACTCAGGAAAGCACCCAAGGACGGAAAGAACGAGAAACGGGCCTAAAACGAACCAAATTGGGCCAAAGAGGAAATCGACACGGCCTGGACTTAAGCCCACACGGCCGTGCCTCATTGAGCAACTAAAACACAGCCTGATCCCGATTCACACGGCCGTGCCTAATTAAAGAAATCCGAACACGGCTTAAAGACCATTCACACGGGCGTGTGCCATGCCTGTGTCCCTGTCGTGGCAAAGAGCAATTTCAATCGGAAAAGGATACTTAGGGCCAAAGAAACGCATTCCAAGAGCCTATATAAACCCCCTAAAGTGCAACCTGGAATGGGGCGGTGAGCTAGGCCAAGGAGCCAAGCTGAAAAGGTCAGATTTGTTGGAATCACTTGAAGATAGCCAGTTGATCCATCTCAAGAAGCCAGAATTCTACTCAAGACGGTGGATTTCTCCTTCAATTCCTTCAGGGAGTTTTAGGGATTTCTTATGTTTTGTTTTATCTTTTCTTCTGAGATGTTTTCTTTTATTATTATGAACTAAACCCTTCAGATACTTGAAGGGGATGAAACCTAAGACGGATCTTGTTATTGTTTTCTGAACTATATGCTAAATACTTGATTTGTTCTTAATTATGTGTGCTTAATCCTTGTGTTAATATTTCCGGAATATTGATTCAAGTGGATATGCTTAGATGGAGGAGCAAAAGTCCCTACTTAAGGGTAGATCTAGCATAATTAAGCGGAGTTGATCCCGTGCCTAGAGATAGGGTTACGAGGTTTTGCCGGATTAGGGTGAAACCTAATATGGGAGTCTATAGATCGAGTTAATGTGATTCTAGGGGTTTTAATTAGAAAAAGATTTCAATTAATCAACCTAGGGTTAGACGTTATTTGCCTCGAGAGAGGGTTTAATATAAATTAGGGAATCTTACAGATCAAGTCAAGTGAATAAATCGTCTGGTTCAGTGTTAGATAACAAGTGAAGTCTAGGTGGATTCTTCCTAAGGGTATCATCGTGATCAACTGAGTTTTCCCAACAGTATTTCCCCAATTAGTTCTTTTTGTCTTGAGTCTTTAGCTTAGTAGTTAGTAAATTTAGATTAGATAACAACTTCACTTATTTTAGGCTAAATAATAAAAAGAAAGTTAGTATTAGTACTTTTTGTTCATTTGGGTTCGAAAATTCGGTCTTGCCTAAGCTATACTACTGTTCGATAGGTGCACTTGCCTCAATCGTTGTCAGAGTTAGTTTCCAAGTTTGATCATTCTCATTCATATAAATTTAAACTCTGAAATCTAATGATCAATGTTCATAAAAGTTTCTGATCTGTTCGATAAAGCCTTTAACCCTAATCTGACGTCAGACACAGGTTAGGGGTGTTACTTTTGATTGGTATCAGAGCTACGGTTTAGTTGATTCTCAGACTAACGTAGCGTGTCAGAGTCTAGCTATACATGCCATATACCTGAACTATGATAGTGTGATGAATCCTGATGTGTAAAATGTGATTTTCGTATAGTAATGGATTCCGAAAGAGCCGTAGCTGATGATGTAGAAAGTAATGCGCCTACTCCATCGCAAGGGAAAGCACCTTCTAATTCGAGACCGGGTACAATCGGTCAAGAGGGAGAAGATAAACAAGCTTTCTTCCAGATTATGAGTGAGTGGTTCACTTAGTTCGTAAGAAATAATCTGGCTGTTTCACAACCTCTGCCCCGCCTAATCCACCTCAGACATCTGCTATACCTTCGATTTCGAATCTGAATCTGTTGAACAAACCTCCGGTAGACAAAATCCGTAAATATGGGGTTGAAGAGTTCAGGGCTACCAGTGAAGACGATGCTGGAAAAGCTGAGTTCTGGTTAGAGAACACAATCAGAGTATTTGATGAGTTGTCACTGAATCCCGAGGAATGTATAAAATGTGTTGTATCTTTGTTACGAGATGCAACCTATCATTGGTGGAAAATCCTAATTTCTGTTGTTCCGAAAGAGTGAGTTGCGCGGGACTTCTTTCAGATTGAATTTCGGAAGAAATATATCAGTGAGAGATTCATTGATCAGAAACGGAAAGAATTCTGGAATTAGAACAAGGCAGTATGACTGTTTTGGAATATGAATGAGAGTTTGTAGACTGAGTCAATATGCTCGTGAATGTGTATCCACTGAGGCAATAATGTGCAAAAGGTTTGAAGATGGTCTTAACGAAGACATCCGTTTACTTGTTGGGATCCTGGAAATAAAAGAGTTCTTTGTACTCTTTGACCGAGCATGTAAAGCTGAGGCACTCCGGAAAGATAAAAGGAAAGCTGAGTTTGAAGCAAAAGATGTGGGAAAGAGATTTCAGAGTAGATCATTTCAGTCTGCTTCGAAGAAATTCCGAGATGAGCATAGCCGTTGTAACATCCGGGATTTAGGGGCTTTGCATTTACTTTGTATCTGTGTGTTTGGTATACTTTGTATGTTGTTTGAACGTGTTTGGGGTCTCCGGAAAGGCCCAAGGTTAAGTCGGAACCTTGGCCAAATTTTTAATTTTGGACACTTTAGGAGGGAAGCTGACTGGGGCAGGACTTAAAGTTTATTGCTTGTGGTTGTTGAGACAAGAAGAGAGATGGTAAAGTGGCAAGGAGGCGCCACTTAAGGAGCAGTAAGTGACGCCTCAGGGAGAGCAGTGAGGGAGCAGGTTCGATTCACGTCGTCAGCAATGTGGATTTTTATTTTTTGCTTATGCGCCTAAGATCTTGGATGATGGATTCGGTTGGGAGCCTTGAAGAGTGGAGGTGGACTTAGTCAAATATTTTTGAATGGTAGGCCAAGAGAGAAAGGTGGGTTTTGAATGGTTCAAAATTTTCAAATGGATGAATGGGAGTGAATGTAGGAGGTAATCAAGGAGTGGTGGCTTGTTGGGAGCTTCTTGGTCGAATTTTGAAGGTTGGTAGGGGGAGAGTTTCGGTTTTGGAGCTAGGAGGGTGGTGAGTCGAAATCTTAAGGTTAGTAGGTCTAGGTCCCTCTCTTAGCAACGGTTCAATTGGTTTTGAGGTGCCTAGAGGTGCCGATTTCTCCTTAGTGTCACTTTGAGCATAAGGTTGGAAACTGAATGGGGAAACACTCTCTTCTCTCTTTTGTTTGAACCTTTCTCTTCATTTCATTGATAGCCAAAACCGAAACTTGTTGCCCTCTACTCTATTCTTCTTTTCTCATTTTTCTCTCATTATTCATTTATCATATCTTCTTCTCTCTTTTTCTTGTGCTGCCGAAACCTCTTGAGCTTTACCGAATCTCTCTTTTTCTCATTTTTGGTGCTTTCATTTCGTTTCCATTCAACCTTGATCATTGCCGAATCCCCTGCCTAACTCTTTTTCTTTTCACATCGTTTCACTTGTGCCTAGTAAGGTTATCTTCTTTTCAGCTCATTTGAGCACTTGACCGAATTATCTCCTTCAACCATTCACTTCTGTCGACACCCTAATACCTTAGCCTTCCCTCCGATTTCTTTTTTCTTTCTTCACTTTACTGTAATTGTTCCTGTACCAGTTATCCCTTGTGAGCCGAATCTAAGCCCTTGCTACCGATTATTTTCCTTTGTTTTTGATTTCAAAGATCCTTTGGTAGGTAGCTAATCGTTCCCTTTTATTTTCTTCCTTCTCTCTTGCCAAGGCCGAATCTTTTCTCACGACCGAACCTCTGAATGTTGTTTTCTTTTTCTTCTCTAGAGATATTATCTGTGCTAGCCTAACACGGTGGAACAAAGTGATAGGAATCTGCGTCAGATCTCTAGTCGATTTGGTTTATTAAGGTAAGAGGGACTCTGTCACCATGTTTTGTTCTTCTTTCGGTTTTTGTAGCCAAAGCCGAATGGCTAATTGGCTTGGTGATGCTATTGTGTCGACTCATACTCTTTTACTTTCTTGTCTCTAGGAGGGCGCCTATTCTGGGGAAATATTTGTAACATCCTAAAATTGGGCCTAGTAAGATTGGGCCCAATGGGCCTTAGGAGTAGTAGCGTTTAAAATTTTTTAGAGAATAAGAGATCGGCTTAAATGCAAGTTGGACCTTTTAGATAAGTGATTTTGGAAGGTTAGAGGGCTTTTATGAAGTCCCGGGATCGAACTTTGGCTTTGGGGAAATTTTGGTTTTAGGTGAAAAAACCCTAGAAGTTGGCAGGTAGGCCTTAAGAATAAAATGTGGAGGAAAATGACACAAGTGGAGTGTGTGGGGTAGTGGCAAAGTGACGCCACATAAGAGCAAGGAAGTGACGCCACAAGGGAAGGAAGGAGGTCCAAGGTTCAAGTCTTGGCTCTTGCATTTTGGTTTTCTTTTTACATGGATCTTAGAATTTGGCCCATAGTTTATATTTAGTTGCGCATGGTTTAAGACACAAGAGGAGCTTGTGGCCTAGTGGCTAGCGGCGTGGGTTATGCTACAGGAGAGCCTAGGTTCGAATCTCATGACAAGCAAAGGAGTATTTATTTTACGGATGGACGGTAAGAGTTTCAGTTGAATTTAAACTCTACTGACGAAGGGATCCCACATCGGAAAGATACAAAGAAGGAAGGTGAAGAGCTAGCTATATAAAGAGCATCCTAGGAGGAGAGTTAACATACCTTGGTGGGCGTTTGGGCACAGGAGTGGTCGCAGCGCGGTTTAGCACCAGACTCCTATCAGGTGTGTAACTCTCTCTACTCTAGTTGTAGAGCGGCAAATGCCGAAGTGTCGGTCACGGCAATAGTAGCCACACGAGCGTGCGAGCGCACATGTGGGGCTTCGACGCGATAGTTGAGGCCATCAGTAGTATTCTTGTGGGTTGAGGCTGCTTGGGCCACGATGGGCCAAAGTGGGCCCAATTGAATAAAATGTATGATGATGTAGTATATAGTGAACTAGACTAGGTGGAACTTATACATGGCTAGATTTGTGTTAGATGGGCCACACGAGCGTGTGGGCCCGAATGGGCCAAAATCGGGTTTTAGGCCCAGTAGTCCATTTCGACCAGAAATGGTAGTTGTGTAGCTCAGGGCGACTTTGGGCCTTCGGAAAGGTCATTCCAGGTACGAAATTACCGAAATACCCTTCGTGGGTAAATTACTAAAATACCCCTGAAAGGTAAATTACGGAAATACCCCTAGAAGGTAAATTACTGTTATACCCTTAGAGGTTGATTAGCTTGGTTATGCTGTATTTGTTATTCTGATTATGATGGTAATTCATTTCTTGCGTTATCTTTGATATATGATTTGCATACATGTCATACTGCATACACAAATTATTATGACTGATGATCATGGCATGGACATGGGTACGATGAGAGGAGGGGGAAGGCATGATTTCAGACTGTCATCAGTGGTTTTGACCACACAGTGGGTTGGCCCCGCTTTCTATATTATTGTGACTAAGTCTCAGTGGTTTTGACCACCAGTGGTTTGGTACCACATATTGCTATCTTTGTGACTCGTCCCAGTGGTTTTGACCACAGTGGGTTGGCCCCACATATCGATATACGGGATTGTCATCAGTGGTTTTGACCACAAGGTGGGCTGGCCCCACCATATTATTTTGTGACTGCGGTCATCAGTGGTTTTGACCACCAATGGTTTTGACCGCACGGGGTAGACACAGGAGTTCGGATGGTTAGGTTTTGGGTTGCATAGCATACTTACTTATGAAACTCTGTAAGGGCTTATATCTTCGGGATGGGGATTTACACACTGAGTCTCGATGACTCACCCCCTTTAGTTAATTTTGCAGGTAATTCCTAGATCGCAGATATGGAGCCGGGGTGGACTCGAGGTGGCCATGCTCAAGATTGCGTTTCTTTCCTTTTTAAATGGTTACTTGGACTTATTTCATTTTATTTTAAATTTGGGATTCTGTTATGTAATAAGGCCTATGGTTTTATTTGATTTTAGCTTTCAATTTGGTTATTGCTTATTATTGTTAAATGTTTAATTCGAGATTTTCTTAAAATGTTAATAAACCGTTTCTTATTCAAAATTACTTAAACTCGATTTTTCACAAAAAATATAAAGAATACGAACTTATTAACGAACACACAGTTTTTAGACATTCCTCTCATGTGACATGCCAGATCTGGTCATAACGTCTAGGCCGGGTTTGGGGTGTTACAATATTGCTAGCCGAATCGCTTGAATCCCAAGTCTGGGAATCAGTCAATCTTTGAACCCTATCTCTCTTTTCGGGATCTCAAGGTAAGGGTTTTCTCTTTAGATATTTGATCGGGCTCTCCTTTCGTTATTCGCTACCTTAACTCTATGTTGTTGTTAAACAACTGCTGTTTCACTATAGTATCTTCTGACCAAGATCGTTTTTATGGAATCGAGTACCAGCCAAACAAAGGAGGGGGTTGGACACTCAGTCCCTACCCCTAAATTCAAGAGACCTGTGGTGTCAGCAGTTCGGGACTGGCCACCGAGTTGTGGGCCAGCTTCTGAAAGGGATAAGCAGATCACTGTGATCCCTGTGAGTGAGGATGTTAGCGAGATCGATAGTGTAGTCTTGCGTGTTTACAGGTGTGTAATTACCACACTATCTCCTTTTGTATATAAATCGTGTATGTGTTATGTTTGAAAGCTGAAAATTTCAGCAATGGTGATTTAGCTACCCAGGGTGGGTAAAACCGAAACTTCAGGTCAGTATAGCATGATTTTACTTCATAATTATTGTTGATAGCATGACTATGTGTATACACTAAATATTGCATGGATGGTATCATATAACCGGCTATTATATTATGTTACATGTGCATGGGGTTTGGGATATTAACGTTATGAAGGGGAAGTGTATATCGGTGACACTGTCACACTAAATGATGGCTTGGTGCCTCATTTTTGTATTGGTGATTTGATCACAGGGTGATCGGTCTAGCATTGCATTGGCTTTGAACAGTGTGTCTGTCAGCATGACTGCCAAAAAGGAGTGTAGAGGATGGAGGGTTGATTGTAGAAACCCCCAAGTGTGTTGAGGATGGACATATGGAGTAGAGTGTAGAGGATGGAAAATTAGCCTGGGTTCGGTTTTCACATGGATTATTTGGTTATGCTGTGTGGATTGGGCTTCGGCCAATGGTGATTTGGGGCTAAGGCCCATTTGTGGAGTATGTGGACTAATTGCACACTGATTCTTGTGACTCACTCTTTTATTTAAACAATTGCAGGTGATTCTTAGCTTTATAGACTGGGCTGGAGGGAACTCGAGATGGCCACGCATGGGTTTTGCTATTAAACTTTATCTCATTTATCATTTACCACTTTTGGGGATTTTTCTTTGGTGTAATAAGGCCATCTCAAATTTAGTAATTTTCTTTCGGGTTTTTAAATTATGGACACATTTATTACAAACTGATCAATGGGACGTTTTAAAATTAAAATACAAACTGAAGTTTTCTTTACAACCTGCCAAACAATGTTTCTTATAAAAAGGGATTCTATTAAAAACCTAATAATCGAATAATCGGTAAGTGATTTCAAATGTCACCTAATCATGAGGCTCGGCTAATTAAAATTCTAAGTTAAATGAACAACGGGTTTTCAACTGAGCCATGAAACTTGAGATTTCACAATGACATAGAATTCTTCTGAAACTCGTGAAACTTTCTAAACTTTTTCCTAGTGACATGCCAGATCCGATCGTAGGGTTTGGGCCGGGTTTGGGGTGTTACAATTTGGTATCAGAGCCTGGTTTAAAAAGCTCAGCCTTGGGTTTTGGGTTCAAAATGTTTTCCAGATTTTGCTTTTAAGAAAAAATATGAATCTGCTTTCTTGAAGTGTGGCACCCGAGTCTCCTGCCCGAGTCTGCCAGATAAGTTTTCTTATGGTTAAATGATTTGCATAAAGTGGATGTATTATGTGAGTATGTTGCTGTGGATGATGGAATTAAGGAACTTTACTGTAGAAATGAAGAACTTTAGGTATACTTGTGTTTACGGAAAAAACTACTTATAATTCTATCTTCATAAAACTACTCGATTAATAAAATAATGGAAAGAAATACTGACGCATAAAATTTGTAATCAGAGTAGGATAGAATATTAGACATGAGTGGTAGAGGACGTGGACGTGTTACACGCGTCCGTGGGAGAGGCCAAGGTAATGAGGTTGAACTCCCGGAAGCGAGAAATGAGCCTGAGGGCGAAGTGCCAGCATCACCTGTGGCAGAAGCGGGATCGCAAGACAGAACTGGTGGAGATGATGCCCTATCTCAAGCTATGTTGGGGTGTTGGAACGAGTGGCTGGGGCAAGCACCGGAGCAGCAACTCGGAAGTCCATCCCTGAGCGACTTCGGGCGAATGGAGCCAAAATGTTTAGAGGTATATCTGGAGTAGCTCCAAACGTGGCTGAGTATTGGCTAGAGGCAGTCGAGAGAATTATGGATGACTTGGACTGCACGGCAGAGGAGAAGCTGAAGGGCGCGGTGTCTCTACTTCGGGACGAGGCATATCAGTGGTGGCTCACCGTGAGAGAGGGTACTCCGGCGGATCGAGTTGATTGGGATTTCTTTGAGATGACGTTCCAAGGGAAGTACGTTGGGGCCAGTTACGTGGATGCTCAGAGGAAAGCATTCTTGAATTTGGTCCAAGGGGGTAAGTCAGTAGCTGAGTATGAAGCGAAATTTCTATGGTTGAGCCGGTACGCCCGACGGATAGTTGCGATTGACCATGAGCGTTGCGTACGATTTGAAGATGGGTTGCATGACGAGCTGCGAGTGTTGATAGCTCCTCAGCGAGAGAGATTTTGCTATCCTAGTGGAAAAGGCTAAAATAGCCGAGGAGGTGACGCGGACTGAGAAGCAAAATAAGGACAAGGATAGAGGCAGAAATAAGAGGAGTTATGGACTGTCAGGGTCATCTAGGGGTTTTCAGAAGAGGCCTAGGGTTGATGGGCCGGGTCGCATTGTAACGCCAGCTGCTGTTTTTCGACAGTGTGCTCAGTGTGGAAGGTCACATGTAGGAGAGTGCTGGGGAAGAGATAGGGTATGTTTTAGGTGTGGGTCAAAGGATCATCTGATCAGGAACTGTCCGCTAGAAATGACCAGGGCTCGGATGGTAGGTCAGGGGTATGTGCAGCCAGGAAGGGGTGGACAGCAGATGCCGAGGGGTCGTGGTCCGAATAGAGGAGGGAATAGTTCTAGTCGGGGTCGCAGAGCACCGGGTAGAGGTGCTAGGAATACAGAAGCAAGACAGTCCGGGTTAGTTTATGCAGCCAGACGCCGAGAAGAGGGTGATGCACCAGATGTTATAACGGGTACGTTCCTCATTTTCGGTTTACCATTTATTGCATTAATTGACATTGGGTCGACGCATTCCTATGTTGCTAGTGTGGTGTCTGGAACCTTGAACATGAACTCTGAAACTACTTCTAGGGAGATGATTGTACTTAGTCCCTTAGGACAGACTGTAGTGGTAAACAAACTTTTTAAAAATGTGCTTCTAGAAGTGCAAAGGTTGGTTTTCCCGGCTGATTTGAGGGAACTACCGTTCGGAGAGTTCAATTTGATCTTAGGCATGGATTGGTTGGTAAGATATCGAGCAAACTTGGATTGTGCTACTAAGCACATGGTGTTAAGGACTCCTGAGGATGATGAAGTTTTGGTGATAGACAAAAGGAGAGACTACTTGTCCAATGTAGTCTCTGCTCTTAAGGCAGAAAGAATGGTGAGAAAAGGGTGCAGGGCTTTCTTAACTTTTGTCAGTGCATTGGATGCAAAGGAAGTGACTGTGAATGAGGTTAGAACAGTAAAGGAATTTGTGGATGTCTTTCCTGAAGAGCTCCCAGGGTTGCCTCCAGACCGTGAGGTGGAGTTCGGAATTGAGCTACTTGCAGGCACGGCTCCGGTGTCCATCGCCCCTTATAGGATGGCGCCAAAGGAGCTGGTTGAACTTAAAGCTCAAATCCAGGAGTTGTTAGATCGTGGTTTTATCCGACCTAGTGTATCTCCGTAGGGAGCGCCGGTGCTATTTGTGAGGAAGAAAGACAGGTCTATGCGTATGTGCATTGATTATCGCCAGTTGAATAAGTTGAGGATCAAGAACAAGTACCCGCTGCTGAGGATAGATGACCTGTTTGATCAGCTCAAAGGGGCTTCGGTCTTTTCAAAGATAGATTTGAGGTCGGGATATCATTAGCTTAAGGTCAAGGAAGCAGATGTTTGCAAGACAGCTTTTCGGACTCGTTATGGTCACTACGAGTTCCTAGTGATGCCGTTCAGTTTGACAAATGCACCAGCTGCGTTCATGGATATGATGAACCGGGTTTTTCAACCCTATCTGGACCGGTTCGTTGTTGTGTTCATAGACGACATTTTGGTATATTCCAAGACGGAAGAGGAACACGATTCGCATCTTCGAGTGGTTCTGCAGATTTTGAGGGAGAAGCAACTGTATGCCAAATTTAGCAAGTATGAGTTTTGGTGGAAGGAAGTTACATTTCTGGGTCATGTGGTATCTGCAGAGGGGATTAGGGTTAACCCCCGGAAGATTGAAGTGGTGTTGGATTGGAAACCGCCTAAGTCTGTGGCAGAAGTTCGAAGTTTCCTTGGTCTGGCTGGGTATTATCAAAGGTTCGTTGAGGGGTTTTCCTTAATTGCGGCACCTTTAACTAAGTTGCTGCGGAAGGGGGTACCATTCGTTTGGTCTAGTAAGCAACAAGAAAGCTTTGAGAAGCTGAAGAGGATTTTGACAGAGGCTCCGGTGTTGATTCAGCCTGAGACCGGTAAGGAGTTTGTGGTTTATTATGATGCTTCACACACGGGATTAGGATGTGTGTTGATGCAGGATGGGAAGGTTGTTGCGTATGCGTCTCGATAGTTAAGACCGCATGAGATGAATTATCCCACGCATGATTTGGAGTTGGCTGCGGTAGTTTTTGCTCTAAAGATCTGGAGACATTATTTGTATGGAGAGAAGTCTGTTATCTATACCGACCACAAGAGTTTGAAATATCTTCTAACTCAAAAGGAGTTGAATTTAAGGCAGTGAAGGTGGGTTGAGCTGTTGAAAGATTATGACTGCTCGATCGAATATCATCCGGGTAAGGCTAATGTGGTGGCAGATGCGCTGAGCCAGAAAGTAATATCAGATTTGAGAGCATTGTTCGCCCATCTTAGTTTGTATGATGACGGAAGTCTGTTAGCTGAACTTCAAGTGAAGCCTTTTAGATCTGTCAGATTAAAGAGAAACAGTTATCTGATGATGTCTTGAGTGTTCGACTTTTGCAAGTACAAAATGATGGGGTAGAAGATTACAGTTTGAACGGTGATGGGGTTTTGTGTTTTCGTGAGAAGGTTTGCATGCCGAAGGATGTGGAGTTGAGGTAGATGATTCTTCAGGAAGCGTATAGTAGCCCTTACGCTATGCATCCTAGAGGGAGTAAGATGTACCGGGATCTGCATGAACAGTTTTGGTGGCCTGGATTAAAGTGAGAGGTTACGGAATTTGTGGGGAAGTGTTTAACTTTTCAGTAGGTTAAAGCGGAGCATCAGTTGCCTTCAGGGTTATTGCAGCCGGTGAAGATTCCACAGTGGAAATGGGAGAGGATAACTATGGACTTCGTTAGTGGGCTACCTCTTACGCGTACTAAGAAAGACTCGGTATGGGTGATTGTGGATCGGTTGACGAAGTCCGCACATTTCATACCTATTCGTGTCGACTACTCTCTTCAGAGGTTGGCTAAGCTGTATGTGGCAGAAATTGTGAGGTTGCATGGGGTACCAGTATCGATCATATCAGATAGAGACCCTAGGTTTACGTCGCGATTCTGGAGGGCACTGCATCAGGCATTGGGTACAAGACAGGACTTCAGCAGAGCTTTTCATCCACAGACAGATGGTCAGTCTGAGAGAGTAATTCAGATTTTGGAGGATATGTTGAGGGGCTGTGTCATCGATTTCAAGGGTAGTTGGGAAGAGTTCTTACCATTGGCGAAATTCGCATACAATAACAACTACCAATCTAGTATTCGGATAGCGCCCTATGAAGCGTTATATGGGCGGAGGTGTCGTACTTCTACCTGTTGGACAGAATTGGGTGAACACCAGATTTTGGGTCCAGAATTGGTTGCAGAGACAGAGGAGAAGGTTAAGCTAATTAGGGCTCGATTGAAGGAAGCGTCCGATAGGCAGAAATCTTATGCAGATCTAAAGCGAAAGGAAATAGAGTTTGCAGTGGGTGACCAGGTCTTCTTGAAAGTTTCACCTTGGAAGAAGGTGATGAGGTTTAGACGGAAGTGCAAGCTAAGTCCTAGGTTCATCGGACCTTATCGGGTTTTGAAGTGTGTGGGACCAGTGGCGTATCAACTAGAGTTACCTTCAGAATTGAAACAGATGCATGATGTGTTCCATGTTTCAATGTTAAGACGCTACCGTTCGGATTCGTCACACGTCGTGCCAGTGGAGGAAATTGAGGTAAGGCCAGACTTGTCCTATGAGGAGGAACCAATCCAGATCTTGGAACGAGATGTCAAGGTGCTAAAAAGGAAATCGGTCCCGTTGGTTAAAGTCTTGTGGCGAAACCATGGAATGGAAGAGGCGACGTGGGAGCCAGAGGATGCGATGCGTCAGCAGTACCAGCATCTCTTTTGACCAAGTAATTTCGAGGCCGAAAATTCTTTAAGGGGGTAGAATTGTAACATCTGGGATTTAGGGACTTTGCATGTACTTTGTATTTGTGTGTTTGGTATACTTTGTATGTTGTTTGAGTGTGTTTGGGGTCTCCGGGAAGGCCCGGGGTTAAGTTGGAACCTTGGCCAAATTTTTAATTTTGGGCACTTTAGGAGGGAAGCTGGCTGGGGCAGGACTTAAAGTTTATTGCTTGTGGTTGTTGACACAAGAAGAGATATGGTAAAGTGGCAAGGAGGCGCCACTTAAGGAGCAGGTAAGTGACGCCTCAGGGAGAGCAGTGAGGGAGCAGGTTCAACTCGCGTCGTCAGCAATGTAGATTTTTATTTTTTGCTTATGCGCCTAAGAGCTTGGATGATGGATTCGGTTGGGAGCCTTGAAGAGTGGAGGTGGACTTAGTCAAATATTTTTGAATGGTAGGCCAAGAGAGAAAGGTGGGTTTTGAATGGTTCAAAATTTTCAAATGGATGAATGGGAGTGAATGTAGGAGGTAATCAAGGAGTGGTGGCTTGTTGGGAGCTTGTTGGTCGAATTTTGAAGGTTGGTAGGGGGAGAGTTTCGGTTTTGGAGCTAGGAGGGTGGTGAGTCGAAATCTTAAGGTTAGTAGGTCTAGGTCCCTCTCTTAGCAACGGTTCAGTCGGTTTTGAGGTGCCTAGAGGTGTCGATTTCTCCTTAGTGTCACTTTGAGCATAAGGTTGGAAACCGAATGGGGAAACACTCTCTTCTCTCTTTTGTTTGAACCTTTCTCTTCATTTCATTGATAGCCAAAACCGAAACCTGTTGCCCTCTACTCTATTCTTCTTTTCTCATTTTTCTCTCATTATTCATTTATCATATCTTCTTCTCTCTTTTTCTTGTGCTGCCGAAACCTCTTGAGCTTTACCGAATCTCTCTTTTTCTCATTTTTGGTGCTTTCATTTCGTTTCCATTCACCCTTGATCATTGCCGAATCCCCTGCCTAACTCTTTTTCTTTTCACATCGTTTCACTTGTGCCTAGTAAGGTTATCTTCTTTTCATCTCATTTGAGCACTTGACCGAATTATCTCCTTCAACCATTCACTTCTATCGACACCCTAATACCTTAGCCTTCCCTTATGTTTCTTTTTTCTTTCTTCACTTTACTGTAATTGTTCCTGTACCAGTTATCCCTTATGAGTCGAATCTAAGCCCTTGCTACCGATTATTTTCCTTCGTTTTTGATTTCAAAGATCCGTTGGTAGGTAGTTAATCGTTCCCTTTTATTTTCTTCCTTCTCTATTGCCAAGGCCGAATCTTTTCTCAAGGCCGAACCTCTGAATGTTGTTTTCTTTTTTCTCTCTAGAGATATTATCTGTGTTAGCCTAACACGGTGGAACAAAGTGATAGGAATCTGCTTCGGATCTCTAGTCGATTTGGTTTATTAAGGTAAGAAGGACTCTGTCACCATGTTTTGTTCTTCTTTCGGTTTTTGTAGCCAAAGCTGAATGGCTAATGGCTTGGTGATGCTATTGTGTCGACTCATACTCTTTTACTTTCTTGTCTCTGGGAGGGTGCCTATTCCGGGGAAATATTTCTAGCCGAATATCTTGAATCCCAAGTCTGGGAATCAGTCAATCTTTGAACCCTATCTCTCTTTTCGGGATCTCAAGGTAAGGGTTTTCTCTTTAGATATTTGATCGGGTTCTCCTTTCGTTATTTGCTACCTTAACTCTATGTTGTTGTTAAACAACTGCTGTTTCATTATAGTATCTTCTGACCAAGATTGTTTTTATGGAATCGAGTACCAGCCAAACAAAGGAGGGGGTTGGACACTCAGTCCCTATCCCTAAATTCAAGAGACGTGCGGTGTCAGTAGTTCGGGACTGGCCACCGAGTTGTGGGCCGGCTTCTGAAAGGGATAAGCAGATCACTGTGATCCCTGCGAATGAGGATGTTAGCGAGATTGATAGTGTAGTCTTGCGTGTTTACAGGTGTGTAATTACCACACTATCTCTTTTTGTATATAAATCGTGTATGTGTTATGTTTGAAAGCCAATAATTTCGGCAATGATGATTTAGCTAGCCAGGGTGGGTAAAACCAAAACTTCAGGTCAGTATAGCATGATTTTACTTCATAATTATTGTTGATAGCATGACTATGTTTATACACTAAATATTGCATGGATGACATCATATAACCGGCTATTGTATTATGTTGCATGTGCATGGGGTTTGGGATATTAACGTTATGAAAGGGAAGTGTATATTGGTGACACTGTCACACTAAATGATGGCTTGGTGCCTCATTTTTGTATTGGTGATTTGATCACAGGGTGATCGGTGGCTAGACCACGTTGCATTAACTTTGAGTAGTGTGTCTGTCAGCATGACTGCCAAAGAGGAGTGTAGAGGATGGAGGGTTGATTGTAGAAACCCCCAGGTGTGTTGAGGATGGACATATGGAGTGGAGTGTAGAGGATGGAAAATTAGGCTGGGTTGGGTTTTCATATGGATTATTTGGTTATGCTGTGTGGATTAGGCTTCGGCCAATGGTGCTTTGGGGCTAAGGCCCATTTGTGGAGTATGTGGACTAATTGCACACTGAGTCTTGTGACTCACTCTTTTGTTTAAATAATTGTAGGCGATTCTTAGCTTTATGGACTGGGCTGGAGGGAACTCGAGGTGGCCACGCATGGGTTCGCATGGGTTTTGCTATTAAACTTTATTTCATTTATCATTTACCACTTTTGGGGATTTTTCTTTGGTGTAATAAGGCCATCTCAAATTTAGTAATTTTCTTTCGAGTTTTTAAACTATGGACACATTTATTACAAACTGCTCAATGGGACGTTTTAAAATTAAAATACAAACTGAAGTTTTCTTTACAACCTGCCAAACAACGTTTCTTATAAAAAGGGATTCTATTAAAAACCTAATAATCGAACAATCGGTAAGTGATTTCAAATGTCACCTAATCATGAGGCTCGGCTAATTAAAATTCTAAGTTAAATGAACAACGGGTTTTCAACTGAGCCACAAAACTTGAGATTTCATAATGACATAGAATTCTTCTGAAACTCGTGAAACTTTCTAAACTTTTTCCTAGTGACATGCCATATCCGGTCGTAGGGTTTGGGCCAGGTTTGGGGTGTTACAGCCGTTCAAATTTTAATGTTGACATTCGAATAGAGATCGAACTAGATTACAAATGAGCTCAAAAGCTCCAAAAACTTCAATAGTGAGTGTTGGAAATATTCGATCCGAGAAACCTGAATGTAAGCATTGTGGAAAAAGGCACTCGGGAAGTTGTAGATTAAATGACCGGGCTTGTTTTAGATGTGGATCATTAGATCATTTCATTCGTGATTACCCAGAATCTGTTGAGTAAGAGACTACCCGAAATTCAAGATTTGATAATGCTCCAGTGAGAGGTAGACCTTCCGCAAATGTAAGAACTGTCAGTGGTAGTTAGAGAACTATGAGAGATACTGTTGTGAGGTCCGAAGCTAGAGCACTTGCTAGAGCCTATGCCATGAGGAAGCTTCATCTCCAGATGTTATAACGGGTACATTTACACTCTATGATACTTCTGTGATTGCATTATGTAGACCCTAGTTCTACACATTCGTATATATGCATGAACTTAGTATTCAGTAAGACTTTGCCTGTAAAGTCTACCGAATTTGTTATAAAAGTATCGAACCTCTTAGGTAAAAGTGTCCTGGTTGACAAAGTATGCAAGAATTGTCCGTTAATATTTTGAGATATCTGTTTCCTTGCTGATTTGATGTTATTAGCATTTGATGAGTTTGATAATATTTTGGGTATGGACTGGTTTACATTACATGATGCTGTTGTGAACTGTAAAAGGAAGACTAATGATTTGAGATGTTCGAATGGTGAAATAGTCAAAGTTGAGTCTAGTGATTTAAATGGTTTGCATGCTGTAATATCTGTATTAAAAGCTCAGAGTTATGTGAAAAAGGGACATGAAGCATATTTTGCTTATGTGATTGATTTGGAAGTGTTTGAAAAGAAAGTTGAATTAGTACCAGTTGTTTGTGAATTTTCTGATGTATTCCCTGAAGAATTGCCGGGATTGCCTCCGATACGTGAAGTTGAATTTGGTATTGATTTGTTGCCCGATACTACACCTATTTCGATAGCTCCGTATAGAATGGCACCAACAGAGTTGAAAGAATTAAAGTTTCAGTTGCAAGAGTTAACTGATAGAGGGTTTGCTAGACCGAGTTTCTCACCTTGGGGTGCTCCTGTTCTGTTTGTGAAAAAGAAAGATGGTACGATGAGAATGTGCATTATCGTCAGTTGAACAAAGTGAAAATAAAGAATAAATATCCATTGCCCAGAATTGATGATTTATTTGATCAGTTAAAAGGAGCCACCGTGTTTTCAAAGATAGATCTGAGATCGGGATATTACCAGTTGCGAGTAAAAGATTCAGACATTCTGAAAACTACTTTTAGAATGAGGTACAGACATTATGAGTTCCTAGTGATGCCTTTCAGACTAACGAATGCTCCTGCTATTTTTATGGATCTGATGAACATAATTTTCAGACCATACCTAGATCGATTTGTTGTTGTATTTATTGATGATATTTTGATTTATTCACGGAATGAAACGGAACATGCTAAACATCTGAGAATTGTGTTGCAAACTTTGAGAGAAAAGCAATTGTATGCAAAATTCAATAAATGTGAATTCTGGTTACGTGAAGTTAGTTTTCTAGGGCATATTGTATCGGCCTCTGGTATACGAGTTGATCCGAGCAAGATTTCTGCTATTCTGGATTGGAACCCTCCAAAAAATGTGTTTGAAGTTTGTAGCTTTTTGGGACTCGCTGGTTATTATCGTCAGTTTGTAAAAGGATTCTCGACGATAGCTACTCCGTTAACCAAATTGCTTCAGAAAGATGTTAAGTTTGAATGGTCCGATAGATGTCAGAAAAGTTTTGATCAGATGAAAGCCCTTTTGACTGAAGCTCCAGTTTTAGTACAACTAGAATCGGGTAAAGAATTCGTGATATACAGTGATGCTTCGTTAATTGGCCTGGGATGTGTTCTGATGCAAGAAGGAAAAGTTATAGCCTATGCTTCGAGACAACTAAAGCCGAATGAAAAGAATTATCCGACTCATGACCTTGAGCTAGCTGCAATTGTGTTCGCATTATTTGTTTGGTGAAAAATGTCATATATTTTCGGATCATAAAAGTCTAAAATACTTGATGACCCAGAAAGACTTGAATCTGCGTCAGAGAATATGGTTAGAGCTGTTGAAAGATTATGAGCTTGTGATAGATTATCATCCGGGGAAAGCAAATGTAGTTGCGGATGCACTAAGTAGAAAATCATTGTTTGCACTGCATGCTTTGAATACTCAATTAGATTTGTCCGATGATAGTTCTGTCATAGCCGAATTAAAAGCGAAACTGTTGTTTATACAGCAGATATGTGATGCTCAGAAAGTGGATAACAAAATGTTAATGAAACGAGCTCAGTGTGATTTGAACTTTGATTCTGAATTTCGAGTTGATAATAATGATTGTTTGAGATTCCGAGATCGAATTTGTGTTCGGAGAAACTCAGAGTTGATTCAGTTGATTTTGAGTGAAGCCCATAATAGTGGCTCATCTATTCATCCGGGGAGTACTAAAATGTATCATGATTTGAAACAACATTATTGGTGGTCTAGTATGAAAAGATACATTTCTGACTTTGTTTCGAAGTGTTTAGTCTATTAGCAAGTTAAAGCTGAACATCAGGTTCCATCGGGGTTGCTACAACTGATTCTGATTCCTGAGTGGAAATGGATAGAGTAACGATGAATTTTGTTTCTGGATTGCCTCCAACTCCGAGAAAGAAAGATGCAATTTGGGTTGTAGTTGATCAATTGACGAAATCTGCCCATTTTATTCCGGTAAAATCTGATTATTCACTTGATAAATTAGCTGAACTTTATATTTCTGAGATTGTGAGGTTGCATGGGGTGCCACTATCCATTGTGTCTGATAGAGATCCGAGGTTTACTTCACGGTTCTGGAAGAAACTACAAGAAGCTTTAGGCACGAAATTGCATTTCAGTACCGCTTTTCATCCGGAAATGGATGGTCAATCCGAGCGATCATTCAAATCCTCGAAGACATGTTGAGATGCTGCATTCTTGAGTTTAACGGTATGTGGGAACAGTATCTACCATTGATTGAATTTGCTTATAACAATAGTTTTCAGTCGAGTATTAAAATGGCACCATATAAAGCTCTGTACAGATATAAATGTAGAACACCTCTATATTGGACCGAGCTTAGTGAAAATAAGATACACGGGTCAATTTAATAAAAGATACAAAACAGAATGTGAAAGTCATCCGAGATAGTCTGAAAGCAGCGTCTGATCATTCGAAGTCTTATGCAGATTTGAATCGAAAAGAGATTGAATTTGGAATCGGTGATAAAGTCTTCTTAAAAGTGTCTCCGTGGAAGAAAGTACTCCGATTTGGACGTAAAGTCAAGTTAAGTCCAAGGTTCATTGGACCGTATGAAATCATTGAACGTGTTGGACCTGTTGCATACAGATTGTTATTGCCATCTGAGCTAGAAAAGATTCACAATGTATTTCATGTTTCGATGCTCCGTAGATATCGTTCTGATCCGTCACATGTGATAACTCCGTCTGAGATTGAAATCTGATCTGATATGACTTATGAAGAGGAATTGATCCATATCTTAGCTCGTGAAGTGAAAGAGTTGAGAAACAAGAAAATCCCATTAGTAAAGGTGTTATGGCATCGACACGAAATAGAAGAGGCAACGTGGGAGCCTGAAGATTCATTGAGACAGCAATATCCGAACCTTTTTGACGGTAAGATTTTCGGGGACGAAAATCCCTAAGAGGGAAAATTGTAACAGTCCGGTTTAGACCCTAGTCAGAACAGTGGTTTCGAGACCACAAATCCGAGTCTGTATAATATTTTTTAATATTATTTTCTGTGCTTTTAATATGTGATTAAACACGTGTTAAAATTTCGTAAGTTAATTTGTCCGTCTGTGTGCTTAATTTGATAAAAGGATTGAATTGCATTGAAATGTAAATTTGTATGTTTTATGAAAAGATACCTATTTGTCATGTCTTTATAAGTGTGAAGGCTTTATGTGGCAATTAAGCCAATACTTAGATGGTGGATGATTAAAAGTTATTAATAACCTTATTGTTATTTGTCTTATATGTTTAAGGAAAGGATAAAATGGTAAAATGTATAATAGTATGTTTGTAATAAAATAAACAAATGAAAAGATGAATGTTATCATCTTTGGGGTGCCGAAAGTTTGAAGAAAGAAAAAGAAGAAAACTTGCTAGGGCATTTGGCTATTGTATTGCAAAATTAAGGTATGTATTGGCTTTGGATTTTGATGATTTTTATGTTTTTGAGATTGTTGCTTAGTCTACTATCAAGCCCATATTGTAAATTGAAGAATTAATGATGTTCATGAGATGTGCCATTGATGAAATAGTGAGCTTTGTGATGAGTTTAGGTGCTAAATGAAAGATGTGTTAAATGAACATGTTTTATTCTTGAAATTTTGATGAATTTAATTAAATAGGGCTAAATTGAGAAATGATTATTTGAGAGACTAAATTGTGAATTTGATGGAAAATATGGGCTTGTATGAGATACATGAGCATTCGGCTAAGCATGGGTATATGGTGATTTTGTGTATTTGATGTTTTGAGAAAAATGGACTAAATTGATAAAAATGTGCAAAAGTGAGGGCTAAATTGCAAATTGCCCTAAATATGTGTATTTGGATTGAATTGAATGAGTTGTTGAATAAATGGATCAAATTTGAATATGTATAGATCAAGAACCGAAGAAAACGGATTTAGATCGCGGGAAAATGAAAGTAATTGAGTAGCCGTATCCGTTCCCGTTAAATTGAAATCGAGGTAAGTCAATATACAAATAAATGTATTTGTAATGAATTATGTATATTCATATGACTATTGCTAATGATGAATACTTATGAGATGTTGTATACATGAATTCCAAGATAAGATCGACATAGTGTTAACATCCGAGAAGTCCCATACAAACCTAGGAATAGATAGGATTAACTATGTCATGGCATAAGTGTCTGTTACGCGATATCATGTAAGACCACGTCTGGGACGTTGGCTTTGATTCGAGATTTCGTGTAAGACCACGTCTGGGACGTTGGCATCGATATGAGATGTACGTGTAAGACCATGTCTGGGACGTTGGCATCGATATGAGATTTACGTGTAAGACCATGTCTGGGACATTGGCATCGTAATGATTCATGTAAGACCCTGTCTGGGATAATGGAATCGATATCTGGTTACATGTAAGACCACGTCTAGGACATTGGTATTGTACGACTATTCGAGTAACCTATTAGATTCCGAACAGTTCAACGGGCAAATCTGAGATATGAACGATTAGGTGATTGTATATCCGTTTCAGGTGCGATTGGTATGTACACTAAGTGCATATAAAAGGTAAGTATTTATATGATCTTACTAAGATGAATATGTGTAATGAAATGATGAGATGATATATGGAATTATGCTTAAGTGAACTATGTGTATATGTGGAATTTGAGTTAAATAAAGTGATATGATATGGCTAAGTGAGCCAAACTCTATGTGAGATGTATATGATATGAGAACCATTATTGTCATTGTATAAATATGCTATATGCATTTATGTTAAGTTTATTTGTATATGGCTTACTAAGCTTTTGAAAGCTTACTCTGTGTGTGTTTGTTCTATTTTTTTAGATCGTCAAAGCTACTGAAGGCTTGGGGATCGTCGAGGATCATCATCACACTACTCAACTTGTTTTGGTATTTTTGAAATATGTATATAGCTAGATATGTCATGTTTAGGCTAGTCATTTTGGTTGTGTTTGAAATGTGTATAATAGCCATGAGATGTGGCTAGATACGTATTAGTAATATGCTTGGGCACATATATGGAAATGATGCATGTTTTGGTATGACTAGATAGTTTATGAAATGGTTAAAGATATGGTAAGCATATGAATGCATTATGAGTATGTTTGACTGACCAAAGAAGTGGATATATGATAGGTAAAGGTAGATGAATCATGCTTAATTGCATATGTATTTAGTTGTACAATTTGGCATGGTTGGAGTTGCAATTGTAGGTGAAGATTTGATGATTACTTTGATATGTTTTGGATGCAAAGCTTTGTTGAGTATTTGGTATGTTTTTGTTTGTCAATTGAGTATGATATGAATTGGTATATTGCTTGTAGGTATGACCCTATTGTGGGTGGCATTATGGCCTTGACAAAGGCCTATTTTGCCTACACGGTTATTGTAACGACCCGAATTTGGGCCTAGTAGAATTGGGCCTATTGGGCTTTAGGCATGGGAGCGTTTAAAATTTTTGAGAACAAGAGAACGACACTAATGCAAGTTGGACCTATTAGGTGAGTGATTTTGGAAGGTTAGGGGGCTTCCATGAAGTCCCGGGATCAAACCTGGGCTTTAGGAAAAATTTTGGTTTTAGGTGAATAAAACCTTGGGAGTTAGCAAGTAGGCTTTAAGAATAAAATGTGGTGAAAAATGACACAAAAGGAGTTGTGGTCTAGTGGCCAATGGCACCACATGGGAGACAAGGAAGTGACGCCATAGAGGAAGCAAGGGGTCCAGGGTTTAAGTGTAACACCCCCTTACCCGTGTCTATCACCGAGACTGAATACGAGGCATTACCATGCTTTATCTTACTTAACGCTTTGAAATGAGCTATAAAATTTCATTTAAACGTAACTTTTACTCAAACTCGGCTTACGAGGCCTTAATCATACTTCCAAGAAGTATATGAATCTTTCCGGGAACTTTCATGCATCCAAGAAACTTTTTAACAAAACAGGGGCCACACGCCCATGTAAGTCTTGGGACACGCCCGTGTACCTCTAAGGCATGCCCGTGCCTTGTGCCCGTGGTCGACACTGACTAAAATCACACGGCCATGGCACGCCCGTGTCTAAAACCTTAGCATTCTGACTTAACCACACGCCCATGTATCCTGGCCGTGGGAAATTTACAATTTTATGAGCAAGATGCAGACTTCACACGGCCTGGGTACACGCCCATGTTCTAGCCGTGCCTCCCACACTGTTTAGACACACGCCCGTGTGTCTACCCATGTGGACAGTTATCAGGCTATCTACCAAGCCTTAAGCCACACACATTTGCATACATTCTTATCACATAGCTACTTATAACATTTATAAAACTCTTGAATTAAAGTCATTTAACTATAAAAGAAAATAAGGTTTTCATCCCATACACTAGGGAGAACTATTTCCCATATAATTACAAACAACTTAGGCCATCATTTATGGCTATACTCAAACAAACATGAGTTCTTTTAGGCCAACACAATTTGGCTACATCAACAATGGCTTAATCAACCTTAATTACTAGCCCTATTAGACATGCCATGACACAAAGGGACTTGATATTTCATACCAAGTGTTTGATCGATAGTGTGAAAACATCTCTGACAATCTCCAATTCGAGTTAGCTAAATTTACCTATAAGAGATGAGAAAGATAAAAGGAGTAAGCAAAAATGCTTAGTAAGTTCATCTGCACACAACTGATAAACGCTGATATTCATTGAATATAGATAACCACATAGTATTATACCGAGTTTCTCCCCTTAACTTATGGCTACTTACTCAATCACTCTTGAAGCTTACTCATTCTTTATCTTACCACATTATTACCATGCTACAAGCCAATTGCTCGTTTAATTAGTACATAATCCTGCACTGATCACCACAAGATCATATATAAAACAGCATATCAAGCATTTTCAATAAGCCACTCATACTACTAAACTATCGGTGGTTACGCACTTAGCCCATCATTGAATCTCTTATAGGGTGGTATCACACACAGCCCACCATTCATTTGTACCTATGGTGATTTCGCACTTAGCTCACCGATCATTTATAAGCGATGGTATCGCACACAGCCCATTGACTACTAATTTAAACAGCTGGTAACGCACACAGCCCACCGATAGTAATACAATTGATGGTATCGCACACAGCCCATCAATTAATAATATATCGGGTGGTATCGCACACAGCCCACCAATAGTAATACAATTGATGGTATCACACATAGCCCATCAATTAACAATATATCGGGTGGTATCGCACATAGCCCACCGATAGTAATACAGTTGATGGTATCGCACACAGCCCATCAATTAATAATATATCGGGTGGTATCACACACAGCCCACCGATAGTAATACAGTTGATGGTATCGCACACAGCCCATCAATTAATAATATATCGGGTGGTATCGCACATAGCCCACCGATATTATACATTCACAAATATTTATCCACAAACATTTCTCTAGTCCGAATGTTCAACCGAGAACATCCTCACACATTTCTATTCTTACTTAACTTTCTATGATACTCGTTCTCATTCACACAATGCATCAATAAATCTATCTCATGCATTTAAGGTGCATTAATTAACCATATCCCACTAGGGTTCATCATATATTAAATTCATATTAATTCAATTTTCTTTTTCTTTTCTTTGATGTTTCGGCAATATGGATGATAATGGCTTATTTTTAAGCCTTTTGTTTTATTAAATATCATATAATAAATAAATTACTAATATAACATTAATGAAACCATTTTATCATCTTATAATGCATGGATATAAATGTCCACTTACTCATAATGGCATAATAACCTTTTAAGGACCTCATGTAATAAAGACATAAGCAAATAGATTCCTTTACAAAAAGCATGCTAATTTTGCATTTGATGCAATTTAATCCCTTTTATCAATTTAAGCACAAAGATGGACAAATTAACTTACGGGAATTTAACACATGCTAAACCACATATCAACGACATAGAATATAATATTAAAATATTATACGGACTCAGATTTGTGGTCCCGAAACCACTGTTCCAACTAGGGTATAAACCGGACTGTTACAATCACCCTTGAAGGGAAACAAGTATTAATACATAATATCCAAGGGAATCATTATAATCTATTTATCGTATTAATTAACCATGCACAGGTCACAGGCTTCAAGCCAACCTACTCACACTTGCCCTTTATTAAGCACATACTATGCCACACATCGTACTCGTTTCTTCGTGATTCATTTATGAGTACCTGTTCTCACTCCTTCACATAACTTTAGTACTGATTTCATTTCTACCTTTACTCATCTATTTATCCCATTGATCACTAGGGATAGTCGAAGACACATATTCATCGTCATTCATGTAAGTACGAAACCAATGCCACATCCCCATGGTGGTCTTATATGGAGTCTCCTCTAATTGCCAATGCCCTATCCAGGATAAGGTCTTATATGGACTTCCACATCTAGTATCATTGCCATATTCCGGATATGGCCTTATTCGATTCTCGTGTTCATTGTACTCCCCTAGGACTTCAACCTCATGTTCAACTACAATCACTCTATCTAGTAGAGTATTATGTATCAATGTGATACAAAGCATTCTCAATTATGCTATCATAAATATTGCATTAATCACATACATCAGCATACTTTGATATGGTAAACATAATCTCATCTTTATCATTAATAACATGCGTAATACTTTTAGTCAGCTTTAACTAGCATAACTTGATAACAACTTTACTCACTTGATTTTCTAGCTTTCTCATTCAATCTTCACCCTTTTGCCCGATGAATTACTATGAATGACCACGGATACTGAATCTCATCTCACATATATCTCGATGCCATTGCTATATCCTAGATATAGTCTTACATGGGATTTCTTATCTCGCCCTTGACGCCATGTCTTGACATGGACTTACTTGGTATCATTGCCTGTTTGCCGATGCCATGCCTTAGCTTGGTCTTATACAGACTCTCTCGTCTCATGTGAGTGGTTGAGTATCCTAAGTAATTCAACTTCAATCGAGACTTTCACGTACTCATGTTCCACATTAATATCTACTCAAGTACTCAACGTTTCACTCTAATTTTTCTTAGTATTACTAATCAATTAAAGAATGTCTTATGGGTTTGAGTACGTCGTTTACTTGATTGCCATAGTCCAACTATGGTCTTACTCGTATCACAACATCATAGCCCAGCTATTACTTTACATGTCGTCACGATGCCATAGCCTAGCTATGGTCTTACATGAAATCTCACATCATTACCAATGCCATATCCCAGATATGGTCTTACACGTTTGCATGCCGAGGCCAGGTCCCAAACGTGGTCTTACACTGGCTCACATATCGAGGCTGATGCCATGTCCCAGACATGGTCTTACACTAGCTCTCGTCTCAATGCCAATGCCATGTTCCAGACATGGTCTTACACTGGCTCTCATATTGTGGCTGATGCCATGTCCCAAACATGGTCATACACTGGCTCACGTATCGTCACCAATGCCATGTCCCAGACATGGTCTTATATGGGATCACATGTATCGCCATGGTCCAACCATGGTCTTATTCATCATTTTATCATTGGACGACCGTACTCATCCCCTGCACTATACTTAGTCAAGTTTCCCAGTTTGACTCTTATACCATAATACGCGTGATTTCATACAGAGTCACAAAATAAAACATTATACATCATCTACTTTGACAGTCGCACATGAGATTCAACTATGTGAACATATTGATCATACATCATTCAAACAATTGTACATACACATATACCTCATTTCCTGGGTAAATTTACTCACTGTATACACCTAACCCAATAGGTTGAGTATATAACACCTTATGCACGTCCAGCCAACACGGATAAACTTATCACTTTATAACTCACATACCATACATTTCCACTCACATGTCATATATTTCTATTCATACCTCTTTGAGTCTCATCAACGCATAAGAGCATTTCAGTTACCTCATTATCACTTACAACATTATTGGATTTAGCTCGGTTGGGAACCATCCCTGTCTTAACAAAATAATCTCGTTAGAGTTGGGAGATATCACACTATCACAGTCCACCTATGGCATGTATAGCTAGACTCTTACTCACACTAGGTTAGTCCGAGAACCCACTAAACCATGCTCTAATACCACTAAATGTAACACCCCCTACCCATGTCTGACACCGAGACCGGATACGAGGCATTACACTGCTTAATCTTACTTAAACGAGCTATAAAATTTCATTTAAACGTAACTCTTACTCAAACTCGGGTTACGAGGCCTTAATCATACTTCCGAGAAGTATATGAATCTTTCCGGGAACTTTCACGCGTCCAAGAAACTTTTTAACAAAACAGGGGCCACACGCCCGTGTAAGTCTTGGGACACGCCCGTGTACCTCTAAGGCATGCCCGTGCCTTGTGCCCATGGTCGACACCGACTAAAATCACACGGCCATGGCACGCCCGTGTGTAAAACCTTAGCATTCTAACTTAACCACATGGCCTATGCACACGCCCGTCTATCCTGGCCGTGGGAAATTTACAATTTTATGAGCAAGATGCAGACTTCACACGGCCTGGGTACACGCCCATGTTCTAGCTGTGCCTCCCACACGGTTTAGACACACGCCCGTGTGTCTACCCATGTGGACAGTTACCAGGCTATCTACCAAGCCTTAAGCCACACACATTTGCATACATTCATACCTTATCACATAGCTACTCATAACATTTATAAAACTCTTGAATTAAAGACATTTAACTATAAAAGAAAATAAGGTTTTCATCCCATACACTAGGGAGAACTATTTCCCATATAATTACAAACAACTTAGGCCATCATTTATGGCTATACTCAAACAAACATGAGTTCTTTTAGGCCAACACAATTTGGCTACATCAACAATGACTTAATCAACCTTAATTACTAGCCTTATACATGCCATGACACAAAGGGACTTGATATCTCATACCAAGTGTTTGACCGATAGTGTGAAAACATCTCCGGCGATCTCCAATCCGAGTTAGCTAAATTTACCTATAAGAGATTAGAAAGATAAAAGGAGTAAGCAAAAATGCTTAGTAAGTTCATCTGCATACAACTGATAAACACTGATATTCATTGAATATAGATAACCACATAGTATTATACCAAGTTTCTCCCCTTAACTTATGGCTACTTACTCAATCACTCTTGAAGCTTACTCATTCTTTATCTTACCACATCATTACCATGCTACAACCCAATTGCTCGTTTAATTAGTACACAATCCTGCACTGACCACCACAAGATTATATATAAAATAGCACATCAAGCATTTTCAATAAGCCACTTATACTACTAAACTCTCGGTGGTTACACACTTAGCCCATCATTGAATCTCTTATAGGGTGGTATCACACACAGCCCACCATTCATTTGTACCTATGGTGATTTCGCACTTAGCTCACCAATCATTTATAAGCAATGGTATCGCACACAGCCCATCGACTACTAATTTAAACAGCTGGTAACACACACAGCCCACCGATAGTAATACAGTTGATGGTATCGCACACAGCCCATCAATTAATAATATATCGGGTGGTATCGCACACAGCCCACCGATAGTAATACAATTGATGGTATCGCACATAGCCCATCAATTAATAGTATATCGGGTGGTATCGCACATAGCCCACCGATAGTAATACAATTGATGGTATCGCACACATCCCACGGATAGTAATACAGTTGATGGTATTGCACACAGCCCATCAATTAATAATATGTCGGGTGGTATCGCACACAGCCCACCGATAGTAATACAGTTGATGGTATTGCACACAGCCCATCAATTAATAATATATCGGCTGGTATTGCACACAGCCCACCGATATTATACATTCACAAATATTTATCCACATACATTTCTCTTGTTCGAATGTTCAACCGAGAACATCCTCACACATTTCTATTCTTACTTAACTTTCTACGATACTCATTCTCATTCACACGATGCATCAATAAATCTATCTCATGCATCTAAGGTGCATTAATTAACCATATCCCACTAGGGTTCATTATATATTGAATTCATATTAATTCAGTTCTATCACATACTTGTGCTTTTCGTGGTACGACCACTTACATTCAACATCCCGGTTGAATCATTAAAATTTTTACATAACTCTCTTGAGTTTCATACACATAGTTCTCATTGACATCATACCCCAATAGGGTCTCACATACGTTAACATGTCGATGCCATGACCCCGACAAGGTCTTATACGAAATATCACATCGTTGCCATGTCCTTGACATGGCCTTACTTAATATTTCTCACCGAAGCCATATTTCAATAAGGACTTACACGGAACCTTAACTAACATCATTTCATACTATTTATATTCCTTACTATTCTTAGATTCATTTCTCCCAACATCTTATCAATAGGCATTTCAAACATTCATTGAATATATATACATTCCATAAAATATTGGAATATTAAATTAGCTCGTACGTACTTACAACAATTGCACATGAACTTACCTCGATGACGAAAAGGTCGAAAATGACTTTTTGCCGACATTTCTCTTTTCGCCCGTTCTAGATCCGAAACTCGATTTCTTTGATCTAGAACAATGGAATTTAGTGATTTAATCACTTATATATCATAATTCACCATAATCTACACTTTAGGCAAAAATAACTATTTTGCCCCACTTTGGCAAAATTACGATTTTGCCCTTAGGCTCGTAAATAAATTTTCATCACATTTTCTTATTAAACAAGCCTAGGTGATCATTTAATCCTCTTACAACTATCCACAATTCCAACTATTTCATGCTTTAATGAATAATTTACAACTTTTGCATTTTAGCCCAAATTAGGTGTTATCATAACAACACCTTTCAGAAAAGTTGTTTATCATCATCCCATCATTCATTTTCTTCCATAAAAACTCATCAACCAACATAAACCTCTACCATGGTAAGTCCCTAGACTCTCAACCATGTTGCAAATTGGTTCCCTCGTTAGCTAGCTTAAGCTTTAGGGACTCCAAAAGTACAATGTTTATCAAGAGAAGCTAGCAAAATCACTTACTTGAGGTGATGAGAAGTGGCTGAAAATTTCATCTTCCATGGAGGTTTTTCTTCTTCAATTTTGGCAAAGAGAGGGAAAAATGGGGAAGGAAGATGACCCCTTATTATTTTGTTAACTTTTGCTTATGTCATCATGTACCAACCCATACCAAAATTTGACTTTTCAACCTTTCTCATCCTCTTAACCAGCCATCTCAATTAAACAAGGCTAAATTGCACATTTGGGACCTCCAATTACTAGCCCATAACTATTTGGCACCTCTAGCAAATAAAATAGAACTTTCGCACTTTATGCAATTTAGTCCTTTTTCATAATTTAGCTAGAAATTGCTAAAATTAAGGCACCAAAATTTCCATACATCCTTATAAACATGTTATAACATATAATATAACATGAAAATAATTTTCTCTATTCTCGGTTTAGTGATTCCGAGATCACTGTTCCGACTAGCCCCTAAATCTGGTTGTTACAAGCGTAAGGAGATTGAGTATGCAGTGGGAGATTATGTTTTCTTAAAGGTCTCACCATAGAGGAAGATTCTGAGATTTGGGAGAAAAGGCAAGCTGAGCCTTAGATTCATTGGACCTTATCAGATATTAAAACGCGTGGGACCGGTTGCCTATCAGCTGGAGCTGCCTCCTGAATTAAATCATATACATAATGTGTTCCATGTTTCTATGCCAAGGCGTTACCGTTCTGATCGTTCTCATATAGTGCCAGTGGAGGAAATTGAGGTTAGATCTGATCTGACCTTTGAAGAAGAACCGTTGCAAATACTAGATTGGGATGTTAAGGTGTTGAGGAGGAAATCTTTTCCATTGGTCAAGGTGCTTTGGCATAATCACGGTTCAGAGGAAGCCACGTGGGAGCCTGAGGAGGCAATGCGATAGTAATACCCTCACATTTTTTGAGCAGGTAATTTCGAGGCCGGAATTTCTTTAAGGGGGTAGAGTTGTAAGGTCCCAAAAATTAGGGGTTGTAATTTTTTCTTAATTTCATGTGTGCTTGCTCAGCGGACTATTTGAGTGTATTTGGGGGTTCTAGGGAGGCCTGGGTTCGAGTCTGAGCCTTGAAAAAATTTTAGTTTTTAACCCTAAAGTGAAGAGGATTATCAGCTGTAGGACTTAAATATATTTGTGTGCATTTAGGAGTAACAAGTTGAGCATGTGGCTTAGTGGTGTGGCGTCAAGTGGAGATCAGGAAGGGAGGGGTTTGAATCCCACAGATTGCAATTGGGGACTTTTATTTGTGGCTTGAGAGTGGAAGAGGTAGAGTTTGGATCAAACTCTACAGAGGAGGTTGAAGACTTGGTCAACAAGTTTGAATGGGAGGCTAGGAGTGATTCAAGGAGAAGATAGTGGAGAAAACCAAAGAAGGGATGAGAGTGGGAGAGTTGGCCGAATGTGGGAGTGTGGCTAAGTTAGGATTTCGACTAGGGGGCTTTTCAATTAGGCAATTCGGCTAGAGGGGTGGCATTTGGGAGTATTTCGGTAGCTTTGGTTGTGGTGGAAACTGAAAATCTTTCTTTGCCTTTCGGGTTTTCTTTTGCTCCTCTTAGTATTTTTTTCGGTATAGGTATTTTGTGCAACGATTGTTACCATTTGGGTCTTTTGCTAGTGCATTATTTCTCCAACTGCTGCCACTCTCTGCCTTCAATTTTTCTTTTGTATATTTAGACTTCTTGGCCAAATTCAACACTCTTTTCCTCTCATCTTCCTTTCTTCTCTCTTCTGGATAGCCGAACCTATCCTCCTCCTTGTTCTCAACACTCCATCTTTTGTTCTTTAAGTTGTTTAAGCTGAAACTAACTCTTCTTTCCCTTCTAGTGTATTTCCATCTTGGGGGTCGTCCATTCCTGTTGCTAGAAGGAAATTGTTTTGCTGAATTGAAAGGTAAGTATTATGAACTTTCTTTTAGTCATTGGTCGGGTAGTACGGTTCTTCCCTCTCCTGTACCGAATCTTCCCTTCTCTCTTGGACTAACGTTGTGATAAACCGTAAAAATAACATATTTTAAGCCCACATTTAGCATGTTTTTGGATGATTTATCCATTGATTTATGTAAAAAGGTTCTCTTAATCCTTTCTTTTCATGTTTTATACTCAAGAAAGCACCCGAGGATGAAAATAACGAGAAACGAGCTTAAAACAGACCAAATTGGGCCAAAATAGAAATCGACACGGCCTGGGCCCAAGACCACACGGCCGTGCCTCATTAAAAGTCCGACCACAGCCTAAAGACGACTCACACGAGCGTGTACCATGGTCGTGTCCTTGTCGTGGAAAAGAGCAATTTCACTCGGAAAAAGATACTTAGGGGCAAAGAAACCTATCTCAAAAGCCTATATAAACACCCTAATTATAACCTAGAAGAGGGCGATTAGCTAGGCCAAGCAGCCGAGCCAGAAAGATCAGATTTGTAGAGAATCACTCGAAGATAGCCAGTTGATCCATCTCATGAAGCCGGAATTATACTCAAGATGGAGGATCTCTCCTTCAATTCCTTCAGGGGGTTTTAGGGATTTCTTATGTTTTGTTTTATCTTTTCTTTTGAGATGTTTTCTTTCATTATTATGAAATAAACCCTCAGATACCTGAGGGGATGAAACCTAAGATGAATCTTGTTATTGTTTGCTGAACTATATGATAAATATTTGATTTGTTCTTAATTATGTGTTCTTAATTCTTGTGTTGATATTTCTGGAATATTAATTCAAGTATGATGTGCTTAGGTGGAGGAGCAAAAGTCCCTGCCTAAGAGTAGATCTAGCATAATTAAGCGGAGTTGATCACGCGCCTAGAGATAGGGTGACGAGATTTTTCCGGATTAGGGTGAAACCTAATATGGGAGTCCATAGATTGAGTTAATGGGATTCTAGGAGTTTTAATTAGAAAGAGATTTCAATTAATCAACCTAGGGTTAGACGTTAGTCACCTCGAGAGAGGGATTAATATAACTTAGGGAATCTTACGGATCAAGTCAAGTGAATAAATCGTCTGGTTCAGAGTTAGATAACAAGTGAAGTCTAGGTGGATTCTTCCTTGGGTGTCGTCTTAATCAATTGGTTTTTCCTCAAGTTATTTTCCCAAATTCGTTCTTCTTTGTCTTAGAGTCTTTAGTTTAGTAGTTAATTAATTTAGATTAGATAAATAAATCCCTTTACTCTTAGGCTAAATAATAAAAAGAGAGTTAGTACTAGTACTTTTGGTTCCTTTGGGTTCGACATTCCGGTCTTGCCTTAACTATACTATTGTTCGATAGGTGCGCTTGCCTCAAAAATTGTTGTCATAGTTAGTTTCTAGGTTCGATCATTCTTTTTATAAATTTTAAGACTTTGACAAGCGATCAAATTTTTGGCGCAGTTGCCGGGGAACTGAAATATTAAGAACGCTCAATTTTTATTACTTTAGCCATTTTTATTTTTTGCAATTTATTTTTTAGTCTATTTTTATTTTTTCTAATTTCTTTCTTTCACTCCTTTCAGGTACCTCTAGTTTATGACTAGAAGGAACCCGACAAGACCCTTACTTTATGACAGCGATATTGAAGGTACCGTTCGCAGAAATCGCAGAGAGATAAGGCAAAGCTTAAACTACATAGAAGAAGAGCAAGAAGCCAAAATTAACACTACAGAAGAGATGGCAGAGAATAATCCACCACCTCCAGAGATGGCCAAACATCATGCTCCACGTACTATGTATGATTATGCTAAACCTAGTTTAACAGGAACCGAGTCTAGTATTGTTAGGCCTATTATTGCTGCAAATAATTTTGAACTCAAACCTAACACTATACAGATGATACAACAGTTTGTTCAGTTTGATGGTTTGCAGGATGAGGATCCTAACACACACTTAGCGAATTTTCTAGAATTCTGTGACACCTTCAAGATAAATGGCGTTTCTGATGATGCCATCCGTCTTCGGTTATTACCCTTTTCCCTGAGGAATAAAGCCAAACAGTGGTTACATTCTCTTCCACGAGGATCAATCACTACATGGGACCAAATGACCGAAAAATTTTTATTGAAATATTTTTCGCCGGCCAAAACGGCCAAGTCAAGGAATGATATCTCTTCTTTTGTGCAGATGGATTTAGAGACACTTTACGACGCATGAGAGAGATGCAAGGATTTGTTGAGAAGGTGCCCACACCACGGATTACCTTTGTGGCTACAGGTCCAAACTTTTTACAATGGTGTGAACCCTTCAACAAGGCAATTAATCGATTCAGCCGCCGGCGGAACCCTGAACAACAAAACTCCTGAAGCAGCCTATGAGTTTATAGAGGAGATGTCACTGAATAACTATCAATGGCAAGTTACAAGGACAAGGCCAGCCAAAGCAGCCGGAGTTTTCAACATTGACGCAGTAACCGTGCTATCAAATCAGGTAGAGTTGCTACATAAAAAATTTGATAGTTTCTATGGTTCTTCGCAGGCACATCTAGTAATGCAGTGCGAGACAAGTGAGGGCGTGGCGAAACCTGAGTACCCACCCTACGGACAGGGCATGGAGAGCGAGCAAATGAACTATATGGGTAACAATTTCTGATCTAACAATAACCCTTATAGTTATATTTATAATCTAGGTTGGAAGAACCACCCCAATTTCTCATGGGGCAGTCAAAGAAATCAAAGGCAACAACCTTCCCAAAACTTCCAACAACAGCCCTACCCACAGGAAAAGAAGCCGAACCTTGAAGAGGTACTTACAAACTTCATAGAAGCCTCAGAAACACGTTTCCAGAAGGTAGAAACAAAACTTGAGGCATTGTCACAGGAGTTCAAGGATCAATTGGGCAACTTGCTAAGCAGATTTCTGAGAGACCACAAGAAAGACTACCGAGCAACATCGAGACTAACCCAAGGGAGCAAGTTCAAGCCATAATAGCTCAAGATAGTGTAGGGTTAGACGAGCCTAATTTGAAGTAAAAGAATGTGGTAGAAGAAGATATGGTTGAGGTCAATAACAAGTAGAAACCAGTGATCAAAGAGTACAAACCTCGCATACCATATCCAGAAGCAATAACGAAACACAGAGGAACAGTTCAGTAAGTTTCTTAAACTTTTAAAGAAATTACATATTAACTTACCGTTTCTTGAATCTCTTTCACAGATGCCAGATTCCAGGAAATTTTTAAAGAAGCTATTGACAAATAAGCGAAAGATAGATGAAGAATCACATGTAGAATTGAACGCAGTATACTCAGCAATGTTGCAAAATAAACTACCACAGAAATTGAAAGATCCAGGGAGTTTTACAATTTCATGCTTAATTGGTAGTTTAACTATTGATAATGCGTTAGCTGATCTAGTGGCAAGCATAAATGTCATGCCTTATAAATTGTTTAAACAACTAGGTCTAGGGAAACCCAAACAAACTAGGATGAGCATTCAACTAGCTGATAAAACTATTAGAGTTCCTAGGGGAATAATTGAAGATGTACTTGTGAAGATTGACAAATTCATATTCCCGGTAGACTTTGTCGTTTTAGACATGGATGAGGACAACACGATCCCTCTAATTTTAGGGCGACCATTTTTAGCAACTGCTAGAACTAAAATTGATGTCAACGCAGGTGAACTCGTACTCTTTGTAGGTGAAGATACAGTACTCTTCAAGCTCTCGACTCGGCTAGGACATCGAGTGACAAAGGTGAGAACTTAAATTCTATTGATAAGCTTTCCGCTAAACCGAAGCACCACAGAATCACACAACCAAGCCAGAGTTTGTACCTCATAACAACAAAGAAATATCACACGAGGAACAACGGCTTCACATCGATGAACTAGACGATTGGAAAACACATTTAAAAGATAAATCACAACCACACAAAGTAACACCGAGGGAACACCTAGACGAACTTATAGGAACATCAAATCACTTCAAAATAGGAGACCGGGTACTGTTAAATAAAGGAAACCCTCACATCCAACCTGAAGATAGAAAAAGAAATTCCTCTTGAGGAACGCAATATCTTCCCATACGGAACAGTCGAGGTAACTCACTCTGAATTCGGCGCTTTTAAGGTAAATGCCACTCGACTCAAACTTTATCGTAGAATTGATAGTATGAGAGAAGATATTCAACTCTTCAAACCACCATAATTAGACGAATAAGAGGTAAGTCTAGCTTAAGACTTTAAACGAACACTTCTCGGGAGGCAACCCGAGTACTAACTCCATTACGTTTTTTTAAATTTTACTCTTTCTTTTATTTTTCCTTTTTAGCATTTAACTATAAGCTAACCAAGTGCAGCTTTCCAGGCCACACGGCCTTGCACACAGTCGTGGCCGTTGCCATGTGGACCACACGAATCTCTGTACTAACACAGCAGAAATGGTACAAGTCAGACGAATCAAATCTTCGAGTCACGGACTCCAACCACCACCCCACGGGCACCGACGAACCCCACGACCGTGTGACTCGGCCGTGGACGACACTGTTTGCTCACACACGAGCATGGCTACCCTAACATGGGCGTGGGAAAAACAACACGACCAGCTACACTGCCGTGCGAGGCGGCCGTGTGATTTGACACGCCCATGATCCACGGGCGTGGGGAGCTATCAGGTTTGAAATTCTATTTAAACCACCCACCCACCCCTCCCTCTTCTCACCCACTCCTCATTTTCTCCAGACCATTTTGTTTTCCTTTTCTTTCTCAGACCTCTCTCCATTTTTCTTCTCTAACATTACATCATAACCATGTCGAAGAAGTAGAAGGATCCCAGCACAGTCTCCCTCATGGAGACCGATCTACATAAGTTCATTCCGACCCCTTCATCCACTCAACAAGCCAAGGGTCTTTGAGACCATTTATCTTTTGTTTTACTTTTATCTTCTCCTTTATTTTCCTTCTATTTGACAATCTTATGCTTAATTTAGTCTATTTTATTTTAGTTTCTTAGTGTCAGGTTCAAAAGGCTGTTAGGGAATCACACCGGAACCACGACCACCATCTCAAAGCATCCTTAGAGGTTCTAAAAGCTGCTTGGGAATCACACCACTTCTGCCACCACCAGCACCTCCGCAGCCTTAGAGGTCACACCCACCTCGCGAACCATCTAACAATAGGGACTCTTCAGTCCATTCATCTTTCATTTTAATTTTATTTACATTACTATTTTCTTTCTCTTTATCTTTCTTATCTTTAATTATATATCTAGTTTGTTTTAAATGTGTCTTAATAATTCCTGGCTAATTCTCTACGAGCTCCCCAATTTCTTCATCTAGCGCAGAGCTCGGCAGTAGCCACCACCCCTATCGACTTCCAACTCCAGGAAACCATCCAAATTCAGGAAGTCTCACCTCCCTCTCTCTCTTAAAATGCATATATATCTTTGTACATTAAGGACAATGTACATCTTAAGTGTGGGGGTGAATATTTATTTCGAGAAAGTGCCTAACTTTCTTCATTATTCTCAAATCCCTGAATTATAACTTGCCTCTAAGTAAGTTTTTCATATTATAATTAGAATGAAATTTCCTTTGATTTATGATTTTTATTGATATGTTCTAGAGTAAGCCATTGATAATTGTGCATTGATGATTAAATTTGAAGGATACTGGAGAATCAAGCATGATAAGTCTATTTTTTTCAAAATTTAAAATTTTTAGGTTGTCTACCTTAATCTGAATGATACCTTGAAGTTTGAAATTTACAAGGTTGATATCCAAAACCCATAATTTTCTGTGAGCTTTTGAACCTTATAAGAGCATATATTCTTTTTCGTGCTCACTTTATTGATTATGAGTGTGTCAACATTGATTTGTTATTCTAGAACTTGCATCGATTATACATGTCGAGACCACACCTTTTATTTGATATACAGAGATGATAAAGGCACTTAGGTTTTAACCCATTCACTCAACTAAAACCCTACCTTCATAATTAACCCCTAGTGAACCCCGTTGATCCTAACAACCCTTTTTATTAACTCACCTACTAATATTAACCCAAAACCCTTTGTATTTGTTATCACAGTTTTTTTTTACTACCTTTATATCGAGATTTGATTTGATCAGTTGCCAAATCATATTATTTTAGTAGTTGAATTCACTATTTGACTTGTTCTTAAAAAAAATCGAAGAATAGTTACTATTATTTTGTGATTAGGTGAGCTTATACATTAAATTCCAATTATTGAAGAAGAAGCTCAAATCAGAGTATTATTATTAGTAGTACAAGTTTTTAGTTGTTGTAATTATTCATTATTCATTCGTTATTTCTAGTTAGGTAATTTGTCAGGTCAATCTCAATTCTAACCCTTTAATTCGGCCTATATCCATACCCTTGAACCTAAGCCCCGTTACAACCCTGTAAAGACCTTTTGATTTGTGTATCATCTCATATTATAGTTGTGGAGATTTGGTTTTCATGCAAGCCTATGGGATTAACTTTTCATGTTCGACTTTTGAGTGCTTAGTTTTGAACCTTAAACACTTCGAGTGGTTTGAGAGAATCTTTAGTGAGGATGTCAATTCTTGTCGATTTTGAATCAGAGGTAATTATTCAGGTAAAGGGAAACACCTATGTTTTCATATTATAAAAATAATGACTTTGAGTGTTTGAATATTTAGGACTCTTTGAGTTGAGTTATCCATGTATGAATTATCTATGAATTATGATGAAACACTATTGATGAATATTGTGAATCAGGGAAGTCCATTTTAATTGTGAGTTGAGAATTTTTGCTTGAGGACAAGCAAAAGCATAAGTGTGGGGGTATTTGATAAATCGTAAAAGTAACATATTTTAAGCCCACATTTAGCATGCTCTTGGATGATTTATCCTTTGATTTATGTAAAAAGGTGCTCCTAATCCTTTCTTTTCATGTTTTATACTCAGGAAAGCACCCGAGGATGAAAAGAACGAGAAACGGGCTTAAAACAGACCAAATTGGGCAAATATAGAAATTGACACGGCCTGAGCCCAATACCACACGGCCGTGCCTCATTAAAAGTCCGAACACGGCCTAAAGACAAGTCACACGAGCGTGTGTCATGGTCGTGTCCCTGTCGTGGAAAAGAGCAATTTCACTCGGAAAAGGATACTTAGGGGCAAAGAAACCTATCTCAAAAGCCTATATAAACACCCTAATTATAACCTAGAAGAGGGCGATTAGCTAGGCCAAGCAGCCGAGCCAAAAAGATCAGATTTGTAGAGAATCACTCGAAGATAGCCAGTTGATCCATCTCATGAAGCCAGAATTGTACTCAAGACGGAGGATCTCTCCTTCAATTCCTTCAGGGGGTTTTAGGAATTTCTTATGTTTTGTTTTATCTTTTCTTTTGAGATATTTTCTTTCATTATTATGAACTAAACCCTCAGATACCTGAGGGGATGAAACCTAAGATGAATCTTGTTATCGTTTGCTGAACTATATGATAAATATTTGATTTGTTCTTAATTATGTGTTCTTAATTCTTGTGTTGATATTTCTGGGATATTAATTCAAGTATGATGTGCTTTGGTGGAGGAGCAAAAGTCCCTGCCTAAGAGTAGATCTAGCATAATTAAGCGGAGTTGATCGCGGGCCTAGAGATAGGGTGACGAGATTTTGCCGGATTAGGGTGAAACCTAATATGGGAGTCCATAGATTGAGTTAATGGGATTCTAGGAGTTTTAATTAGAAAGAGATTTCAATTAATCAACCTAGGGTTAGACGTTAGTCGCCTCGAGAGAGGGATTAATATAACTTAGGGAATCTTACGGATCAAGTCAAGTGAATAAATCGTCTGGTTTAGAGTTAGATAACAAGTGAAGTCTAGGTGGATTCTTCCTTGGGTGTCGTCTTAATCAATTGGTTTTTCCTCAAGTTATTTTCCCAAATTCATTCTTCTTTGTCTTAGAGTCTTTAGTTTAGTAGTTAATTAATTTAGATTAGATAAATAAATCCCTTTATTCTTAGGCTAAATAATAAAAAAAGAGTTAGTACTAGTACTTTTGGTTCCTTTGGGTTCGACATTCCGGTCTTGCCTTAACTATACTATTGTTCGATAGGTGTGCTTTCCTCAAAAATCATTGTCATTGTTAGTTTCTAGGTTCTATCATTCTTTTTCTAAATTTTAAGACTCTGACAAGCGATCACGTTGTTTGGTAAATAGGTTCGCTTGAAGTGTAAGAAGGGACAAGCGTTGGGAAGCAAGCGATTTTACTCTTAGCCTTGATCGGGTAAGCACTCCCGCTTCGTATTTATCAAGAGTGGTTGTTAATCATATGTTTTCTTCAAACTCTTTTAATAAGGGTGTTGTATCGCAAGCTATTTTTAGGGATTCCTAATCTTCACTGAAATTCGGAAAGCGCTTAGCAAAACTTGGTGTAACAAGGTAGGTGTTATTGGGGTTTCAGTTTTGTTATGTAATGAGAGGATAACCCTCTTAATCGTTTGACTAATTGTTGATCTTGTCTAACATAGGATCGGTGCTAAGGGATTGGCGGCACACTCGTAATCAAGGTGTGTAATCTCACTCCCATGGTTGTTCTGTTAATGCGGTGATTTGTGAATCGGCTAAAAGCCGAAATACCGAAAAGCCGGTATATCGGCATCTGAGATCACTTGAGCGTGCAAGCGCTGGTGGAGTTAAACCGAGCCACAAATGTTGGCGATAGACTGTTAGGAATGCCACGAACCCTCTCTTTGGACTGAGGCTGTATTGGGCCTTATTGAGCCGAAGTGGGCTAATGGGCCCACAGGGGCGAAATTCAGGATAAGTGTCGGATGATTGCTGCGGCTGCGATGTCTGCAGAACCGTGTCCGAAAATGGGTTGGATGGGCCACACGAGCGTGTGGGCTTGTTTGGGCCAAAATTGGGCTTTAGGCCCAATTGCACCGTTTTGACCAGAAATGGAACCTATGTCACTCGAGGCGACAGTAGGCCTCCGAAAAGGCCATTTGAAGGGTAAAAATTACTGAAATACCCTCTATGGGTAAAATTACCGAAATACCCTCTACGGGTAAAGTTACCGAAATACCATCGATGGGTAAAAAGTACCGAGAATCCCTTAAGGGGTGAAATGACCGTTTTACCCCTAACCATCTAAATGATCGGTGTACCCTTAGTGGTAGTACCAGTGTTGTATGTGTATTAAATGTATGATTGATTATGTTTGAGTTGCACTGTATACATAGATTAACTATGACATGACATATTGCATTGGGGTGGGATTTTCTAATTTGGAGGATGTACCGTTATAGTGGCATCGCCACTATACTGATTCTAGTGGCTCAGCCACGTATACCATTATTAGCAGCTTGGCTGCATTATTGGATAGTTGGTTGGGTGGGTCGACTTGGTCCCCACATGATTAGATGGTTGGTACGGGTGGAGAGTTGGCTGGACAGAGTTGGGTTACATGTTTGTTTGCATTGATATGATATAGGGCTCAGGCCCAGGCTATTACCGAATAGGGCTTAGGCCTAGACTGTTACCGAATTGAGTTTAGGCCCAGATTAACACCGTAAGGGCTCAAGCCCAAACTGTGATCGTATAGGGGATTACACACTGAGTTCTCGTAACTCACCCTTTTCTTTTAACTGTGCAGGTAATCCCCAGCCTTGGAGGATTTGGAGCTGCGAGGGACTCGGAGGTGGCCACACGTCAGATATGCTTTAAAGTTAAACTTAGCGATTTTAGTTTATTTTATTTTATTTTTAAAATTACTGGGTTAATAATTTTTGTAATAAGGGCATTGAGATTTTTAACTTTATATGTTGTTGCTCTTAATTATAACCTGCTAGTCTATTAAACATGGGTTTTTAAAACAATAACCACCATTTTTAAAACATCACGTATCCGCAACTGTTTTGATTTAAACTTTCTACTAACCAAATAAGGCTTTAGAAATAATAATATTTTGCGAGATAATGTCTTGAGTGAATCGTGTTTTAAAAACAATAAGCAACAGAGTCCGAGGTTTTTGGTAATAAGTTTTAAATTGTAAGAAGGGTTCCAACGAAAGCGTAGTCTTCAAACATCACTTTGATGTGACACGTTAGATTCGATCATAACGTCTAGGCCAGGTTTGGGGTGTTACATTTTTCTTTTCCTTTTGGACGTTTCTTGGTTTTATTCACTCTGTGCTTTTCTCTTGTTCTAAAAACGATCGCAGTTTGTGGATTCTGGAACGTAGCTCCTCAGTCATCTTCTTCGTTGTCAAAATATGTGTGGGATTCTAATCTAGTTACTACATTCTACTCTTAAATCGATTATCATCTTGCATCACAAATCCCTATCCTTCGGCTTTCGTAACTATACAATAACCCCGTCGTTTTGGAGCTTTTATGTAACGCCCCTCACCCGGGTCCGTCGCCGGAACAGGGTACGAGGCATTATCAAACGTGATCCAAGCAATTTCACAAAATTTAAAATGTAAGATCCGTATAAATTAAAACTTTTCCATACATAGTCATCACACTCTCATTCGACCAATTCAAGCATTATCATAAACATATAACTTGATTAATATTGAACATTATCAATACCTATAAACAAAATAAACCATCAAATTTTTAAAGGCCAGTATTTTAGCCTAATTCGTTATACAAGTAACAAAACAATTAAGCCTTCTATACATGCCATAATTCCCAAAATATTATTTTCAAAATACGAAAATTAGGCTGATAGTGTGGATGGATCTCCGACGATCATCGGATCCCGAGCTAGCTTGGTGACACTATAGGACAAGGAAAAGAAAAAAGAGTAAGCATATAGCTTAGTAAGTAAGTATATAAATAATAAATAATGGATTTAACATGTTTACAAAATAACACAATCATATCTACATTCAAATTTACTATTTATTCAAGTTCGAAGCATGCTGTCTATTCGAGTCAAAGTCACTAAATTATTTTTATCTGGAGCTACGAAACCCCAAATTAAGGTCCACTAATTTTCCCTGAAACTAAACTCATTTATATTCTTACCATAAAATTTTCATAATTTTTAATTTAGCCAATAAGTACAGTTTTTCATTAAAATTTCCCCTATTTCACTGTTCGACTATTCTAACCTCTCTTGACTACAAATCAATTTTCTCCTTGTAAAGAATTCAGATTACCTTCTTGTTTAGTTCATTTGAAACTAGACTCATTCAAGATTTTAGACATATAAATTATATCTTATAATTATTTTTTAAAATGTTTAATGATTTTTCCAAGACAGAACAGGGGATCACATAATCATTCTGAATCAGTCTCAGAAAAATTCAAATATCTCAAAATATACAAATCATTTGTTTGCTATGTTCTTTTATATGAAAACAGACTCAATAAGATTTAAATCAATATCTCATCCAACTTATAATTCAAATTCTACTATTTTTGGTGATTTTTCAAATTCACGTCACTGCTACTGTCTAAAGCAGTTCTATTGTAAATTATTACTCTCTCACTTTAGTCGTGTTCATCACTTGCCTATACCAATCTTTCCAATTTCTAATTACATATCGAGCATATTTCTCATACGTTGTACATGCATATGCCCACACTCATTACTACAAATTCACACATAATTTCACTCAATCGATTTTCCCGTTGAACGCTTCGGAATAATAACGGATACACGGTGGTTTCGCACACAGCCCACCTTTGAAATTGAAGCTCTCTTGTACACATAGTGGCCTTCACTTAGCGCCACTCATGTGACCTAGCCATCTCGTAGCTTTCTTGTCTACATGGCATCCAACACTAGGAACCACTCATGCGACCTAGCTACTAATAACCCGTAGCTTTCTTGCACACATGGTGAAAGTCCCTTATCGTCCATGTGGCCTAGCTACATATTAAATTTTTCCATCTCGTAGCTTTCTTATGCACACGGTGAAGGTCCCTTACCGCTCTTGTGGCCCAGCTACATATTGTCCGTATCTCTCGGTTTTTCGAAGGTTCAAACAGGAAGTACTTCACTTTCTAATAATTTATTTCATTCCTTCAATAGTCAATTTTGATTCAAAAATTAGTTACAATACATAAAATATGCTGAATTATAAAAAATGCCAACAAAAATAATGAATTATTTACATACTACTTACCTCGGTGTAAAAAATGGCCAAATTTGCAATTTAGTCCTTAACCTTGCCTTTACCTCGTTCAAGGTCGATTCCACGTTCTTCTCGATCTATAATAACACATTTAGCTTATTTAACATTTATACTATTTAATTCAGTCCAAAAATCACATTATGGCCAAATTACATTTTGCCTCCTAACTTTCACAAAATTACGAATTTGCCCCTAGGCTCAAAAATTAAACTTCATCCTACTTTCTTATATTTTATGACATGCTGATCATTTTTCCCTTCTATGGCAACATCAAATTCTCACTCTAACAAGTACTTATGAACATTAGGTATTTTTACAGATTATGTCGTTTTACTCGTTTTCATGTAAAATCGCTTACAAAAGTTGTTTAACATAATTTCAGCCTTCATATTCCATCATAAAACGTCAAAATAAACACATTTCACCTATGGGTGTTTTTCCAAATATGAACTCTAGGTTAAATTATTGCTAGAATAAGCTAAACCAAGTTATCGAGATTCCAAAAACGTAAAGAACATGAAAAACAGGGCGTGGATTGACTTACTATGGAGCTTGGAAGTTTGAAAACCCTAGCTATGGAGTCCCCCCTTGAAGATTCGGCCTAAGGAAGAAGATGACAACCTTTTTCCATCTTTTTCCCATTTAATTTCTTTTATTTGACATTTTACTAAAATACCCTTCATTAAAGTTTTAGTTATTTCTACCTATGCATGTCCATTTTTGTCCATAAAAATATAATGGTCTAGTTACCATTTAAGGACCCCTACTTTAGATATACACTTCAATTTAATCCTTTAGCATCTAGAACTCTCATTTATCAACTTTTACAATTAAGCCCTAATAAGCAAATTAGACATGAAATTCATAAAATTTTCTATCGATACTCTAACACATGCATCCAATCAATCGGTAAATCATAAAAATTAATCAAAATAAACTTTTCTATCTCAGATTCGTGGTTTCACGACCACTGTTTCGTTTAGGCCCTATTTTGAGATGTTACATTTTAGATGTTAAAAGTGAAGGAAAAACGTTGTTTTCTGATATATGTTGATAAGGCAAGGGTTAGGGACTGTTACTGTAGCTTAAACAGGGTTTTTTCGGGGTTGTTTCGGAGAGGTTTCGTGACCTCCCCGACGGCCACACGGGCGTGTGCCGAGGCACACGGCTGTGTGGATTTGGGAATTAGGGTTTTCGGGCCATATTGGGTGCCACACGCCCGTGTGGCCGATTTGGGGATTTTTGTCGACTTTCACACGGCCATGTCCCTCAAGCACACGGGCGTGTAAGATTGGGAATTAGAGTGTTAGGGTTTTAGGGTCACATGTCCTGGCCACATGGTCGTGTGATTAATTTTGGAATTTAGGGATTCCACACGGGCGTGTGACACCTTCACACGGCCGTGTCTGGCCTGCACTTGATTTTATCGAAATTGGACAGTAAGTCACACGGCCTATTCACACGGTCGTGTCCCTGCAACACACGGGCGTGTACCTCTGTCACACGAGTGTGTGTCACCCCTCACATGGGTTTTTGGACCCCACACGATCTGGAGTGCTCCACATAGCCAGAGCACATGGGCCTGTGGCCCTAACTCGCTAGATTCTGATTTTTGGGCAAATCGAATGCCATCTTGGCTCTGCGTGTTTTAACTCTTGGCTAAGCCTTAGTAAGGGTAGTTATGACTCTGCTCTGACTCTGATTTATGTGTGTTAATTGTGTGATAAGCTCGATACTAAACTTGGGTTGTGAGTGTGCACATATCTGATTCTGTAACTGACTGATTGGAGGTGAGTGTCTGCTTCTGATTAGCTATCTGTAACTAGTATTTTGATTGTGTTCATCTAACTGCATCAATGCATACGCATTCATACATTTGCATAAAATTATTTTGGGTTGGATTTTGAAGAGAAGGGAGAATTACGATATGATCCGGCAGTTTTGCTGCAACTCATTGGTATAGCGGGTTACCGCATTACACTGTACCGCATGTACGTTAGCTGTGCTACGTACCACTATCTAATCTGGCAATTTTGCTGCAACTCATCGGTAAAGCGGGTTACTGCATTGCACTATACCACCTATACGTTAGCTACACTACGTACCATTATCTGATCTGGCAGTTCCTACTGCACGTCTGTACCACAGTTTATCGTATTGCACAGTACAGCTCATACGCTAACTTTGCTACGTAATATACGATTTGGCAGTTTATCTGCATTCTGATAGCCCAATTCCCAGACTGTTTCGGCTTCTGTAGTTTAATGGATTTGGTCTCACACTGAGCTCATGTAGCTCACCCCCTCTTCTGTTTCCCTCTCAGATACAGTTCTGAATTCTATAATTGGGCTCAGTACACTGATAAACCATAAAAGTAACATATTTTAAGCCCACATTTAGCATGCTTTTGGATGATTTAAGCCTTGAATTATGTAATTTGGTGCTTTTAATCCTTTGTTTCCATGTTTTATATCAGAAGAGCACCGGGATGACGAAAAGAACGGAAAACGGGCCCAAAACAGAGTAAATGGGCCATATCACGAATGTAACATCCTAAAATTGGGCCTAGGAGAATTGGGCCCAATGGGCCTTAGGCGTAGTAGAGTTTAAATTTTTTTTTGAGAACAAGAGAATGGCTTTAATGCAAGTTGGACCTATTAGGTGAGTGATTTTGGAAGGTTAGGGGGCTTCTATGAAGTCCCGGGATCAAACTTGGGCTTTAGGAAAATTTTGGTTTTAGGTGAAAAAACCCTGGAAGTTAGTAGGTAGGCTTTAAGAATAAAATGTGGGGAAAAATGACACAAGTGGAGTGTGTGGTGTAGTGGCAAAGTGACACCACATAGGAGACAAGGGGGTGACGCCACAAGGAAGGAAGGAGGTCCAAGGTTCAAGTCTTGGCTCTTGCATTTTAGTTTTCTTTTTAAATGGACTTTAAAATTTGGCTATAGATTTAAATTTAGTTGCGCATGGTTTAAGACACAAGAGGAGCTTGTGGCCAAGTTGTTAGCGACGTGGATTATGTTGCAAGGGAGCCTGGGTTCGAATCTCATGCCAAGCAATGGAGTATTTATTTTGCGGATTGGACGGGAAGAGTTTGAGTTGAATTTAAACTCTACTGACGAAGGGATCCCACATCGGAAAGACACAAAGAAGGAAGGTGAGAAGCTTGCTATATATAGAGCATTATGTGATAGGAGGAAGGATACCTTGGAGGGCGTTTGGGCACAGGAGTGGTCGGAGCGCGGATTAGCACCAGATTCCTATCAGGTGTGCAACTCTCTCTACTCTAGTTGTAGAACGGCAAATGTCGAAGTGCCGGTCACGGCAATGGTAGCCACACAAGCGTGCGAGCGTACGTGTGGGGGCTTCAACGCGATAGTTGAGGCCATCAGTAGTATTCTTGTGGGTTGAGGCTGCTTGGGCCCAATGGGCCCGTGGGCCCATATGAGTAGATTGTATGATTGTGTAGTATATATTAGACTGGACTAGGCGAATCTCATATCTGTGGCTAGACTTGGGCTAAATGGGCCACACGAGTGTACGGGCTCATTTGGGCTGATAATGGGCCTTAGGCCCATTCGCATCGTTATCTCTGTTTAGCAAACCTTTGATTTACAAAATTACCAAAATACCCTTGATTTGCGGAATTATCGAAATACCCTCGATTTCTAAAATTACCGAAATACCCCCGATTTGCAAAATTCCTGAAAGACCCTCGATTTACAAAATTACCGAAATACCCCCAGTTTGTAAAATTACCAAAATACCCCCAGTTTGTGAAATTACCAAAATACCTTTAATTTGTGAAATTACTGAAATACCCTCGGATTGTAAAACTACCTAAATACCCTTAATTTGTGAAATTACTGAAATACCCTCAGATTGTAAAATTATCGAAATACCCTTAATTTGTGAAATTACTAAAATACCCTCGGATTGTAAAATTACCGAAATACCCTTGATTTGTAAAATTATCGAAATACCCTTGATTTGTAAAATTACAAAATACCCTTGGTGGGTAAATTACCGAAATACCCCTGGTAGGTAAAATTACTGTTATACCCTTAGAGGTTGGTTAGCTTGATTATGTCGTTATTGTTATTCTGATTATGATGGTAATTCGTTTCATACGTTATCTGTATATGTTTTGATTACATGACATACCGCATACACGAATTATCATGTCATATTGCATGGGATTGGGATTATTTGAAAGGGGAAGTGCTAATAGGATCGCATGGTCGCTTGACGACTGTGGATTCACCGAAGGCTTTTTAACCACCGAGCAGCTATGCTGCACCGTTAAGGTAATGCCACAACCGGTGTTACATAAGGAGTGTAGGGATGGGTGGGTTGATTAAATTCCCACAGGAGTGTGGGTTGGACAGGAGATGGAGTGCAGGGCTGGTATGGGCATTAATGCATTGCATATATGGATTTTAATATTGAGATGGGCTTAGGCCCAGATTTATATATGATATGTGACTTTTGATATGAGTTAAGGTCCAACGAGGCTATTTTGGGCTAAGGCCCAATTGCCACCGTTATTGTAATGGGCTTCGGCCCGGATTGTTTTAATACATGCTGTATGATTGACGGGGGATTGTACACACTGAGTTTTCGTAAACTCACCCCCTCTTTTTAATATTTTTCTCAGGAAATCCTCAATAGGCGATTCGACGTGCTGGAGGACTCGGAGGTGGCCACACTATGAGCAGTTTTGGACTTTAGTATTTTACTTATTTTTAACTTGGGTTAATATTTTGTAATAAGGCCTCTCTTAAATTCAGGTTTTAGTTTTGGATTTTTAGTTTATTATGTTTTAAATCTGCTAAACTTTGAATCACGGTTTTCCAAAATAATATCTGCTTTCAAAATACTACGCTTTCGCAAATAGGTTGTAAACATCACGTTTTCATAAGTCAGTCATTTTAATTAAGCTTCCGCAACAAACAAAGTTTATTTTTTTAAAGGTAATAACTTTTTAATAAATGTCAATTAATAATAAACAAACGCAAACTGGGACTTTAGTTTTTAATGTCAAGAAAGGTTTTCAATTGGAGCCATGGCTTCTCGAAAAGCACCCCAATGTGACACGCCAGATTTGGGTCTAACTTCTAGGCCAGGTTTGGGGTGTTACATTTAGTGGTATCAGAGCCAGGTTGCAAAACTCGGCTGTGGAATGGGTTCGAAAATGTTTTTCAAAATTTGCTTGAAATATGGTTTAGAAAATATATATCTTTATTGGAAGTGTGGTACACCGAGTCTTCAGTGCCTAATCTGTAAGTTTCCTGACCCTATAATCTATTATGTGCTAAAATGTATTTCTGGTATTCATTCTTTGATGTGTGGATATGATGTATGAATATAGAAATTTTATGTATCTGTGTTAAATCGACTTGCTTCTGTGGTTAGAGGTTGGTTGGGTGTAAGAGGTTCCAAGAATAAGTTAGAAAGTGTATTAGTGTATTAGAATCAGAGTGCGCAGCTTGAGCGTAGTGTTGTAGGTTAGGATGTACGACTATTAGATAGTTGGAAATTTCGAGGACGAAATTTCTTTAAGGAGGGTAGATTTGTAACATCCTAAAATTGGGCCTAGGAGAATTGGGCCCAATGGGCCTTAGGCGTAGTAGCGTTTAAAATTTTTTTTGAGAACAAGAGAACAACTTTAATGCAAGTTGGACCTATTAGGTGAGTGATTTTGGAAGGTTAGGGGGCTTCCATGAAGTCCCGGGATCAAACTTGGGCTTTAGGAAAATTTTGGTTTTAGGTGAAAAAACCCTGGAAGTTAGTAGGTAGGCTTTAAGAATAAAATGTGGGGAAAAATGACACAAGTGGAGTGTGTGGTGTAGTGACAAAGTGACGCCACATAAGAGACAAGGGGGTGACGCAACAAGGAAGGAAGGAGGTCCAAGGTTCAAGTCTTGGCTCTTGCATTTTAGTTTTCTTTTTAAATGGACATTAGAATTTGGCTATAGATTTAAATTTAGTTGCGCATGGTTTAAGACACAAGAGGAGCTTGTGGCCAAGTGGTTAGCAGCGTGGATTATGTTGCAAGGGAGCCTAGGTTCGAATCTCATGCCAAGAAATGGAGTATTTATTTTACGGATTGGACGGGAAGAGTTTGAGTTGAATTTAAACTCTACTGACGAAGGGATCCCACATCGGAAAGATACAAAGAAGGAAGGTGAGAAGCTAGCTATATATAGAGCATTCTATGATAGGAGGAAGGAAACCTTGGAGGGCGTTTGGGCACAGGGGTGGTCGGAGCGCAAATTAGCACCAAATTCCTATCAGGTGTGCAACTCTCTCTACTCTAGTTGTAAAACGGCAAATGCCAAAGTGTCGGTCACGGCAATGGTAGCCACACGAGCTTGCGAGCGTACGTGTGGGGGCTTCGACGCGATAGTTGAGGCCATCAGTAGTATTCTTGTGGGTTGAGGCTGCTTGGGCCACGATGGGCCGAAGTGGGCCCAATGGGCCCGTGGGCCCATATGAGTAGATTGTATGATTGTGTAGTATATATTAGACTAGACTAGGCGAATCTCATATCTGTGGCTAGACTTGGGCTAAATGGGCCACACAAGTGTGCGGGCTCATTTGGGCCGAGAATGGGCCTTTGGCCCATTCTCATCGTTATCTCTGTTTAGCAAACCTTCGATTTACAAAATTACCAAAATACCCCCGATTTGCGGAATTACCAAAATACCCTCGGTTTCTGAAATTATCGAAATACCCCCAGTTTAGGAAATTACCAAAATACCCTTAATTTGTGAAATTACTGAAATACCCTCGGATTGTAAAATTACTGAAATACCCTTAATTTGTGAAATTACTAAAATACCCTCGGATTGTAAAATTATCGAAATACCCTTAATTTGTGAAATTACTAAAATACCCTCGATTGTAAAATTATCAAAATACCCTTAATTTGTAAAAATATCGAAATACCCTTGATTTGTAAAATTGCCGAAATACCCTTGGTGGGTAAATTACCGAAATACCCCTGGTAGGTAAAATTACTGTTATACCCTTAGAGGTTGGTTAGCTTGATTATGTTGTATATTGTTATTCTGATTATGACGGTAATTCATTTCATACGTTATCTGATATATGTTTTGCATACATGACATACTGCATACACGAATTATCATGTCATATTGCACGGGATTGGGATTATTTGAAAGGGGAAGTGTTAATAGGATCGCATGGTCACTTGACGACTGTGGATCTACCGAAGGCTTTTTAGCCACCGAGCAGCTATGCTGCACCGTTAAGGTAATGCCGCAACCGGTGTTACATAAGGAGTGTAGGGATGGATGGGTCGATTAAATCCCCACAGGAGTGTAGGGTTGGACAGGAGACGGAGTGCAGGCTGGTATGGGCATTAATGCATTGCATATATGGATTTTCATATTGAGATGGGCTTAGGCCCAGATTTATATATGATATGTGACTTTTGATATGGGTTAAGGCCCAACGAGGCTATTTTGGGCTAAGGCCCAATTGCCACCGTTATTGTAATGGGCTTCGGCCCAGATTGTTTTAATACATGCTTTATGACTGACGGGGGATTGTACACACTGAGTTTTTGTAAACTCACCCCCCTCTTTTTAATATTTTTCTCAGGAAATCCTCAGTAGGCGGTTCGACGTGCTGGAGGACTCGGAGGTGGCTACACTACGAGCAGTTTTGGACTCTAGTATTTTACTTATTTTTAACTTGGGTTAATATTTTGTAATAAGGCCTCTCTTAAATTCTGGTTTTAGTTTTGGATTTTTGGTTTATTATGTTTTAAATCTGCTAAACTTTGAATCACGGTTTTCCAAAATAATATCTGCTTTCAAAATACTACGCTTTCGCAAATAGGTCGTAAACATCACGTTTTCATAAGTCAGTCATTTTAATTAAGCTTCCGCAACAAACAAAGTTTATTTTTTTAAAGGTAATAACTTTTTAATAAATGTCGATTAATAATAAACAAACGCAAACTGGGACTTTAGTTTTTAATGTCAAGAAAGGTTTTCAATTGGAACCATGGCTTCTCGAAAAGCACCCTAATGTGACACGCCAGATTCGGGTCTAACTTCTAGGCCGGGTTTGGGGTGTTATAACGAAATCCACACGGCCTGGGCCCAAGACCAGATGGCCGTGCCTCATTCAACAGCCTCGAACACGGCTTAGCCACGACTTACACGGGCGTGTGCCACGGGTGTGTCCCTGCCGTGGCCAAGAGGAGTTTTACTCGGAATAGGATACTTGGAGGCAAAGAAACACATTCCAAATCCTATTCAAACACCCTAGTAGGAATTCTACTTGAATTAGGATACTTAGGGGCCAAGTAAGGCATCTCAAAGTCTATATAAACACCCAAGAGGGCAACTTGAAAGGGAGTTCGGCAGAAGCTGGAACTCAAGGCTTTTGTCAGGGGGCGTCCAGCTAGGCCAAAGAAGGCAGATTTGTGGGGATTTACTCCAAGATAGCCAGTTGATCCATCTCAAGAAGTCGAAATCATACTCAAGACGGAGGATCTCTCTTTCAATTCCTTCAGGGGGTTTTAGGGATTTCTTATTTTTTGTTTTATCTTTTCTTCTGAGATGTTTTCTATTATTATTATGAACTAAACCCTCAGATACCTGAGGGAGATGAAACCTAAGATGAATCTTGTTATCGTTTGCTGAACTATATGATAAATATTTGACTTGTTCTTTGTAACACCCCTTACCCGATTCCGTCGCCGGAACAGGGTACAAGGCACTACTGGACATTATTCACACAATTGTACAAAATTTAATATGTAAAATCCGTATAAACTTAAAAATTTTCCATACATAATCATCACATTCTCATTCGACCAATTCAAGCATTAACATAAACATATAACTTGATTAATATTGAACATTATCAATAACCATAAGCAAAATAAACTATCAATTTTTTTTAAAGGCCAGTATTTTAGCCCAATTTATTACTACAAGTAACAAAACAATTAGGCCTTCTATACATGCCATAATTCCCAAAATATTGTTTTCAAAATACCAAAAGAAGGCTGATAGTGTGGATGGATCTCCGACGATCACCGAATCCCGAGCTAGCTTGATGACACTATAGGACAAGGAAAAGAAAAGAGAGTAAGCATATAGCTTAGTAAGTAAGTATGTAAATAATAAATAATGGATTTAACATGTTTACAAAATAACACAATCATATCTACATTCAAAGTCACTATTTATTCAAGTTCGGAGCAAGCTGTCTATTTGAGTCGCAGTTACTAAATTTTTTTTATCTAGAGCTACAAAACCCAAAATTAAGATCCATAAATTTTCCCTGAAACTAGATTCACATATCTTATTACCATAAAATTTTCAGAATTTTTTACTTAGCCAATTAGTACAGTTTATTCTTCAAAGTCTCCCCTGTTCTGCTGTCCAAAAATTCCGACAATTCTTTGCTAAAATTTAATTATCGTTTTGTACAGAATTCAAATGATGTTCTAGTTTATTTCTTATAAAAATAGACTTATTAAGAAATCTAACCATATAAATTATGTCCCAAAATTAGTTTTGTAAAATTTTCAATGATTTTTCCAAGTCAGAACAGGGGATCTCGAAATCACTCTAAACCAGTCTCACAAAAATCTAAATATCTCAAAATACAGAATTTCTTTGCATTCTCTGTTTCTTTCATATGAATATAGACTCAATAAGATTTAATTTCATATCTCACTCAACTACTAATTAAATTTCTACCATTTTTGGTGATTTTTCAAAGTTACTCTACTGCTGCTGTCCAAAACTGTTTTATTTTTAAATTTACTCTTTCATAATTTCACTTACTCCATTTCCTCTTACCGAAAGTTTGCTCAAATATCGAGCATATTGTTCATAAATTTTCACACTTGTACCTGCACTTATCCATCACTTAGTCATATTCAATTACACTTAGTCGTTACATAGTCACATGTATTTTCACTTAGTCAATTTCCCGTTGAACTCATCGAAATAATAACAGATACACAGTGGCCTGCACATAGTACCACCCTTGTAGCCAAAGCTATCTGGTGCACATAGTAGCATGCACTTAGTACTACACTTGTGACCAAAACCATTGCTTACACATAGTGGCCTGCACTTAGTACCACACATGTGATCGAAACTATCGGGTACGCATAGTAGCCTACACTTAGTACTACACATGCGACCTATCCGTCTGGTACACGTAGTAGCCTGCACTTAGTACTACGCATGTGACCTAAAACCATATCGTAGCGCTCGTGTACACATAGTGGCCTACACTTAGTACCACACATGTGACCTAGCTACCTCATTCGTATCTTTTCTATTCCGAAGGTTCAACCGGGAATTCTCACTTTTCAACATTTTTCTAATTCATCCATAATCAATCACAATTCATAATTTGCATCAAGTAATTACTCCATATTCAACTACATCTCATATACTATGACCAAAATTTTAAAACATAAATAAACATAGTGTATTATTTACATACGAACTTACCTCGGTACAAAATATGGCAAATTTACAATTTAGTCCATAACCTTTTCTTTTCCCCGATCAAGGTCAATTCCTCGTCTTTCTGGATCTATGACAACACATTTAACTCATTTAATACTCATATTATTCAATTTAGTCCAAAAATCACACTATGACAAAATTACAATTTTGCCCCTAAAATTTCACATATTTACAATTTTTTCCCCAATACTTGAAAATTAAACTTCAGCCCCTATTCTTATGTTTTATAACATGCTGATCATTTTTCCCTTCTATGGCAACATCAAATTCTCACTCTAATATGTACTTATGAACATTAGGTATTTTTACCGATTATGTCGTTTTACTCGTTTTCACGTAAAATCGCTTAGCAAAAGTTGTTTAACATAATTTCAGCCTTCATATTCTATCATAAAACATCAAAATAAACACATTTCACCTATGGGTATTTTTACAAATATGAACCCTAAGTTAAATTATTGCTAGAATATGCTAAACCAAGTTACTGGGATTCCAAAAACGTAAAGAACATGAAAAACGGGGCTTGGATTGACTTACTATGGAGCTTGGAAGCTTGGAAACCCTAGCTATGGAGTCCCCCCTTGAAGTTTCGGCCTAAGGAAGAAGACGAGCATATTTTGCCATCTTTTTCCCTTTTAATTTCTTTTTATTACCAAATGACTAAATTACCCTTCATTAAAAACTTTGGTTCTTTCTACCTATATTTGTCCATTTTTGTCCATTTTTGTCCATGAAAGCCTAATGGTATAATTACCATTTAAGGACCTCTACTTCAATTATGCTCTTCAATTAAATCCTTTAGTATCTAGAACTCTCATTCATCAACTTTTACAATTTAACCCTAATAAGCAAATTAGACATGAATTTCATAAAATTTTCTATCAATACTCTAACACGTGCATCCAATCAATTAGTAAATCATAAAAATTAATCAAAACAAAGTTTTCTATCTCGGATTCGTGGTTTTGCAACCATTGTTCCGTTTAGGCCCTATTTCGGGATGTTACATTTCTCCCCCCTTTAGGGATTTTCGTCCCTGAAAATCTTACCTGTGAAGAGGTTTGGGTACTGTTTTTGCATAGCCTCTTCGGGCTCCCATGTAGCCTCGTCTACCCCATGTCTATTCCATAATACTTTCACATGTGTGATATTTTTGTTCCTCAGTTGCTTGACCTCTCGAGCTAAAATCTTAACTGGTTCCTCTTTGTAAGTCATATCTGGCTGAATCTCAACCTCCGTCTGAGGAATCACATGTGACGGATCAGAACGGTAACGACGTAACATGGATACATGGAACACATTATGAATCTTCTCTAACTCAGTTGGCAAAGCTAACCGATATGCTAATGGCCCAACTCTCTCTGTAACCTCAAATGGCCCAATAAATCGTGGACTTAGTTTGCCTTTCTTGCCAAATCTGAGAACTTTCTTCGACGGGAATACTTTTAAAAACACTTTGTCACCAACTTGATACTCAATATCTTTTCTCTTCAAATCTGCATATAACTTCTGTCTATCTGAAGCTGCTTTCAAGCAATCTCTGATGACTTTTACTTTCTCTTCTGTTTCTTTAACTAAATCGATCCCATGAATGTGATTTTCCTTAAGCTCTGTCCAATATAAAGGTGTACGACATTTGCATCCATACAAAGCCTCATAAGGTGCCATCTTCAAACTCGACTGATAACTATTATTGTAGGCAAACTCTACTAATGGTAAATACTTTTCCCAACTACCTTGAAATTCTAATACACAGCATCTAAGCATATCCTCAAGCACCTGAATTACTCTCTCTGACTGACCATCGGTCTGAAGATGAAAAGCTGTACTAAAACTCAACTTTGTGCCCAAAGCTTCCTGTAACTTCTTCCAAAATCGTGAAGTAAATCTCGGATCTCTGTCTGAAATGATCGATAATGGTACCCCATGTAATCTGACTATCTCTGAGATATATAATTTGGCTAACTTATCTAGTGAATAATCCATACGAACTGGGATAAAATGAGCCGACTTCGTTAGCTTATCAATTACAACCCATACTACATCTTTCTTTCTCGGTGTCAACGGCAGTCCTATCACAAAATCCATAGTAACTCGGTCCCATTTCCACTCAGGGACTAACACAGGCTACAATAAACCTAAAGGTACCTGATGTTTGGCTTTTACTTGCTGACAGGTCAAGCATCTAGAAACAAACTCTGAAATATCTCTTTTCATTCCTACCCACCAATACATTTTCTTCAAATCATTATACATCTTTGTACTACCTGGCTGAATAGAAAAAGAACTACTATGTGCTTCCTGTAAGATCTTCTGAATAAGCTCGTCATTCTTCCGTACACATACTCTGTCTCTGAACAACAAACAACCATCAGAACCGATCTAAAAATCAGACTCTACACCTGACTCGCACTGAGCTCTTTTAGCTTGCAAGTCACTGTCATTTTTCTAAGCTTCACAGATTTCTTCAAAAAAATCGGTTTAGCTCTCAACTCAGCTATAATGAAACCGTTATCTGATAAAGCCAAGTTAGTATTCAAAGCTCTCAATGCAAATAAAAATTTTCTACTCAAGGCATCAGCAACAACATTTGCTTTACCATGATGGTAATCGATCACTAACTCATAATCTTTAATCAACTCTAACCATCTTCTTTGCCTCAGGTTCAAGTCTTTCTGAGTCATCAAGTATTTCAATCTTTTATGATCAGTGAATATTTGGCACTTCTCGCCATACAAGTGATGTCTCCAAATTTTTAGAGCAAATATAATAGTAGCTAGCTCTAAATCATGTGTCAGATAATTTTTCTCATGTGGTTTTAGCTGTCTAGAGGCATAAGCAATTACTTTTCCTTCCTGCATAAGTACACAACCCAATCCATTCAAGGATGCATCACTGTAAACCACAAACTCTTTACCTGGTTTCGGTTGTACTAGGACAGGAGCTTCAGTCAACAATGCCTTTAACTTGTCAAAACTTTGCTGACACTTCTCAGTCCATTCAAATTTGACATATTTTTGTAGCAATCTCGTCAATAGGGTAGCTATCATGGAAAATCCCTCTACAAATCATCTGTAATAACCAGCTAATCCCAAAAAACTTCTAACCTTAGATACATTCCTGGGAGGCTTCCACTCAACAATAGCTGAGATCTTGCTCGGGTCAACTCTAATGCATTCACCTGAGACAATGTGTCCAAGAAATCCGACTTCTCAAAGCCAGAACTCACTTTTGCTAAACTTGGCATACAACTGATTATCTCTCAAAGTCTGTAAGACAGTTCTCAAATGCTCTGCATGCTCAGCCTCATCATGAGAATAAATCAAGATATCATCAATGAACACGACTACAAACTTATCCAAGTAAGGTCTGAAAATTCAGTTTATTAAGTCCATGAAAATGGCAGGAGCATTAGTCAAGCCAAATGGCATCACAAGGAACTCATAATGACCATACCTAATCCAGAAAGCAGTCTTCGGAACATCTGACTCTTTAACTCGCAACTGGTAGTATCCGGATCTCAAATCTATCTTAGAGAACACTGTGGCTCCCTTCAGTTGATCAAATAAATCATCAATTCTAGGAAGTGGATACTTGTTCTTAATTGTTACCTTGTTAAGTTGCCGATAATCTATACACAATCTCATCGAACCATCTTTCTTTTTCACAAATAGAACTGGTGCACCCAAGGGTGAATAACTAGGTCTTGCGAATCCTTTATTAGTTAATTCCTGCAGTTGAGCTTTCAATTCTTTCCATTCCAATGGACCCATTCTATATGGAGCAATAGAAATGGGTGTGGTACCTGGAATCAACTCAATACCAAACTCAACTTCTCTAACAGGAGGCAAACCTGGTAATTCTTCCGGAAACACATCTGGATACTCGCATACCACTAGCACTGACTCAATTTTCAGCTCTGGATCTTTAGTGTTTAACACAAAAGCAAGATAAGCTTCATACCCCTTTCTCAAACATTTCTAAGCAGACATAATAGAAATCATAGCAATTGAACTATTTGACTCATCTGAGTTAACCTAAAGTATTTCACCAGTTTCACATTTTAGCTCGATGAATTTCTTCCCACAATTCACTATCACATTATGCGCAGTCAGCCAATCCATATCAAGGATCACATCAAACTCGTCAAATGGCAATAGCATGAGATCGGCCGGAAAACAATGACCTCTAATCATTAAGGGCAATTTCTACATACTTTATCTACTAACACATGCTTGCCTAATAGATTCGATACTTAAATCACAAATTCTGTAGATTCTATAGGCATACTTATACTAGGCATCAATTTCAAGCAAACATAAGAATGGGTCGAACCTGGATCAATCAAAGCAACAACATTAATATCATGTAGAGAAAATGTACCCGTAATTACATCGGGGGAGGATGCCTCTTCACGAGCTCGGATGGCATATGTCCTGGAAGGTGTTCTAGCTTCTGATCTTGTAGCTGGGTCTCTCATCACACCTTTACTGCTAGCTCCACTTCCGGTATTTCTCGAAGGTCTACCTCGATTAACACTGTTTGTCTGTCTAGCACTCTGAAATTTTTCTTCCTTAGCTTTCTCTGGACAATCTTTAATAAAATGCTCACGAGAACCACTCCTGAAACAAGCTCGACTAATCGCCCAACACTCACAGTGATGTTGCTTACCACAATGCTGACACTCGGATTTATTAGACCTCACATTACCCACACTTGCCATTGAAGTAGCTTGGGCTTTAGAACCCAAATATGATCTCCCACGGTCCCGATGCGAATATCCAGATGAAACAGTCAATCGAGGATTCATCTCTTTGAACTTCTTTGATGGAGATTGGGACGACTTGCTTATCAATCTCTTTCTTGTATCTCGGGCCTCGATAGCAGCTTTCTTTCTTTCTTTGTTTAATTCTTCAACTTTAAGGGCTCGGTCGACCAATACCACAAATTCCTTCAATTCCAGAATTCCCACAAACACTTTAATGTCCTCATTAAGCCCATCTTCGAATCTCTTACACATGATAGCCTGGGTGGACACGCACTCCTGGGCATACTTACTAAGTCTAACAAATTCGCGTTCATACTCTGCCACAGACATCTTGCCCTGCTTCAATTCAAGGAACTCTTTCCGTTTCTGATCAATAAACCGCTGACTTATGTATTTCTTTCTAAATTCTTCCTAGAAGAAACCCCAAGTAATCCTTTCTTTTGGCACCACTGCTACTAATGTCTTCCACCAATGATAGGCCGAATCTCTCAGAAGTGATACAACACATTTTGAACAGTCCTCTGGTGTACACGAGAGCTCATCAAACACACGGATAGAGTTTTTGAGCCAAAGCTCCGCTTTCTCAGGATCATCATCAATATTTGCTCTAAACTCTTCTGCTCCTTGCTTTCTAATTTTATTGACCAGAGGCTTGTTCATCCTTACCAAATCCATGCCTTGGGGAGCTACGGGAACCGTCTGAGGTATGGGAGGGGGTGAGGGAGGTTGAGCATTCGGATTTGCTTGAATAAACTCAGTATACCAGTTACTCATCATTTAGAGGAAGGCTTCCAGAGCCCTCTCTCCCTGCCCATGCATTTCAGATCTATCTTCTACTGGCGCGGTCCCTTGCGCGGGAGCCGGCGCATTACTTTCAGCATCGTCAGCAGTAGCTCGGCCGGGATCCATTTACTATATAAAAAATATTTTAAATAGTTAGGAGTCATCACACTATCACAGTATATTTATGGCATGTATAGCTAGACTTTTACACACACTATGTTAGTTTGAGAACTGACTAAACCATAGCTCTGATACCACTAAATGTAACACCCCTTACTCGATTCCGTCGCCGGAATAGGGTACGAGGCATTACCAGACATTATTCACACAATTGTACAAAATTTAATATCTAAAATCCGTATAAACTTAAAATTTTTCCATACATAATCATCACATTCTCATTCGACCAATTCAAGCATTAACATAAACATATAACTTGATTAATATTGAACATTATCAATACCCATAAGCAAAATAAACCATCAATTTTTTTTAAAGGCCAGTATTTTATCCCAATTTATTACTACAAATAACAAAACAATTAAGCCTTCTATACATGCCATAATTCCCAAAATGTTGTTTTCAAAATACCAAAAGAAGGCTGATAGTGTGGATGGATCTCCGACGATCACCGAATCCCGAGCTAGCTTGATGACACTATAGGACAAGGAAAAGAAAAGAGAGTAAGCATATAGCTTAGTAAGTAAGTATGTAAATAATAAATAATCAATTTAACATGTTTACAAAATAACACAATCATATCTACATTCAAAGTCACTATTTATTCAAGTTCAGAGCAAGTTGTCTATTCGAGTCGCAGTCACTAAATTATTTTTATCTGGAGCTACAAAACTCCAAATTAAGATCCGTAAATTTTCCCTGAAACTAGACTCACATATCTTATTACCATAAAATTTTCAGAATTTTTGGTTTAGCCAATTAGTACAGTTTATTCTTCAAAAGTCTCCCCTGTTCTGCTGTCTGACAATTCTCCATTCTTTGCTAAAATTTAATTATCTTTTTGTACAGAATTCAAATGATGTTCTAGTTTGTTTCTTATAAAAATAGACTCATTAAGGAATCCAAACATATAGTACCACCCTTGTAGCCGAAGCTATCTGGTGCACATAGTAGCCTGCACTTAGTACTACACTTGTGACCAAAACATTAAAACATAAATAAAAAATAGTGTATAATTTACATACGAACTTACCTCGGTACAAAATATGGCAAATTTGCAATTTAGTCCACAACCTTTTCTTTTCCCCGATCAATGTCAATTCCTCGTCTTTCTTGATCTATGACAACACATTTAACTCATTTAATACTCATATTATTCAATTTAGTCCAAAAATCTCACTATGACAATTACAATTTTGCCCCTAAAATTTCACATATTTACAATTTTGCCCCAATACTCAAAATTTAAACTTCAGACCCTATTCTTATGTTTTATAGCATGCTGATCATTTTTCCCTTCCATGGCAACATCAAATTCTCACTCTAACATGTACTTATGAACATTAGGTATTTTTACCGATTATGTCGTTTTACTTGTTTTCACGTAAAATTGCTTAGCAAAAGTTGTTTAACATAATTTCAACATTCATATTCTATCATAAAACATCAAAATAAACACATTTCACCTATGGGTATTTTTCCAAATATGAACCCTAAGTTAAATTATTGCTAGAATATGCTAAACTAAGTTACCAGGATTCCAAAAACGTAAAGAACATGAAAAACGGGGCTTGGATTGAATTACTATGGAGCTTGGAAGCTTGGAAATCCTAGCTATGGAGCCCCCCCTTGAAGTTTCAGCCTAAGGAAGAAGATGAGCATATTTTGCCATCTTTTTCCCTTTTAATTTCTTTTTATTACCAAATGACTAAATTACCCTTCATTAAAAACTTTGGTTCTTTCTACCTATATTTGTCCATTTTTGTCCATGAAAGCCTAATGGTATACTTACCATTTAAGGACCTCTACTTCAATTATGCTCTTCAATTAAATCCTTTAGTATTTAGAACTCTCATTTATCAACTTTTACAATTTAACCCTAATAAGCAAATTAGACATGAATTTCATAAAATTTTCTATCAATACTCTAACACATGCATCCAATCAATTAGTAAATCATAAAAATTAATCAAAATAAAGTTTTCTATCTCGAATTCGTGGTTTCGCAACCACTGTTCCGTTTAGGCCCTATTTCGGGATGTTACATTCTTCATTATGTGTTCTTAATTCTTGTGTTGAAATTTCCGCGATATTAATTCAAGTGTGATGTGCTTAGGTGGAGGAGCAAAAGTCCCTGCTTAAGAGTATGTCTAGCATAATTAAGCGGAGTTGATTGCGCGCCTAGAGATAGGGTGACGAGATTTTGCCGGATTAGGGTGAAACTTAATATGGGAGTCCATAAATCGAGTTAATGCAATTCTAGGGGTTTTAATTAGAAAGAGATTTCAATTAATCAACCTAGGGTTAGACGTTAGTCGCTTAGAGAGAGGGATTAATATAACTTAGGGAATCTTACGGATCAAGTCAAGTGAATAAATCGTCTGGTTCAAAATTAGATAATAAGTGAAGTCTAGGTGGATTCTTCCTTGGGTGTCGTCTTAATCAATTGGTTTTTCCTAAAAGTTATTCTCCAATTTCATTTTTCTTTGTCTTAGAGTCTTTAGTTTAGTAGTTAATTAATTTTAGATTAGATAAACAATTCCCTTAATTCTTAGGCTAGATAATAAAAAGAGAGTTAGTATTAGTACTTTTGGTTCTTTTGGGTTCGACATTCCGGTCTTGCCCTAACTATACTACTGTTCGATAGGTGCGCCTGCCTCATATCGCTGTCATAGTTAGTTTCCAGGTTTGATCATTCTTGAAGGAATGATATCTCTTCTATTGTGCAGATGGATTTAGAGACACTTTATGATGCATGGGAGAGATACAAAGATTCGTTAAGGAGGTGCCCACACCACAGATTACCTTTGTGGCTACAGGTCCAGACTTTTTACAACGGGATGAACCCTTTAACAAGGCAACTAATCGATTCAGCCGCCGGTGGAACACTGAACAACAAAACTCCTGAAGTGGCCTACGAGTTTATAGAGGAGATGTCAGTGAATAACTATCAGTGGCAAGTTACAAGGACAAGGTCAGCCAAAGCAGCCAGAGTTTTCAACATCGATGTAGTGACCGCTCTATCCAATCATGTAGAGTTGTTACATAAAAAATTTGATGGTTTATATGGTTCTTCGCAGGCACATCCAGTTATGCAGTGCAACACAAATGAAGGAGTGGCGAATCCTGAGTACCCACCCTACGGACAGGGCATGGAAAGCGAACAGATGAACTATATGGGTAACAATTTTCAATCTAACAATAACCCTTATAGTGATACTTATAATCCAGGTTGGAAGAACCACCCCAATTTCTCATGGGGTGGTCAAAGAAATCAAAGGCAACAACCATCTCAAAACTTCCAACAACAGCCCTACCCACAGGAAAAAAAGCCAAACCTTGAAGAGATGCTGACAAATTTTATAGCAGCCTCAGAAATACAGTCTCAAAATACAGAAACACATTTCCAAAAGATAGAGACAAAACTTGAGGCATTAACACAAGAGTTCAGGGATCAAATTGGGCAACTTGCTAAGCAGATCTCTGAGAGACCACAAGGAAGACTACCGAGCAATACCGAAACTAACCCAAGGGAGCAAATTCAAGCCATAATAGCTCAAGATAGTGAAGGGTTAGATGAGCTTAATCCAAAGCAAAAGAATGCGGTAGAAGAAAATATGGTTGAGGTCAATAACAAGCCGAAACAGGTAATCAAAGAGTACAAACCTCGCATACCATATCCAGAAGCGATAACGAAAGACGACACAGAGGAACAGTTCGGTAAGTTTCTTAAACTTTTAAAGAAATTACATATTAACTTACCATTTCTTGAAGCTCTTTCACAGATGCCAGATTCTAGGAAATTTTTAAAGAAGCTATTGACAAATAAGCAGAAGATAGATGAGGAATCACATGTGGAACTGAACGCAGTGTGCTTAGCAATGCTGCAAAATAAACTACCACCGAAATTAAAAGATCCAGGGAGTTTTACAATTCCATGCTTAATTGGTAGTTTATCTATTGATAATGCTTTAGCTAATTTACGGGCAAGCATAAATGTCATGCCTTATAAATTGTTTAAACAACTAGGTCTAGGGAAACCCAAACAAACTAGGATGAGCATTCAATTAGCTGATAAAATTGTTAGAATTCCTAGGGGTATAATCGAAGATGTACTCGTGAAAATTGATAAATTCGCATTCCCAGTAGACTTTGTCGTTTCAGACATGGATGAGGATAACACAATCCTCCTAATTTTAGGAAGACCATTCTTAGCAACTGCTAGAACTAAAATCGATGTTGATGCAGGCAAACTCATACTTTGTGTAGGTGAGGAGACAATCACTCTTCAAGCCCTCGATTCAGCTAGAACATCGAATAACCAAGGTGAGAAAATAAATTCTATTGATAACCATTCGGTTAACCCTTCTTTTCAGGAAGCACCACAAAAGAACACAACTGAATCCGATCCTAGACCCTGTGCCAACAAAGAAATAACCCATGAGGAACGAAGGCTTCAGATCGATGAACTAGTCGAGTGGAACACACACTTTAAGGAAAAATTAGGAATACATAAAGTTGAACCAACGCCACTCCAAGGAACAAACAAATTCAAGATCAAATATCAGGTACTGTTAGATAAAGCAGACCCTCAAATACCTCCTCCAGACCCTAATACAAACAAAGAAATCTCTTTTAGGGTACTCATTGTTTTCCCATACGGAACAGTCGAGGTAAGTAATCCTAAAATTGTTACCTTTAAAGTAAACGCTACTCGACTTGAATTTCACCATGATAATAGGATTGATAGCATGAGGAAGGACTTTCAACTCCTCAAACCACCATGAATATGTGAATGAGAGGAAAGTCTAGCTTAAGACTATAAAAGAGCGCTTCTCGGGAGGCAACCCAAGCACTAACTCTACTAATTAGTTTTATTTTAATTCTTTTCGTATTTAGGCATAGGTTTCCATACCCACATGGCCTTGCACACGGCCGTGGCCGTGGCCGTGTGGGCACACAGAAAGGAACACGGGAGTGGGATGCATCTCTATTTAAACCCCCTTCTTCCTTTCTTTTTCCCGTTATCTTTCTTCTTTCTTCTTTCATTATTTACTTTTATTCTTATTTTTATTGTTATTACTTTCTTTTTTTCTCCATGGCATTTAGATTTAGCTTAGGATACAATAAAATCAGACCAACTACTTTGAGGATTCAAGTTAAACTGCTCGAGGCATTCCCTACGTTTCTCTTCATCCAAAATTCAAGAAGTTTCACTTCTGTCCCTCTCTTTTGATTTTCTTACTATATGATAATTATCTACCTTTGTACATTGAGGGCAATGTACATCTTAAGTGTGGGGGGTTAACTATAGTATTATTTGAAAATCCCTGAATTATGCCTTGTTCTAAAGTAAGTTTCTCATATTATGATTAGAATGAAATTTCCCTGATTCATGATTTTTGTTGATATGTTCCGGATTAAGTCATTGATAATTGTACAGTGATGATTTAAATTTTAGGAGACTAGAAAATCAAGAATGATGAGTCTATTTTCAAAATCTAAAATTTTGTTAGGTTGTCTACCAAAATCTAATTATTACCTTGAAGTTTGAAATTTACGAGGTTGACATCAAATACCCATAATTTTTGTGAGATTTTGAGCCTTAGAGAGCATATATTCTTTTTCTTGCTCACTTTATTAATTATGAGTGTCAACATTGATTTGTTATTCTAGAACTTGCATCGATTATACATGTTGAGACCACACCTTTGATTTGATATACAAAGATGATAAAGGCACCTAGGATTTAACCCACTTACTCTATAAAAAGCCTACCTTCGTAATTAACCCCTAGTGAACACCGTTGATCCTAACAAACCCCATTTATTGACTCACCTACTAATATTAACCCAAAATCCTTTGTATTTGTATCACCTTTCCTTTTGACTACCCTTTCTGTCAAGATTTGATTTGATCGGTTGCCTAATTATTTTATTTCAGTAGTTGAATTCATCTTTTATTATGTATTTGACTTGTTCTTAAAAAACGAAGAATATTCACTATTAGTTTTGTGATTAGGCGAGCTTATACGTTAAATTCAAATTAATGAAGAAGAAGTTCATATCAGAATACTATGTATGTAATTATTATCAGTCCGATATCTCTAGTTAGGTGATTTGTCAAGTCAATCTCGATTCTAACCCTTTAATTTAGCCTTTATCCACACCTTTAACCCAAGCCCCGTTACAACCCTGTTAAAGACCTTTTGATTTCTATATCATCTCATATTATAGTGGTGGACATTTGATTTTCATGCAAGCCTATGGGATTAACACTTCATGTTCGACTTTTGAGTGCTTAATTTTGAACCTTAAACACTTTGAGTGATTTGAGTGAATCTTTAGTGAGGATGTCAACTCTTGTCAATTTTTGTAACACCCCAAACTCGGCCCAAACGCCACGACTAGATCTGGTATGTTACGGGTTAAATGTTAAAAACTTTGCTTTGAAGGGATTTGAAATCTCGGTTTGTTTATGTAGGTATTCGTTAAGTAAGTGTTATTTACAGAAAACCTTTGTGGGTTTATTTTTATTTTTTATTTAAAACTTGTTTGAAAATCCCATTTTATTTCTTCTTATAAATAAGTCTTTGAACATAAATTTATAAATGTAACCATTAACAAATATAAATTGATAACCTAAGCTATGGAGGCCTTATTACATGAATAGTCCCAAAATTAAAACTTAAAGGAAAAACCAGAAATAGTTTATGAAAATAAAAGACTTGATGGCCCCTCGAGTCCGCCTCAGCTCCCATGTCCACGATTTACTGCTCATCTGAAAAGTCAGGGAAATAAAAGGGGTGAGTCACCAAGACTCAGTGTGCGAATCCCGAAAACACATAAAAGGCGTGAGGCCCACAAACACATTATGGGCCTTGGCCCATACACAATGGCAACAGAAAATGTACATGCAACATGGCCCAACCCAACCTAAAAGTCCATCCTCTACACACCAGCCCGTACTAGCCAACACACCTCGGGGATTTCTACAATCAACCCACCAACTGCTACACACCATATCGACAGTCATGCTGCCTATTCCTGACAATCAGGAATAAATTTAACGTGGCTTAGCCACCATCACTATTGTGACCTAACTTTACAATTCGTGGTTTAACCGCCGATCACCAAGTGACCTATTAACATGCTCTTCCCCTTCATCATATCAACCCCATCCCATGCGTACATACATGCAGAATCAACACAATATACTACCTAAAAGATCACAGACCATCATATACATCGATACACATAGAGAAGATTCTATGATTACGTACCTGGCATCCCTTGCCTACCCTTTTCGGGTAATACGACTGTCCATACAGCCTCTTTCCGGCTTTTAGCCCATAACATACATAATACAGATTAATTAGTGTGATAGAGATCTACACACTTGATTACAGTCAAGATGATACTTTTTATGTCGACACTGTCAGTAGCCGATACGACTGCTAACTGCCTAAGGTTTTGCTCCGAAGCCGGTCCACAACCCGGCGGCCAATCCCGAACTGCTGACACCGCTCGTTTCTTAAACTTAGGGATTGGGTTTATAGATCCAATCCCCTCCTTCGCCTGATCGACATTTGATTCCATCAAAAGACCTTATCAGTTGCTACCATCACAACATATGGTTGTTAATCCATATCATAAGGTTACAATCACAATTACGATAAACAAACCTAGCAAAAATCTAACAAGAACCCCTTACCTTGAAATCCCGAAAGAGATGGAGTTTAGAGACTAGCGATTTCTGGCTTTTAGATCTAGATGATCTACTTCGATTCCCGATGTGTCGCCCCAAAGTAAGAACACGAGATCAATTAAAACATTACTCCAAGGTAATCTTACTACGCCAACTAGCCTTTCGGCTTTAGCCTCCAAAAACTGAAAGAGAAGAAAAAAGAATAGAAGAAATCGGCACTTACCTTAACACAGAGAATTCGGCAACTCCTAGGGAATTTTGGCTTTTGAGAAGATCAGAAAGAAAAGATGATCTGAAGAGATCTATGAAGATTCGACTTTGATGAAGAAATCGGCAAAGAGAAGGGAATAGACAAGGGTATTCGGCTATGGAGATGAAAGCAGAGAAAACAATGGAATTTCGGATTTTGCATAAAAGTGGAGATAAGAGAATAGGATTAGGGGTTTCGGCTTTTGAATAATGAGAGAAAAGAATGGGAAATAAAACCCTAATACCGAAAATAAAAAGATATTCCCCTCACTTAAACACAAAATTTCGGCACCTACTACCTAAAACCTGAAAATGCCCCTTTTTAAAACTAAAACTAAGCTACTAATCAAGGGAAATTTCGGCACCCCTTGATTATACCAAAACCGATTTCTCCTCCCCCTCAGTGTAGGAATTTCGGCCACCACTGTGACTAGCAGATAAATTCCTAAATTTTCTCCGTTATCTTCATTTGATCACTCATCCACAAGTGACCCAGATAACACCACCTCTTCTTCCCTTTATCTGCCACATTATCAGCCATATTATCTATATTATCCAAACAAATAAATCCTCCTATTTCCAAGCCTTATTGCCGTCCCACTCTACCCACTTAAATGCCGAAAATTAACTGATTTAATTAAAATAGTTGGGCTTCATGCGACTCGAACTTGGGCCTCCTCAATTGACGCCACCTTATAGCTCCCTTATGTAGCGCCACTACCCATTGGCCATAAGCCCATTTTGTGTCTTAATTCACAAATAATACCTTTTAAGCTCTATCCTACCTGGCTCTCCACTATAATGCCCAAACAGAAAATTTGACTAAGGCCTCGGCCCAACCCTGAGCCCAATCTGAACCCCTTAAGCATCCTTAATTAACACATTAAGCATAACATCACATCACAACACATCAAATGCAAAGTCCCACAAATTCAGGATGTTACAGTTCTACCCCCTTAAAGAAATTTCGGCCTTGAAATTACCTGATCCGAATAGATGCGGGTACTGTTGCCGCATCATCTCCTCTGGTTCCCAAGTAGCCTCCTCAGAACTTTGATTCTGCCATAGAACCTTAACCAACAGTACCGTCTTCCTTCGCAACACTTTAACATCACGATCCAAGATTTCCACTGGTTCCTCTTCAAAACATAGGTCAGGTCTTACCTCGATTTCCTCCACAGGCACTACGTGAGATGGATCCGAATGATATCGTCTAAGCATAGAGACATGGAACACATTGTGAATTTGGCTTAACTCTGAAGGTAACTCAAGCTGATAAGCTACCGGTCCTACTCGTTTCAACACCCGGTATGGTCTGATGAATCTGGGACTTAACTTACCCTTCCGTCCAAACTTTAATACTTTCTTCCACGGCGACATCTTCAAGAAAACCTTGTCACCCACTGCAAATTCTATGTCTTTACGCTTTAGGTCAGCATAGGACTTCTGTCTGTCCGATGCTTCCTTTAGTCGAGCCCGAATTAACTCAACCTTCTTTTCTGTCTCGGCAACCAATTCTGGACCCAAAATCTGACGATCCCCTAATTCCGTCCAAGAGGTAGGAGTATGACACCTCCGCCCGTACAAGGCTTCATAGGGCACCATCTGAATACTAGATTGGTAACTGTTGTTGTACGCAAACTCCGCCAGCGGTAAGAACTCTTCCCAACTACCCCTGAAATCAATGACACAACCCCTTAACATGTCCTCTAAGACCTGGATTACCAGCTCAGACTGACCATCGGTGTGAGGATGGAACGCTGTACTGAAATCCAACTTCGTACCCAACGCTTGATGCAATGCCTTCCAAAATCGTGATGTGAACCTAGGGTCCCTGTCCAATATGATTGATACTGGTACTCCATGTAGTCTCACCATCTCCGCTATATATAGCTTAGCCAATTTCTGCAGAGAGTAATAGACACGTACTGGTATGAAATGAGCAGATTTCGTCAAGCGGTCAACAATCACCCAAACCGAGTCTTTCTTAGTAGGTGTGAAAGGTAGCCCACTAACAAAGTCCAAGATGATCCCTTCCCATTTCCACTACGGAATCTTCACCGGCTGCAACAACCCTGGTGGTAACTGATGTTCTGCCTTTACCTGTTGACAGGTCAAACACTTACTCACAAATTCGGCCACCTCTCACTTCAGGCCCGGCCACTAGAATTGTTCTCGCAAATCTCGATACATCTTACTCCCTCCAGGGTGCATAGCGTATGGGCTACCATGCGCTTCTAACAAAATCTTATGCCTCAACTCAGGATCTTTCGGCATGCACACTCTCCCTTGAAAACATAATAACCCTTCCTCATTCACACTAAATTCTGTTGATCTATCACCTGATCCTACCTGAAACTTCCCCTTTAGCAACTCATCAGTCTGCTACGTCTCCTTAACCTGACTGACCCAATAGGGTTTCACTTGAAGTTCAGCTAATAAACACCAATCATCATATAGACTGAGGTGAGCAAACATTGCTCTTAAATCAGAGATTACTTTACGACTCAGGGCATCCGCCACCACGGTAGCTTTACCTGAATGGTACTCGATCGAGCAGTCATAATCCTTTAACAACTCGATCCACCTCCTTTGCCTTAGATTCAACTCCTTCTGGGTCAAAAGGTATTTTAAGCTCTTATGATCGATATAAATGACAGATTTCTCCCCGTACAAGTAATGCCTCCAGATCTTCAAAGCGAAAACCACTGCTGCCAATTCCAAATCATGCGTAGGATAGTTGGATTCATGCGGTCTTAACTGCCGAGAAGCGTACGCAACAACCTTTCCACCTTGCATCAACATGCATCCTAGTCCTGTGTGTGAAGCATCACAATAAATCACGAACTCCTTTCTAGCCTCCGGCTGAATCAACATCGGAGCCTCCGTCAAGATCCTTTTTAACCTCTCGAAACTCTCTTGCTGCTTATCAGACCAAATAAACGAAACCCCTTTCCGCAACAACTTAGTCAACGGTGCCGCAATCAATGAAAATCCTTCCATAAACCTTCTGTAATACCCAGCTAAACCAAGAAAACTCCGAATTTCTGCTACCGATTTAGGCGGCTTCCAATCCAACACCACTTCAATTTTCTGAGAGTCAACCCTAATCCCCTCTGCCGACACAACGTGACCTAGAAAGGTAACTTCCCTTAGCCAAAATTCGCACTTACTGAATTTGGCATATAGCTGCTTCTCCCTTAGAATTTGCAGAACCACCCGAAGATGTGAGTCATTCTCATTCTCCGATTTCGAGTAAACCAGGATGTCATCTATAAATACTACGACAAACCGATCCAAATAGGGTTGGAACACTCGGTTCATCATGTCCATAAACGCTGCTGGCGCGTTGGTCAATCCAAATGGCATCACCATAAATTCATAGTGACCATAGCGAGTCCTAAAAGCCATCTTATGAATATCCGCCTCCTTGACCTTAAGCTGATGGTACCCTGACCTCAGATCTATCTTCAAAGAGACCGAAGCCCTCTTCAACTGATGAACAAGTCATTGATCCTTTGCAACGGGTATTTATTCTTGATTGTTAACTTATTCAACTAACGATAGTCAATGCACATACGCATTGATCCATCCTTCTTCTTAACAAATAACACCGACGCTCCCCAAGGCGACACACTTGGTCGAATAAACCCTCTGTCCAGCAACTCTTAGATCTGCGCTTTCAATTCCACCAACTCCTTTGGCGCCATTCTATATGGAGCAATAGATACTGGTGTTGTTCCCGGAAGAAGATCGATACCAAACTCCACTTCACGATCCAGAGGTAATCCCGGAAGCTCTTCTGGGAAACATCAGGAAATTCCTTCACTGTCCTAACATCTTCAATAGTTAGTTCCTTGGCTTCTAGAGCCCGAACAAATATTAAAATTGCCTCGCATCCTTTTCTCACCATCCTTTCTGCTCGTAAGGCAGACACCACGTTTGACAAACAGTTCCCCCTTTCACATATTACCAACACTTCGCCACCCTCGGGGGTTTTTAACACCAAACGCTTGGCTGTACAATCTACATTAGCTTGATACTTCACCAGCCAATCCATGCCTAAAATTAGATCAAACTCCCAGAACGGTAATTCCATTAGATCAGTCCAGAAAACTATTCGCTGAACTTCTAAAGGTACCTCCCAATAAAGCTTATTCACCACTACAGATTGTCCTAACGGGCTAACTACAATCATCTCCCTAGAGGATATCTCAGGATCTACGCTTAAGGTTTCAAACACCCTACTAGCAATATATGAATGCGTCGACCCAATATCAATCAATGCAGTGTAAGGCAAGCCAAAAATTAAAAACGTACCGGTTATGACATCCGGTGCGTCAGCCTCCTCTCGATGTCTGACAGCATAGACTAACCTCGACTACCTCGCCTCAGTGTTTCCTTCCCCTTGGCCTGGTGCTCCACGACCCCGACTGGAACCGTTACCACCTCTGGCTGGACCACGACCTCTCTGTGGCTGCTGACGTCCTCTTCCCAACTGAGTATTCCCTTGACCTGTGGGCCCTTCACTGCCCCATTGCTGCGGACAGTTTCTAACTTGGTGGTCCATAGATCCACACCTAAAGCACTTCCCACTGCCCGCCCAACACTCACCTACATGGAATTTACCACATCGAGCACACTTCTGTGTTTGACTAGCAGCAGTAGGTCTCTCATTTCGACTCGGTCCATCTGATCTAGGCCTTTTCTGAGTACGCCCAGCTGCCCCTGACGATCAAAAATTCCTTTTACCTCCACCCTTATCTCTATCCCGATTCAGCTTCTCCATCCACTTATCCTCCTCAGCTATCTTAGTTTTTCCACAAGCACAGCAAATTCCCTCTCCCACTCTGGAGCTATCAATACACGCAGATCATCCCTCAAACCATCTTCAAACCGAACACAATGTTCATGGTCTGTGGCCACCATCCCTCGAGCATAACAGCTAAGGCATAAGAATTCCGCTTCATACGCAGCCACCAACCTACTTCCCTGAACCAGATTCAAAAATGCTCTACGCTGCGCATCCACATAACTCATCCCGATGTATTTACTTTGAAACGCCGTTCTGAAGAAATCCCAGGTGATACAGTCAGCCACTGAACCATCCTCAACCGTAAGCCACCATTGATAAGCTTCATCCCGCAGGAGAGATACAACCCCTTTCAGTTTTTCCTCTTCCGTGAAATCTGGATCATCCATTATACGCTCAACCGCTTCCACCCAGTACTCAACTGTACTTGGGGCTATACCGGAAATTCCCCTAAACACTTCTGCCCCATTAGCTCTAAGTCATTCCGACACAGATTTCCGGGCTCCTATGCCCATGCCTGCCCCAGCAACCCCCTCTAAAACCCTTAACATCGCCTGAGATACCGCATTATCTCCGGCCGTCTGATCCTGAAATTCTGCCTTCGCAGCTGGTGGAACTAGCATCTCTTTTCTTGACCCATGGCCAGATCCTACTGGTTCTGACACGACCATCCTACCCCTACCACGGCCACGCGGCGGACGTCCTCGACCCCTTGTACTCATACTACCGATTCGCTTTTATCTGATTAGAAATTTTATGAACTACTAATTTCTTTCACTAATTAACCACGAACAATCTTATGAACAGTAGTTTCAAGAGTAGTTCTTTCAAATTCGAAATTATATCTACGGTTTTCAGTCTCAAGTTTGTCTCCTAGTTCTAAGAACCACATACATTCAACCATCATACATCAACATACAAGTAGCATCCACGGACTCACATTTATCACATAAGGGTGTTTTCGTCATTTCACTACCCAGGGGTATTTCCGTAGTTTTATCCTACCCGGTATTTTTGTAATTTCCCAAAATAGGGTATCTTGGTGATTTTTTGAAATAGAGGTATTTTGGTTTTTTTAAAATAGGGGTATTTTGGAAAAAAATTGAGGGTATTTTGGGAATTTCACAAATTTTGGTAGTGTTACGAATCCCGGATATTCTGGGAAATTTTCACAAATGGAAATTCTACAAAACTAGGGGGTATTTTAGTAATTTTGCGAAATAGGGTGGCTGGTCCCTTTCGGGTTTTAATTATAAATTTTGGCCCGTCAACAAGTCCTCGTGGCTAAGGTGAACAGCCACTACGCACCAGGTAGGATTCCAGCGAAGAGGAGGTGAGTTACTAGGCCCGCTTAAGTACCAAGCTCTCCCTGAATCCAATCCTAGACATGCGTATGCTTGTTGCCACACCCTAACCCAGCGATTTGTTCATGGGTATGTTTGGCTAGGTTAAGTCTTATGAATTTAAAGAGTTGTTTAAACTAAGCCTAAAGTCCATTAATGCCTATCATACTAGTCTACGTCCATCAAGCCCATCAACTCCAACATGCATATCACATCAAGAGTTAGAATACTTACCTGCATAGATCGGGTGCCGGTAGACTCGAAGGCCATATCTCAACCCAAAGCATTTTTCTCAAATTCACTTCAATTTTACAAAATACTACTAGACCCATTTCACAGCCACGACCAGATCTGGTATGTTACGGGTTAAATGTTAAAAACTTTGCTTTGAAGGGATTTGAAATCTCGGTTTGTTTATGTAGGTATTCGTTAAGTAAGTGTTATTTACAGAAAATCTTTGTGGGTTTTTTTTTATTTTTTATTTAAAACTTGTTTGAAAATCCCATTTTATTTCTTCTTATAAATAAGTCTTTGAACATAAATTTATAAATGTAACCATTAACAAATATAAATTGATAACCTAAGCTATGGAGGCCTTATTACATGAATAGTCCCAAAATTAAAACTTAAAAGAAAAACCGGAAATAGTTTATGAAAATAAAAGACTAGATGGCCCCTCGAGTCTGCCTCGGCTCCCATGTCAATGGTTTACTGCTCATCTGAAAAGTCAGGGAAATAAAAGGGGTGAGTCACCAAGACTCAGTGTGCAAATCCCGAAAACACATAAAAGGCGTGAGGCCCATAAACACATTATGGGCCTTGGCCCATACACAATGGCAACAGAATATATACATTCAACATGGCCCAACCCAACCTAAAAGTCCATCCTCTACACACCAGCTCGTACCAGCCAACACACCTCGGGGATTTCTACAATCAACCCACCAACCGCTACACACCATATCGACAGTCATGCTGCCTATTCCTAACAATCAAGAATAAATTTAATGTGGCTTAGCCACCGATCACTATTGTGACCTAACTTTACAATTCGTGGTTTAACCACCGATCACCAAGTGACCTATTAACATGCTCTTCCCCTTCATCATATTAACCCTATCCCATGCATACATACATGCAAAATCAACACAATATACTACCTAAAAGATCCCAGACCATCATATACATAGATACACATAGAGAAGTTTCTATGATTACGTACCTGGCATCCCTTGCCCTTTTCGGGTAATACGACTGTCCATATAGCCTCTTTCCGGCTTTTAGCCCATAACATATATAATACAGATTAATTAGTGTGATAGAGATCTACACACTTGATTACAGTCAAGACGATACTTTCTATGTCGACACTGTCAGTAGCCGATACAACTGCTAACTGCCTAAGATTTTGCTCCAAAACCGATCCACAACCCGGTGGCCAATCCCGAACTGCTGACACCGCTTGTTTCTTAAACTTAGGGATTGGGTTTACAGATCCAATCCCCTCCTTCGCCTGATCAACATTTGATTCCATCAAAAGACCTTATCAGTTGCTACCATCACAACATATGGTTGTTAATCCATATCATAAGGTTACAATCATAATTACGATAAACGAACCTAGCAAAAATCTAACAAGAACCCCTTACCTTGAAATCCCGAAAGAGATGGAGTTTAGAGACTAGCGATTTTCGGCTTTTAGATCTAGACGATCTACTTCGATTCCCAATGTGTCGCCCCAAAGTAAGAACATGAGAACAATTACAACATTACTCCAAGGGTAATCTTACCACGCCAACTAGCCTTTTGGCTCTGGCCTCCAAAAACTGGAAGAGAAGAAAAAAGAACAGAAGAAATCGGCACTTACCTTAACACAGAGAATTCGGCAACTCCTAGGGAATTTCGACTTTTGAGAAGATCAGAAAGAAAAGATGATCTCAAGAGATCTATGAAGATTCGGCTTTGATTAAGAAATCAGCAAAGAGAAGGGAATAGACAAGGGTATTCGGCTATGGAGATGAAAGCAGAGAAAACAATGGAATTTCAGATTTTGCATAAAAGTGGAGATAAGAGAATAGGGTTAGGGGTTTCGGCTTTTGAATAATGAGAGAAAAAAATGCGAAATAAAACCCTAATGCCGAAAATAAAAAGATATTCCCCTCACTTAAACACAAAATTGCGGCACCTAATACCTAAAACCCGAAAATGCCTCTTTTTAAAACTAAAACTAAGCTACTAATCAAGGGAAATTTCGGCACCCCTTGATTATACCAAAACTGATTCCTCCTCCCCTTCAGTGTAGGAATTTCGGCCACCACTGTGACCAACAGATAAATTCCTAAATTTTCTCCCTTATCTTCATCTGATCACTCATCCACAAGTGACCCAGATAACACCACCTCTTCTTCCCTTTATCTGCCACATTATCAGCCATATTATCTATATTATCCAAACAAATAAATCCTCCTATTTCCAAGCCTTATTGCCGTCCCACTCTACCCACTTAAATGCCGAAAATTAACTGATTTAATTAAAATAATTGGGCTTCATGCGACTCGAACTTGGGCTTCATGCGACTCGAACTTGGGCCTCCTCAGTTGACGCCACCTTATAGCTCCCTTATGTAGTGCCACTACCCATTGGCCACAAGCCCATTTTGTGTCTTAATTCAAAAATAATACCTTTTAAACCCTATCCTACCTGGCTCTCCACTATAATGCCCAAACAGAAAATTTGACTAAGGCCTCGGCCCAACCCTAAGCCCAATCTGAACCCCTTAAGCACCCTTAATTAACACATTAAGCATAACATCACATCACAACACATCAAATGCAAAGCCCCACAAATTCAGGATGTTACAATTTTGAATCAGAGGTAATTAATTAGCTAAGGGGAAACACCTAATGTTTTCAGGCTATAAATGTATGACTTTGATTGTTTGAATCACTAGGACCCTTTGAGTTGAATTATCCATGTCTGAATTATTTTTGAGTTATGACGAAACATTATTGATGAATATTACGAATCTAGGAAGTTCGTTTTAATTGTAGGTTGGGAATTTTGGTTGAGGACAAGCAAAAGCTTAAGTGTGGGGGTATTTGATAAACCGTAAAAGTAACATATTTTAAGCCTGCATTTAGCATGCTTTTGGATGATTTAAGCCTTGAATTATGTAATTTGGTGCTCTTAATCCTTTGTTTTCATGTTCTATACTCAGAAGAGCACCGGATGATGAAAAGAATGAAAAATGGGCCCAAAATAGAGTAAATGGGCCATATCACGAAATCCACACGGCCTGGGCCTAAGACAACACAGCCATGCCTCACTCAATAGTCTCGAACACGGCCTAGCCATGATTTACATGGGCGTGTGCTATACACGTGTCCCTATCACGGCCAAGAGGAGTTTTACTCAGAATAGGATACTTGGAGGCAAAGAAACACATTCCAAAGTCTATTTAAACACCCTAGTAGGAATTCCACTTGGATTAGGATACTTAGGGACCAAGTAAGGCATCTAAAAGCCTATATAAACACCCTAGGGGGCAACTTAAACGGGGAGTTCAGCAGAAGCCGAAACCCAGGGCTTTAGTCAGGGGCGTCCAGCTAGGCCAAAGAAGGCAGAATTGTGGAGATTTACTCGCAGATAGCCAGTTGATCCATCTCAAGAAGCCGGAATCATACTCAAGACGGAGGATCTCTCCTTCAATTCCTTCAAGGGGTTTTAGGGATTTCTTATGTTTTGTTTTATCTTTCTTTCTGAGATGTTTTCTTTTATTGTTATGAACTAAACCCTCAGATACCTGAGGGAGATGAAACCTAAGATGAATCTTGTTATCGTTTGCTGAGCTATATGATAAATATTTGAATTGTTCTTAATTATGTGTTCTTAATTCTTGTGTTGATATTTTTGGGATATTAATTCAAGTATGATGTGCTTAGGTGGAGGAGCAAAAGTCCCTGCTTAAAAGTAGATCTAGCGGAGTTGATCGCACGCCTAGAGATAGGGTGACGAGATTTTACCGGATTAGGGTGAAACCTAATACGAGAGTTCGTAGATCGAGTCAATGCAATTCTAGGGGTTTTAATTAGAAAGAGATTTCAATTAATCAACCTAGGGTTAGATGTTAGTTGCCTCGAGAGAGGGATTAATATAACTTAGGGAATCTTACAGATCAAGTCAAATGAATAAATTGTCTGGTTCAGAGTTAGATAACAAGTGAAGTCTAGGTGGATTCTTCCTTGGGTGTCGTCTTAATCAATTGGTTTTTCCTCAAACTTATTTTCCCAATTTCATTCTTCTTTGTCTTAGAGTCTTTAGTTTAGTAGTTAATTAATTTTAGATTAGATAAACAATTCCCTTAATTCTTAGGCTAAATAATAATGAGAGAGTTAGTATTAGTACTTTTGGTTCCTTTGGGTTCGACATTCCGGTCTTGCCTTAACTATATAATACTGTTCAATAGGTACGCTTGCCTCACATCGTTGTCATAGTTAGTTTCCAGGTTTGATCATTCTTTTTATAAATTTTAAGACTTTGATATCGCATAAAACAACGATCAAGTTTTTGCAGTATTATTTGAAAATCCCTGAATTATGCCTTGTTCTAAAGTAATTTTCTTCTATTGTGATTAGAATGAAAATTCCTTTGATTTATGATTTCTATTGACATGTTTTAGATTAAGTCATTGATAATTCTGCATTGATGATTAATTTCGAAGGATACTAGAGAATCAAGCATGATAAGTCTCTTTTTCAGAAATTAAAAATTTTGTTAGGTTGTCTACTGAATCTAATTATTACCTTGAAGTTTGAAATTTACAAGGTTGACATCAAATACCCATAATTTTTGTGAGATTTTGAGCCTTTTAGAGCATACATTCTTTCATGCTCACTTTTTATTATAAGTGTGTCAACATTGGTTTGTTATTCTAGAACTTGCTTCGATTATACATGTCAAGACCACACCTTTGATTTTATATACAGAGATGATAAAGGCACCTAGGTTTTAACCCACTTACTCCACTAAAAAGCCTACCTTCATAACTAACCCCTAGTGAACCACGTTGATCCTAACAACCCTTTTTATTGACTCACCCACTAATATTCCCCTACAACCCTTTGTATTTGTTATCACCATTCTTTTTGACTACCCTTATATCGAGATTTGATTTGATCGGTAGCCTAATTATTCTTTTTAGTAGTAAATTCATCCTTTATTATTATTTTACTTGTTCTAAAAAAAAAAAATCAAAGTATCTTCTGTAACAGCCCGAATACGACCCTAATCGGAACTGTGGTTTCGAGACCATGAATCCGAGTCATGATAATATTTTATTATTATTATTAGTATTATTATTTTGAAAATGCTTGGTATGTGTGAAATTTTCTTTGTATTAAAATTTGTTTGTTTTAGTGCTTAAATATGAAAATGGCTTAATTGCATAAAAAGGAAAATTTGGTGGATAAATGTATAAGTATTGAATTGATGATGTCTTTATAAATTGGGGGTTTTAAATAGCAAATTTACCATAAGTGAAGTTAGTGCTAGTCATGATTATACATGTAATAGTAACCTAAATTTTTTATTATACTTTATCATATTTTTATGTTAAAATATTAGTTAAAAATGTTATAATGATAATAATAAAATGAGAGATGAAAAGTGTTCATCTTCCTAAGAGAGTCATAGCCGAAACTTGAGAAAGAAAAAGAGAGAAACATCCTTTTAGGTTAAGCACTTGGGGAAAATCAAATAGGTATCTGTTTGTTTAAATTTTTTGATGATTTTCATGTCTTTGTGATTGTTGATCATTTTTCTATTAAACCCATGTTGTAATTTTGAACATTTATCATGTATGTGAGAAATGCCATTGATGTTGGATTGAGTTTTGTGATAGTTTTTGGTATTAAAGGAAGGATTTGAGCTAGATGAACACTATCTTACTCTTGAGTCTTTGGTGAATGTAGCTAAGTAAGGGTTTAATTGTGAAAATAAATCATAGAAGGGTTAAATTTAGAAAATATTGAAGTATATGGACTTATAAAGTCCTTGGGAAGATTCAGTCAAGGGATGTTAGTTCAATTTTTGAGAAATCCGTGAGTATGGAATTAGGGACTAAATTGTATAGATTGAAAAAAGTCGAGGGTAAATTAGTAAATTGCTAAATTATGCATTTTTGGATTCAATTGAATAGAAATGTTTTTGAATAAGTTTAAATTGGGATTATATAGATCAAGAAAAAAAGGAAATCAGATTGGATCGAGGGAAAACAAAATTAAACGAATAGTCGGGAAGCATAATTCGTCAACTTTTGAGGTACGTTTTTTAAACAATTGAGCTAAACCGAATGTCTGCTATACATGTAATTATGAAATGAAATTTAATACAATAAAATAGAACATGGCCGAATGTGAATAATGAATTTTTGGGTACAATAGCTTGGCATGGTAATTCATAATACCTGGATATGATTTCATGAGATAAACTTTATTTATAAATGTTGTAATTAGATTGAGAATTATTGAATTATGACATGAATATACCTAATGGAAATTCGGTTACATGTTTTTAGTTTGGTCGAATGTATAAAATTATATTTGGGGCATGAAATATTGAATCGTGTTTATAAGTATACAGTTATACAGATGGTGACGAATTGGATTTTTGGTTGTATATACATATATATATATATACATTTGGAATGACTTACAGGTTGATGAAGGGTATTAAGTGTACAAGCTTATAACCGGGCACTATGTGTGCGAGACCGGACATATGGCACTAAGTGTGCGGAAATGTAAAGTAACGACACTAATTGTGCGATACGTTACTGGGAAATAGCACTGAGTGTGCGATTCAATGCGTACCGAGCACTAAGTGTGCGATATCGGTCAAGATGCACTAAGCGTGCAAATAAGATGTCCGGGTACTAAGTGTGCGAAACCGGCGGAGAAGCACTAAGTGTATGATCGACTTTAATATCGAAAGGTCAAAATTTGTAAGTTGGTTTTATGAAGTTTTATTACTTAGATCTTGTGTATATCTATATATTTATTTAGGTAAGGTGCAAAAATGAATGAAATATTATATTTGTTTTTAGATATAATTTTAAATGTTTGAGTTAGAATGGAATATATTTATTAGGGTGATGAAATGACTAATTCATTTGGAAGGTTCGGTTATGTGAGGTAGAAAAGTAGGAATTTGTTTAATGGATTAAATTTTGTAAATGAAATTGAATGATGATAGAAATGTGTTACATATCTAAGTTAAATGTGCACCATGATAGATGATCTATAATCTATTTTACATTGAGTAATTATGATAATGTATGGCAATTGTTTAAAACTTACTAAGCTATATTAGCTTACTTGGTGTGTTGATTACATTGTTTTATAGATTCTTGAACTTGAAGCTTGAGCCCGGGGATCGGAGTCGGAGTCAATTGCACTATCACCAAACCTTGGTATCTTATAAGTAATAGCTCTTTTGAAATTCATGGCATGTATAGACTAGGTCTCTTATAGCCTATTTTTGTTGAATGGTATGTGTACGTAAAAAGCCATGCGAAAATGGCTATACTTTTGAAATCAAGTAAGGGTTGATTATGCTTGAATTTGGTGCCATTACTATGTATGTTTCAAAGTAAATATAAGCTTACCTTGTGAGTTTATTCAATACTATGCTATGCGTGATAATTGGGTTCATATGAAATAGTTTATTCAATACTTTTGGTTAATAGTTTTTCATATGAAATACGTATGCGTATGAATTGTCGTGTAAGTCCTGACATTAATATCATGGATGTATGATTTTGCTAAATGATATACTTTAAATAAAAGTATTAAATTATATGATATACGGGTATGCTAATTTGAGACTTTAGTATGGATTAATTATGGAATATATATATAGATATATACATGGTTGATGAGCAATGGCGAATGTGATAAGAGATTTATGTGCAACAAATCAATTTGTATTTTGAAATGCAATTCATTTCGATGGAATGGGTATATTATTTAATGATATCATTTGTGATATATATAGGTGAATGGTTTGACATCAGATAAGTTATATATATCCATTATTGATTTTAAGATGAATATTTGGTGAGTAGTAGATATATTCGTTACATGATATAAGGGCACATATCTATTCGGTCATTTCATTATATGTGAGTGCATAATTAGTGACTTGCTCTTTGAATTTAATTAGATATCAAGTAATGTGAATGAACATATGTATGGTATGCATGTTGATGTATTGATATCAGATGGCTTATACATTTATTTCACGATGGTTTGAAGTGTTATGAAAATTTCCAATAATTAATATTGATATTACGAAATGTTTAGTATTTGGTTTAGTAATGCCCGTAACCCTAATTCGGCGACGGATATGGGTTAGGGGTGTTACATTAGATTGGTATCAGAGCTACGGTTTAGTCAGTTCTAGGACTAACTAGCGTATGTGAGTCTAGCTATACATGTCAAAGAGATTATAATGTGATAGTGTGATGACTTCTGATGGTGAAATGTGTTTATTTTTCTCATATAGTAAATGGATCCTGATCCTGAACAGGCTTTAGCTGACAATGTCAAGAGCGTGGCGCCTGCTCCCGTGCCAGGGACCGCGCCAGAGGAATCGCGATCAGCTATGAGTAATCCTGATGAGGTGGCGAGACAAGCCTTCTATAGTATGATTAATGACTGGTTCAGTCAATACATACGAACCAATTCGGCTGTTCAACCACCCCTGAATCTGAACATTCCTTCTGTAGTATCGATGGTACCCCCGATAGTGAATCTTGAAAGAGTAAGCAAGCCTCCGGTTGATCGCATTAGAAAGCACAAAGCTCAAGAATTTAAAGCTGAGGATGATGACGATGCAGAGCGAGCTGAATTTTGGCTTGATAATACTGTTCGTGTTCTTGATGAGCTGTCCTGCACACCCGATGAATGTCTGAAGTGTGCCATATCATTATTACGGGATTCTGCTTATTATTGGTGGAATACACTCGTGTCAGTTGTTCCAAAAGAGAGGGTTACTTGGGACTTCTTTTAGACGGAATTTCGTAAAAAGTATATAAGCCAGCGCTTTATAGACTCTAAGCGCAAAGAATTTCTTGAGCTTAAACAGGGTCGTATGGCTGTATCAGAATATGAGCGCAAGTCTGTGCGACTTAGTCGCTACGCTCGTGAATGTGTTTCATCAGATGCTGTTATGTGCCGGAGATTTAAAGATGGATTAAACGAAGATATTAAGCTTCCGGTTGGTATTCTTGAAATTAACGAGTTCGTTGTGGTGGTTGAACGAGCTTGTAAAGCTGAAGAGCTTGGGAAAGAAAAACAGAAAGTTGAGCTTGAATCTAATGATCTCTGGAAGAGATCTGTAAGTAAATTTTTGCAGATGGTAACAAAGAAGTTCAAGAACGATGGCAACCAATCCAAACCTAATACCGGGATTTCTATACGAGAGCGACCACGAGTGAGTTCTCGGGCTACATCCGTGGCAAGTGTTGGTAATGTTTGATCAAACAAACCTGAGTGTCAGCAGTGCGGTAGATGGTATTTTGGAGAGTGCTGGGGTAAATCTGTTAATCACACTTGTTATAGGTGTGGTTCGCAAGATCATTTCATTCGGGATTGCCCGGAGACCGTTGAAAAAAGTACTGCCCAGAGCGCGAGACTGAGCGACACTACAGCTAGAGGCAGACCATCTCATGTTGGGGGAGGTAGGAGTGGCACACAGAGGGGGACTACAAATGCGGCTATCCGATCAGAGGCCCGTGTACCAGGTAGAGCTTACGCCATCCGTGCTAGAGAGGAGGCCTCATCTCTAAACGTCATTACCGGTATTTTCACTCTCTTTGATACTAGTGTAACTGCCTTGATTGATCCTAGTTCAACTCATTCATATGTGTGCGAGACATTAGTATCCAGTAAGACTCTATCTGTTGAGTCTACTGAATTTGTGATTCGGGTTTCGAACCCCCTGGGTTGGTGTGTGCTCGTTGATAGGGTATGCAAGAATTGTCTTTTAATGATTCGAGAGTCGTGTTTTCCGGCTGATTTGATGCTGTTACCATTTGATGAGTTCGATATCATCCTCGGAATGGATTGGTTAACTGTACATGATGCCATAGTGAATTGCAGACGAATGACTATTAATGTGAGGAGTCAAAATAACAAGATACTTCGGATAGAATCTGCGGAACTGAATGGGTTATCAGCTGTGATATCCTCGATGTTGGCTCAACAGTATTTGAGAAAGGGTAGTGAAGCTTATCTTGCGTATGTGATTGACAACAAAGTAACAGAAAAGAAGATTGAAACTGTACCAGTTGTTAGTGAATATCCAGATGCGTTCCCGGAGGAACTACCGGGATTGCCGCCCGTTCGTGAGGTAGAGTTTGGGATTGAGCTAGTGCCAGGGACTACCCCAATTTTGATAGCTCCGTACAGAATGGCACTGACTGAATTAAAAGAATTAAAAGCTCAGTTGCAAGAATTGACAGATAGAGGTCTCGCCAGACCGAGTTTCTCTCCCTGGGGTGCGCCCGTCCTATTTGTGAAGAAAAAAGACGGAACATTGAGAATGTGCATTGACTATCGACAGCACAATAAGGTGACCGTAAAGAACAAATACACGTTGCCACGTATTGACGATTTATTCGATCAGCTTAAGGGAACCTCGGTGTTCTCGAAAATTGATCTGAGGTCAGGATATTATCAGCTGCGAGTTAGGGAATCGGACATACCGAAGACTGCTTTTCGGACAAGATACGGTCATTATGAGTTTTTGGTGATGCCGTTTGGGCTCACTAACGCCCCCGCGGTTTTTATGGATCTGATGAATCGAGTATTCAGACCGTATCTAGATCGGTTTGTAGTTGTATTTATAGATGATATACTGATCTATTCCCGAGACGAAACCAAGCATGCTGAGCATTTGAGATTAGTGCTACAGATTTTGCGTGAAAAACAATTATACGCGAAATTCAGCAAATGTGAGTTTTGGTTGAATGAAGTTAGCTTCCTAGGGCATGTTATTTTAGCATCGGGCATTCGGGTTGACCCGAGTAAAGTTTCGGCCATACTTGATTGGAAACCCCCGCAAAATATTTCTAAGATTCGTAGCTTTCTGGGACTTGCTGGATATTATAGATGTTTTGTGAAAGGGTTTTCTATGATAGCAGCTCCGATGACAAAACTGTTGCAAAAAGACGTTAAATTCGAGTGGTTAGAAAGGTGTCAGAAGAGTTTCAATCAGCTGAAAACTTTGTTAATGGAAGCTCCAGTACTTGTTCAGCCAGAGTCGGGTAAAAAATTTATTATTTTCAGTTATGCATCCTTAATTTGGCTGGGTTGTGTATTGATGCAGGAGGGTAAAGTTGTAGCCTACGCTTCGAGACAGTTGAAACCGCACGAAAGGAATTATCCGACGCACGACCTTGAGTTAGCCGCAATAGTATTTGCTCTGAAAATATGGCGTCACTATTTATTCGATGAGAAATGCCACATATATTTGGATCATAAGAGTGTAAAGTATTTAATGACTCAGAGAAGGATCTAAATTTAAGATAGCGATGGTGGTTGGAACTGTTGAAAGATTATGAGCTCGTGATTGATTATCATCCAGGAAAGGCTAATGTGGTTGCTGATGCACTTAGCCGAAAGTCGTTATTTGCTCTACGTGCAATGAATGCGAATATAGCTATAATTGAGAATGGTGCGATCATTGCTGAGTTGAAAGTGAGACCATTGTTTGAGCAGCAGATTCGAGAAGCCCAAGAGGTTGATGATGAATTAAAAACAAAGAAAAGTCTTTGTAGCTCGTGTACGGATTTAGAATTTCAGATAGATGCTGAAGGATGTTTACGGTTCAAGAATCAGATCTGTGTACCTAAGAACCCTGAATTGATTCGAATGATTTGTGATGAAGCTCATAGTAGTAGATTGTCAATTCATTCGGGTAGCACGAAAGTGTATAATGATCTGAAACAATTCTATTGGTGGCACGGAATGAAGCGAGACATCTCAGAATATGTGTCGAAGTGCTTAATATGCCAACAAGTAAAAGCCGAGCATCAAGTGCCATCGGGACTACTTCAGCTAATTATGATACCTGAGTGGAAGTGGGATCGAGTCACTATGGATTTCGTATCGGGTTTGCCATTGACACCGAGTAAGAAAGATTCAATCTGGGTTATTGTTGATAGATTGACGAAATCGGCTCATTTTATTCCGGTACGTACTGATTTCTCACTTGATAAGTTAGCTGAGTTGTACATATTGCAGATCGTACGATTGCACGGGGTACCTGTTTCTATTGTTTTGGATAGGGATCTGAGGTTTACATCGCAGTTTTGGAAGAAACTGCAAGATGCTTTAGGTACTAAATTACATTTCAGCACTACTTTTCACCCTCAATCGGATGGACAATCTGAACGTGTTATTCAGATACTCGAGGATATGTTGAGATGTTGCATTCTTGAGTTTGAGGGTACGTGGGAACGATACTTACCTTTGATTGAATTCGCATACAACAACAATTTTCAATCAAGTATCAAAATGGCACCCTAGAAGCTTTATACGGTCGTAAATGTCGTACACCTCTATATTGGACCGAGCTAAGTGAAGGCAAGATACACGGGGTTGATTTAATCAGGGAGACGGAGCAGAAAGTTAAAGTAATCCGAGAAAGTTTGAAAGCTGCATCAGATCGTCAGAAGTCGTACGCGGATCTGAAACGAAAAGATATAGAATTTCAAGTGGGTGATCGAGTGTTCTTGAAAGTATCGCCGTGGAAAAAGATACTCAGATTTGGTCATAAAGGAAAACTGAGTCCTAGGTTTATTGGGCCATATGAAGTTATTGAACGTATCGGGCCGATTGTGTACAGATTTCCGTATGAATTAGACAAGATTCATAATGTTTTCCACGTGTCAATGCTCCGACGATATAGATCCGATCCTTCTCATGTGATCAGTCCATCTGAGGTGGAAATTCAGCCCGATATGACTTATGAGGAAGAACCGATTCACATCTTAGCTCGTGAAGTGAAAGAGTTGTGAAAAAGAAAATCTCGTTAGTTAAAGTTATGTGGCATAAGCACGGGGTTGAGGAAGCAACTTGGGAAACAGAGGAATCAATGAAAGAACGCTATCCACACTTATTCACTGGTATGATTTTTCGGGGATGAAAATTCCTTAAGGGGGGAGAGTTGTAACAGCCCAAATACGACCTAATCGAAATGGTGGTTGCGAGACCACGAATCTGAGTCATGATAATAATTTCTTATTATTATTATTATTTTGAAAATGTTTGGTATGTGTGAAATTTTCTTTGTATTAAAATTTGTTTGTTTTAGTGCTTAAATATGAAAAGGGCTTAATTGCATAAGAAGGAAAATTTGGTGGATAAATGTATAAGTATTGAATTGATGATGTCTTTGTAAATTGGGGGTTTTAAATAGCAAATTTACCATAAGTGAAGTTAGTGCTAGTCATGATTATGCATGTAATAGTAACCTAAATTTTTTATTATACTTTATCATATTTTTATGTTAAAATATTAGTTAAAAATGTTATAATGATAATAATAAAATAAGAGATGAGAAGTGTTCATCTTCCTAAGAGAGTCATAGCCGAAACTTGAGAAAGAAAAAGAGAGAAACTTCCTTTTAGGTTCGACACTTGCGGAAAATCAAATAGGTATGTGTTTGTTTAAATTTTTTGATGATTTTCATGTCTTTATGATTGTTGATCATTTTTCTATTAAACCCATGTAGTAATTTTGAACATTTATCATGTATGTAAGAAATGCCATTGATATTGGATTGAGTTTTGTGATAGTTTTTGGTATTAAAGAAAGGATTTGAGCTAGATGAACACTATCTTACTCTTGAGTCTTTGGTGAATGTAGCTAAGTAAGGGTTTAATTGTGAAAATAAATCATAGAAGGGTTAAATTTAGAAAATATTGAAGTATATGGACTTATAAAGTCCTTGGGAAGATTTAGTCAAGGGATGTTAGTTCAATTTTTGAGAAATTCGTGAGTATGGAATTAGGGACTAAATTGTATAGATTGAAAAAGTCGAGGGTAAATTAGTAAATTGCTAAATTATGCATTTTTGGATTCAATTGAATATAAATGTTTTTGAATAAGTTTAGATTGGGATTATTTAGATCAAGAACAAAAGGAAATCAGATTGGATCGAGGGAAAACAAAATTAAACGAATAGCCCGGAAGCATAATTCGTCAACTTTTGAGGTAAGTTTTTTTAAACAATTGAGCTAAACTGAATGTCTTCTATACATGTAATTATGAAATGAAATTTAATACAAGAAAATAGCACATGGCCGAATGTTATAATGAATTTTTGGGTACAATAGCTTGGCGTGATAATTCATAATACCTGGATATGATTTCATGAGATAAACTTTATTTATAAATGTTGTAATTGGATTGAGAATTATTGAATTATGACATGAATATACCTAATGGAAATTCGGTTATATGTTTTTAGTTTGGCCGAATGTAAAATTATATTTGGGGCATGAAATTTTGAATCGTGTTTATAAGTATACAGTTATATATATAATTTTGAAACGACTTACAGGTTGATGAAGGGTATTAAGTGTACAAGCTTATAACCGGGCACTATGTGTGCGAGACCAGACATATGGCACTAAGTGTGCGGAAATGTAAAGTAACGGCACTAAGTGTGTGATACGTTACTGGGAAATAGCACTGAGTGTGCGATTTAATGCGTACCGAGCACTAAGTGTGCGATATCGGTCAAGATAAACTAAGTGTCCAAATAAGATGTCCGGGTACTAAGTGTGCGAAATCGACGGAGAAGCACTAAGTGTATGATCGACTTTAATATCGAAAGGTCAAAATTTGTAAGTTGGTTTTATGAAGTTTTATTACTTAGATCTTGTGTATATCTATATATTTATTTAGGTAAGGTGAAAAAATGAATGAAATGTTATATTTGTTTTTAGATATAATTTTAAATGTTTGAGTTAGTATGGAATATATTTATTAGGGTGATGAAATGACTTAATTCATTTGGAAGGTTCGGTTATGTGAGGTAGAAAAGTATGGATTGGTTTAATGGATTAAATTTTGTAAATGAAATTGAATGATGATAGAAATGTGTTACATATCTAAGTTAAATGTGTACCATGATAGATGATGTATGATCTATTTTACATTGAGTAATTATAAGAATGTATGGCAATTGTTTAAAACTTACTAAGCTATATTAGCTTACTTGGTGTGTTGATTACATTGTTTTATAGATTCTTGAACTCGAAGCTTGAGCCCGGGGATCGGAGTCGGAGTCAATTGCACTATCACCAAACCTTGGTATCTTATAAGTAATAGCTCTTTTGAAATTAATGGCATGTATAGACTAGGCCTCTTATAGCCTATTTTTGTTGAATGGTATGTATGCGTAAAAAGCCATGCGAAAATGGCTATACTTTTGAAATCAAGTAAGGGTTGATTATGCTTGAATTTGGTGCCATTACTATGTATGTTTCAAAGTAAATATAAGCTTACCTTGCGAGTTTATTCAATACTATGCTATGCGTGATAATTGGGTTCATCAACTTGATTTTGTATAAATTTTATATTGCATTTTGGTTAATAGTTTTTCATATGAAATATGTATGCGTATGAATTGTCATGTAAGTCCTGACATTAATATCATGGATGTATGGTTTTGCTAAATGATATACTTTAAATAAAAGTATTAAATTATATGATATACGGGTATGCCAATTTGAGACTGTAGTATGGATTAATTATGGAATATATATATATAGATATATATATGGTTGATGAGCAATGCCGAATGTGATAAGAGATTTATGTGCAACAAATCAATTTGTATTTTGAAATGTAATTCATTTCGATGGAATGAGTATATTATTTAATGATATCATTTGTGATATATATAGGTGAATGGTTTGACATCAGATAAGTTTTATATATCCATTATTGATTTTAAGATGAATATTTGGTGAGTAGTAGATATATTCGTTACATGATATAAGGCCACATATCTATTCGGTCATTTCATTATATGTGAGTGCATGATTAGTGACTTGCTCTTTGAATTTAATTAGATATCAAGTAATGTGAATGAACATATGTATGGTATGCATGCTGATGTATTGATATTAGATGGCTTATACATTTATTTCACGATGGGTTGAAGTGTTCTAAAAATTTCCAATAATTAATTTTGATATTACGAAATGTCTAGTATTTGGTTTAGTAATGCCCGTAACCCTAATTCGACGATGGATATGGGTTAGGGGTGTTACATCTTCATTATGAGTTATGCGATTAAATGAGGTTATACGTTTAATTTCCAATTGTTGAAGAAGAAGCTCGTGTCATACGCGGAGGTCTCGGACAGGCTGGTGAACAACATTTGAGCAGTTTGTGTTTTCTAGTTTTTACATTTCGTTTTGAACTGTAAGGATTTATAATATTGTAGTACCGTTACCGTATTAAACTTTGTTCGTACATTATGTGTTGTTATGTTTACGAATTGTATTTTTAGACTATTAAACATTTTGGTTTGTTTTGAGATAAATATTTCTCGGAAATGGAATTTTGAATGACTGGTTTTTGTTAAATTTTCCTATGATCACTTTGGTGATCAATGTAGCATCCTGAATTCGGTCTAGACTTCTAGGCCGGGTTTGGGGTGTTACAATCTGAGTCAGAAAAATATTTAAAAATTATTTTCTGTGTTTATTATGTGTGAATTTATATCCATGAATTTTTTGTGTTTTAATTTTGTTGTTTGTGTGCCGATTTAATAAAAATGGCTTAATCGCGTAAGAGGAAAAAGTTGATAGTTAAATATGTAACATCCTAAAAATATGAGTATCGATATGTTGCATGATTTTGGTGCTTAGCTTGTGAATGATTAAATTTATGTGCTTATTATTAGTCTTGAGAAGGCTCGGGATTTATTCGGAATTAGAATAAATTTTAGAAATGAGTACTTTATTGAAGTGGAACAAGTGACCCTGATGCTTAAGGTAATTAAGTGTCAAAATCTAGCATAAGTTGAGCTAGTAGCAAGGTGGAATTGGCGCCATGAGTATAGCTTGAGGGGAGAGGTTCGAATCCCATGGATAGCATTTTGGTGACATTTATTTTTACTCTTTCTTAGCAAGTGTCAGCCAAGCTCTATTCTTGGTAAGGATGGACTAATTCTTTTATGGTAAGGTGGCTAAAGGTTATGGCAAACATGAATTTAAGGATAGAATTTGCTTGATTTTGGGGATAGGATTTCTAAACTTTTGGAAGGTGGAGGAACATAAGGCACCTCTTAAGGGAGAGTGTTTTGGAAAGTTAAGATGGCCAAGTTTGACCATGTATTTGGACGGAATAAGGGGCTAAGGGGGAAGGCCGAATTTTGGTGATAGGTTTGGTATGGTTAGTAGCTTTTGGGTAATTCCATTTGGTCACTTTTGCTTTTACAAGACATCTTTTTCTCTTTTCATCTCATGCTCTCAAAAACCGAATGTGTATTGGCTAGGAAGAATTATCTTTGTTTCACCTTTTTGGTCATATTTTGTCAATTCAATTTGTGTCTCTTTTCTAGTGCCTAAAACATCAAAAACAAACATCATCTCTTCCTTCTCTCCCATGGCCGAATGCATCATTGTTTCAAACCCTCTCTCTTTGCTTTTCTCTTATCTTTGAAAATTTAAATCATAAACCTCACATCCTCATTCTCTCTCTTTCTTTTTTTATTTTCTTTTCAACCATACTTCCTTCATCATTTTTCTCACATGGCCGAATGTTAGACTATCTCCATAGTCGAACCATTCTTTTATCTCCTTTGTTTTTATCAAAGCTGAATCTTCTCTTCATCTATATTGTTTTGTTGATTATTCTTTCAACCTTCGTTTAAGCAATCGTGATATAGAGAAGGCCGAACTCAGGGCATTCATAATCTTTGTGACTCGTTAGAAAATCGAATCGAAGTGTTAAGGTAAGGATTTCTATATTACTCGTCATATCATTATAGATAGACTACTAATCGATTTCGTTTTAGGGGACACTATTGCTCGATTATCATTTCCGTGAACGTAAGATTTTGTGGCAAACAAGATAGGTTCGAAAAGAGCGGTGAATAGTGTTCGGAAGAGGGGCGATTCCGCTATTTCCCCTAATTTTAAAAGAAGGGCTGTTTCGGGAATCCGAGACTTTCCACCAGGTTGTGTGGACCCTCATCCGGCGAAAATCAATTATTTGAAGTCATTCATACTCCTGAGCCTTTGACTGTTCGTGGTTCTTCATCGGGTTATGAACCATCAATCTGGGAGAGACCACAAATAATTGTTGTTCTGAATTACGAGGGTAAAGATCTAGATCGTTTATTTTAATATAGATTTATATTTAGTATTAGTGTTCTAATCGAGTGTGATACGTATTTAGGTATCGACGAGCGGGAAAGTATAGTTCTCACCTTAATCAGGTGTGTAACTTCACACTTATCTCACGGGTTATACTATGCCGTAGTAATAGAATAAAAATCATAAATTCGGTAAAATTGGAAAATACGGTATATTAGCACTTTTTGGTGTGAATGCATGAAACCGGTATTAAGGTTGTGGAAAAAATTACGGATTTGCCCTTAATGGGCTATATGTTAAAAAGTGATATTTTGGGCCATATGATTAGTTTGATAAGTTGGCCAAGTGTGAAAATTGTGAAAAAGGCCTCATGTGTTAAATGGGCCAAAATTTGCTAGATCGTTAAATGGGCCAAAAGTTTGCTAGATTGTTAAATGGGCCAAAGTTTGCTAGATCGTTAAATGGGCCAAATTGCTATTTTGACTAATGGGCCAAATTGATAACTTGTAATAGGGCTTTTTGTTGAAATTTACCTTATGAATATATCGTTATGCATTATATATATATACATGACTGCATGGGTTGGGATAATTGACGAAGAGAAGAAAGGCCTGTTGCCAAAATCTAGTTCAGTGGCTCTGCCACAAATATTTTAATTGGCTTAATGCCTCTAGTTCGGTGACTCTGTCACAATCTAGTTTGGTGGCTCTGCCACAAATATTTAAAATGGCTTAATGCCTGTGATTGGTGTGTTGGCGGGGTGGGTTGCCTTGATCCCCACAGGTGTGATGGTTGGTACGGGTGGTGTGTAGCGGATGGAAATTGGGCTTGGTTGGGAATTGCATATCACATGCATATTTATTTGATTTATATATTGTACATTTGTAAATGGGCTCAAGCCCAAATGAAATGCTTAAATGATTCTGGCCCAGTGAACAAGGTAAGTGGGTTACACATTGAGTTCTAAGTAACTCACCCTGTTTTTCTTACCCTTCTCAGGTAATGATAATTGATGGAGGCTTGGGCCGGAGATGACTTCGTGAGGAGGCCATACTACAAATGATGGTTTATATAAACTTTGAACTTCTTTTAAGTATTTTTATTTAAGTTTTAATTCAATTGCAATGTAATAAGGCCTCTGGTATTGTTTCATGGATTTTTATTCCGTGGATGGATTTTAATATGTTTTGGATACTTAAATGGGGCTGTTTTAATTTTTATAAATGTTTTCTTAAACTTACGTATAAAAAGGGGGTTTTTTCTTAAATATCACTAACTCATAAAATTTCTGTGAAAACTCTTTTATGAATTTATTTCAACCAATTATTTCTCTGAAAATCAAATTACAAACTCTGATGTTTTCAAAATCATGGATTTCAAATTAACCTCAATTTTTGATAAACTCCATCTCCAAAATCGTTTTAAAGATTTGTTTTCTTAAATTATTGACGACTAGATGAAAGTTCGATTTGTGTGGCATGCCAAATCTGGACTTAACGCATAGGCCGGGTTTGGGGTGTTACAAAATATGTAAGGGCCGAATTGTTGTTGTCTTTAAAGCATGAGGTATTTATGATGCAATTAGACCATGAATTTATATGATGGACGGTTATGTGTATATATATAATATGTTTATATTATATTAATAAGGTTATTTTAGTAATTATATTAATATATGTTAATTGAATAAAACATAAAACATAAAACATAAACCATGCATGTTCATCTTTTCTAAAGCCAAAAATAGCTAAGGAAAAGAAAAATAAAAAACAAGCAAATTCAACCTTATAAAAGCTTGATTAAGGTATGTAACTAGCTCAGTTTTTGATAATTTTTACGTTTTTGAAATCGTTGCTATGAAATGTACAAAACCCGTACTTTAATTTTTGATTTTGATGAATATTTTGAGTTAATCCATCGATGAATTCATGAGTTTTGTGACGTTAGATGATAGATTATGAAAGATATGTTTTGAATTAACATGTTTTGTATTGGAAATTTTGATGATTTTGAGTAATTAGGGTTAAATTGTAAAAATAATAAATTGAGGGACTAAAATGTGAAATAAATGAAATAAATGGACTTTAATGAGCATGGGAAAAATTTGGCCTAGGCATGGGATATTGAGATTTTGAATATTTTGTGTTTTATGCAATAGGGACTAAATTGCAAAAAGTGTAAAATGTTAGTGGCAAAATGGTAATTTGCCTATTTATGTGTTTTTTAGATTAAATTGAATAAAATGATGTTTAAATAAGTTTAATTTGAATATGTTTAGATTAAGAACCAAAGAAAACGAATTTGGGTCGGGGGAAATAAAAAATAATCGAATAGTCGTTTATTCCGTCCGTCGATATTCGAGGTAAGTTTATAAGCAAATAGATGCTGTTAATTTTGAATAAATGTGAACTTTATATGCAGAATTGAATTTTATGAATGTATATAAGCAATGGTCGAATGTCTAAGTGTTTGGCAGCAATGTTTACAAGATCGATTTGATTGAGTTACGATGTCCAAAAGTCCCGTACGAACCTTAGGAATAGATAGGATACATATGTCATGACATAGGATTCTGTTATGTGTTATCGTGTAAGACCACATCTGGGATGTTGGCATCGACTTATGTTTACGTGTAAGACCCTGTCTGGGACAGTGGCATTGTTATGTGATTACATGTAAGACCACGTCTGCGACGTTGGCATTGTACGATATGTTCGACTATCCAGTATCCGTTTTAATTCCGAATGGTTCAACGGGCAATGATAAGTTAAGATCAAGTGTAAATCAAGTTAGAAATGCTCAAGTATGTATTCATATTAAGCTATGAAATTTAGGTAAGTTGAATACTTGAATTGATGATACAAAGTTATGTGAAATATGAATTATGTGATGGAATGTTTGAACATATATGTATTCGGCCTATTGAAGTGTATGTATTGTGGAAAGTGATGGTTAGCTATACTAATGTTTAGTTGAGTATTCGGCCAAAGTAGAATTTATACAAAACTTATATGTCTTGATATATGAAATTAAATTGGAAATGTAAATGAGTTGATAATGGCTTGTTTTGGTTTGAATAGAGTAATTTTGTACATGATTAAATGTTTTATTTGCTTATGACTTACTAAGCAATGAAAGCTTACTGTGTGTATGTTTACTCTTCGTTTTATAGATTTTGGAAGTTGGTTACGAGCTCGGGGATCGTCAGAGAAATTCGTCACACTATCGATCGCTATTTCGGTACCTTTAAAGCTTGAATATTGAACCTATGGCATGTATAGTCTAGTATTTGTTTTGGTTGGATTTGAGTTTGTAATTATTAAAGCCATGCAAAAATGGCTTGAAATGATGTTTAAGCCTAGGTGATTTCGGTTATGATATATATATATGTATATATGTGTGTGTGATGTGCTTGGTATTATTTGCAATTGTGGTTTGGTATATTAGTTTAGTAATATGCATGCTATATGTGTGTGATGTGTTTAGAATATGCTTTAGGTTTAAGTAAGGTTAAGTAAGTTCATGATTATCTATTTGATAAATTTAATATATGAGGTTGATGAATATATTTAGGTTATGCATAGTTAATGATTTATTATTGAGATGCCTAATTTGTAACATGAATTGGTTTGAACATTGTTTATAAAATATTTATGTATTCGAATATGAAATGAAATATATTTGTGATGGTTTAAAGCTATTTATAATTTGGTGATAAACCGTAAAAGTAACATATTTTAATCCCACATTTAGCATGCATTTGGATGATTTAAGCCTTGAATTATGTAATTTGGTGCTCTTAATCCTTTGTTTTCATGTTTTATACTCATAAGAGCACCGGATGATGAAAAGAACGAGAAACGGGCCCAAAACGGAGTAAATGGGCTATACCACGAAATCCACATGGCCTGGGCCCAAGACCACATGGCCGTGCCCCATTCAACAGTCTCGAACACGGCCTGGCCACAGTTCACACGAGCGTGTGCCATGGGCGTCCCTGCCACGGCCAAGATGAGTTTTACTCGGATTAGGATATTAGAGGCAAAGAAACACATTCCAAAGCCTATTCAAACACCCTAGTAGGAATTCTACTTGAATTAGGATACTTAGGGGCCAAGTGAGGCATCTCAAAGTCTATATAAACACCCAAGGGGGAAACTTGAAGGGGGAGTTCGGCAGAAGCCTTCTGCCAGGGCTTTTTTTGGGGGGGCCCAGGGCTTTAGTTAGGGGGTGTCCAGCTAGGCCAAAGAAGACAGATTTGTGGGGATTTACTCACAGATAGCCAGTTGATCCATCTCAAGAAGCCGGAGTTATACTCAAGACGGAGGATCTCTCCTTCAATTCCTCCAGGGGGTTTTAGGGTTTTCTTATGTTGTGTTTTATCTTTTCTTCTGAGATGTTTTCTATTATTATTATGAACTAAACCCTCAGATACCTGAGGGGGATGAAAGAAGATGAATCTTGTTATCGTTTGCTGAACCATATGATAAATATTTGACTTGTTCTTAATTATGTGTTCTTAATTCTTGTGTTGATATTTCCGGGATATTAATTCAAGTGTGATGTGCTTAGGTGGAGGAGCAAAAGTCTCTGCCTATGAGTAGATCTAGCATAATTAAGCGGAGTTGATAGCACGCTTAGAGATAGGGTGACGAGATTTTGCCGGATTAGGGTGAAACCTAATATGGGAGTCCATAGATTGAGTTAATGCAATTCTAGGGGTTTTAATTAGAAAGAGATTTCAATTAATCAACCTAGGCTTAGACGTTAGTCGCCTCGAGAGAGGGATTAATATAACTTAGGGAATCTTACGGATCAAGTCAAGTGAATAAATCGTCTGGTTTAAAATTAGAAAACAAGTGAAGTCTAGGTGGATTCTTCCTTGGGTGTCGTATTAATCAATTGGTTTTTCCTAAAAGTTATTCTCCAATTTCATTCTTCTTTGTCTTAGAGTCTTTAGTTTAGTAGTAAATTAATTTTAGATTAGATAAACAATTCCCTTAATTCTTAGGCTAAATAATAAAAAGAGAGTTAGTATTAGTACTTTTGGTTCCTTTGGGTTCGACATTCCGGTCTTGCCTTAACTATACTACTGTTCAATAGGTGCGCTTGCCTCAAATCATTTTCATAGTTAGTTTCCAGGTTTGATCATTCTTTATATAAATCTTAAGACTTTGACATCGCATAAAGCAACGATCAAGTTCTTGGCGCCGTTGCCGGGGAACTGAAATATTAAGAATGCTTAGTTTTTATTACTTTAGCCAATTTTTTTATTGCAATTTATTTTCATTATTATTTTTTATATTTTTTTTACTTTGCTAATTTTTCCTCTATTTGCTTTTGGCAGATAATTTTAGTTTATAGAGAAGATGGCACTGAATAATTATCAGTGGCAAGTCATGAGGACAATTCCTACTAAAGCAGCCAGTGTCTTCAACCTCGACGTGGTCACCAAGTTATCTAACCAGCTAGAGATGATGAATAAGAAGATTGATGGTTTTTATAGTCTCTCGCAGGTACACCCAATAATGCAATATGACTCGAATCTAGGAGGCGTGGCGAATCCTGAGTACCCACCCTACGGATATGGCATGGAGAATGAACAAGTCCACTATATGTGCAACTATTCTAGACCTCAAAATAATTTTTATAATGACACTTATAATGTAGGTTGGAGGTATCATCCCAATTTCTTGTGGGATGATCAAAGTAGCCAAAGACCGGAGCTTCATCCAGATTTTCAACAACCACCTCACCAACACGAAGATGAGTCGAACCTTGAAGAGATGCTGACAAAATTCATAGCAGCCTCAGAAATACGTTCCCAAAATACAGAAACACGTTTCCAAAATATAGAAACAAAACTTGAGGCATCAACACAGGAGCTCAAGGATCAAATCGGGCAACTTGCTAAGCAGATCTCTAAAAGACCACAAGGAAGCCTACCAAGCAACACCGAGACTAACCCAAAGAAGTAAATTCAAGCCATAATAGCTCAAGACAGTGAAAGTTTAGTGGAATCTGACCCAAGGCAAGAGCCTGCGGTAAGTGAAGGTAAGGTTAAGGTAAGCCATGATTTACCAAACCCAATAATTACAGAGTACCAATCCCGTGTGCCATACCCCGATGCAACAAAGAAAGACCACACAGAGGAATAACTCGGTAAGTCTCTTAAACTTTCAAAGAAATGTCATATTAACTTACCATTTCTTGAAGCTCTTTCACATATGTCAGATTCTAGACCTTGTGTCGATAAAGAAGAAATTCATGAGGAACGAAGGCTTTGGATCGATGAACTAGACGAATGGAAGACATACTTCAAGGAGAGACTAAAAACACACGAAGCAAAAACGAGGCAACTCCATGACGAATTTAATAATGGGACAACCCAGCTTAAGATAGGAGATCAGGTACTCAAAATCTTCCCAGATGGAACAGTCGAGGTAACTAGTCCTAAAATCAGCACCTTTAAGGTAAACACTACTCGACTTAAACTTTATATCAATAACCAAATTGATCGCATAAGAAAGGATTTTCACCTCCTCAAACCACCATAATTATGCAAATGAGAGGTAAGTCTAGCTCAAGACTATAAATTAGCACTTCTCGGGAGGCAACCATAGCACTAACTCTACCAATTAGTTCGTTTTATTTCTTTTCGTATTTAGGCGTAGGTTTCCATACCACACGGCCTTGCACACGGCCGTGACCATAGACGTGTGGCAACAGGACAAAATATTTCCCAAAACATAAGCTGCATCTCTATCTAAACACCCTTTATTCCTTTCTCTTTTCTAGTTGTCTTTCTTCTTTCATTTTCCATTATTTACTTTTATTTTTATTTTTATTTCCTTTATTATTTTCTTCTTATTCTTCATGCCATTTAGATTTAGCTTAGGATACAATAAAATCAGGACGGCTGCTTTGAGGATTCAATTTCAAACGGTTCGATACGCTTCCCCACGTTCACCTCCAATCATATTCGGTTTCTTTTCATTGACTTCATCCAAAATTCAGGAAGTTTCAATACTCTCCCCATCCTATGATTTTATGATTATTTTGATATTATCTATCTTTGTACATTGAGGGCAATGTACATCTTAAGTGTGGGAGGGTTAACTATAGTATTATTTGAAAATCCCTGAATTATGCCTTATTCTAAAGTAAGTTTCTCATATTATGATTAGAATGAAATTTCCTTTGATTTATGATATTTATTGATATGTTTTGGATTAAGTCATTGATAATTGTGCATTGATGATTAAATTTGAAGGATACTAGAGAATCAAGCATGATAAGTCTATTTTCCAAAATTTAATTTTTTTTAGGTTGTCTACTTGAATCTGAATGTTACCTTGAAGTTTGAAATTTACAAGGTTGATATCAAAACCTATAATTTTTGTGAGATTTTGAGCCTTTTAGAGCATACATCCTTTCTTGCTCACTTTATTGATTATGAGTGTGTCAACATCGATTTGTTATTCTAGAACTTGCATCGATTATACATGTCGAGACCACACCTTTGATTTGATATACAGAGATGATAAAGGCACCTAGGTTTTAACCCACTTACTCCACTAAAACAGCCTACCTTCATAATTAACCCCTAGTGAACCATGTTGATCCTAACAACCCTTTTTATCGACTCACCCACTAATATTCCCCCAAAACCCTTTATATTTGTTATCACCATTCTTTTTGACTACCCTTATATCGAGATTTGATTTGATCAGTTGCCTAATTATTTCAGTAGTAAATTCATCCTTTATTATTATTTGACTTGTTCTTAAAAAAAATCAAAGTATATTCATTATTAGTTATGCGATTAAATGAGCTTATATGTTTAATTTCCAATTATTGAAGAAGAAGCTCGTGTTATTAGTATTAGTAGTTCAAGCTTTCATTTGATGAAATTATTTGTTATTAGTTTGTGTTTCTAGTTAGGTAATTTGTCAGGTTAGTCTCGATTCTAACCTTCTAATGCAGCCTTTATCCACAACTATTACCTCAAGCCCCATTACAACCCTGTTAAAGACCTTTTGATCTGTGTATCATCTCATTTTATAGTGGTGGAGATTTGATTTTCATGCAAGCCTATGGGATTAACTCTTTATGTTTGACTTTTGAGTTTTAATTTTGAACCTTAAACACTTCGAGTGATTTGAGTGAATCTTTAGTGAGGATGTCAATTCTTGTCAATTCCGAATCAAGGGTAATTATTTAGGTAAAGGGAAACGTCTATGTTTTCGTACTATAAATGTATGACTTTGAATGTTCGAATCTTTAGGACTCTTTGAGTTGAATTATCCATGTATGAATTATCTTTGAATTATGATGAAACATTATTGATAAATATTATGAATCAAGGAAGGTTGTTTTAATTGTGAGCTGAAAATTTTGCTTGAGGACAAGCAAAAGCTTAAGTGTGGGGGTATTTGATAAACCGTAAAAGTAACATATTTTAATCCCACATTTAGCATGCTTTTGGATGATTTAAGCCTCGAATTATGTAATTTGGTGCTCTTAATCCTTTGTTTTCATGTTTTATACTCAGAAGAGCATCGGATGATGAAAAGAATGAGAAACAGGCCCAAAATAGAGTAAATGGGCCATACCACGAAATCCGCACGGCCTGGGCCCAAGACCACACGGCCATGCCCCTTTCAACAGTCTTGAACACGGCCTGGCCACGATTCACAAGGGCGTGTGCCATGGGCGTGTCCCTGCCGCGGCCAAGAGGAGTTTTACTCGAATTAGGATACTTGGAGGCAAAGAAACACATTCCAAAGCCTATTCAAACACCCTAGTAGGAATTCTACTTGAATTAGGATACTTAGGGGCCAAGTGAGGCATCTCAAAGTCTATATAAACACCCAAGGGGGAAACTTAAAGGGGGAATTTGGTAGAAGCCTTCTGCCAGGGCTTTTGTCGTGGGGACCAAGGGCTTTAGTCAGGGGGTGTCCAGCTAGGCCAAAGAAGGCAGATTTGTGGGGATTTACTCGCAGATAGCCAGCTGAGCCATCTCAAGAAGCCGGAGTTATACTCAAGATGAAGGATCTCTCCTTCAATTCCTCTAGGGGTTTTAGGGATTTCTTATGTTGTTCTGAGGTGTTTTCTATTATTATTATGAACTAAACCCTCAGATACCTGAGGGGGATGAAACCTAAGATGAATCTTGTTATCGTTTGCTGAACCATATGATAAATATTTGACTTGTTCTTAATTATGTGTTCTTAATTCTTGTGTTGATATTTTCGGGATATTAATTCAAGTGTGATGTGCTTAGGTGGAGGAGCAAAAGTCCCTGCCTAAGAGTAGATCTAGCATAACTAAGCGGAGTTGATCGCACGCCCAGAGATAGGGTGACGAGATTTTGCCGGATTAGGGTGAAACCTAATATGGGAGTCCATAGATCGAGTTACTGCAATTCTAGGGGTTTTAATTAGAAAGAGATTTCAATTAATCAACCTAGGGTTAGACGTTAGTCACCTCAAGGGAGGGATTAATATAACTTAGGGAATCTTACGGATCAAGTCAAGTGAATAAATTGTCTGGTTTAGAATTAGATAACAAGTGAAGTCTAGGTGGATTCTTCCTTGGGTGTCGTCCTAATTAATTGGGTTTTCCTAAAAGTTATTCTCCAATTTCATTCTTCTTTATCTTAGAGTCTTTAGTTTAGTAGTTAATTAATTTTAGATTAGATAAACAATTCCCTTAATTCTTAGGCTAAATAATAAAAAGAGAGTTAGTATTAGTACTTTTGGTTCCCTTGGGTTCGACATTCCGGTCTTGCCTTAATTATACTACTGTTCGATAGGTGCGCTTGACTCAAATCATTGTCATAGTTAGTTTCCAGGTTTGATTATTCTTTATATAAATTTTAAGACTTTGACATCGCATAAAACAACGATCATTCAACTATGGTGTTTAATTCTTATCATCAATTGTTTAGTTATATGTTAATGATGAATTTGTGGTATTGGACATATGTGAACTAAGTTAGGCTATGAAAATTGGATTAAGAAATGTGGTTTTTGTATTGATTTGAAATAGCATGCTAAATGGGTAATTTGGTTTAGAAATGATAATGTAAGTGTATATGTATATATGGCTAAGGCGTTGGAACTATAATGATAAGCATGAGATTTGGTTTATAACATATTTATATAAATATGTTATGCATTGTATGTTATATAGAATGATCGAATATGAAATAATTTAGATTGGTTGTGTGAATGAAATTTTGGCACGAATTAAAGCATATAGAATTTAGCATGTGAATTATGTGTACTTTTGATTGTTATTTGTGCTTAAAATGGCTTAAGATAACAAGGTCATATGCGCATGGTTTTGTGATTAGGAAAGAAGTATGCTTAGTTTTAAATTATGTTAGTTTAAATGTAACCAATGCCGCATAAATGAGTGATACTTAAGTTGTATTATGGTTCATATTGTTTGGATGTAAATGCACACTAGGTTTGCTAATAATCATTAATAAATTCGACCATAATGTATAATAACCAAGATTGCATTTTTGTGTGGATGTTAATTGGTTTTAATATGTGAACACGCATAGATTATAAAATGTTATGTTTGATAATTAGCTTATGAAAAATAGTTATTATATGTTTGGTATATGTTGTGTAATGATATATGTAACGCCCCGAATTTGGGCCTAGTAGAATTGGGCCTATTGGGCTTTGGGCCTTAAAAAATTTTTAAGTGAACAAGAAAATGACAATTGGTATGTGGGCTTTGAGGGTTAATGAATTTGGAGTGTCTATGGGTGTTGGAGATGTCCTGGGATCAAGTAAGGGTATAGGAAAAATTTTGGTTTAAGCACCAAGGGAACTGTGACTTCAGTTAGTAGGCCTTTTAAATAAATGAAGAACAAAAATGACACAAAAGAGCTTGTGGTGTAATGGCAAAGTGGCTCCACTTAGGGAGTAAGGAGGTGGCTTCATTAGCAGGCAAGGTGTCCAAGGTTCGAGTAGTGGCATGGTATTTTATTGGAGTGTTTATTTTGCAGATTGGACGGCTAGAGTTTGTGTTGGATTTGAATTCTTGCATTGGAGAGTTTGAATTGGTCTTGTGAGATGGTTTCACCCCAAACCCGACCCAAACACCACGACCGGATCTGGCATGTCACTGAAAAGATTTAGTAAAACATGTCGCATCTTTGGAAAAACATTTGTTGAATTTATTAATTTTAACCGGAAAAACTTTGTAGTTTGATAATGTATACAAGATATAAATTTTATACAAAGCCTTTATGAATTAAAACTGAAATTTAGTATATGCTTTAATCACATTTTTATCAGATAATTCAAGTGTCTAAAAATAAAGCCCAAAACCCAAAAATATAAAATGAATAGCCCGAGGCCTTATTACAATAAAATATAACCCAAACTTAATTCAAAATATTAAATGTAAATAAACAAAATAAAGTCTTTTGCAGTATCCAAAATGAGCTCGTGTATGGCCACCTTGCGTTCCTCTCCAGCCCGGTCTAATGCTTTAAGTGTCTCCTGTAAAATGTTAAATAATAGGGTGAGTCACGAGACTTAGTGTGCAACCCTCACGCACCATCAGATTGGGCCTTAGCCCCACAGAACAGATATCAAAACATGTAATAACAGAAATTATGCAAAGCCCAACCCAATCCTAGGTTTCCATCCGCTACACACCACCCTTACCTGCCATTCACACCATTGGGGATTTCTACAATCAACCCACACCGCTACACACCATCGATGGCAGTTATGCTGCAGTTAGCTGCTCATCGTCAGATCATGGCAATAGCCACTACAACAGATCATGGCAAAAAGCCACTACAACAGATCATGGCAAAAGCCACTACAACAGAACATTTCCCCTTTTATCAATCTCCCAACCTCGTGAAATCATAGAAATCGGCATACATACAAGCATATCATCAGCAGAAACATTCACTTATGAATGACAGAGATCACTAACCTGGTGATTCGCCTTTACCCTCCTCGGGTTTTCAATAGCCATGCCGGTATTTCGGCATTTAACAGAATATAATAGATTTATAAGCATATACTAACAAACAGTCTAAATGGTTTGAAAAGTTACACACCTGATAACATGTAGTACTACTCTCTATGTCGATACCCTCACTAATCAGATCTACTGCCCTTTGTCTACAACTTTGCTCAAAAGCCGGGAGAACGCGAAGATAAGGCCTCTCCTATATTCGACCAAGGGTTAGTGTTTTACCCGAATTATATGTTTAAATTAACAGATCTCCTTACCTTGAAATCCCGAAAGTAAGACGATCCGAGTGCTACTAAACTCTGGCTTAAAAATCTAAACGATTGAATCCTCTTCAAATCCCGGAATGCCGCAAATGAAAGAAAACACGAGATTAATCCACCATGTAGCCATTCGGCTATGGTTTCTAAAAGCCGGAATAAATTGAAAGATTAACATATTCGACACTTACCTCCTCAGAAGATTTCAGCTACCTCTTGCAGAAAAATTCGGCAAACACAAGAGAAGAGATCTAGGAATTTCGGCTTTTAAGAAAATCCCGAAAAAGTATGAACAAGAGAAGGCTGATGTGTTTTTCGACTTTTAGAAGAATTCAATGGGGAGTTTCGACTTTTAGTGAATGGGAGAAGAATAACAATGGAGATCAGAAGATTCGACTAAAAGGAAATTTCAAAGAAAAAGAAAGAAAAGGTGAGAAAACAATGGTGATTTTCGGCTTTTGTAAGAGAAAAGATGAGAAAAGAAAACAAGTGAGATGGCCTTCAAATTTTCGGCACAGGAAGAGAAGAAAGAGTAGGGTTCAAATGCCAGAATTGATTAGCTATCCCCCCTATTTATAGAAATTTCGGCACTTACCTAACCTTGCAGATAAATCCTATCTTTTCTCATTTATCTTAATCTACTAACTCATCTAAAAGAGACTTAATTAGCTCCATCTCCTTCCTCCTTTATCAGCATAATATCCACATATTTTAAACATTAAAAATCCCTAAAATTTTGCCTTGTTGCCGTCCCCTTATTGCTCCCTTTTAAGTGTCGAATTTGGCCCTATAACTTGGCTCCAATTAGCCAAAATTTGGGCCCTCCTCATGCACCAGTGACGCCACTTATAGCTTCCCCCTTGCTGCGCCCCTTGTTTTGGGCCGCGAGCCCAACTTGATATTTTTAAACACAGATACAATATTTTTTTCTGAACGTCAAAATCCATTCTCTCGACACACCAAACCCATTTATTCTAGGCCCAAATTCAGGGTGTTACAATTCTACCCTCCTTAAAGAAATTTCATCCTCGAAATTTCCAACTAACTGGTAATCGTACTACCTAAGTCTCACCACTATGCTTTCGCTGTGCACTCTAATTCTAAAGCCAAAATAAACACTTAGTATACTATGGTAAGGTACGCACCATTATTCGCATCTGGAGCGTCTCCGTCCCCTTGGCGATGTGCTGCATAGACCAAAGCTGGCTGCCTCGCCTCAGCATAACTTGCACCTTTACCTGGTGCTCTACGACCGCGTTCATTACCATTATCGCCCCTGGCTTGTCCGCGGCCTCTTGGTGGTTGTTGATCACCTCTCCCAGCCTGATCAGAACCTCGTCCCGCGGGTTGTGCCTGATTCACCTGTGGACAGTCCTTAATCATATGCTCCGTGGATCCACACCTGAAGCATCCATCGGTTCTCCTTCTGCACTCCCCATAATGTACCTTCCCGCACGAGTTACATGATCGATTCTGACTCCCAGTAGTAGTTGTCGGAGCACGAGCTGGCCCATCAGACCTAGGCCTTTTCTGAAAATTTCCAGATGATCCCGACGGCCCAAAATCCCTCTTATTCCTATTCCTATCCTTATCCTTATTCTTTTTCTCAGTCCGCTTAACCTCCTCAGATATCTTAACTTTCTCAACCAAAACCGCAAAGTCCGTTTCCCGCTGCGGTGCTACTAATACCCTCAGCTCATCGATAGTCCATCCTCGAACCGTATGCAACGCTCATAATCAGTCGCCACAATCCCTCGAGCGTAACGGCTCAACCGCAGAAACTCCGCCTCGTATTCAGATACAGACTTACTTCCCTGCACCAAATTCAGGAATGCCTTCCTCTGGCCGTCCACATAGCTGGCCCCAACATACTTTCCTTGAAACGTTTCCTTAAAATAATCCCAGACAATCCGGTCTACGACAGTACCCTCCTTTACCGTGAGACACCACTGATAAGCCTCGTCTCGAAGAAGAGACACGACCCCCTTCAACTTCTCCTCTATAGTGAAGTCAAGGTCATCCATTATACGCTCACTTGCCTCTAACCAATACTCAACTGTGTTAGGGGCTACGCCAGAAACTCCCCTAAACACCTCCGCTCCGTTGGCTCGGAGTAGTTCAGATAGAGATTTCCGGGCTCCTGAACCCGTGCCTACCCCAGCAACTCTTTCGAGGACTCGCAACATCGCCTAGATATCGCATAATCTCTGGGCGCCTGGTCTCGAAATTCTCCTTCCACAGCTGGCAGATCCGGCATCTCATTTCCTGACCCGTGGCCAGACCCTACTGGTTCTGACACGGTCATCCTACCCCTACCGCATCTACGCGGCAGACGTCCTCGACCCCTTGTACTCATTCTTTCGTTTGGCATTTATCTGATTAAGAATTTTATGAATCATTAATTCTTTCCACTTTTAACCACGAACAGTCTTATGAATAGTAATTTTAGGAGTAGTTCTTTCAAATTCGCAATTATATCTACAATTCAGTCTCAAGTTCACATCTCCTAGTTCTAGGAACTACCTACATTCAACAATCAACATAAAGACAACATCCATACACCTACATTCAATACATAAGGGTATTTTCATCATGCCACTACCCAGGGGTATTTTCATAATTGTATCCTATAGGGTATTTTCATAATTTCTGAAATAGAGTTCCTTGTTGATTTCATGAAATAAGGGTATTTTGGTAATTTTTGAAATCTAGGGTATTTTGGTCATTTTACGAGTCAAGGGTAATTTGGTAATTTTACAAATCATGGATATTTTGGAAATTTTTTTAAACAGGGGTATCTTGGAGAATTTGATTTCAAAAGAATAATAGTAGTGTTCGGGTGTTTGTGGGTTTTTGGTTGTTGTCGTGTGTTGTGTGTTTTTTCTTTTTTTAGGGAAAAACTCCTTTGACTTTGTAAATTGAGGCATATTTGCAAATCATGGGTATCTTGGTATTTTTTTTTCAAAATAAGGGTATTTCAGCAATTTTGTAAAAATAAGGTGGCTGGTCCCTTTCGGGTTTTAATTATAGATTTTGGCTCGTCAACAAATCCTCGTGGCTAGGGTGAACAGTCACTATACACCAGGTAGGATTCCAGCGAAGAGTAGGTGAGTCACTAGGATTGCTTAAGCACTAAGCTCTTCCGGATCCAATCTTAGACATGCGCATGGCTGTTGCCACACCCTAGTCTTGCGACTCGTTCACGGGTTTGTTTAGTGAAATTAAGTCTTATGAGTTTTAGAAAGTTGTTTAAGCTAGGCCTAAAGTCCATCAAGTTCTAATTTAACTAGTCTACGTCCCATAGAGCCCATCAAGCCCACATATATTTCACACAATGGTTTAGAATACTTACCTGACGGACTTGGGCTGGAGACGCAGGTGCCATGCCGAGCTAACAGACCTGTATCATTTATAAATATGCATGTTTCAAAAACCCAACTTTAGAAAATGTTTTGAGCCCAAAAACCCCAAAACCGAGTTTTGAACCGGGCTCTGATACCAATTTGTAACACCCCAAACTCGGCCCAAACACCACGACCGGATCTGGCATGTCATTGAAAAGATTTAGTAAAACATGTCGCATCTTTGGAAAAACATTTGTTGAATTTATTCATTTTAACCGGAAAAACTTTGTAGTTTGATAATGTATACAAGATAAAAATTTATACAAAGCCTTTATGAATTAAAACTGAAATTTAGTATATGCTTTAATCACAATTTTATCGGATAATTCAAGTGTCTAAAAATAAAGCCCAAAACCCAAAAATATAAAATGAATAGCCCGAGGCCTTATTACAATAAAATATAACCCAAACTTAATTCAAAATATTAAATGTAAATAAACAAAATAAAGTCTTTTGCAGTATCCAAAATGAGCTCGTGTATGGCCACCTTGCGTTCCTCTCCAGCCCGGTTCGATGCTTTAAGTGTCTCCTGTAAAATGTTAAATAATAGGGTGAGTCACGAGACTCAGTGTGTAACCCTCACGCACCATCAGATTGGGCTTTAGCCCCAGAGAACAGATATCAAAACATGTAATAACAGAAATTATGCAAAGCCCAACCCAATCCTAGGTTTCCATCCGCTACACACCACCCTTACCTGCCATTCACACCATTGGGGATTTCTACAATCAACCCACACCGCTAAACACCATCGATGGCAGTTATGCTGCAGTTAGCTGCTCATTGTCAGATCATGGCAATAGCCACTACAACTACAACAGATCATGGCAAAAGCCACTACAACAGATCATGGCAAAAGCCACTACAACAGAACACTTCCCCTTTTATCAATCTCCCAACCTCGTGAAATCCCAGAAATTGGCATACATACAAGCATATCATCAGCAGAAACATTCACTTATGAATGACAGAACCTGGTGATTCGCCTTTACCCTCCTCGGGTTTTCAACAGCCATGCCGATATTTCGGCATTTAATAGAATATAACAGATTTATAAGCATATACTAACAAACAGTCTAAATGGTGTGAAAAGTTACACACCTGATAACACGTAGTACTACTCTCTATGTCGATACCCTCACTAATCAGATCTACTGCCCTTTGTCTACAACTTTGCTCAAAAGCCGGAAGAACGCGAAGATAAGGCCTCTCCTATATTCGGCCAAGGGTTAGTGTTTTACCCGAATTATACGTTTAAATTAACAGATCTCCTTACCTTGAAATCCTGAAATTAATACGATCAGAGTGCTACTGAACTCTGGCTTAAAAATCTAAACGATTGAATCCTCTTCAAATCCCGGAATGCCGCAAATGAAAGAAAACACGAGATTAATCCACCATGTAGCCATTCGGCTATGGTAAAGTCGGAATAGATTGAAAGATTAACATATTCGACACTTACCTCCTCAGAAGATTTCAGCTACCTCTTGCAGAAAAATTCGGCAAACACAAGAGAAGAGATCTAGGAATTTTGGCTTTTAAGAAAATCCTAGAAAAGTATGAACAAGAGAAGGCTGATGTGTTTTTCAGCTTTTAGAAGAATTCAATGGGGAGTTTCGGCTTTTAGTGAATGGGAGAAGAATAACAATGGAGATCAGAAGATTCAGCTAAAAGGAAATTTCAAAGAAAAAGAAAGAAAAGGTGAGAAAACAATGGTGATTTTCGGCTTTTGGAAGAGAAAAGATGAGAAAAGAAAACAAGTGAGATGGCCTTCAAATTTTCGGCACAGGAAGAGAAGAAAGAGTAGGGTTCAAATGCCAGAATTGATTAGCTACCCCCCTATTTATAGAAATTTCGGCACTTACCTAACCTTGCAGATAAATCCTATCTTTTCTCCTTTATCTTAATCTACTAACTCATCTAAAAGAGACTTAATTAGCTCCAACTCCTCCCTCCTTTATCAGTATAATATCCACATATTTTAAACATTAAAAATCCCTAAAATTTTGCCTTGTTGTCGTCCCCTTATTGCTCCCTTTTAAGTGCCGAATTTGGGCCTATAACTTGGGCTCCAATTAGCCAAAATTTGGGCCCTCCTCATGCACCAGTGATGCCACTTATAGCTTCCCCCTTGCTGCGCCCCTTGTTTTGGGCCGCGAGCCCAACTTGATATTTTTAAACACAGATACAATTTTTTTTCCGAACGTCAAAATCCATTCTCTCGACACACCAAACCCATTTATTCCAGGCCCAAATTCAGGGTGTTACAGCATATCTCTGAGAATCTGTATCACTCTTTCAGATTGATCGTCGGTTTGAGGATGAAATGCAATACTAAAGTTCAATTGTGTACCTAAAGCTTCTTGCAATTTCTTCCAAAATCGCGACGTAAACCTCGAATCTCTATCCAAAATAATAGAAACTGGTATCCCATGCAATCTAACAATATTAAAGATATACAATTCAGCTAATCTATCAAGCGAAATGTCTGTACGTACCGGAATGAAATGTGTAGATTTCGTCAGTCTATCAACAACAATCTAGATAGCATTTTTCTCTTTCGGAGATAGGGTAATCTTGATACGAAATCCATCGTAACTCTATCCCATTTCCACTCTGTTATCATTACCGGCTGTCACAATCCCGAAGGCACTTGATGTTCAGCTTTGACTTGTTGACAAACCAAGCATCTCAACACAAATTCTTAAATGTCTCGTTTCATGCCCGACCGCTAATACAACTGTTTCAAATCATTCTATATCTTAGTACTTCCCAGATGAACAGATAAACAACCACTGTGTTCTTCGTATAGAATTTTCTAAATAAGCTTGGAGTTTTTCGGTACACAAATTCTACCTTTGTACATCAAACAATCATCGGATCCAATCTGATAGTTTGAATCAGTAGTCAACTTGCATTGTATTCTTTTAGCTTGCAATTCATTATCACACTTCTCAGCTTCACAAATTTGCTGAAGAAATAATGGCTTAGCTTTTAACTCAGATAAAATCGAACCATAATTAGACAAGGTTAATTGCATATTCATTGCTCGCAAAGCAAATAAAGATTTCCTACTTACAGCATCCGCGACTACATTTGCTTTCCCCAGATGATAATAAATTACTAACTCATAATCTTTCAACAAATCGAGCCATCTTCTTTGTCGCAAATTCAAATTTTTTGAGTCATTATATACTTCTAACTCTTGTGGTCAGTAAAGATGTCGTACTTTTCACTGAATAAATGATGTCGCCAAATTTTCAATGCAAATACAATAGCAACCAACTCTAAATCGTGCGTCAGATAATTCTTTTCATGCGGTTCAATTGTCTGGAAGCATAAGCTATCACTTTGCCTTCTTGCATCAAATGACATCCCAAGCCGTTCAATGACACATCACTGAAAATCACAAACTCTTTACTCGACTCAGGGTGAACTAAAATTGGTGCTTCCATTAATAGTACTTTCAACTGCTCAAAACTCTATTGGCATTTCTCAGACCATTCGAACTTCACATCTTTCTATAGCAGTCGAGTCATCGATGTAGCAATCATTGGGAACCCTTTTACAAAACACCAATAGTAGCCAGCTAATCCCAGAAAACTTCTGGCTTCAGATACATTTCTTGGTGGTTTCCAGTCAACAACTACTGAAATCTTACTTGGATCAACTTGTATGCCTTCTGCTGAAACAATATGTCCCAAAAATCCAACCTCTCAGAGATAAAACTCGCATTTGTTGAATTTAGCAAACAATTGTTTATCACTCAATGTTTGTAACACAATCCTCAAATGTTCAGCATGCTTAGATTCATCTCGGGAATAGATCAAAATATCATCAATGAATACAACAACAAATCTATCTAAATACTATCTAAAAATTTGATTCATCAAATCCATAAATACTACAGGAGCATTAGTTAATCCAAAATGCATAACAAGAAATTCATAATGAATGTACCTTGTTTTGAACGCAGTTTTCGGCACATTTGAATCTTTAACTCGCAACTGATAATAGCTAGATGTCAGATCAATCTTCAAAAATATTGTTGCTCCTTTTAACTAATAGAACAAATCATCGGTTCTCGGCAAAGGATACTTATTCTTAATCGTAACCTTGTTAAGCTGACGATAATCAATACACAATCCCATTGATCCATCTTTCTTCTTTACAAACAGAACTGGTGCACCCCATGTAACATCTCTCACCCGTATTCACCGTCAGAATAGGGTTACAGAGTATTACCGGACTTACAACACTTTTAACATTTCAGATACAAGTTATCAATTCAAATACAATTCGATCAATACAAATCATATTGTCCCTTAAACGAGCCTACGAAGCCTTAAAAATGCATTAGAAGTGGTTCGGGACTAAACCGAAAACTCAGGAAACTTTTCCACACTTAGAAATTTTTTTCTCAAAACAAAGGACACATGCCCGTGTGATCAGGCCATGTGTCTGACACGGCCACCAGACATGCCCGTGTCACAGGCCGTGTGGACATTCGAAATGGGAGCACATGGTCGTGTCCCAGCCTGTGTCCAAACAAGTGAGGTTACTGACTTGGGTAACACGGCCAACCACACGCCTGTGTGTCTAGCCCGTGTTCCCTTCGAAGTGGCCACACACACCCGTGTGTTCTAGGCCGTGTCAAACCTATAGGGTATACTGACTTATGCAACACGGCCAAGTCACATGCTCGTGTGCTAGGCCGTGTACCAATTGGGGGTATACTGACTTCTACCACACAGCTGATCATACGCCCGTGTGTAAGACCGTGTGGAGCATACTAACATTACTTCAATTTCAACACCAGGGGACACACAGTCTTGTATCATGACCGTGTGTCACACACGGCTAAGACACACACCCGTGTGGACAAAAAATAAGCTATTTACCAAACCAATTTGCCACCCTCAATCTCATGTACCTAAGCAACCTAAATGGCACCAATTCATAACACAATAGAACATCCATTCTAACCACATTCAAGATAATTTCATACCATTTCAAATACTAATAATCAACATGCTTATAACTTAAGTTTTACTCAACCAAAGCCTACTAAAATACACATACCAATCAACTAGTTAAATTGTCGTAACCATTTTTTTGAAAAACGGAGGTCGACTTGGGTTTTGAAAATGAAAATAAAAGCGGGAGTGGCCACCGATCTTTATTTGGTGTGATCAGATCACCTTTATTTTAATAAAATGTTTTGGTTTACTAAAACAATGTTTTTGGTCTACGAAATTTGAGAAAACAGGTTCGGGAGTCGGTTACGTGCAAGGAAGGGTTAGCACCCTCGTCATGCCCAAACTTGGTACCTAATTGATTATTTAATGTCTTAATGTTGAAAATTCAAAATGATATGAAAACATGATTTCTTTAAAAACATGAACAATTTGAGTTAAAATTTTGAGATTTCTTTATTCCAAAAGGATACAAACATCACATCCAGCACGTTAGGACACGATATTTTAAACCCTCATAATCAAAGTCATCTCATGATTTACGAAATTTATTAAAAGGATATTTAATTATTTAGTCAAACGGAAAATCGAAACCCAGTACGTTAGGGCACTATTCCCTGAATTTCTAAATACAAAACATTGCCTTATTTAAAAAACCTTTGGATGAAGTAAAGTAATTTTACAAAATGTATTTTTATTTAATAGTATAGTGTTAAACTAAAAATAAATAAATGTAGATGTTTGCGTTAAAATTTAAGATTTCTTTGTTCCGAAAGGATATAAACATCACATCCAGCACTTTTGGACATGATTTTAATCTCTCGTAATCAAAGTCATCTCATGATTTATGAAGCTTGTCAAAAGGATGTTTAATAATATAGTACAAGACTAAGAAGACAAATATGGATGTAAATATAGTAAATATAAAAATAAAAATAATGATAATAATAATAATAATAATATGATAATCATAACAATCGATAAACAAAATGATAAAGAAAAGGTATATATACGTATACAGATAATAAATAATAAGAATAATAATAAGGTAGTAAAATAATAATAATAGTAGTACTAATAATAATGCAAAAATGATAATAATGGAATAATAATAGAAATAATAATAATAATAATAATAATAATAATAATAATAATAATAATAGTAGAATAGTAATAGGAATAAAAATGATAAATAAGAAATAACGATAAAATAATAATAATGAAAGTATAAAGAAAAATAAATAATGACAATAGTAATCATAATAGCAATTAGTAAACGTAATAATAATAGATATATAGATATATAAAAAATTATAATAATATAGTAATAGTAATAATAATAATAAATAATAATAATATGGTTATAAAAACAATAATAGAAATAATAATCATAAATATAATAAAGACAATAATAAGCAAAACAATAGTACAATATATATATATATAGATATATACATAATAAGTAAATAAACAAATATAATAATGATAGTGATGACAGTAAAAATTGCAAAATGACTAAAAGAGGGATCAAATTGAATTTAAAACGAAATTTTGGGGGTCAATTTGAAACAAAATAAGGGAGAAAGGAGCCTATTTGAAGCACGTGGATTACATGGGGGACTAAAAAGGGCAATAACCCTTTCCTCCCAAAACGCGCAACATAGGCAGGGACTCGATTGAAAACTAAATGGACATTTGGGGCCAAATTAAAAAACACAAAAGAAACTTGATTGCAAAAGCCTGGAAAGGAGGAGGGATTGCGCGCATAAATTCCCTATTTTAAGAAAACACGCGGATCCTGACGTTGGAGCAGGTCGGATCGGGTCGGGTTAGACCAAAATGACATCGTTTTGGGGCTTATGGATGCCGACCAAAACGACGTCGTTTTATATGTCTATAAAAGTGATTTTGTTTTTCAAAAAGCTCATTTTAACCCTGCCTTTTTAAAAAAATCTCTCCCCCTTTTGTGTTTTCTCTGCAGGAAAGGGGAACTTCGGCCCCGCCCCGATCGCCGAACCGCCGCGCGCCGCCCCAATCGCCGAACTGCCACGCGCCGCCGTCGACGCCGCCGTATGCGGCGGCCGGAAGTCGAAATGTCTCCTTTTTCGTTTTTAAAGGTAATTCTCCTTTTTTTTACTCTTTTTTTATTTATTACCTATATTTAAATAAAAAGGATTGAAAACAGAACACTAATAAAAAAAATGAAAATGCAAAATCACCTTCTTTAGCTTCGGTTTTGTTTTGTTTCACTTTGATATTTCGATTACACTCTCTTATTGGTGTTTAGTCTATGTTCTTTTTGTGTTTGCAAATCTATTGCCCTGTGTTGATAAATCTATCTTTTTGTATTGATTATTTTTTAAAGGAAAAAAAAGGTCCTTTACAATGGTTTTTTATTCGGCTTTTATAGCCGTTTACAATGCTATCTTCTTGCTTTAAGTCCTTTCTCATTTAATGCAGGTACCAGTGGCGGTGCAAGTGGGAGGGGCGGTGGCTGGTGGTGTCAGACTGGCAGTGGGTCAGTTGGCAGAGTCAGAAGGCCCTAGGTGCGGCGCACCTAGGGTTTGTTTTTTTCTGATTAGGTTTAGTTTTTTTGTTGTTGGGCTGATAATGGGATTTGGGTCTTGATTGGGCTGATAGGTTTTAACTTATTTGGGTCTGGTTTGGTTGTTTAGTAATTGTTATGGGTCATTTGGGTTTTGGGTAATTAGACTTTGAATTTTGTAAAGCTGGACTATTTTATTGTTTGTTGGACCCGGGCCAAAATTGGGTTGTACAGCTGCCCCTCTTTGCTCATTGTAGTGTAACGAGAATAGAGCAAAGACTTCTAAGAAAGACCAATTTTGCCCGGCCTTGTCGAGTCTTGACTTCTTTGGTGCTCTTTTTCTTCAGGTAGCCTCATTCTAGTCCCCCGCATCTTGTTGCTTTGATCCACTCCACTGCTACCTCAGAGAGATAGGACCTGTAGCTTCAATTTGCTCCTGCTGCAACTTCGAGGGGATGAGATTTGTTTATTTTGCTCTACTACAACTTCAGAGAGATAAGATATGTAATTTATAACTTCGATTTGTTCTACTACAACTTCGGGGAAATAAGACCTGCTATATTCAGTCTACTTCACTACAACTTCAGGGGGATAGGACTTGTATCTTCAACCTACCCCACTGCAACTTTAGGGAGACAATATTTGCAATCTTTAGCCTATTCCACTACTGGTCAGGGAGATTGGATTGTGGCTTAAATCATGTTTCCCTACTATTTAGGGAGACAAGATTTGCCTTCGATCTTGCCCCACTACTAGTTAGGGCGACAAGATCTACAATCTTCGACCTATTTCGCTGCTGGTCAGGGAAATAGGATGATCTTCAACCTATCCCACTACTGGTCAGTGGCAATAGGATGGTCTTCAACCTATTCCACTGCTGGTCAGTGGCAATAGGATGGTTTTCAACCTATTCCACTGTTGGCCAGTGGCAATAGGACAATCTTCAACCTATTCCAATGCTGGTTAGTGGCTATAAGATGGTCTTCAACCTATTTCACTGCTGGCCAGTGGCAATAGGATGGTTTTCAACCTATTCCACTGCTGGTCAGTGGCAATAGGACAATCTTCAACCTATTCCACTGCTGATCAGTGGCAATAGGATGGTCTTCAACCTATTCCACTGCTGGTCAGTGGCAATAGGACAATCTTCAACCTATTCCACTGCTGGTCAGTGGCAATAGGATACTCTTCAACCTATTCCACTGCTGGTCAGTGGCAATAGGACAATCTGCAACCTATTCCACTGCTGGTCAGTGGCAATAGGATGATCTTCAACCTATTCCACTGCTGGTCTGTGGCAATAGGATGGTCTTCAACCTATTCCACTGCTGGTCAGTGGCAATAGGATGGTGGCTTCACCAGTGTTGCTACACCGTCCTCTGGGGACATATCCTGTAGACTTGGTTTTATATGCTTGTGTTTATGCCAAATGATTAGGATGCTATGATCGGAATGAATCTAATGCTCCTAACTAAATGTATTATGGACTACATTTGCATGAATGCAGAATGTCATGAGGGTGGTCTTTTTTACAATGATTAGGATGCAATGATCAGAATGAGTTGAATGCTTCTAACTACATGTGCCATGGATGCAGAATGTCATTAGAATGATGATTTTTTCATAATGATTAAGATGCAATGATCGTAATAAATCGAATGCTCCTAACTAAATGATATTAAAGAGGACATTTGCATGAATGCAGAATGTCATGATAATGATTCTTTGTTAAAAATGTATAAGAATCAGGAAGCGATGATTGAAACGCTCCTAATGATGATGTATGAATGTAAAATGAAATAATCCCTTTTTAATGCTTAGGGTTGTCATTGCTCGTCGTCCATCAGAGTCTTATTGTTGGCGTATTACACTGCTATCTCGCCCTGCTGGTACCCTTGCCAAAAACTCAAAGAAACAATCATATTTTGCTCAAATAACTTGCCCCAATGTAACTTCAAGGTCCATTCCATGATACCTATAGGACTTTAAGGCTTTACCATCTTCAGACCCTCTCACTGCAATTCAGGGTGTATAGGGTCTGTGTCATCTTCAATCCATCCCATTGTAACTCTAGGGTATAGAATTTGTATCATCTTCAATCCATCCCACTATGACTCAGGTGTATAGAATTCGTAACTTATTCAATCACTTTGGTCTACTACACCTTCCATTCCCTAGGTGTCATGACTAGATGTGTATGCCTGATATGTGCATGAATACAGAGTATCATTTTTCTTTTCCCGAGAATGATCCCTTTGTACAGTTGGGTTGACATTGCTCGTTATTTGTCAAGGTTGTATCACCGACGAAATGTCTTGTCTTTTTGTTCAACCAATAAAAGGTCCAAATAGATAATCATCTTTCTCCAATATTTCCAAACTTTAAGCTTGGTGAGTTCTAAACAATCGTCCTGTTTCAGGTCCTTGTATTATTCAGAAGCTTCCAAAGTAATATACGAAACTCCTTTTATGAAAGTATTATTAGTCCACTAATCATTATTTCAATGCAAAATGCCTGAAAAAGATTGTAACAATGGATAAGAAGGAAATTGATTGGGAGCATAGCTCGAAACAAACAAGTTAATCAAAGCTAGAAAATGCAACCAAGAAGGAAATTTATTAGTAGTGTATTTTGAAAAGAATAAGATAATCACAAATAACAAATTTAAAATGGGTAAAATGGAAACTAGGTGCCCAGATATCGCAGCCTGAGCTTCTCTGTTCAAACTTCTTGAGGACCATTTTGAGCTCAATATGTGTTTAGGGGATCCAGAGTACTTTGTCGATGCCCCAAGACATAATATTCTTCTTCATTGTTAATTCAAGTGTAGCAAGACTATTGTATGCCCCACTTTCGAACAAAATTTGAGCCGCCCTTTTGGGTTTTCAACTCAAATCCCCTTTGGTCTCAAAGCGCCCTTTGTGGGTTTTCGCCTTGGCCTCTCCTTTTTCTTTCTTCTTTTTGTGATGAAAATTTTTAGTTCTTTTTTTTTTTATTTTTTTGTTTCTCAAGGCGCCCTTTGCGGGTTTTCACCTTAGCCTCTCCTTTTAGATGAAATCTGAACTTACCGACATGAACATGTCCTTGCCATCCATCTTGGTCAAAGTTAATGATCTTCCAGAACAAGTCTTCTTCACCACATAAGGGTTGTTTGTTTCTTTTTCAAATTTGGCATTTGCTTTTCCTCTGAAGTCCTTTTGTATGAGAATAATCCTTCTTGATGCTAGGTTCCCATCATGAAATTCTCTTAAGTGAACCTTTTTATCATAAGCCCGTATCATCCGTTTTTGGTACATTCGACCATGCTGAATACTTTCAATCAAGCTTACTGGAGACATTCTGCTTCATCCAATTCAATCAAATCTTGGAGAAAAGGAATATTAATTTCCAACAATTGTTTCCTTTTCATAAACCAATGAGAAAGATGCTGCCCCGGTGAAGGTCCTGGCCAACGTTTAAAAAGCATAGAGGGTAAATGGTAACTTCCCTATGCCAACCTTTACAAATCTTAGTCATTTTTCAAAGAATTTGAATGGTTTTTGGTTGCCTTTGCTGCATTGATATGGTGTCAGACTGTAAATATTTGACATTGTGCAATTATGCATTGTTGAACATGATCCTTTCTGGTATTCTTTGTTGGCATCTGATTTTTAGCTTCCCCTTTCTTTTCTTTTTTTCTTTTTTTTTGGCATTGAGAGTGGGATTTGATAACTGTTGATTTTGTAAGATTGAAGCGACCTTCACCCTCTTAGTGAAGTAACCAACGACCATGAATATGAATCGATGTTGGCTAAAAGCTTTTGAGGAGATTGGCTTGATAACGTCCATGCCTCACATACAGGGAATCTGTGCAGAAATAGAGGAGGCACATAAATCATGTATTCATTCATCTGGCACTGATGCAACCTCCCTTTTCTGGTAGACCAGCAGTACCTAAACTTCATGATTAGCCTGACTATTGTAAGATTATTAGCATGTGATTTTCAACTACCCTTATGGACTTCTAGGATTTCCTTAGCTTTAACGGCATACTCGCGCCTCAGTAGCCCAGGCGTATCTTAATGTGATCATGCGAAAACATCTTTGAATTCTTGGAATAACTCAATGATGCCTTGCCTTATTCCTGCGGTGAGCTAAACTTCCATCTTCATCTCCTTCGTTAGCTTGTAGTGTTCGCTGACACTTTGTAAGGTAGGATCTACCATTCTTAACAAATTAGGAAATAAGTTGCAATCTCTGCCATCTTCAAAGTCTTTAGATCCATCTAAACACATATCTCACTAAAAAGGGAGTCAGTAATAGCGTCGCTCATGTCATTGATATCTGGGGACCTATTGTGGGTATGAAGGTAAATTCCAGAGAATAAATGATTCCCAGAATGATTATTTGTATGATATGATCGTGAATAAAGAATGAAAGAATATTTGAATAGAAATCCAAGGTACAAAAGAATCTATAAATAGAAAGAATGGAAAAATATTTGCTCAAAAAGATGCATTTTATTGAAATAGAGATTCTGGACGCAAGCCTATTTCACAAAAGGACTCTTATTGCCTCTAGGCTTAAAGCAACAAGCGTGTTCAGAACATTACTCTGGGTAAGCTTTAAAAATACATGAATCTCTTCCACAATCCTATTTTTTAAAACACTCCCAAACATACAAGGGCTTGGATTCTACAAATTTTAGTGCATATGACGAGATGCGATGCACATGCATGAAATGCAATGCAAATGCATGGAATGAATGCAAAAAGAAAGAGAGGCGTTGATTTTGAATTCAATTCCATTAGAAGAACTTTTCTAGAAAATAAATTCCTTTACATAAAACGGATTACATATGCGGCCTTGCCCTCATATTCCAAGCGAAGATACCGATCCTTTTCTTCATATCCGGACGTCATGGTCGTGCCCCGTGAACTTCCTCAATAGATGCCTCTTCTAGCTTCTTGTTGTTTGATCCAGGCCACGACTTTTCACTCACCTATCCCTCGCGATGCTCATAAGCTTATTTAAGAAAGTCGAGACGTGACAATTCTTAAATAATCCTTGTTGGCTTGAATCCTCGGGGCAAAATCTTGTATTCTTCTGCGGACTATCAGCCTTCTCTCGTTGATTACTTGGACTATACTCAGACGACCGTATTATAATCCACTTTATCAAAAAATCCATTTCCTTATCACAAACGTTTCTATTTAGCAATCGAATATGAATCAACACCTCCTTTCTATGATGATGATACAATCGAAACAAAAGAAAACATGTTAACACATGAGAAATAAACAAAATAGAGTACCCATCCAGGTGACCACTAGGGGTTCAGAGTAGCTCTACCTAGGGTGGGCTCTTAGGGTTCACTATATGTGGGTCGGTTTTAAGGTAAGGGTACCCAAACCAGCAGATTCCTCGATCCTTACCCATTATAGGCTCATACGGACCGAGTTCGGTTCAGGGGAATACATTTCCCTATGGCCATACGAAGATTAAAATCTCACGAAGCATATAGGTATGGATGTACCCCGAAAACAATCCACTAGCCCATGCGGAGGTGAAAACCTCACGAAGGCATAGTTTCTTACTCCCACTTAAGAGGGTAAAAATCGGACGATTATGCAATATGATGCACGGAAGTAACTAAGTGTGATAAAAATGCCATTCAATCAAAATAAAACAAAACAAGTCAGTATTTTACACACAGCTTAAAGCAAGCAATAAATAAAGAACCTACTCGGATGGCCACTAGGGTTTGGCGTGGCTCTACCTAAGGGGGCTCTTAAGGCTTGCTATATGAGGTTCGGTTCTAAAGAAAGGGTACCTGAACCAGCAGATTCCTCAATCCTCACCCGTTATAGGCTCATATGGATCGAGTTCGATTCAGGGGAATACATTTCCCTATGTCCATGTGGACGTGAAAACTTCACGAAGACATAGGTACGGATGTATCCCGGAAGCAGTCCACTAGCCCATGTGGAGGTGAAAACCTCACGAAGGCATAGTTTCTCACTCCCACTTAAGGGTGCGACCATAGCGGTCATGCAATGCAATGCCGAGATTAAAACAACATGCAATAAAAAGGATCATAATTTTTAAAATCGATTTTTCAAATTTCCGACAAAAGACAAAAAATAATCAATTTACGGCCTGACTCTCTTTATAGTCCCCAGTGGAGTCATCAAGCTGTCGTAACCATTTTTTTGAAAAATGGAGGTCGACTTGGGTTTTGAAAACGAAAATAAAAATGGGAGTCGCCACCTATCTTTATTGGTGCGATCGGATCACCTTTGTTTTAATAAAACGTTTTGGTTTACTAAAACAATGTTTTTGTTCTACGAAATTTGAGAAAACGGGTTCGGGAGTCGGTTACGTGCGAGGAAGGGTTAACACCCTCCTCACGCCCAAACTTGGTACCTAATTGATTATTTAATGTCTTAATGTCGAAAATTCGAAATGATATGAAAACATGATTTCTTTAAAAACATGAACAATTTGAGTTAAAATTTTGAGATTTCTTTATTCTGAAAGGATAGAAACATCACATCTAGCACTTTAGGACACGATATTTTAAACCCTTGTAATCAAAGTCATCTCATGATTTACGAAATTTATTAAAAGGATATTTAATTATTTAGTCAAACGGAAAATCGAAACCCAGTACGTTAGGACACTATTCCCTGAATTTCTAAATACAAAACATTGCCTTATTTAAAAACCTTTGGATGAAGTAAAGTAATTTTACAAAATGTATTTTTATTTAATAGTATAGTGTTAAACTAAAAAAAATAAATGTAGATGTTCGTGTTAAAATTTAAGATTTTTTTATTCCGAAAGGATATAAACATCACATCCAGCACGTTAGGACACGATATTTTAATCTCTCGTAATCAAAGTCATCTCATGATTTATGAAGCTTGTCAAAAGGATGTTTAATTATTTAGTGAAACGAAAAATCAAAACCCGGCACGTTGGGGAACTATTCTCCGAATTTCTAAATACAAAACATTGCCTTTATTTTAAAACATTTAAATGAAATATGATAATTTTACAAAATGTATTTTGTTTAATAATATAGTACAAGACTAACAAATATGGATGTAAATATAGTAAATATAAAAATAAAATAATGATAATAATAGTAATAATAATAATAATAATAATAATAATAATAATAATAATAATAATAATAATATGATAATAATAACAATCGATAAACAAAATGATAAAGAAAAGGTATATATACGTATACAGATAATAAATAATAATAATAAGAATAATAATAAGGTAGTAAAATAATAAAAATAGTAGTACTAATAATAATGCAAAAATGATAATAATGGAATAATAATAGAAATAATAATAATAATAATAATAATAATAGTAGTAGAATAGTAATAGGAATAAAAATGATAAATAAGAAATAACGATAGAATAATAATAATGAAACTATAAAGAAAAATAAACAATGACGATAGTAATCATAATAGCAATTAGTAAACGTAATAATAATAGATATATAGATATATGAAAAATAATAATAATATAGTAATAGTATTAATAATAATATAATAATAATAATAATAATATGGTTATAAAAACAATAATAGAAATAATAATAATAAATATAATAAAGGCAATAATAAGCAAAACAATAGTACAAATATATATATAATATGTAAATAAACAAATACAATAATGATAGTGATGACAGTAAAAATTGCAAAATGACAAAAAGAGGGATCAAATTAAATTTAAAACGGAATTTTAGGGGTCAATTCGAAACAAAATAAGGGAGAAAGGGGCCTATTTGGAGCGCGTGGATTACATGGTGGACTAAAAAGGGCAATAACCCTTTCCTCCCAAAACGCGCAACATAGGCAGGGACTCGATTGAAAACTAAATGGACATTTGGGGCCAAATTAAAAAACACAAAAGAAACTTGAGTGCAAAAGCCTAGAAAGGAGGAGGGACTGCGCGCATAAATTCCCTATTTTAAGAAAACACGCGGATCCTGACGTTGGAGCGGGTCGGATCGGGTCGGGTTAGACCAAAATGACATCGTTTTGGGGCTTATGGACGCCGACCAAAACGATGCCATTTTATATGTCTATAAAAGTGATTTTATTTTTCAAAAAGCTCATTTTAACCCTGCCTTTTTAAAAAAATCTCTCCCCCTTTTGTGTTTTCTCTGCAGGGAAGGGGAACATCGGCGCCGCCCCAATCGCCGGACCGCCGCACGCCGACGTCAACGCCGCCGTATGCGGCTACCTGAAGTCAAAATGTCTCCTTTTTTGTTTTTAAAGGTAATTCTCTTTTTTTTTTACTCCTTTTTTATTTATTACCTTTATTTAAATAAAAAGGATTGAAAACAGAACACTAATAAAAAAACGAAAATGCAAAATCACCTTCTTTAGCTTCGATTTTTTTTTTGTTTCACTTCGATATTTTGATTACACTCTCTTATTGGTGTTTAGTCTCTGTTCTTTTTGTGTTTGCAAATCTGTTGCCCTGTGTTGATAAATCTGTCTTTTTGTATTGATTATTTTTGAAAGGAAAAAAAGGTCCTTTACAATGGTTTTTTATTCGGCTTTTATAGCCGTTTACAATGCTATCTTCTTGCTTTAAGTCCTTTCTCGTTTAATGCAGGTACCAGTGGCGGTGCAAGTGGGAGGGACGGTGGCCGGTGGTGTCAGACTGGCAGTGGGTCAGTTGGCAGAGTTAGAAGGCCCTAGGTGCGGCGCACTTAGGGTTTGTTTTTTTCTGATTAGGTTTAGTTTTTTTGTTGTTGGGTTGATGATGGGATTTTGGTCTTGATTAGGCTGATAGGTTTTAACTTGTTTGGGTCTGGTTTGGTTGTTTAGTAATTGTTATGGGTCATTTGGGTTTTGGGTAATTGGACTTTGAATTTCGTAAAGCTGGACTGTTTTATTGTTTATTGGACCCGGGCCAAAATTGGGTTGTACATAAACCATTACCTAACATACCTCATTTTGTACCAACACAAGCAAGGTTCCAATTCCACAAAATTCATAATATGTTCATTCACATATCCATCCAAGTACTCAATATCAACCATATATGCACACATAACCACATAACCAAATTCACCAAATTAAGCCAATTATCAGGGCTATATTTACAAACCAAACCAAAACATACACATTTACAAGCCATTGTAAATGACCAAAATCTTTATCAATCCATAATCAAAATGACTCAAAATACCTATACATGCCATATACTCAAAACATAGTTTCAAAAGTACCAAAAAGTCAGTGGATAGTGTGGTGAAGTCTCCGACGATCCCCGAATCCAAGCTATCTTTGAAATCACTATAAAACATAAAAAACAACAAAGTAAGCTATATAGCTTAGTAAGCTCGTATGTTAACAACGAGCAACTATCATCATTCATTAATCATTCATATAATGGAAAACAATGCACAATAATTCTATTAAATCTCAAGCTATCAAATGATCATTCATATACTTACCAAGGAACTCATCAATTTCATAGTTTTCAATACTCAATTCATTTTCGTACGTACCTGTACCATCTCGTACTAAACTCATATTCAACCACATCCTTCTTTTTCCTGTTGAACCATTCAGAATAGAAGTCAGATACTCAAGGTCTCACACGATAAGTACCTATACCATGGCCCGAAGCCAAATCAAGGTAACTTATCTGAAATTCTGATATCATGGCCCGAAGCTAAATCGGTATATCTCGCACCCGTAGTGCTAATAATATGGCCCGAAGCCAACTCAAATATACCTAATTACATGTCACTAGCATCCTAAACTATTCCTAAGGTTCAACCGAGATTCCAACTGTTGAATCGTTGTCAAATCATTTTCAAACTCGTCCGTAATCACATAATCACAATTCATGCTATATCAAAGCATGTAAAATACATTTGAAATGAAATTATAACATATGAACTTATCTCGGATGTTAAAACGGTGAATTGAGTCGATTAGTCAATAACTTTATCTTTTCCCGATCCAAGTCCGTATTTCACTTTTCTTGATCTAAGTAAGGGACATAATGTATGACCATCACCCTTTCTATAAGATTATACACCTTTCAATTTAGTTACTATCCTTTCCGTTCACAATGCTTATCATAAGCCTAAACAACATTACCAATTCCCGATTTAGTGTATTTATCCTTGACATAGGTAGATTCATCCATAGCATATGTAATTTGCTCACATTTAAATACATTATTTATCACATTAAATCTTTTATAAAATCATAATACATCCCAAATATGTACTTACTATTTCATTCTCTTTTCTTACCCATTTCATGTGCATAGTACAAGCACAATCATAAACATTAATCATATCCACAAGCTTGGCATAAGCCTGAGCACATCAACAACATATGTTAGTTCATTTAGATATGATTCATATGAATTTGACATGGATAACCATTATACTTTAGCATAATTCAATTGGGTTTTTCATCAATCTCATAACATATCATATTTTCCATGTATCACCATTTCAATGAGTTTCATGCATACATATCTTAATTCATTCTGAACACTTACCATTTCATTTGCATAACGCATAAGACATAAATATAACATTAATCATAGTCACAAGTTAATGATTAAACACATAACTTAGCTATATCATCACTTCGTAAGATATGGTACATAAACATAGCATCACTTAAATCACACTTTTCATAATCATGAATGTTCTTACTTTGATCATCAATACATCATACATTTCTATAATTGTCATAATGTAATTAATTGGAACTCTTACTGGCTCATCCCTTTTCATGCCCGCTGAACCACTTAGAATAATATCGGATACACAGGAAGCTCACACAAAGTGTGCTAACATATAGTTGTTGCTCTCACGAGCTGTACAATGGGCTTGCTCACACAAGCTATCGGTCGGAATGTAAGCTACACGATGCTGCTCACACAAGCTGTCGAATATAAGCAACTAATTTCAGACTTCAACCATAGGTAGGACATTCTAGACCAGCACCCGAAACATGGAAACTTGAGTCTGCTCACACAAGTTGTCGGTCAGAACGTAGTTACACGGTGCTGCTCACACAAGCTGTCGAGTATCCGCAACACATGCCAGAAATCAGCCACCGATAGGACGTTCAAAGCTAGCACCCAAGACATGGTAACCCTAATGACATATCATTTGTAACCTATATATTCCTAAGGTTCAAACGGGGCTCGATAGTTGTCGTACATCATTGAATTTTCATTGTTTCTTTACTCGATAAATTGTATAATTAACATATATATACTGATTCATATCCAATAAAATCATATAATAACATTATATTTAATCAACATTATACAGAGTACAGTTCATACGAACTTACCTAGCTAAATTACATAAATACCAAAGTTTAAGGGCATTTTGGTAATTTTCCATTTTCCTCGATTTTTTAGCCGATCTTGATCTAAATTAATAATTTTATTCAATCTGTTAATTTAGATGGTAAAACAATGTATTTTATGCAATTTAGTCATTTTTCCATTTTTACCAAATTGCCCCTAAAGTTTTACTTTTATTCAATTTAGTCCCTAACCTAAAACATGCAAATTAACAATTTTTAACCAAAATTGAACCTAGCCAAATACTTATGGCATCACAAAAAGCCCATTCATGAAACAATTTGACATCAAATCCTTGTACTTTTACTATTTTAACAATTTAGTCCCTAATTAGAAAATTCATCAAAAATACTTAATAAAATACTTTTAAATAGCAACTAATATTTTAAATTCATCATTTAACATCTAAAATCACAAGGTTCATCAATGGAAACATTCAAAATCTTTAATAGTTTCAAAATCGAAGGTACGAGCTAGCTGGACCTAGTTCCAACGATTTCAAAAATATAAAAATTATTAAAAATGGGAAAAGTTTGCTTACCTAATCACCAAGCCAAAGTTTGGCCAAATATACTTCATTCTCTTTTAGGGTTTCAGAGATAAACTTCAAATGAACAAGATGACACTTAATTTTGTCATATTTTGTTTATAATATACTTATCTAATAATTTACTCTTTTACCCTTATAATTAAAATCAAACATTAACAATTTACATGCCCACTAACGTCCACCAATTCTCATAACGATTTAGTTACCATTTAAGTCCCTTTACCTTTATTCAATTAACCATTTAATCACTCAAATCAAATAGTGATCAAATTTTACACCTTTTACAATTTAGTCATTTTTAATTAATTAACCATCGAAATGTTAAAATTTTTCAACAAAAATTTAATACCATGACACTCTGTAAATATTTATAAAAATATTTACGGATCATTTTACAGAAACGAGGTCCCGATACCTCATTTTTTAAAACCACTTGACTTTAAGGTCTTACCACTTGAACTTAATAAATCGCTTATATAACAAAAATAATTATATCAACAACCTTTTTAAAACCATGTTTGACTTGTAAATATTAAATAATAATATTTACGAACTTACTCATTGGATTTGGCGGCCCCGAAACCACTATTTTTGACACTACTGAAAAATGGGCTGTTACATATAACGAGTCAGCAAGGACTACTTATCTTTCAACCTCACAATCTAGACTGGCTTGGGGTGAAGGTGTTCACGGATGGGCAATACCAATTTTGGGCTAATTCCCACCTTGATGACTTCCTAGCATTGTCAGGCCTAGGGTTTGTTTCATGCTCTTCCTGTCTTAAATAGTTGATCCGTTGAGTAACCCTACAAAATAGTTAATGGATCATGCCTTCACTCACTAATCCCCCATAGAAGGATTAGTTACTCATGGCTTGAATAAACAACATGGAATAAATGGAAGAATAAAACATGGTGAATGAATTGTAACACCCCAAACCCGGCCTAGAAGTTAAGCCCGAATTTGACGTGTCACATGGAAGTTTTTTTTTTTTTAAACCATCTTTGAGATTGTTAAAAACTTGTTCGAGAATTACGACCTCTTTGTTAAAACCCAAAACACTTAAGCAATTGTTATCTACTTGAAAACGTAATTATCTTTAAAGACCTTTTGGTTGTGAAAACATATTTGAAATAAACAATTTACAAAAATGGGATGTTTGGGAATAGAGTTGCAGAAGCATTTTGAAAGAAAATCCTAGGCCTTATTACAACATTTAACCCCAAATAGTAGAGTAATAAAATAAACAAGAAATAAGTCTGAAGTCCAAATGAACCATTTCTGAAGTATGGTCTCCACCGAGTCATCCAGGGCCCAAGTCCACGTCACTGAGCATTACCTGAAAAGGTTGAGAGAAAGGGGGGTGAGTTACAAGAACTCAGTGTGTAATCCCCTTACCATCATCCACTGGGTCGGAACACACATAGCAATATTTTGGGCCTAAGCCCATTTACAATTATAACATAATAACATGAACATAATATGCATGTGATATGCAATTCCCAACCAAGCCTAATTTTCATCCGCTACACACCACCCATACCAACCATCACACCTGTGGGGATAAAGTCAACCCACCCCGCCAACACACCAATCGCAGGCATAAAGCCATTTAAAACGTAGGCACGAAGCCTTTTAATAACTTGGCACGAAGCCTTTTTATAACATGGCACAAAGCCTTTTTATAACGTGGCACAAAGCCTTTTGATAACATGGCACAAAGCCTTTTTATAACATGGCACAAAGCCTTTTAAAATGATTGTGGCAGAGCCACCCGAACTAGATTTTGGCAACAGGCCTTTCATATTGTGGCAGAGCCACCGAACTAGATTTTGGCAACAGGCCTTTCATATTGTGGCAGAGCCACCGAACTAGATTTTGGCAACAGGCCTTTCTTCTCTTCATCAATTATCCCAACCCATGCAATCATGTATGCATATACAAACAATATTTATAGAATAATTTCAACATAAGGCCCATAACACAAGTTGGCCCATTAAACGATCTAGCAAATTTTACATTTGGCCCATATAACAAATATCACATTTGGCCCATATAGCAAATATAACATTTTGGCCCATAAAGGGTATTTTCGTAGTTTGGTCCATAGGGACATTTCGTAATTCAGCCCATTAGGGGCATTTTCGTAACTTGGCCCGTAAGGGCATTTTCATAATTCAGTAATCGTACCCACTAAGGGTAATTCGATAATTTACTCTCTAAGGGTAATTTAGAAATTTTACCTACCAAGGGTAATTCGGAAATTTTCGCAACCCAAAGGTATTTCAGTAATTTACCCTCTAAGGGTATTTTGGTAATTTTTTTCAACCGAGGGGTATTTCGACAATTTACCCTCCACGGGTATTTCGATAATTTCAAAACCCAAAGGTATTTCGGTAACTTACCTTACAAGGGTATTTCGATAATTTCGCAACCCAGGGGTATTTTGGTAATTTACCCTCCAAGGGCATTTTGGTAATTTTTTACAACCCAAGTGTATTTCAATAATTTACCCTCCAAGGGCATTTTGGTAATTTTTACAACCCAAAGGTATTTCAGTAATTTACCCTCCAAGGGCATTTTGGTAATTTCACAACCCAAGGGTATTTCGATAATTTACACAACCCAGGGTATTTCGGTAATTTGCAACCGAGGGGTATTTCGGTAATTTACCCTCCAAGGGTATTTTAGTAATTTCGCAACCCAGGGAATTTCGGTAATTTACCCTCTAAGGGTATTTTGGTAATTTCACAACCCAAGGGTATTTCGATAATTTACCTTCTAAGGGTAATTCGGTAATTTACCCACCAAGGGTAATTCAGTAATTTACCCACCAAGGGTAATTCGGTAATATACCCTCCAAGGGTAATTCGGTAATTTACCCTCCAAGGGTAATTAAGTAATTTACCCTCCAAGGATAATTCAGTAATTTTAACCACCATGGGTAATCCGGTAATTTTACCCTCTAAGGGTAATTTGGTAATTTACCCTACAAGGGTAATTCAGTAGTTTTAACCACCAATGGTAATTTGGTAATTTACTCTCTAAGGGTAATTCGGTAATTTACCCTCCAAGGGTAATTCGGTAATTTCATATTTAACGGTGTTTCCGAAGATTCACTATCGCCTCGAGTGATACAGAACTCTATTTGGGTCTCTACGGAACTATTGGGTCAAAATCTATTTTAGGCCCAAACGGGGTAATTTCGCAACTAAAACTTAACTAGTAATTTGGAGCATACAAATTTAAACTGTCCATTTGCGTCATACTGACTAAATTGGCTATAACTCGAGTTAGAAAACTCGAAATCTAGATCCGTAAAATTTCCTTGAAACTAGACTCATGTATCTTCTTACTGTAATTTTTCCAGAATTTTTAGCCTATCCATTTAGTACAGTTTATTCCTTAAATTTTCTCTTGTTTCACTGTCCAACGATTCTGACCTCTCTTAACTTAATTTCAATTATCTCACTGTAAAGTTTTCATATACTACTCCAACTTGTTTCTCTTAAAAATAGACTCACTAAGGAATCCATACATATAAATTATAACCCATAATACACTTTGTGCAATTTTATATGATTTTTCAAAAACAGATCAGTGAACCCCGAAGTTAATCAGAACCAGTCTCACTAAAATCAAGATATCTCAGAATATAAAATTCCTTTTCCTTCTCCGTTTCTTCCATATTAAAATAGACACAGCAAGCTTTAATTTGATATCTTATTCACTTTCTAATTCCTTTTCTCCTATTTTTAGTGATTTTTCAAAAACACATCACTGCTTCTAACCGAAACTGGTTTATTACGAAATACGATTACCACTACGATCATATGCACACCCGAGTGATTACGGATGCCGGTTTTTAGTTTTATTCGGTATTTCGACCGATTAATAGCATAGTTCATACAAACTTTCAGAGAAGTGTGAGGTTACACACCATTTTAGATATGTATATGGAAGGGTATGAGATTACACACCTTATTCGGAACCCGTAACGCGATGCTCTCCGCGGCACCAAAATCCGAGTTACTTCTTACGAGGGATAGGTTTTCGATTGAGCCTTTGATAAAGTACTTCTAGACCTTGTAACCAGCATAAAATCTCTCATGGAAAGTCCCTAGACTCTCAACCATGTTACAAATTAGTCCCCTCATTAGCTAGCTTAAGCTTTGAGGACTCCAAAAATACAAAAATTATCAACTAAAGCCATCAAAATCACTTACTTGAAGAGAAAATGAGTTGCTGAAATTTTCAAGCTTTCAAAGCCCTCCCATGGCTGATATTTTTGGTTGGTGAAGGAGAATAAAAGAAAAGATGATAACTTTTGCTTATATCATCTTATTTTATTCATTTTACCTACCAATACCACCAATTTTGACCAAAATAAATGCCCTTGTCCCTATATTTTTTTTTATGGCCGGCCTACTCATTTAGACAAGGACAAATTGTACATTTGGGACCTCCAATTTCTAATCCATAGCTATTTGGCACTTCTAGCAAATAAAATTAAACTTTAGCACTTTATGCGATTTAGTCCTTTTTTCGAAATTAAGCCCTCAATCGCTAAAATTGAGACACCAAAAATTTCATGCATATTTATAAACATGTTATACACATAGAATAACATGAAAATAATTTTCTCTATCCTCGGTTTAGTGATTCCGAGATCACTGTTCCAACTATCCCCTAAATCGGGCTATCACACCCTCCATGCATTTTTTTTTCTCACCTACTCCATTATTCCAAATTCCATCATTATTATTTTCCCACTTCTTTATTATCCTTTTTCTTTTATTTCTTTTTCCTTTCTTTTTCCTTATTTTCTTCCTTACCATACCTTTTCATAATTTAATAAGTCCACCTTACCATAATTACAACCATGGAAGGAAGTACAAAAATAATAGTCAAAATTTGCACCCAATGGGATTTGAACCTCTTCCCTCAAGGTACTTCACTTGATGCCATAACCTCCTTGCCATATGCTCATTTATGCTAGCAATTTACTCTTTTATTTCCATAAGCCTTGATGCCACTTACTATCTCTCCTTATTAGACTTAAACACAAAATTTTACTAAGGCCCAACTTGAACTCGAAACTTCATAGAATCCGGTAACTTTCTAAAATCATCTTCTTAATAAGTCCAACTTGAAATAATGTCATTCTCCTGTTCTCAAAAATTTTAAACACTCCTATGCCTAAGGCCCAACGGGCCCAATCCTACTAGGCCCAATTTCGGGATGTTACAATTCTACCCTCCTTAAAGAAAATTTCGTCCTCGAAATTTCCAATCAACTACTAAAAGTACCGCTTAAATCACCTCACTATGCTTTCGCTGCGCACTCTGATCTTAATAACACTAATGTAATTTTAACATAATCTTGAATTCTCTTTCACAACCAAACATCTAACTACAGAAGCAAGCAGTCGTTTCCCACTTATACTTAAAATTTTTCTACACTCAATCATCACATCCAACCAAAACATACTTGACTTGATGGTGATGAAACAAACCCGAGCCTTATGCTCCTTAGACCCGCATCTCATACATGCTCCTGACCTCCTTCAGCATTTTCTAGGATGATGCTTTCTACATAATCGCAAACCGAAAAGTTTGGACGTGCTTTGACATGCTTTACAGAACGACACTGCGACCCAAAAGAATCACAATCTCTTTTCTTCCTACAGTCCACACTCCCAACTCGAAGTGCTTCACCAATTCCTTTAACCTCTTCAAATAACTCCTTAACTAATTGAGTCATCTCATCAACCTTAGTTCGATCATGAGATCCCGTCTCAGCCACTGACACTGCTAGCGTCCCCCTCTTTCGGGCACATGCCTCAGTGCTGAAGGTCTAGCCCTAGCACTTCGGCCTCTATCACGTCCACGTCCTCTAGCACTCATGTTCACTAATGTCGATTTAATCTGATTAAAAGTCTTATGAATCAATATACTATTCAACGTTTATTAAACAATGTCTTATGGAGTATTAGAGTTGAAGTGGTTTTCGCGAAAAGTATCCTAAAGTCTCAATCTCTATAATTTTTACTCCTAAAGCCAAAAGTTCTGGAGTATTTCTACGGTCATATCACAATAATCATAAGATGATAACATATACTTACTTGACTTGGTGTCGGATACTCGTGGTACCATACTTCCTTTAGAACATATATTTATAAATCAAAATTTTAAACAGCTTTGGAAAACGCTATTGAACCCAAACCACAGCCGAGTTTTGCAAACTGAGCTCTGATACCACTTAATTGTAACACCCCAAACCCGGCCTAGAAGTTAAGCCTGAATTTGACGTGTCACATGGAAGTTTTTTTTTTTTAAACCATCTTTGAGATTGTTAAAAACTTGTTCGAGAATTACGACCTCTTTGTTAAAACCCAAAACACTTAAGCAATTGTTATCTACTTGAAAACGTAATTATCTTTAAAGATCTTTTGGTTGTGAAAACATATTTGAAATAAACAATTTACGAAAATGGGATGTTTGGGAATAGAGTTGCAGAAGCATTTTGAAAGAAAATCCTAGGCCTTATTACAACATTTAACCCCAAATAGTAGAGTAATAAAATAAACAAGAAATAAGTCTGAAGTCCAAATGAACCATTTCTGAAGTATGGTCTCCACCGAGTCATCCAGGGCCCAAGTCCACGTCACTGAGCATTACCTGAAAAGGTTGAGAGAAAGGGGGGTGAGTTACAAGAACTCAGTGTGTAATCCCCTTACCATCATCCACTGGGTCGGAACACACATAGCAATATTTTGGGCCTAAGCCCATTTACAATTATAACATAATAACATGAACATAATATGCATGTGATATGCAATTCCCAACCAAGCCTAATTTTCATCCGCTACACACCACCCATACCAACCATCACACCTGTGGGGATAAAGTCAACCCACCTCGCCAACACACCAATCGCAGGCATAAAGCCATTTAAAACGTAGGCACGAAGCCTTTTAATAACTTGGCACGAAGCCTTTTTATAACATGGCACAAAGCCTTTTTATAACGTGGCACAAAGCCTTTTGATAACATGGCACAAAGCCTTTTTATAACATGGCACAAAGCCTTTTTATAACATGGCACAAAGCCTTTTGATAAAATGGCACAAAGCCTTTTAAAATGATTGTGGCAGAGCCACCCGAACTAGATTTTGGCAACAGGCCTTTCATATTGTGGCAGAGCCACCGAACTAGATTTTGGCAACAGGCCTTTCATATTGTGGCAGAGCCACCGAACTAGATTTTGGCAACAGGCCTTTCTTCTCTTCATCAATTATCCCAACCCATGCAATCATGTATGCATATACAAACAATATTTATAGAATAATTTCAACATAAGGCCCATAACACAAGTTGGCCCATTAAACGATCTAGCAAATTTTACATTTGGCCCATATAACAAATATCACATTTGGCCCATATAGCAAATATAACATTTTGGCCCATAAAGGGTATTTTCGTAGTTTGGTCCATAGGGACATTTCGTAATTCAGCCCATTAGGGGCATTTTCGTAACTTGGCCCGTAAGGGCATTTTCATAATTCAGTAATCGTACCCACTAAGGGTAATTCGATAATTTACTCTCTAAGGGTAATTTAGAAATTTTACCTACCAAGGGTAATTCGGAAATTTTCGCAACCCAAAGGTATTTCAGTAATTTACCCTCTAAGGGTATTTTGGTAATTTTTTTCAACCGAGGGGTATTTCGACAATTTACCCTCCACGGGTATTTCGATAATTTCGAAACCCAAAGGTATTTCGGTAACTTACCTTCCAAGGGTATTTCGATAATTTCGCAACCCAGGGGTATTTTGGTAATTTACCCTCCAAGGGCATTTTGGTAATTTTTTACAACCCAAGTGTATTTCAATAATTTACCCTCCAAGGGCATTTTGGTAATTTTTACAACCCAAAGGTATTTCAGTAATTTACCCTCCAAGGGCATTTTGGTAATTTCACAACCCAAGGGTATTTCGATAATTTACACAACCCAGGGTATTTCGGTAATTTGCAACCGAGGGGTATTTCGGTAATTTACCCTCCAAGGGTATTTTAGTAATTTCGCAACCCAGGGAATTTCGGTAATTTACCCTCTAAGGGTATTTTGGTAATTTCACAACCCAAAGGTATTTCGATAATTTACCTTCTAAGGGTAATTCAGTAATTTACCCACCAAGGGTAATTCAGTAATTTACCCACCAAGGGTAATTCGGTAATATACCCTCCAAGGGTAATTCGGTAATTTACCCTCCAAGGGTAATTCAGTAATTTACCCTCCAAGGATAATTCAGTAATTTTAACCACCATGGGGAATCCGGTAATTTTACCCTCTAAGGGTAATTTGGTAATTTACCCTACAAGGGTAATTCAGTAGTTTTAACCACCAATGGTAATTTGGTAATTTACTCTCTAAGGGTAATTCGGTAATTTACCCTCCAAGGGTAATTCGGTAATTTCATATTTAACGGTGTTTCCGAAGATTCACTATCGCCTCGAGTGATACAGAACTCTATTTGGGTCTCTACGGAACTATTGGGTCAAAATCTATTTTAGGCCCAAACGGGGTAATTTCGCAACTAAAACTTAACTAGTAATTTGGAGCATACAAATTTAAACTGTCCATTTGCGTCATACTGACTAAATTGGCTATAACTCGAGTTAGAAAACTCGAAATCTAGATCCGTAAAATTTCCTTGAAACTAGACTCATGTATCTTCTTACTGTAATTTTTCCAGAATTTTTAGCCTATCCATTTAGTACAGTTTATTCCTTAAATTTTCTCTTGTTTCACTGTCCAACGATTCTGACCTCTCTTAACTTAATTTCAATTATCTCACTGTAAAGTTTTCATATACTACTCCAACTTGTTTCTCTTAAAAATAGACTCACTAAGGAATCCATACATATAAATTATAACCCATAATACACTTTGTGAAATTTTATATGATTTTTCAAAGACAGATCAGTGAACCCCGAAGTTAATCAGAACCAGTCTCACTAAAATCAAGATATCTCAGAATATAAAATTCTTTTTCCTTCTCCGTTTCTTCCATATTAAAATAGACACAGCAAGCTTTAATTTGATATCTTATTCACTTTCTAATTCCTTTTCTCCTATTTTTAGTGATTTTTCAAAAACACGTCACTGCTTCTAACCGAAACTGGTTTATTACGAAATACGATTACCACTACGATCATATGCACACCCGAGTGATTACGGATGCCGGTTTTTAGTTTTCTTCGGTATTTCGACCGATTAATAGCATAGTTCATACAAACTTTCAGAGAAGTGTGAGGTTACACACCATTTTAGATATGTATATGGAAGGGTATGAGATTACACACCTTATTCGGAACCCGTAACGCGATGCTCTCCGCGGCACCAAAATCTGAGTTACTTCTTACGAGGGATAGGTTTTCGATTGAGCCTTTGATAAAGTACTTCTAGACCTTGTAACCAGCATAAAATCTCTCATGGAAAGTCCTTAGACTCTCAACCATGTTACAAATTAGTCCCCTCATTAGCTAGCTTAAGCTTTGAGGACTCCAAAAATACAAAAATTATCAACTAAAGCCATCAAAATCACTTACTTGAAGAGAAAATGAGTTGCTGAAATTTTCAAGCTTTCAAAGCCCTCCCATGGCTGATATTTTTGGTTGGTGAAGGAGAATAAAAGAAAAGATGATAACTTTTGCTTATATCATCTTATTTTATTCATTTTACCTACCAATACCACCAATTTTGACCAAAATAAATGCCCTTGTCCCTATATTTTTTTTTATGGCCGGCCTACTCATTTAGACAAGGAAAAATTGTACATTTGGGACCTCCAATTTCTAATCCATAGCTATTTGGCACTTCTAGCAAATAAAATTAAACTTTAGCACTTTATGCGATTTAGTCCTTTTTTCGAAATTAAGCCCTCAATCGCTAAAATTGAGACACCAAAAATTTCATGCATATTTATAAACATGTTATACACATAGAATAACATGAAAATAATTTTCTCTATTCTCGGTTTAGTGATTCCGAGATCACTGTTCCGACTATCCCCTAAATCGGGCTATTACACCCTCCATGCATTTTTTTTTCTCACCTACTCCATTATTCCAAATTCCATCATTATTATTTTCCCACTTCTTTATTATCCTTTTTCTTTTATTTCTTTTTCCTTTCTTTTTCCTTATTTTCTTCCTTACCATACCTTTTCATAATTTAATAAGTCCACCTTACCATAATTACAACCATGGAAGGAAGTACAAAAATAATAGTCAAAATTTGCACCCAATGGGATTTGAACCTCTTCCCTCAAGGTACTTCACTTGATGCCATAACCTCCTTGCCATATGCTCATTTATGCTAGCAATTTACTCTTTTATTTCCATAAGCCTTGATGCCACTTACTATCTCTCCTTATTAGACTTAAACACAAAATTTTACTAAGGCCCAACTTGAACTCGAAACTTCATAGAATCCGGTAACTTTCTAAAATCATCTTCTTAATAAGTCCAACTTGAAATAATGTCATTCTCCTGTTCTCAAAAATTTTAAACACTCCTATGCCTAAGGCCCAATGGGCCCAATCCTACTAGGCCCAATTTCGGGATGTTACATGAATTGAAGTGTAGAGTTCAAGAAAAGGCTAATTTATATAAATAATAACACAAATCCCTAGAAATTAATCATCTTTACAAATTAGATCTCTTGAAGGAAAGCAATGAAAAAATAACCTAAACTCTAAAAAACCTAAGAAAGAAAAAAATGAAACTAAATCTAAAGAGAGAATCTAGGTTAATGGACCGGTGTCCATAATAAGTGACAAATGAGCCTATTTATAGCCTTTAGGTGGTCATCACCCTTAACCCTAGGTTAATTGACCCTCCTGAGCTTTAAGTTTTATTGTGCAGACTGAAACGCCCTTGTTTCGTGTTTAATTTCCATCACAAAGTTGATGTCGCGACACATCAGGACCTTTGTCGTAACATAGCAATCAATATGCTCCTTTTCAGCTATCTTCAGGGGTATGTTGCGACACCCTCAATCTATGTCACGACATCAAAGGCAACCTTGAACTTTCTCCATTCTACTCCCTATGTTGTGACATCGAACATCCTGTGTTGTGACATAGCGACCAGTATCAGTTTAGTACTGTAACAGCCCGATTTTGGGGTTAGTCAGAAAAGTGGCTCTGGACCACTAATCCAAGGTTGAAAAAAATTATTTTGATGTTATTTTATGTGTTATAGCATGATTATAAGGTTGTATGGAAATTTTGGTGCTTTAATTTTAACGATTGTATTCTTAATTGTGAAAAAGGACTAAATCGCATAAAGTGTGAAAGTTCCATTTTTCAAGCTAGGAGTGTCTAATAGCTATGGAATATTAAATTAGAGGTCTTTAAAGTGCAAATAGACCACCCTAAGAGTGATGGGCGGCCAAGGAGGACAAAGACATTAATTTGGTCAAAATTTTGGTGAAATTAGGTGACCAAAAATGAATAAAATAGGATAAATAAAAGAGTTGTCATCTTTTACTATTCACACTTCTTCTCCACCAAAAATTGAAGAGAAAATAGGGGATTTTGGAGTTCAAACTTTCAGCCAATCTATTCTCTTGCAAATTAAGAAGAACGCGGAAACAACCTTGACCGAGGAAAATGCAAGGTTACGGACTAAGTCATCGATTAATACATTTTGCACCGAGGTAATTTATGTGTAAATGATACATCTTTAATACATATGTTGTTATTTATTGATGCATTGTATGAATGAGATCAATTATGAGTGAGATTGATTGGAATGGATAGATAGTGAGTAATTCTTGTATGAACCTCGAAATAGAAACGTAAGTGCAGAAAATATATCCGTAATCATTATTTGGTGGGCTATGTGCGATACCACCCTATTATTGATACCACCTTATTATTCATTCACGATGGGTTGTGTGCGATACCATCGTTTATATTATCATTTGGTGGGCTATGTGCGAAACCACCATAAATATTCTTGTTGGTGGGCTATGTGCGATACCACCCTATTATTGATTAATGGTGGGCTGTGTGTGAAACCACCGGTACTTGGTATTATTCCGAAGGGTTCATCGAGAAATTGTTTAAGTAAATGTTTTATGTGGCTTTGTGGTGATGAGCGCAGGGGATGTGTGCAGTAGATGTGAGCATTATATTTGTTACATGGTTGGAATGTGGTAAGAGATGAGATGAGTGAGCATGATTATGAAAATGTTAATCGTTCTTGCTTATTATGTAATATTATTGTTTGATTGGCATATGTTAAGATGCTTATTATTTACATGTAAACTTACTAAGCTTAAAGCTTACTCCCTTCATTTTCCCCTGTTTTTATAGTGTCAAAGAGCCAGCTCGGGATACAAAGATAATCTGAAGATCACCTAGACTATCAGCTCATCTCGGTATATTTAGACTTAGCATTTTGAGTATGGCATGTATAGGGGCTAGACTTAGTGAAATGTCTTGTGGTTTTGGCCAAGTGTGATGGCTCTTTTAAGGATGAACTCTTTTGTAAATAGCCATAGTTGACAACTCATTATTATTAATATATGAAAAGATGAGGTTATTCATGAATGTGTATGATACATGATTTGGTTGCTTGGTAAATGGTTGAATGGGATTTATGTTGTATGAGTTAGGGTGATAAAAACCGGTTAGCAAAGAGCCTTGTTCTTGTCCACACGGGTAGGCACACAGGCGTGTGTCTAGGCCATGTGTGACACACGGTCAGTCCCATGGGTGTGTGACCGGGTCGTGTGTCCCCTGCATGCTAGTGTTGCAAATCAATGTCGACCACAGGCTAGACACACGGGCGTGTGCATAGGCCGTGTATCCCTTGTGAGGTTGCTACGTCATAAACAGAATACCCAAGTTTTCACACATGGGTAAGGACACGAGCGTGTCTAGGCCGTGTGGAGGACACGGGCCAAAGACACGGGCGTGTGCCTGGCCGTGTGGAAACCCCTGTGGGTTCGAAACAAAAAATAAATTCCACACAGGCTAGGGACATGGGCGTGTGTGACAACACGGCCTGCCCACACGGGCGTGTCCCATTTCACACAGGCGTGTGACCCTGTTTAGGCAAAAAAATTAAGTATACAAAAGTTCCTGGTTTGATTCTGAGACCCTCTATTTGCATGTTTATGGCCTCGTATAATGAGGATGGTATGAATGTGAATGGGAAGTTTTAAGTTGGAAGGAAATTTTATAGCCCAAAGTTGTATGTTCAAGCAAGTTAAGCTTAGTAATGCCTCATACCCTGTTCCGGTGTTGAGTACAGGTAAGGGGTGTTACAAGTACGCCTTCTAAAACTCTCCTGCATACTCACAATATAACAACCCATTTTGCAGTGGTGTCAGAAATAGTGGTTTTGAGGCCACCAAATTTGACGGGTAAGTTCGTAAATATTATATTTAATATTTATGACTAAAATATGGTTTTCAAAAGGATTTTGATATGATAATTTATGTTATATAAACGATTTATTAAGTCCAAGTGGTATGACCTTAAAGTCAAGTGGTTTTAAAAATTGAGGTATCGAGACCTCATTTCTATAAACCAAGCCGTAAATAATTTTATAAATATTTACACAGTTTCATTAAGGTGGTATTAAAGTTTCATTAAAAATTTTAATGTTTAGATGGTTAATTATTTAAAATGGACTAAATTGTAAAAGATGTAAAATTTAATCACTATTTAATTTGAGTGACTAAATGGTTAATTGAATAAAGAAAAAGGGACTTAAATGGTAATTAGACCATTCAAGGTGTTAGTGGACAATAATGGACATGAATTTGATGTTTTATTTAATTATTAACTAAGATTAATATGGTAATTTGATAATTATATTAAAATAAATAAAACAAAAGTTTGATTCATCTTTTTCAAAGCTTGGTAACCGATTGTAATGGGGGAGGAAGCCATTTTTTTAGCTCTGAGCTTTCGGCATCTCCACAAGCAAAATTGGTATGTGATTTTAGCCCCGTTTCTTGTAATTTTTATAATTTTGAGATCGTTGCAACTAGGTCCAGCTAGCTCGTACCTTCGATTTTTAAATTGTTAAAGATTTTGAATGTTCCCATTAATGAACCTTGTGATTTTAGATGTTAAATGATGAATTTGAGATATTAGTTGTTATTAAAAGTATTTTATTAAGTGATTTTTGATGAATTTATTGATTAGGGACTAAATTGTTAAAATAATAAAAATACAAGGATTTTTTGTGAAATTGTTGCATAAATGGGCTGTATTGGATTCCACATGTATTCGGCTAGGCTAAATTTTGGGTAAAAATGGTTAATTTACATGTTTTGGGCTCAAGGACTACTTTGAATAAAAGTAAAACTGTAGGGGCAATTTTATAAAAATTTCAAATTGACCAAATTGTATAAAATGAATTTTTTTATTGTCTAAATTAATATATTGAATGAAATTATTAATTTAGATCAAGATTACGGGAAAATCAAGGAAAATAGAAAATTACCAAAATGCCCTTGAACTTTGGTATTTTTGCAATTTAGCCAGGTAAGTTTGTATGAACTGTATTATGTATAATTTTGATTAAGTTGAATGTTAATATATGATTTTATTGAAAATGAATCAATATATATGTTATTATACAAGTTAACATGTTGTGAGACGACGTAAATTCAACGGCGTACGATGATTTTTTAGCCCGGTTTGAACTTTAGGAATATATAGGATACAAATGACATGTCATTAAGGTTACAGTGCTTCGGGTGCTGGTCCTTAGTGTCCTACCGGTGGTTAAGTTTTCGGCATGTGTTGTGGTTACTTGGTACTTGTGTAAGCAGCATCGTGTAGCTATGTTCAGACCGACAGCTTGTGTGAGCAAACCCAGGTTACCATGTTTCGGTTGCTGGTCTTGAATGTCCTACCGATGGATGATTTCCCGGCATTAGTTGTAGATACTCGCCAGCTTTTGTGAGCAGCATCGTGTAGCTTACACTCCCACTAATAGCTTGTGTGAGCAGACCCATTTTACAACTCGTGTGAGATACGACTATATGTTTAGCATACTTTGTGTGAGCTTCCCGTGTATCTAGTATTATTCTAAGTGGTTCAACGGGTATGAAAAGGGATGAACCGGTAAGGGTTCTGATTAATTTCACCACGACAATTATAGAAAGGTATGATGTATCGATGATTCAAGTAAGAACATTCATGATTATGAAAAGTATGATTTAAGTGATGTTATGTTTATGTCTTATGTCTTATGCAAATGAAATGGTAAAGAAAACGATATGAATTAAGACATGAAACTATATGAATATCCTTGATATGTTGATACATGGAAATTATGAAAGTTGAGATAGGTGACAATTTCTAATGGTTCATGTCGAGGTCAATGACTATATATGTTATTTTTGCCTATGATTTATACCATGTATGCTAACATGTTTAGTGTGGATGCTTAGGCTTATGCCAAGCTTGTGGATATGATTGATGTTTATGATTCCGCTTGTACTATGCATATGAAACAAGTAGGAAAATGGAATGATACGATAAGTACGTAATTGGGATGTATGATGATGTTATAAAAGGTTTAATGAGATAAATTATGTATTCATATGATAGTAAATTACCTATGCTTTGAGTGAATCTATCGATGTCATGAATAAGTACACTGAATTGAGAATCAATTATGCTGTTGAGGCTTATGAAAAGCATTGGGAACGGAAAGGAAAGTAAGTAAATTGAGAGGTGTAAAATTTTATAGAAAGGTTGATGGTTATACATTACGTTCCATAAAATCCTTTCATGTTATGAATTATAAATATATGTGACATAAATGAATTTACTCACTTACGAGTTGGTAATTATGGTTTGGTAAATCTTGAGGCATTGGTATAGGTTTAGATTTAACCTATAATGTTCATTATTGAAATTTAATATTATGCTTATGGTTTATACGAGCTTACTAAGCATTCATTGCTTATATGGTTTTCTTTCCTTTACTTTTTAGATTATCGGAAGCTCGATCGGTTTGGAAGCTCATCGGAGATCTGCCACACTATCCAATGATTATATCGATAGATTTTGATGACTTGGTTAAGGTTATAATGCCATGTATAGGTGAACTTATGGTTGATGATTAGCTGAATGTTAGTTGATGTGTTAGCCATTATGTTTTGGCTAGTGAATTTGGTATTTTGAATGATTGAAATGGTTGATATGTGGATATATATATATATGTGTGTGTGGCCTTTTGATGGAAAACTTTATAGCCTTTTAGATGGCCTTGATGGTTGGTGTTGAAATGTTCACTTTAAGTTGTGTTTTGAATAACCAAATTGGTATGTTTGAATGTGATTTTGGCATGTGGTCAATTATGGTATAACTTGGTATAGAATTAAACTATATATATATGGCTAAGTTATGGTCAAATATGTATGAGTTAGATATATGTATATTCTGGGATGCATGAAAGCTATAGTTCAAATGATAAGTTCTAATGACAAGGTATAAGTTAAGCATGGTATGTTTTAAAATGGTAGCAAGATGATCAACTATGCATATGGTTATACAACTTTAATTGTTGTGATTGAGGTGCCTTTTTAGGCATATTGGTTGTATTCATATGTATCTTATTTGGATAGCTTGATGTTGTATGGTTTGGTCTACTTTGGGATGCTTGATTACATGTGGTAAAATTGGTTATAGGTGTGTGCATGAATGGGTGAGAAAAATGGCTTGGAAATGGCCAATTTTTCGTCCACACGATCAGAGACACAAGCGTGTGTCTCAGCTGTGTCTAACACATGGCCAGGCGACACGGCCGCGTGTCCCCTGTAGGTTTTTTATAGGTTGCATTTTGAAAGTTACATGGTCTGGCACACAGACCATGTGACCCAAGTCAAAGAGTTACACGACCTCGGACATGGTGATAAACCGTAAAAGTAACATATTTTAGGCCCACATTTAGCATGCTTTTGAATGATTTATCCCTTGATTTATGTAAAAAGCTACTCTTAATCCTTTCTTTTCATGTTTTATACTCAGGAAAGTACCCGAGGATGAAAAGAACAAGAAACGGGCTTAAAACGGACCAAATTGGGCCAAATTAGAAATTGACACGGCCTGGGCCCAAGACCACACAGTCGTGCCTCATTAAAAGTTTGAACACGGCCTGGCCACGACTCACATGGGCGTGTGCCATGGCCGTGTCCCTATCGTGGATAAGAGCAATTTCACTCAGAAAAGGATACTTAGGGGCAAAGAAACCTATTTCAAAAGCCTATATAAGCACCCTAAGTATAACCTAGAAGGGGGCGGCTAGCTAGGCCAAGGAGCCGAGCCAGAAAGGTCAGATTTGTGGAGAATCACTCGAAGATAGCCAGTTGATCCATCTCAAGAAGCCAGAATTATGCTCAAGATGGAGGATCTCTCCTTCAATTCCTTCAGGGGTTTTAGGGATTTCTTATGTTTTGTTTTATCTTTTTTTTTGAGATGTTTTCTTTTATTGTTACGAACTAAACCCTCAGATACTTGAGGGAGATGAAACCTAAGATGAATCTTATTATCGTTTGCTGAACTATATGATAAATATTTGACTTGTTCTTAATTATGTGTTCTTAATTCTTGTGTTGATATTTCCAGGATATTAATTCAAGAATGATGTGCTTAGGTGGAGGAGCAAAAGTCCCTGCCTAAGAGTAGATCTAGCATAATTAAGCGGAGTTGATTGCGTGCCTAGAGATAGGGTGACGAGATTTTGCCGGATTAGGGTGAAACCTAATATGGGAGTCCATAGATCGATTTAATGCAATTCTAGGGGTTTTAATTAGAAAGAGATTTAGATTAATCAACCTAGGGTTAGACGTTAGTCGCCTCGAGAGAGGGATTAATATAACTTAGGGAATCTTACGGATCAAGTCAAGTGAATAAATCGTCTGGTTCAAAGTTAGATAACAAGTGAAGTCTAGGTGGACTCTTCCTTGGGTGTCGTCTTAATCAATTGGTTTTTCTTCCAAGTTATTTTCCCAAACTCTTTCTCTTTGTCTTTGCATCTTTAGTTTAGTATTTAATTAATTTAGATTAGATAAATAAATCCCTTTATTCTTAGGCTAGATAATAAAAAGAGAGTTAGTATTAGTACTTTTGGTTCCTTTGGGTTCGACATTCCGGTCTTGCCTAAACTATACTACTGTTCGATAGGTGCGCTTGCCTCAAAATCGTTGTCATAGTTGGTTTATAGGTTCGATCATTCTCATTTATAAATTTTAAGACTTTGACATCGCAAAAACAACGATCAAGTTTTTGGCGCCGTTGCCGGGGAACTAAAATATTAAGAACGCTCAATTTTTATTACTTTAGCCATTTTTATTTTTTGCAATTTACTTTTATTTTTTAGTCTATTTTTATTTTTGCTAATTTCTTTCTTTAACTCCTTTCAGGTACCTCTAGTTTATGACTAGAAGGAACCCGACAAGACCCCTACTTTACAATAGTGATATTGAAGGTACCGTTCGTAGAAATCGCAGAGAGATAAGGCGAAGCTTAAACTACATAAAAGAAGAGCAAGAAGCCAAAATTAATACTACAGAAGAGATGGCAGAGAATAATCCGCCACCTCCAGAGATGGCCAAACATCATGCTCCACGCACTATGTATGATTATGCTAAACCTAGTTTAACAGGAACCGAGTCTAGTATTGTTAGGCCTACTATTGCTGCAAGTAATTTTGAACTCAAACCTAACACTATACAGATGATACAACAGTTTGTTCAGTTTGATGGTTTGCAGGATGAGGATCCTAACACACACTTAGCGAATTTTCTAGAATTCTGTGACACCTTCAAGATAAATGGCATTTCTGATGATGCCATCCGTCTTCGGTTATTTCCCTTTTCTTTGAGGAATAAAGCCAAACAGTGGTTACATTCTCTTCCACGAGGATCAATCACTACATGGGACCAAATGACCGAAAAATTTTTATTGAAATATTTTCCACCGGCCAAAACGGCCAAATTAAGGAATGATATCTCTTCTTTTGTGCAGATAGATTCAGAGACACTTTACGACGCATGGGAGAGATACAAGGATTTGTTGAGAAGGTGTCCACACCATGGATTACCATTGTGGCTACAGGTCCAAACTTTTTACAATGGTGTGAACCCTTCAACACGACAATTAATCGATTCAACTGCCGGCGGAACCTTGAACAATAAAACTCCTAAAGCAGACTACGAATTTATAGAGGAGATGCCACTGAATAACTATCAGTGGCAAGTTACAAGGACAAGGCCAGCCAAAGCAGCCGGAGTTTTCAACATTGATGCAGTAACCGCACTATCAAATCAGGTAGAATTGCAACATAGAATATTTGATAGTTTCTATGGTTCTTCACAGGCACATCCAGTAATGCAGTGCGACGCAAGTGAAGAAGTGGTGAATCCTAAGTACCCACCTTACGAACAGGGCATGGAGAGCGAGCAAATGAACTATATGGGTAATAATTTTCAATCTAACAATAACCCTTATAGTAATACTTATAATCCATGTTAAGAACCACCCCAATTTCTCATGGGGCGGTCAAAGAAATCAAAGGCAACAACCTTCCCAAAACTTCCAACAACAGCCTTACCCACAGGAAAATAAGTCGAACCTTGAAGAGGTGCTAACAAACTTCATAACAGCCTCAGAAACACATTTCAAAAAGGTAGAAACAAAACTTGAGGCATTGTCACAAGAATTCAAGGATCAATTCGGGCAACTTGCTAAGCAGATTTCTAAGAGACCACAGGGGAGACTACTGAGCAACACCGAGACTAACCCAAGGGAGCAAGTTCAAGCCATAACAGCTCAAGATAGTGAAGGGTTAGATGCGTCTAATTCAGAACAAAATAAGGTGGTAGAAGAAGATATGGTTGAGGTCAATAACAAGCCAAAACCGGTAATCAATGAGTACAAACCTCGCATACCATATCCCCAAGCAATAACGAAAGGCGACACAGAGGAACAGTTCGGTAAGTTTCTTAAACTTTTAAAGAAATTACATATTAACTTACCCTTTCTTGAAGCTCTTTCACAGATGCCAGATTCCAGGAAATTTTTAAAGAAGCTATTGGCGAATAAGTGAAAGATAGATGAGGAATCACATGTGGAACTAAACGCAGTGTGCTCAGCAATGTTGCAAAATAAACTACCACAGAAATTGAAAGATCCAGGGAGTTTTACAATTCCATGCTTAATTGGTAGTTTAACTATTGATAATGCGTTAGCTGATTTAGGGGCAAGCATAAATGTAATGCCTTATAAATTGTTTAAACAACTAGGTCTAGGGAAACCCAAACAAACTAGGATGAGCATTCAATTAGCTGATAAAACTATTAGAGTTCATAGGGGTATAATTAAAGATGTACTTGTGAAAATTGATAAATTTGTATTCCCAGTAGACTTTGTCGTTTTAGACATGGATGAGGACAACACAATCCCCATAATTTTAGAAAGACCATTCTTAGCAACTGCCAGAACTAAAATCGATGTTGATGCAGGCAAACTTATACTCTGTGTAGGTGACGAGACAGTCACTCTTCAAGCCCTCGATTCAGCTAGAACATCGAATAGCCAAGGTGAGAAAGTCAATTCTATTGATAACCATTCGGTTAACCCTTCTTTTCAGGAAACACCACAGCATGATCCCGATCCTGAAACCTGTGCCAACAAAGAAATAACTCATGAGGAACAAAGGATTCAGATCGATGAACTAGAAGAGGGGAAGACACACCTTAAAAAAGAACTAGGGATACCCAAAACAGAACCAAAGCCACCCTACGAGACACACAAGTTCAAAATTGGAGATCAGGTACTATTAGATAAAGCAGACCCACGGATATCTCCACCTGATCCTAACATAAGCAAGGAGATCCCTTTTAAGGTAATTGATGTTTTTCCATACGGAACAATTGAGGTAAGTAACCCGATTTTTGGCACTTTGAAAATAAATGTTACTCGTCTTAAACCTTATCATGATAATGGAACTGCCAGCACAAGGAAAGACTTTCAACTCCTCAAACCACCATGAATATACAAATGAGAGGAGAGTCTAGCTTAAGACTATAAACGAGAGCTTCTCGGGAGGCAACCCGAGTACTAACCCCATTAACTTTTACATTTTTATTTTTATTTATTCTGTTTTATTCTTTCTTTTATCTTCCTTTTTAGCACCTAACTATAAACTATGTGCAGATTTCCAGGCCACACGGCCTTGCACATGGTCGTGGCCGTGGCCGTGTGGACCTCAAGAATCTCCGTACTGACATGGCAGAAGTGTACATGTCAGAGCAAATAAAATCTTCGAAGTCACGGGCTACAACCACCACACCATGGGCATCGAAAAAACCCCACGGCCGTGCGACGCGGCTGTGGTCGACACTGTTTGATAACACACGGGTGTGGCAAACGGAGCACGGGTGTAGGAGAAACGAACGAAGCCCACCACGACCATGCGATATGGCCGTGTGAGACACCACGCCCACAAGACACGGGCGTGTGAATGTACCTGACTTGAAATTCTATTTAAACCACCCACCATCCCCTCTTTTCACCCATTCAACCCATTTAGTTTCTCTTTTCTTTCTCAACCCTCTCCCTACTCTTCATCCCTAATCTCTTGACACAACCACCGAGCTACACCACCCCAATGTCGAAGAAATGGCGGAATCCCAGCACAGTCTCCCTCATAGAGACCGATTTACGTAAGTTCATGCCGGCCGCTTCATCCACTCGACAAGCCAAGGGTCTTTGTGACAATTTATCTTTTGTTTTACTTTTATCTTCTCCTTTATTTTCCTTCTCTTTGACATCTTATGCTCAATTTAGTTTATTTTAATTTAGTTTCTTAGTGTTAGGTTCTTCAGGTTGCTAGGGAATCACGCCTTGGGAATCATGACCACCACCTCTGCAGCCTTAGAGGTCACACCCACCTCGCGAACCATCTAACAATAAGGACTCTTCAGTCCATTCATTTTTCATTTTAATTTTATTTACATTACTATTTTCTTTCTTTTTATCTTTCTTGTCTTTGATTATACATTTACTTTATGTTAAATGTGTCTTAAGAATTCCTGGCTTATTCTCTACGAGCTCCCCAATTTCTTCATCTAGTGCAGAGCTCGGTAGCAGCCACCACCCCTATCGACTTCCAACTCCAGAAAACCATCCAAATTTAGGAAGTCTCACCTCCCTCTCTCTCTTAAAATGCATATTTATCTTTGTACATTGAGGGTAATGTACAACTTAAGTGTGGGGGTGAATACTTATGTCAAGAAAGTGCCTAACTTTCTTCATTATTCTCAAATCCCTGAATTATACCTTGTTCTAAAGTAAGTTTCTCATATTATGATTAGAATGAAATTTCCCTGATATATGATTTTTATTGATATGTTTTAGATTAAGTCATTGATAATTGTGCATTGATGATTAAATTTGAAGAATACTACAGAATCAAGCATGATAAGTCTATTTTTCAAAATAAAATTTTTTAGGTTGACTACCTGAATCTGAATGTTACCTTGAAGTTTGAATTTTACAAGGTCGATATCAAACACCCATAATTTTTGTGAGACTTTGAGCCTATTAGAGCATATATTCTTTTTCATGCTCATTTTTTGATTATGAGTGTGTTAACATTGATTTGTTATTCTAGAACTTGCATCGATTATACTTGTCGAGACCACACCTATGATTTGATATACCGAGATGATAAAGGCACCTAGGTTCTAACCCACTTACTCCATTAAAAAGCCTAACTTCATAATTAACCCTTAGTGAACCCCGCTGATCCTAACAAACCCTTTTTATTGACTCGCCTACTAATATTAACCCAAAACCCTTTGTATTTGTTATTACCATTCCTTTTTTACTACCCTTATGTCGAGATTTGATTTGATCAGTTGCCTAATTATTTTAGTAGCTAAATTCATCCTTTATTATTTGACTTGTTCTTAAAAAAAGGTATATTCAGTTTGTGTTATAAGTGAGCTTATACGTTAAATTTCAAATATTGAAGAAGAAGCTCGTATTAGAGTATTAGTAGTACAAATTTTCATGTAATTACTTATTAAGTTCGTGTTTCTAGTTAGGTAATTTGGCAGGCCAATCTCGATTCTAACCTTCTAATTCAGCCTTTATCCACACATTAACCCAAGCCCATTACAACCCTGTTAAAGACCTTTTGATCTGTGTATCATCTCATATTAAAGTGGTGGAGATTTAATTTTCATGCAAGCCTATGGGATTAACTCTTCATGTTCGACTTTTGAGTGCTTAATTTTGAACCTTAAACACTTTGAGTGGTATGAGTGAATCTTTAGTGAGGATGTCAATTCTTGTCGATTTTGAATCAGAGGTAATTATTCAGGTAAAGGGAAACACCTATGTTTTCATACTATAAAAATGTATGACTTTGAGTGTTTGAATCTTTAGGACTCTTTGAGTTGAATTATCCATTAATGAATTATCTTTGAATTATGATGAAACATTATTGATGAATATTATGAATCAGGGAAGTTTGTTTTAATTGTGAGTTGAGAATTTTGCTTGAGGACAAGCAAAAGCTTAAGTGTGGGGGTATTTGATAAACCGTAAAAGTAACATATTTTAGGCCCACATTTAGCATGCTTTTGGGTGATTTATCCCTTGATTTATGTAAAAAGCTGCTCTTAATCCTTTCTTTTCATGTTTTATACTCAGGAAAGCACCTGATGATGAAAAGAACGAGAAACGCGCTTAAAAAGGACCAAATTGGGCCAAATTAGAAATCGACACGGCCTGGACCCAAGACCACACGGCCGTGCCTCATTAAAAGTCCAAACATGGCCTGGCCATGACTCACACGGGCGTGTGCCATGGCCGTGTCCCTTTCGTGGAGAAGAGTAATTTCACTCAGAAAAGGATACTTAGGGGCAAAGAAACCTATTTCAAAAGCCTATATAAACACCCTAAGTATAACCTAGAAGAGGGCCGTTAGCTAGGCCAAGGAGCCAAGCCAGAAAGGTCAGATTTGTGGAGAATCACTCGAAGATAGCCAGTTGATCCATCTCAAGAAGCCAGAATTATACTCAAGACAGAGGATCTCTCCTTCAATTCCTTCAGGGGGTTTTAGGGATTTCTTATGTTTTGTTTTATCTTTTCTTTTGAGATGTTTTCTTTTATTATTATGAACTAAACCCTCAGATACCTGAGGGGATGAAACCTAAGATGAATCTTGTTATTATTTTCTGAACTATATGATAAATATTTGACTTGTTCTTAATTATGTGTTCTTAATTCTTGTGTTGATATTTTCGGGATATTAATTCAAGTATGATGTGCTTAGGTGGAGGAGCAAAAGTCCCTGCCTATGAGTAGATCTAGCATAATTAAGCAGAGTTGATCGCGGGCCTAGAGATAGGGTGACGAGATTTTGCCGGATTAGGGTGAAACCTAATATGGGAGTCCATAGATCGAGTTAATGCAATTCTAGGGGTTTTAATTAGAAAGGGATTTCAATTAATCAACCTAGGGTTAGACGTTAGTCGCCTCGAGAGAGGGATTAATATAACTTAGGGAATCTTACGGATCAAGTCAAGTGAATAAATCGTCTGGTTCAAAGTTAGATAACAAGTGAAGTCTAGGTGGACTCTTCCTTGGGTGTCGTCTTAATCAATTGGTTTTTCTTCCAAGTTATTTTCCCAAACTCTTTCTCTTTGTCTTTGCATCTTTAGTTTAGTATTTAATTAATTTAGATTAGATAAATAAATCCCTTTATTCTTAGGCTAGATAATAAAAAGAGAGTTAGTATTAGTACTTTTGGTTCCTTTGGGTTCGACATTCCGGTCTTGCCTAAACTATACTACTGTTCGATAGGTGCGCTTACCTCAAAATCATTGTCATAGTTTGTTTCTAGGTTCGGTCATTCTCATTTATAAATTTTAAGACTTTGACATCGCGAAAACAACGATCACATGGGCTGGGACACGGCCATGTGTCCCTATTTCAAATGTCCACATGGTCTGAGACATGGGCATGTCTCTCAGCCGTGTGAGTCACACGGCCGTGTGACCCTTGTAGTTTTGAAAATTGTCATCTTTTCCCAAAAAATTCTAAATGTTTCTGATTTATTCTCTGTAACACCCCTTACCCGTGTACGACGCCGGGATAGGGTATGAGGTATTACCGGACTTAACTTGCTTGAACATACATTATCGGCCTATAAAATTTTATTTCAAACTTAAAACTTTTCATTCATACTCATAACATCCTTATTATGGGCCTACGAGGCCCTAAACATACATACGAAGGGTTTCGGAATTAAACCGGAAACTTTTGCGCACTTAGAAAATTTTTGCCTAATCAGGGCCACATGCCCCTATGAAATGGAACACGCCCGTGTGCGCAGGCCGTGTGGTCACACACACCCATGTTCCCAACCCATGCAAGATTCATTTTTCATTTTGAACCTACAGGGGTTTTCACACGGCCGGACACACACCCGTGTCAATAGCTCGTGTCCATCACACGACCTAGACAAGCCTGTGTCCTCACCCGTGTGTGAAAAACCTGGTTATTCTATTTATGACATCAGCAAACTCTTAAGGGCACACGGCCTAGGCATACGCCCGTGTCTCTGCCCGTGTGGACAAAAATAGGCTATTTACCAAGCCATTTTGCCACCCATTTTGCACATACCAACACAAGCTCAAATGGTACCATTTTAAGACACAAATATGTAACCAAAAGTCATCAACCAATACACAATCATATTATATCTATTTCAACCATTTTAATACTCAATTCAATACCATTTATCAATTCAAGTACCTATCAACTCATATTGCTTTACTAGACATAATTCACATATATAACTCCTTTAATTAAACCATTTCAAACATGCATTATCAATTCAACCTCATGCACTCAATATAGGTCAATATCCAAACTTAACACAAAGCCATTTACACATCTTTAAACATTAACAAATTCATCATCACAAGCCAACTTAAATGGCCTAAATACATATTCATCAATCATACCAAAATGACTCAAGCCTATACATGCCATATACCATAAATACACACTTCAAAAGTACCAAAATAGATGTCCGATAGTGCAATGAAGTCCCTGACGATTTCCGGATTCGAGCTAGCTTCGAAATACTATAAAACATAGAAGAAAATAAACAAAGTAAGCTATAAAGCTTAGTAAGTATGTATATAAATATAAAATAATCTCAATAATCATTAACACTTCAAAATGGATAACATAATTAACATTTAAAGCATCAATCAATGAGCTAACATAAAGTTTAACCATATCGTAACTCTGATAAAATGATAAAATGATCTCGTGAACCACAACTGTAACAAGCTCTATTATTCATCCAGCATTTTTAAAAATGTTATTTTCCACACTATTGACACTCGGGTTTAACATCTTTCACATTTCCAACACTTGATACCGATGTAGTTTGAGCTTTAGGGCTAGTATATTTCTTTCCAAAATCTCGATTAGAATATCCCACTGAAGCTATCGATCGGTTAAAATAGTCTCTAGATTTCTTCGATGAAGATTGATACGGCTTACTCATTAATCTTTTTCTCGAGTCTCTAACTTCAGAATCTGCCTTTCTCTTTTCTTTGCTAAGATCCTCGACTTTACAAGCCCTTTCAACAAGAACTGCAAATTCTTTCAACTCTAGAATTCTAAATAGTAGTTTTATATCTTTGTTCAATCCATCTACGAATCGCTTGCACATAATTTCTTCAGTGGAAACATATTCCCGAGCATACTTGCTCAACTGGACAAATTCTCTTTCATACTCTATTACAGTCATTCGGCTCTGTTTCAACTCTAGGAATTCTTTATGCTTCTGATCAAGAAATCTTTGACTGATATATTTCTTTCGAAATTCAGTCTGAAAGAATTCCCAAGTAACTCTCTCCCTTGGCACCACTGATACTAATGTATTCCACCACTGATACGCAGTATCTCTCAAAAGGGATATAGCACACTTTAAACATTCAGCTAGCGTGCAAGAAAGCTCGTCAAACACTCTAATTATATTTTAAGCCAAAACTCGGCTCTCTCAGGGTCATCATCAACATTAATTCTGAACTCTTCAGCCCTGTGTTTACGGATCTTGTCAACTGGAGGCTTATTTAATCTTAAAAGCTTGACTCCTTGAGGAGCTACAGGTACAGGTTAGGGATTAGGAGGGGTGGAGGTTGTTGAGCAGCCGGGTTCGTACGAATATATTGAGTGAACCACTCATTCATCATCTGGAAGAAGGCTTCTTTAGCCTCTCCCCCTGGCTACCTGTCACAGGTCTAGAATGTAACAGCCCAAATACGACCCTAACCAAAACGGTGGTTTCGGAACCACGAATCCGAATTAGAAAAAAAAATATATATTATTTATTTATTTGATGTCTATGTTAAGTGTTTATGCATGAGTAAAAAGGTCGTAGGAAAATTTAAAAGTTTGGATGTTTAATTTAATAAAAGGATTAAATTGCTAAAGTGGCAAAAATTGTAAGCATGAATTAGAAGAGTAAATTAGTTTGTTTATATAATTCAAGGATTTGCATGTCAAATTTCCATCTTTTAGGCTAGTGGACGGCAATGATGATGGGGGAGGATTATTTTTGTATATTATAATGTAAATAATATATTTTATGAATAATAATATATGTATTATATTGTTTAACTAAATAAAGATGAAAAGAAATTGAATTTCTCTTTCCTTCCTTCATCTTCCTCCTCGAATTCACTTCAAAGAAAAGGAAAGATTTCATTCCCCCATCATTTGGCCATTGCATGTGGTTGGGAAGGTGAGAATTTGAGCTTTAATCTAGTAATTTATATGTGAATGAGTTGGTTACTTTGAATATCATCGAAAGCATGTTGAATTTGTTTTGAAGTTGATATGTTGAGTTTCGGCTATGCGAGATGATTATAGTTGGATACGTTAATGAGTATTAGATGAATGGAGATGGAAAATTTGGATGAATAGGAGAGTAGCAACTTAAGCTTGTAGAAATGATAGGAAGGATTGTTTCAATTTGGGCACGAAGATGCCTTTGTATATTCGGCCGAATGTTGAGATGGCCATGAGTGTGGGGTTTTCTTTCTTGATTAATTGTTTGGTTATATATATATGTATATCATGAAATAGGATAATTGGTCAAGGATGAATGCTTAAACTTTGAGGTAATTATTGATTGAAATTAATATTAAGGGTGTAATTGCATAAATAAAATAGTAGAAGGGTTCGAAGCTTGGAAGAATGGTTAATGGAGGCTAGAAGGGACCTATTAAAAATTCGGCCTTAAGGGGCTTATTCGAATTTTATAGCTATCTTTTTGTCCTAACCTTAAGGATTTGATTGCAAGAAAGTGAAACTAGTGGGGTAATTGTACAAATTGATAAGTTATATAATATGAATGAATTAATTGTAACAAAAAGATCCAATTAAGCTTGAGGAGATTTCGGCTTAAGTGTAAAAGTGTATAAGATTTTTATATTTGTATGTTATGTGTCGATTTGAGATGAATGAAATGACTTGAATAAGATTCTTTTAAATTTGAATTAGATCAAGGAAGAAAAGATTTGGAAAAGGACCAAGGAAAAGCTAAACTAGACGAGTAGCCGGAAAACCCTGAAACGTCATTCTTCGAGGTAAGATTTCAAGCAAACGAGTTAATTAAACCAATTCTTTGTACATTGATAATGTTTAATGGTTATTGGATGATTGAATTAATATTGCCGAATGAGCTGTGGAGATTATTTAACTGTTTGTATTATGCAAGGTAAGTTAAGATGCTGAATTAGTAGTATGAATTTCGTACCACCTTGAATCTGAATGCAAATGTGTATAAACATGTGTATACTGTAAGTGAAGGCAAGAAATGTATTCGAAATAAAGACATAGTATGAGGGTAATGTGCTAGATATTTTAGTTACATTGAACATGGGAATATAATTATTTTCATGAATTAATGCATGGGCGATTCTATGCTTAGATGATTGTTGGCTCGATTACATGAATGATTTGGTATTTTTATATGAATTACGAGTTTACAAAATGTACTATGAGTACAAAACTATGATTGAGCACTAAGTTTGCAGGTGAATAAGTAACGGCTCTGTGTGAGCGATACGTTACGGGATTTTTGAGTAACGGCTCTGTGTGAGCGATACATTACTAGATTTTTGAGTAACGGCTCTGTGTGAGCGATACGTTACGGGATTTTTGAGTAACAGCTCTATGTGAGCGAAACGTTACTGGATTATTGAGTAACGGCTGTGTGTGAGCGAAACGTTACATAGTGATTTTATCGAGGGTACTAATCGTACGAAACACTGTTAAACTTATTTATCAACGTGTAGGTATGTGGTTCGCTTTAAAGGACTATGTTATAAATGCAAATGGGTATATAGTATCGTTGGGAAACCTTGGAATTATGTATGAAAGACTAAGTTTCGAATGGTAAGTTTATATATAGAAGTGCGTTTAATCATACGATATCCATGAATTGGTTCTTGAAATCTTGATTGCTCGGCCTTGTTGTTTGGTATGTGAATTGCTTACTGAAAATTTTAGTAGAATAAATGTACTTAGTTTAGCAAGCTGAAATCTTACTAAGCTGTGAAGCTTACTTTCTCTCAGTTGTTTCTAGGATTTGTAGATCACTTTTGGAAGGTTCGACTTAAGCTCGTGGTTCAATTAGGAAGCTCATCATACCATCATCTATTTTGGTACCCCTTATTGATGGATTAATCCTTGATGATTATGGCATGTATAAGCTATTTTGTTTTCTTAGGATTTGTATAAGACGAATATTTAATGGATGTATGCCATGCGAAAATGGCTAAATTGTGGTACTTGATTTTGTGTATGTCCGGTCATGGGGTTAATCATTTTATGAAAGTATAATTATTTATGTGTTTATGCTTGGGATATAACAATATAGCTTGAATGACCTTTCGGTTGAAGTTTTTAATTGTGCAAAGCCGAATGTGGTGATTGTGTATTGTAGTAACTAATATTTCATGTTAGTCGTTTATGTGTAATGAGCTGGTTTATATGTGGGGCTATCTACAAAATAGTCTTTGATTTTGATAATGTGACCTTGCTAATTGAAATTGTTTTTGAGTGATTGATAACTTGTTATAAAAAGAGAGTAAAGCTTGTACATATTTAGTTAAGGTAATGTAAATGACCACATGAATAGCAAATGATCTTTATTGAATAATGTTTATGGATTGGGTTTAGTTTAGTAATACCTCGTAACTAAGATCCGGCGATGGATACAGATTAGGGGTGTTACATAGAATCAGTTGCCGCTGTCCCTTGAGCGGGAGCAGGCGCATTACTCTCAACCTCATCAGCTATCGCTTGATTGAGATCCATTACTATATGAAAACATAGTTTAAAATGTCAGGAGTCATCACACTATCACAATTTATATATGGCATGTATAGCTAGACTCTCACACATACTACGTTAGTCCTAAAATCGACTAAATCGTAGCTATGATACCAATAAATGTAACACCCCTGTAACACCCCCAAACCCAGCCCACGAGCCTAGACCGGATCTGGTATGTCACGGAGTAAAACGTTTTGAAGGATTCGGATTAATAGTGGAAATCTAAAAATTTGTTGAAGTTATAAAACGGTATTTTGCTAAAACTCGGATGGGTTGATTTGATAAACATGATTGAGTTGAAACCATTTGAAAATTTAAATTTTTAGAAACATCAGAGTTATCGTTAACTTGGAAAATTTTGTTACCCGATGGTAACATCTTTGAAAACGAGTACGAGTATAAATTTGGAAAAACATTACTTCTAACCGATTTGCTTAACAGTTCATAAGTTCATCAGTCATAAAGTAAAAACAACTAATTAAACATCCAAATAATAATAAGCGACCATATTACAACCCAATCGAAATTTAGTAAATAATACTTAAAACGGGGCAAAATAAGATTTCAAGTCCGCGGACAAGCATGGCCGCCTCGAGTCCTCCCCGGCTCCATCTCCGCGATCTACTCACCTGCAAGATGATATGGGAAGGGGTGAGTCACCAAGACTCAGTGTGTATAAATCCCCAACCCGAAAATACAACTCATACACAGATATTAGTAATACATGCAATTATGCATCCCAACCTAGCCATCCATGCTCCTTTTTCTACCCCGTGTGGTACCAAACCACTGGTGGTGCCAAACCACTGGTGACCGAAGTCACAAATATCAAATGATGGGGCCAACCCATCGTGTGGTACCAAACCACTGATGACCATAGGTCACAATATCACATGTGGTACCAAACCACTGGTGGTGCCAAACCACTGGGACTTAGTCACAAATATCAATATGTGGTGCCAAACCACTGGTGACCGAAGTCACAATTATCAAATGATGGGGCCAACCCATCATGTGGTACCAAACCACTGGTGACAGTCCATAGAGATCATCTCCCTCCTCTCATCAATCCCACCATCATCATGCTCGCATAACAAGTATCATGATCCCATATATCATGCATTCATATATAGCATTTAACAGCATATGATGGTGTACACAACATACAACATAGATCGAGTACTAGGGGACTTACCCGAAATCCAAGCTTATGCCCACAAGGCAAAGTTACTACATGAGAGGTTATATAACAATATAATAAGCAGTCTATGCTAATAAAGTGCGTAAGAGTTTACACGCCTATTTAATCGAAGATCTAAAGAGAAATCCCAAATCTATCAGATATCACAAAGGTCTCGAACCGTATTCCCGTATAGCTCCTATATTCGGCCACTATAGGTTAGTATTCAAAAAGTCTTATTCGGCTAAACTAATAATCCCAAAGGATCAATTGCACCCAAAATAGAATATGGCCTTAGGCCGAAAATGCTTAACCATTGTCCATGCTCACCAAAATTCCGAAGTTGACACCTGACTTGTCGAGATCCCTAGCTTTTCCAAGTCCCCAAATTATTTGCTTGCTCTTGTAGTTTCCAACATTCCTGCTTAACAACTTATTAGAATCGACCCACACAAAAATGTTAAGAACATAGCCCTTGGCCGAATGGTACATTCTTACTTACCTGTTACCTTGAATAGTTGAACCTTGAAGACTCCTTTTTAATACCTTAACGCTACCACAAAAGATCGACTTTCCGAAAATATTTCTCCTCTATGCACATTCGGCCCTTGAAAGTTATCAGCTCCAAGGTAAGTTGGTTATAACCCTAGAATAGGGAAAGAACCATTCGGCTATCACCAAAATATGGAAGAAGGGACTTGGAAAGAGGTGTGGGTTTGGCAAGAACAAGTAGAGGGAGAAGAAGAACACTAATAACCTTGTTGCTCCTTGAAGTTTTGATCACCATAAACAAAGAGGAGAAGGCCGAAACTAGATGGCTTTAGCACCAAAAAGAAAACGGTACATGAAGAGAAAAAGAGAACAAGAATTCGGCACACATAGAGGAGAAATTCAGTACAAAATTATTGTATGCTTCAAAGGAAGGAAAGAGAAAAAATCAAAAAGGAGAGCAAAGGGAAAGAAGGAAATTTCAGCAATGCTAAAAAATGGAAGAAAAATTGAATTTTGGCATGCTTTCCTTTTCAATACACTAGGCCGGCCACTATTTCTTTTTTTTTTTTTTGCTAATTTCTAACATAAATTGCCATTGTTTATTATTTCTCCCATCACCATGGATAAAATAAACTTAACAAAGCACAACCCATACTTCCATGCAGCAAAAATAATAATTAATAATAATAATAATAAAAATAAAAAAATAAAAAATGATAATGCCACCCTACCCCCATACCTTGCTGCCGAAAAAAGAAAGCAAGGGCAGCATGCCTTCATGCATGCGTGCGCCCATGCAGAACCTAACCACGCCGGCCAAAAATAAAAGGCCATGCCTTGCTGCCCCCAGGTCTCGAACCCGAGACCTGGAGATACACTCTCCACGCCCCAGCCACTCGGCCAGCTTGACTTTCATGGCATAACACGTCGCAACATTCTTTTAAACCCTTCTCCACTGACTCCTTATGCTTTAGCGCTAAAAGCAAAAATTAAAACGCCTTAAGCGCGCCCCCCAAGACTCGAACACGAGTCGTCGTAGCCCTCTAGCACGTCCTTAGCCACTAGGCCAAGGCACCTTTTGTGACATAAACTCGTCACAGCATCCTTTTAAACACTCTCTCGCCCCAACGCCAAAACAAAAACAAAATGCCCTTGCATCGCAGGTGACTCGAACCTGAGTCCCCTCGCCCCCAGGCCCTTAAGTGGCACTCCAAAGCCACTTTGCCAGGCCGACCTTCATGCATTTAAACTGCACCATTTAATAATAAGGCTTTCCTAGCCCGACCCCTTTGACGCAAAAATAAAACACTCCATGTTAACACCCAGGCTCGAACCCCTTACCTACTGAAGCTTCCTAGCCCTCAAGCCATTCTACCAGCTACTCCCTTGTGGCAGGTTTCGCACCAAAATATATCTACAGCTTCCTCACTTAGCCTTTTCTTCTCAAGCACTAAAAGAAACTTTTAACCCTAAATCTGACCTAACCCAGGATTTTGACCAAACCAACATATGCATTTACTTAGGCAAACGCCCAATAAATAAATACATTGCAACCAACCCCTAATGCAGAATGTTACAACCCCTCACCTGTATTCAATGCCGGAATAGGGTTACGAGGTATTACCGATCCATTCACAACACATATCACATTTATGCAACAATAAGTATTCATTCTCATAAATCATTCCACACAATCACATTGTCCCTTATAAGAGCCTACGAGGCCTTAAACATGCTTTAGAAGTAGTTCGGGACTAAACCGATATAATACAAAAATTTTGGACACTTAGAAATTTTTGATCTAAACAAGGGTCACACGCTTGTGTGAACAGGTTGTGGGCCTCACACGGCTAGTAGACACGCCTGTGTGCCCTTCAAAGTGGCCACACACGCCCATGTGCTAGGCCGTGTGCTAGGCCGTGCCAAAACTGTAGGGTATCCTAGCTTATGCAAGAAGAAAGATGATTTGTTAAACAAGGTTACGATAAAGAACAAGTATCCTTGAGACTTTGTATCTATTATCAGTAGCTTAACAAGGTTACGATAAATAACAAGTATCCTTTACTGAGGATTCATGATTTGTTCGACCAGTTGAAAGGGGCAACAATGTTTTTAAAGATAGATTTGAGATTCGGCTACTATCAGTTGAGAGTTAAAGATTCAGATGTGTAACACCCCTCACCCGTATTCAACACCAGAATAAGGTTACGAGGTATTACTGATCCATTCACAACACATATAGCGTACATTTATGCAACAATAAGTATTCATTCTCATAAATCATTCCACACAATCACATTGTCCCTTATAAGGGACTACAAGGCCTTAATCATGCTTTAGAAGTGGTTTCGGACTAAACCGATATCATACCAAAATTCTGGACAGTTAGAAATTTTTCATGTAAACAAGGGTCACACGCTCGTGTGAACAGCCCGTGGGCCTCACACGGCTAGTAGAGACACCCGTGTCTCAGGCCGTCTGAAAACAGGGCATACATACTGGCTTTGGTCACACGACCGACCACACGCCCGTGTGTCTAGCCCATGTACCCTTCGAAGTGGCCACACACGCCCATGTGCCAGGCCGTGTGTTAGGTCATGCCAAAACTGTAGGGTATACTGACTTATGCAACACGGGCAAGTCAGACGCCCGTGTACTAGGCCGTGTGCCAATTAGGGGGTATACTGACTTATACCACACGGCTAGTCACACGCCCGTGTGTGAGACCGTGTGGAGCATACTGACTTCAATTTAATTTCAACACTAGGGGACACACGATCGTGTGTTACACACGGCTAAGACACACGCTCATGTCTCTGCCCATGTGGACAAAAATAGGCCATTCACAAGGCCAATTTGCCACCCCATTTTGCACATACCTACATAAGTACAAATGGTACCATTTTAAGGAAAAAAATATGCAGCCAAATCAGTCCAAACTCATGCACATTGCATGCTATACAATTACAACTATTTCACTTACTCAAATATAATCTAAAACAACATCAACAATATGGTTCATTTACCATAATTCACATATATGATTCAATCAACTAAAACATTCCATATATACATTATCAATCATAAATTCTCAAGCACATAACTTTCCAAATTACCTAATATCATTTAGCATTATAGATTCAACTTCAACCACACAATATAGGTTAATTACTAAACTCAAAATATAACTATTTGCATATTTATAAACATCATCAACTTTCATTATCATAAGCCAACCCAAATGGCTCAAAATACATGTTCATTAAACATACCAAAATGACTCAAGCCTATACATGCCATATGTAACAGCCTGATTTTAGGCCTAGCCGGAACAGTGGTTTTGGGGCCACAAATCCGATGAGAAAAATCTTACTTTTATTATATTTTTATGGTCTACAATTTCACGAAAATATTTCATGAAAATTTCGCTCGAAAATTTCGACGTTTGGGCACTCAATTTAGTCAAAATGAGTAAATTGTAAATAGTGTAAAAGTTGAGTTCCACATGTTAGAAGTGTCCAATTTCTATGAAATTTTAAATTGGAGGTCCTTAAATGGTAATTAGACCATTGGTTAAATATTTGGACAAAAATGGACATGAGATAAGTGAAATAGGATATTTTTAAGTTAGGGGCATTTTGGTAATTTGGTAATTAAATGGACTAAAAGACAAAATAAAAGCCAAAAACCCTTGTCCATCTTCTTGCTTGGCCAAATTTAGCATGGGGGAAGCCATGGCTAGGGTTTTCAAGCTTTCAAGCTTAATAGTAAGTGCATCCAAGCCCCGTTTTTAATGTTCTTTACATTTTTGAGATCCCCGTAACTCGATTTAGCTATTTCTACCATTATTTTAAGCTAGGGTTTGTGTTTAAAAATTTACCCATGGACGACATGCATGTGATTTGATGTCTAATGGTAGAATATGAATCTCGGTGTGTAGTAAATGACTTTTACTAAGTGATTTTCGATGAAATCGCATAAAAGGATTAGTTTGTAAAAAGTTGAAAAATGTATGAAAAATGTGTGAATGAATGCAAAATGTGGACTGCTATAGTTATGAAAATGGTTCGGCTAGGCCTAAAATACAAGGAAATTGAATAAAAATCATTTTACGAGCCTAGGGGCAAAAGTGTAAATATGACAAAGTTTAGGGACAAAATGTAATTTTTCCATAATATGATTTTTGGATTGAATTGAATAGTATAATAACTTAATAAGTCAAATGTGATATTTTAGATAAAGAAAATGAGTTTCGGACTTAGAATAGGGGAAAGACAAATATTGGACGACTCGGTCCCTTTCGTCATTTTAAGTCGACGTAAGTTTCTGTGTAATGATTTAACATCATGTTATTATGCTTTTAAATGTTTGACATTTCATGAAATGTATATTATTTCTATGAAGTTGATTAATAAGGTATCGATGATGAATATGATGAAGTTATATTATGCTGAAGTCTCGGTTGAACCTTAGGAATAGATAGGATACCACTGTCCTGACATGAGATTACTAAGATCCCGTATAAGACCATATCTGGGATATGTAATCGATATCGAAGAGAGGTCCCGTGTAAGACCATGTTTGAGACATGGCATCGGCACCAAATAAAGGAGGTCCCATATAAGACCATGTTTGGGACATGGCCTCGGCACCAAAGAAAGATCTCGTATAAGACCATATATGGGATATGGCATCGACATCGATATGAGATCCCGTATAAGACCTTATCTGGGATATGGCATCGGCATTGACATGTGATCCCATGTAAGACCATATCTGGGATATGGCATTGGCATCTTATTACGTGTATGACGAGTTCATGTATCCTTCGATATTCCAAGTGGTTCAACAGGGTAAAGAGCTAATTTTATGTTCAAGAAGGAAAAAGTGCTAAAGTTATGTGATGAAGTGATATAGATACATATGAAAAACTCACGAAAAATGAGTCTGATATGTGATATGTGATGATTAAGTGCATGTATGTATACACTCATGAGCAATGTACTCGGGATGTGATCGAATTTTGGTAAGAAGGTAAACGAATACCTATGAGAATGACCTTGTGATTATAAGATCATGCTTATGATGTATGAATAAGTGGGAAATGTGATTGATGATCATGTGTGAGGCTTTTAAGCCAAATTAAATTGATAAATGAAATGTTCAAGTCTTTGTTGTGGATGTATAGGTTAAATTGGCCAATGAATGGATTGTAAATAATTGATGATGACTAGCTATTGGCATGGCTAACTACGGATATACTTTAGTGTTATATGTGGGTAAATGAGAATTTATATAAAGAAAACATGATAGAGTAAAATTAGCAACAAAATAGTTTGGATAGCAGTAGTTGTATCACTTTGAAAATTCACCAAAAATGGTGAAAATTGAATTAGAAGTTTAATAATATATTAAATTAAATCTTATTGAGTCTATTATTTCATAAAATAAACAGTGAAAGCAAAGTAATTTATATTATGAGATATTTAATTTTTTATAAGATAGGGTCATAATGATTTCAGAATCCCCTATTCTGACTTGAGAAATTCATTAAAAATTGTACAAAAATAATCAAGGGATAAAAATTATATGATTGAATTTATTAATGAGTCTATTTTCAAGAGAAACAAATGGGAATACCATTTGAGTTCTGTACCACGAGAAATTAAATTTTTAGTGAAGAGGGGTCAGAACTGTTGGACAGCGAAACAGGGGAGGCTTTAAAGAATAAACTGTACTGATTGGCAGAACCAAAAATTTTGGAAATTTTATGATAAGAATATATGTGCGTCTAGTTAGAAGGAAAATTAGTGGATCTTACTTTGGAGTTCCGTAGCTCCGGATAAAAATAATTCAGTGACTATAACTCGAGTAGACAGCTCAAGATGAACATAAATGAATTGTGAAATTTTATGCAATTATGATTGTATTACCTAGAGAACATATTGTGAGAATTGGTGAAAAATATGTTAATAAGTTGCTTATTATTTGCATACAAACTTACTAAGCATTGTAGCTTACTCCCCTTTCTTTCTTATATCTTATAGTGTTTTATGTTAGCTCGAGTTGGAGATCGCCGAAGATGCTATCACACTATCAAGCTATCATCGTGGGGTAAAAGTGAATACATGTAACACCCCAAAAATATAGGGTTTTAATTTTGCTTGATCTGACACAAATTTCTTGTTTTTTTAATGGCTAAGTGATTTGGGTGTGTATGAGAGTGTTTGAGAAACCTGGGTTCAAGTCTTGGCTTATGCAGAATTTTTATTTTGCTCTTAAATGAAGCTGGACACTTGATACGATCCGCCTCGAGGTGAGTCGAGTCGTATGTGAGATGCCCGATCGTCTACGAGAAGGTTTCGTTCGGTTTGATTAAAAAAGATGTTTTTAAGTAAATAATGGTGGAAGCTATGAAAAAGGGTTCAAAGATGGGTTTATGGAAATTAATAATATATAGGTTCGGTTATTGAAAATAAGAAGGGATGGTATATGGAATGGGAATAAAATGGATTTTAGGCTCAAGAAAGAAATGGAAAATTCGGCTAGCAACAAAAATAAAGGATAGTGATGGAATGGAAGGGAACAAACTCAAAACAAGTAAGAACCACTACTAAAGAGCAATGACCCAAATACTTATAAGCTTCAAGGTGTATGATGGAAGTAGTGAAACCTCAACCCGCTACTTAGAAAAGTAGGAACCTTGGTATAAAGGTGAACGCCACACTACGAATAGTGATAAGTTCAGTTTTCGACAAAGAAAAACGAATGACACAACTAGAACACTAAGTAGCCAACGAATCTTTAAACGAAAATAGAGTAAAGCTTGCCTCACAAAATGAGTAGCATCACATTAACAAAATTATCAAAAGTTCCCCATTACAAGCTAATACAAAGTATATATAGTGTTTACATGTGGTTAGCTAAAGAGTCATATGAATTCACCTTTATTATGTATTTAAATGGCTGAAATAAAATCTAATTAATAGGTAAAGACTCTTGAATTCCTCCAGCAACTTTATGACTCCTAATGAGCTGATTTCAATGAGTTTAAATGCTTGGTTTCATGCTTTCTTAGCAGCCGAATGGTCACCAGCAACTTAATGAGAAGTTGTAACTCTTGTGTGATCTTTTAAGCCTCAAATGGTTATGGAAGATGAATAGGTTGCTGCCAAAATTAATGCAGATGTAATGCTTCCATCAATGATGATAACAACTCTCTTTAATGTTAAATAATGCTTCTCCATGTGTGTAATCATTTTCACTTGAAAAGTCACATTAAACTCTTTGTAACATCCCTTGAGTGTAACGGTTATCAGCTGAAAAGTTTCCTACATTCAAACACATTAAATAAACAAATTAATCACATTTTAAACACTTATTAAACACTACTTTAACTTAAACACATTAAACACTTGACTTTATCAAATGAACTAAAAGTTAAGACTTCAATTAATGCAACAACTAGTTAATTAAATAAACTAACACTTAAACATCATTTATTCCAGCAACTAGCTTAATTAAATAAAGCACCATTAAATGAACTTAACTCATGCATCAATAAATTAACCTAGTAACTAGATTAATTAAAGAAACAACTACCATTAAATTAAATTCATTAAAAGAACTCAATTAATTAAACTAAGTTGAGTTGAATTAATGACCAGCAACCATTTATTGAACTAAGATGCTTAAATGCAAGTATTTAAAATGCAAACTAAATGAACAAATGAGTTACTTAATGCATGACTTAATTAAATGCAGAACACATAATGCATGTCATAATTAAAATATGTAGATCAATAATGCATGACATTAACTAAAGATGCATTTAATTAAACAAGACATAATTAAAGACTAAAGTATTGAGTTGATTCAAGTTCAAATGAGCTAAATTTGAACTGGACGAAGCTCGTGGAGCTGGAAACGAACTGGGATCATCTTGCCAGCAATGCAATGCTCGACTCGGGATACTTGTCCAATGAAGTTCGCGGGTCGTGCTCGCATCAACACTGGCATATAGGCTTTATGAAAATAGTGTTTGTATTATGACACAAAAAGAGCCTGTGGTGTAGTGGTAAGGTGGCGTGTTATGTAATAGTGAGGTCTGAGGTTCAAGTCCTAGGTTGTGCAATGGGGTATTTATTTTGCAGCTTGGTTCGGCTAGTGGTTGTGTTGCAGTAAAATTCTGATAGATAAGACGTTGGAGTGATATGTGGAGGATATCAGGGAGGATTTTTAGGAGTGGATTGTGGAGAGAAAGGAGGAGTTTGAGTTGTAGAAGGATGTGCAGATTGGTATGTTGGTGTATGGGAAATTCGACTAGGAGACTTTCTCCTCTCAGTTTGGTTCAATTTTTGGTTATTTTTGTTTAGGTCGGTTGCTCTAAATTCTTAAGTGTTGAAAATAGTTTTCTGCTCTCTGTTTTGGTTGTTGAAGTTTTGTCGAATTGACCGTTTGGGAAAAACTGGTTAGTATTGCTGAATTCACTTTTCAATATTTTTCGAATCGTCTTTCTTTTTCCAATTCTTTCTACTTCTCTGTATCTCAAAACCGAATAATGCTTTTCTCCTTCCTCTCTAATTCTTCTTCTTTCGGACTCTCTTCTAAGTTGAATCTTCTCTCCACCTTTCTGCATTTTCTTCTCTGCTTCCCATTCCTTCACAATCCTAGCCAAACACATCTTAGGCCTTTCAAGTACTTTCAGTTTATCATCTCCTCTCTCTATTGTGCTTGGTCAAATGCACCTGTTACTTTCTAACCGATTCTATCATCACTCTTTCTTTTGGCATTAAGCCGAATACTGTGGGGTAAGTAGATTTGTTCCGAATACTCAATCTGCTCTAACTTTAATTCTTTGGACTATGGGTATCAATTCAAGCATTGTATTAAACAATTATTGCTAATGAAATTCGTTATATGCGTAGTGAATCGAGAGAAAGGGTGCGATCATTTTCAACCAGCGATCTAAGAGTAATAATCGCATAACTTTTGGTCAAGGTAAGTGGTGATCTCGATTTGGGGCTTTAGTGTTAATGATCATGAAAGGATGGAAGATTGATTGTTTTAGGATGATTGTAGGTTGATCACGCGTGGGGTATTCTGTTCGTTGCACAAATAGGTGTGTAGTCACACTCCTCTCTACTGGGAATCGGTAAAAGCCGAAAAGCTGAAACTTCGGCATTTGAGGCCTCATGAGCGTGCGATTGCTTGTGTGGTAAATCTAGCCACAAATCATGGGCGATAGACTGTAGAGGCCACGACGAGCGTTCTCGTGCTCTCGGGCCGATATGGGCCTCATTTGGTTGCAATGGGCCGTGTGGGCCCAATAGGCTCATGGGCCCCACACAGATGAAATCCACGATAAGTGGTAAATACTAGATTGGTCTCTGTAGTTCGAATAGCCGTGACTGAATTTGGGCTATATGGGCCACACGATCGTGTGGGCCCACTTGGGCCGAATAATGGGCCTTATGCCCATTTACACCGTTATGACCATTTAGGTTATTTGTGTTGCTCGAGGCGACTGTAGACCTTCGGAGAAGTCTTTATCTGCACCAAGACCCCAAAATAAGTAAAGGGACCAAAATACCCCTAAAGGGTAAAATTACTATTTTACCCCTAATAGATGGAAATGACTATCTTACCTCTAGAGGTAGGTTGACTGATGAGTGTATGACTATTTGTAAGACTGTACTAAGTAGGACACTTTGCATACACGAACTATTTATGACATGACATACTGCATGGGTTTGGGATTCTGATATGGAGGAGGTACTATACTGGTGGCTCTGCCACATTCACTGTTACTGGCAGCTCTGCTGCATTATTATTACTGGCACTATGCTACGATATTGGTGTACTGGCTGGGTGGGTCAATGTTATCCCCACATGGTGTGTTGGTTGGTATGGGTGGTGTGTTTGATGGATTATGGTGGGTTGCATATTTGCACCGTACTGATACTGTATTAGGCTTAGGCCCACACTTTACTATAATGGGCAAAGGCTAACACTGCACTGTTACTGAATAGGGCTCAGGCCTAGACTGTTACTGCATATATTGTTACTAACTGACTGATAGGGGATTACACACTGAGTTTTCGTAAACTCACCCTTTCTTTTAACTGTACAGGTAATCCCCAGCCTTAAACGATTTGGAGCCGCGAGGGACTCGGAGGTGGCCACACGATCGCTGATGATCTGCTTTAGACTTGTTTATTTAAATTTCATATTAGCCTTTTGATTATGTAATAAGGTCATTGGTGGATTTAATTTTTAATTGGGCTTTGGTTTCTTGTTTTAAACTGCCAAGCTGACATAAATGAGTTTCAAAATAATAAATGTTTTCAAGAAAAACACGCATTTTAAACTTCAAGGTTTTAATTAGATAAGCTTCCACGATTTTATTCAGTTTAAGAAACCAACGGTAACAAATATGACAATCGTTTTGATAAGCTGTTTTCAAATTGTAATAACTTAATTTGCCAAATTTTCTAGATCAATAAAAACTAAATGGGTTTTAATTTAAATACGGATTTTATTATCAACAGTCCAAATTTCAAAAATAACTTCGATGTGACGTGTTAAATTCGGTCGTAACGTCTAGGTCGATTTTGGGGTGTTACATTTAGTGGTATCAGAACCAAGTTGCAAAACTTGACTGTGGAATGGGTTTTTGAAAAGTTTTGCTGAAAGTGGATTTTAAAGATTGGAAACATTTTGGAAGATTCACAAGTGTGGCACACCAAGTCTCCAGCGCCAAATCTGTAAGTTCTCTAATACTATTTACTGTTACAGACTGAGACGTTATACTGAGAGACTACTATGGATTGTAGGACTATACTGTGAAACTCTAGATAGAGGAAACTAAGACCGTAGAAGACTGAAAACTGTAGTGAGATCTCGATCTGCGAAAACAAACCCTTAATGATTGTCTTTCATAACACATTTGTTATTAATTACTGAAATTATAATTTGATGCATAAGACTTTTAAAACAGATAAAGCGTATATCGAAATGAGCACAAGAGGTACTCGCGAAAGGGGTACACGGGGTCGCAGTAGAGGTCGAGGCAGTGCTCTAGCTGGGTCTTCGGCATCGGGCCACATGCCTGCTAGGGAGGCACCAGCTTCACCGGTGATCGAGACGGGGTCTTACGATCGAACGGCTGGGGATGATTCCCTGTCCCAAGCTATGCTCTGCATTTTAGAGAGGGTTGCTGGATCTAGTACTGGTGTAATGGGCCGAGGGTCAATTTTAAAGCGACTCCGGTCTAATGGAGCAAAAATTTTCAGGGGTATTTCTGGAGTAGCCCCAAATGTGGCAGAATACTGGCTGGAGGCCACTGAAAGAATAATGGACAATCTCAACTATACTGTGGAACAAAAGTTACAAGGAGCAATGTCCTTACTACGAGACGAGGCCTACCAATGGTGGCTCACTGTGAGAGAGGGTACGCAAGCCAACCAGTTGACATGGGATTTCTTTAAGGCGGCCTTTCAAGGGAAGCATATAGGCGCAAGTTACGTCGACGCCCGAAGAAAGGAATTTTTGAGCCTGACCCAAGGGAATAAGACAATGGTGGAATATGAGGCAGAGTTCTTGCGGTTGAGTCGTTATGCTCGTGGGATAGTAGCAACTGAGTATGAACGCTGTGTACCTTTTGAGGACGACCTTTGAGATGAGTTATGAGTATTGATAGCTCCGAAGAGGGAGTGAGATTTTGCTGCCTTTGTAGAAAAGGCAAAAATTACTGAGGACGTGAAGCGCTCTAAGCGCCAGAACCGTGAGAAGGATAGCGGCAGATATAAGAGGGACTCTGGGCCCTCAGGTTCTTCTAGAAGGCCTATAAAGAAGGCCAGGTTTGATGGGCCAGTTAGGGCTGGAGTTCCTGTTGCTGTTGCTAGACCGTAGCCTTGCGCTAATTGTGGGAGATCTTACCAAGGTGAGTGCTGGAAGAGGATTGGGGCGTGCTTCAGATAAGGGTCCATGGATTATCTGGTTAAGAATTGTCCTCAGAGGCCTGTTCAGATGCAAGGTGCAGGACAGGGTCATGTTCAGCCAGTGAGAGGTGGTCAGCAGCCACCAAGAGGCCGTGGGCAGGCCAGAGGTGGAAACGATATGGGACGAGGTCGTGGAGCACCAGGCAGAGGTGCTGGTAATACTGAGGTGAGGCAGCCAGCCCTAGTTTATGTTGTTCGTCGTCGAGAGGATGGTGACGCTCCAGATGTCATAACCGATACGTGCCTAATTTATAATGTACCATACACTACTTTAATTGATATCAGGTCCACACATTCGTACATTGCATGCAATGTGTCTGGGACATTGGGCACTCAGTTTGAAAATACTGTTAGTGAGATGACGGTGGTAAGTCCACTGGGACAGTCGGTCAGGGTAAATAAGTTATTCAAATATGTGCCCTTAGAGGTTCAAGGAATAATATTTCCAACGGATTTGATGGAACTATCGTTTGGCGAATTCGACCTAATCATGGGGATGGATTGGCTGGTAAAACACCGTACAAGGTTGGATTGTGCTGCTAAGTGTATGGTGTTGAAAACTATGGAGGATGAGGAAGTGGCTGTGATTGGTGAGCGAAGAGACTTTTTGTCTAATGTGATCTCTCCATTAAGGGACGAAATGTAACGCCCCAAATTTTGGGCCTAGAAGAATTGGGCCTTAGGCATGGGAGCATTTAAATTTTTTTAGAACAAGAGAATGGCACAATTGCATGTTAGATCTGTTAGGTGAGTGTTTTTGGAAGGTTAAGGGCTTCTATGAAGTCCTGGGTTCAAACCTGAACTCTAGTAAAAGTTTTGGTTTTAGGTGAATAAAACCCTGGGAGTAAGTAAATAGGCTTTAAGAAAAAAATGTGGTAAAAGGTGACACAAGAGGAGCTTGTGGTCTAGTGGCAAGGTGGCGTTACAGCTGGCAAGAGGTCTGAGGTTCAAGTCTTGGGATAAGCAAGGGACGTTTTATTTCGCAGTTGTAACGCCTAGTGGTTGTGTTGTAGTGCGATTCTGCTCAGGTGGTTGTGGAATTGGTCTTGGGGAGTGATTCATGGGATAAAGATTTGGAGGAGTTTGAAAGTGTTTCAAACTAGGGGTGTGGAGAGAATTGAGGAGATTTTCAAGGTATTTGGAGGAGAGGAGTGTTGTAGCCGAATCGTGCATCTTCTATGTGCAAATTCGGCTAGAGGAAACCATTTGGTGCATTTTCAGCATTGGGTGAGAGTGTGGAAGCTGATTAACGTTTTGGGTTTTCTCTCCTTGTGGCGTTTATGCAGTGTTTTTGACCATTCGGGTCTGTCCCTTTTCAGCATTATTTTGTAACTGTTTTCATTTTGCCGAAACTCAAGTGAGCAAATGCCAAATTCTCTTAAAAGCCTTCTTGTCTTCTTCCCTTAATTTCTTCTTGGTCGAATCCTCTCCTTCCTCTCTCTCTCTCTTAGAGTTCTTTTGACTCTATCAATCCTCCTCCTCTGCATCTTATGCTTGGCCGATTATCCCCTATTGCGTTCTCTTTCAATTTTCCTTTTTCTTCCAGTGATAGCCGAATACCCTACTATCTCTCTTTCATCTATTGTTAAATTTACTCTCATTTCTGTTCTCCTATCATAAGGCTGCGAGTTCTTGTCCTCTGTTGCCCAGGTTAAGTGTAAGTTATGGCGATTCTTTAAATGGATTTTGTTGCTAGTATGATTCTTTTTCCCTTCTTCTGAATTCTCTCTCTCTTCCTTTAGACTAATGTGTGCTAAACCATGGTTTTAGACCATCGTGGTTGATAGGTTGTATTGGTAACACAGTTAATCGTCAAGAGGAGTGTGATCAACTCTAGCTTGTGATATAAGGGAAATAAACGATTAGCGATCAGTCAAGGTAAGTATGGATTGTCGTTTTGGGCTTGGACAGTTATTAACCTTATTGGTTGTAAATTTGATACGATATTTTGGTTGAATCTAGGATTCGGAGAGCGTGGATCTTAGCTAGTTTCGCGAACAGCTGTGTACACACACCACTCCAACTATAGATAGGCAAAATGCCGAAAAGCCAGAAATATGGCATATGATGCCACACGAGCGCGCGAGCGTACATGTGGTGAACCGAGCCCATGAACATGGGCGTTAGACTGTAGAGGCCACCACTAGCGTTCTCGTGCTCTTGGGCCGTTTTCAGCCTCGTTTGGCCGATATGGGCCGTGTGGGCCCAATGGGCTCCTAGGCCCCACACGGATTAAATTTACGAAAAGTGGAAGAAATTGAACTGGGCTATAATGTTCACATAGTCGTGATTGAAAATGGGTCGAATGGGCCACACGAGAGTGTGGGCCACTTGAGTCGAATACTAGGCTTTGGGCCCAATTACACCGTTTTACCAAATGGGTTATCTGTATCGCTCGAAGCGACTGTAGACCTTTAGGAAGGTTTTAAAATGACCGAAGTACCCCATAGGGTAAAATAACCAAAATACCCCCATAGGGTCAAATGATCGAAATACCCCCATAAGGTAAAATGACTAAAATGCCCCTTACATGTTATATGACTGTTATTGTATACCATTTATAGTATATTTGCATTCATGTGATATTATGTTGCATGGGGGATGGGAACATTGATACAGAGGAAGTGTATGATTTGTTAGGGTCGCATGGTCGCTTGATGACTATGGATCCACCAATGGCAGCTCTGCTGTAATATTGGTTAGTGCCGCAACCAGTGCTACATAAGGAGTGTAGGGATGGGTGGGTCGATTAAATCTCCACAGGATCGTAGGGTTGGAAAGGATTCGGAGTGTAGGGTTAGTTCGGCATTTGTGCATTGCATGATCTGATCTAATTGAGATATGGGCTCAGGCCCAGCTGAGGCTATTATGGGCTAAGGCCCAGATGACACCGTTACTGTAATGGGCTTAGGCCTGGATTGATATGATACATGCTTTGTGATCGATGAGGGTTGTGCACACTGAGTTTTCGTAAATTTACCCCAACTTTTTAATTTTTCAGGTAATCCTCAGTAGGCGGTTTGACGTACTGGAAGACTCGAAGGTGGCCAGACTACGAACAGCTTTAAATTTTAGTATTTTATTTTACCTTACTTAAACCATTTTCTTATTGGATTGTAATAAGGCCTCTTTTAATTTCTGGTTTTGATTTGGGATTTTCAGTTTATTACGCTTTATATTTGTTAAAAGTAGATCGCGGTTTTTCAAAACAATAAATGTTTTTCAAACGCTATGTTTCTACAACTCAATTTTAAAGATCATGTTTCTGTAAATCATTTGTCTTAAATTAGCTTCCACAACAAAAAAGGAATAACTTTTTAATAAACCACTATAGAAAATAAACAAATGCAAACTGAGGTTTTGTACAAGTTTTAAATACGGCAAGAAGTTTTAAATTTCAAGAAGGGTTTTCAATGAAAACATGGTTTTCAAAAAACACTTCAATGTGACACACCAGATTTGGCCCTAACATCTAGGCCGGGTTTGGGGTGTTACATGAAAAACTGGTTCACAAGGGTTGTAAGGCATTTTTAGCCTATATTGGTATATCTGATTTGAGAGTCCTTCTGTTGGAGATATTAGAGCAGTTAAGGATTTTTCTGATGTATTTCTTGATGAGCTCCCTGGGTTGCCTCCGAACCGCGAAGTTGAATTTCGTATTGAGCTCCTACTTGGAACAGCTCCAGTGTCCATCGCCCCTTATAAGATGGCACCGAAGGAACTGGTGGAGTTAAAAGCTCAAATCCAAGAACTGCTGGACTGAGGATTCATTCGACGGAGTGTGTCTCCATGGGGAGCACTAGTGTTGTTTGTGAAGAAGAAGGATGGATCCATGCGCATGTGCATCGATTATTGACATTTGAATAAATTGATTATCAAGAATAAGTATCCTTTGCCGAGGATAGACGATCTATTTGATCAGCTACAAGGAGCTTCGATTTGCTCCAAAATAGATCTTCGTTCTGGGTACCATCAGCTGAGAGTTAAGGAGGATGATGTGTATAAAACTGCGTTTAGGACTCGTTATAGTCATTACGAGTTCCTGGTGATGTCATTTGGGCTGAAAAATGCACCAGTTGCTTTCATGGATATGATGAACTGAGTGTTCCAGCCCTATCTGGATCGGTTCGTAGTAGTATTTATAGACGATATCCTGGTGTATTCGAGAACCAATGAGGATCATGATGCACATCTTCGAATTGTTCTGTAGGTTTTGAGGGAGAATCAGCTATACGCGAAGTTCAGCAAGTGTGAGTTTTGGCTGTGAGAGGTGACATTTCTAGGTCACGTGGTATCTGCCAAGGGGATTAGGGTTGATCCTCGAAAAATTAAAGCTGTATTGGATTGGAAACCACCTAAGACCGTATCTGAGATTCGAAGCTTTCTGGGTCTGGCAGGGTATTACAGATGTTTTGTTGAGGGGTTTTCCTTGATTGATGCACCTCTGACTAAGTTGCTGCGAAAAGGGGTACCATTTAACTGGACTGATAAGCAGCAAGAAAGTTTTGAAAAACTGAAGAAGGTTTTGACTGAGGCCCCTATCTTGATACAGCCAGAGTCTGGGAAGGAATTTACTGTCTATAATGATGCATCACACATTGGATTGGGTTGTGTGCTGATGCAGGAGGGTAAGGTGGTTGCATATGAATCTCGCCAGCTTCACGAGGCGAATTACCCAACTCATGACTTGAAGTTAGCTGCAGTGGTTTTTGCACTGAAAATTTGGAGGCACCACTTATACGGTGAGAAGTCTATTATTTACACAGATCACAAAAGCCTCAAATACCTTCTTACTCAGAAGGAGCTGAATCTTAGGCAGCGAAGATGGATAGAGCTGCTTAAGGATTATGACTGCTCGATTGGGTATCACTCTGGTAAGGCTAACGTGGTAGCTGATGCACTGAGCCGTAGGGCTGTATCTGATTTGAGAGCAATGTTTGCTCATCTCAGTTTGTATGATGATGGTAGCTTGTTGGCTGAGCTTCAAGTGAGACCGGCATGGACTGAGCAAATTAAGGGGAAACAGTTGTTGGATGAGTCACTGGTTCCTCGTTTCCGACAAGTTGGGATGGAGAGACTGTAGATTTTGGGTTGAATGGTGAGGGAGTATTATGTTTTCGTGGGAGAGTGTGTGTACCAAAGGATTCTGAGCTGAGGTAGTTTATACTACGAGAGGCGCATAGTAGTCCGTATGCTATGCATCCTGGCAGAAACAAGTCATATCGAGATCTTCGTGAGCTATACTGGTGGCCAGGACTGAAATGTGAAGTTATTGATTTTTTGTGTAAATGCTTGACGTGCCAGCAAGTTAAGGCTAAGCATCAGCTGCCTTCTAGGTTACTACAGCCAGTTAAGATTCCACTCAGGAAGTGGGAAAGGGTAACTATGGATTTTGTGAGTGGGCTGCCCTTAACGCCTACTAAGAAGGATTTGGCATAGGTTATTGTAGATCGATTGACTAAATCTGTCCATTTTATACCAGTCCGCACTGATTACTTGCTGCAGAAGTTGGCAAAGTTATGGTTGAGATTGTGAGACTGCATGGGGTATCGGTTTCTATCACATCCGATAGAGACCCTCGATTAACATCTTGGTTCTGGAAGAAATTACACGATGCTTTGGGTACTAGATTGAACTTCAGTACCGCGTTCCATCCTCAGACAGATGGTCAGTCAGAGAGGGTAATTCAAATACTGGAGGACATGTTAAGAAGTTTGTAATAGATTTTCGAGGTAGCTGGGAAGACTATTTGCCGCTAGCAGAGTTTATGTATAATAATAACTACCAGTCTAGTATCCAAATGGCACAGTATGAGGCGTTATATGATCATATGTGTCGCACTCCTACCTGTTGGACTTAGCTGGGCGAGTGGCAAGTTTTGTGGCCAGAGTTAGTTTCTGATACCGAGGAAAAGGTAAAGTTGATTCGAGATCGGTTAAAGGAAGCGTCTATTAGGCAGAGTGATATGCAGACTTGAAGCGTAAGGAGGTTGAGTACTGTGTGGGGTATTATGTTTTCCTTAAGGTCTCACCATGGAAGAAAATTCTAAGATTTGGACGAAAGGGCAAGCTAAGCCTTAGATTCATTGGGCCTTACCGAATACTGAAGCGAGTGGGGCCAGTTGCCTATCAGCTTGAGTTGCCTCCAGAATTAGACCGGATTCATAATGTGCTCCACGTCTCTATGCTGAGGCATTATCGCTGTGATCCCACACATATCGTACCAGTCGAGGAGATCGAGGTTAGGCCAAATCTGACCTTTGAGGAGGAGCCAGTGCAGATATTGGACCATGAGGTTAAAGTACTAAGGAAGAAATCTATTCCGTTAGTTAAAGTGCTTTGGCCCAATCACAGTTCAAAGGAAGCCACGTGGGAACCTGAGGAGGCGATCCAACAATAATACCCTCACCTATTCTGACTAGGTAAATTTCGAGGCCGAAATTTCTTTTAAGGGGGAAGAGTTGTAACTCACCAAAAATATAGGGTCTTTAGTTTTGCTTGATCTGACACAAATTACTTGTTTGCTTTAATGGCTAAGTGATTTGGGTGTGTATGAGAGTGTTTGAGAAGCCTAGGTTCAAGTCTTGGGTTTTGCAGAATTTTTAGTTTTGCTCTTAAATGAAACTAGACACTGGCATATAAGCTTCATGAATAATAGTGTTTGTATTATGACACAAAAAGAGCCTGTGGTGTAGTGGTAAAGTGGCGTGTTGTGTAACTGTGAGGTCTGAGGTTCAAGTCCTAGGTTGTGCAATGGGGTATTTATTTTATAGCTTGGTTCGGTAAGTGGTTGTGTTGCAGTAAAATTCTGATAGATACGAGGTTGGAGTGATATGTAGAGGATATTAGGGAGGATTTTTAGGAGTGGATTGTGGAGAGAAAGGAGGAGTTTGAGTTGTAGAAGGATGTGCCGATTGGTATGTCGGTGTATGGGAAATTCGACTAGGAGACTTGCTCATCTCAGTTTGGTTCAATTTTTGGTTATTTTTTTTAGGTCGGTTGCTCTAAATTCTTAAGTGCCGAAAATAGTTTTCTGTCCTCCGTTTTGGTTGTTGAAGTTTTATCGAATTGACCGTTTGGGGAAAATTAGTTAGTATTGCCGAATTCACTTTTCAATATTTACCGAATCATCTTTCTTTTTCCAATTCCTTCTACTTCTTTATTTCTCAAAACCGAATAGTGCTTCTCTCCTTCCTGTCTAATTCTTCTCCTTTCGGACTCTCTTCTGAGCCGAATCTTCTCTCCACCTTTCTTCATTTCTTTCTCTGCTTCCCTTTCCTTCACAATCCCAGCCAAACACATCTTAAGCCTTTCAAGTACTTTCAGTTTATCATCTCCTCTCTCTATTGTGCTTGGCCGAATGCACCTATTGCTTTCTTACCGATTCTATCAGCACTATTTCTTTTGGTATTAAGTCGAATACTGTGGGGTAAGTAGATTTGTTCCGAATACTCAATCTGTACTAACTTTAATTCTTTGGACTATGAGTATCAATTCAAGCCTTATATTAAAAGATTATTGCTAATGAAATCCTTTATATACGCAGTGAATCGAGCAGAAGGGTGCGATCATTTTCAACCAGCAATCTAAGAGTAATAATCGCATAACTTTTGGTCAAGGTAAGTGGTGATCTTGGTTTGGGGCTTTAGTGTTAATGATCATGAAAGGATGAAAGATTGATTGTTTTGGGGTGATTATAGGTTGATCGCGCGTGGGGTATTCTGTTCGTTGCGCAAATAGGTGTGTAGTCACACTCTTCTCTTCTGGGAATCGGCAAAAGTCGAAACTTTGGCATTTGAGGCCTCACGAGCGTGCGATCGCTAGTGTGGTAAATCGAGCCCACAAATCGTGGGCGATAGACTGTAGAGGCCACCACGAGCGTTCTCGTGCTCCTAGGCCGATATGGGCCTCATTTGGCTACAATGGGCCGCGTGGGCCCAATGGGCTCATGGGCCCCACATAGATGAAATCCATGATAAGTGTCAAATACTGGATTGGTCTGTGTAGTTCGCATAGCCGTGACTGAATTTGGGCTATATGGGCCACACGAGCGTGAGGGCCCACTTGGGCTGAATAATTGGCCTTGGGCCCATTTACACCGTTATGACCATTTAGGTTATTTATGTCGCTCGAGGTGACTGTAGACGTTCGAAGAGGTCGTTATCTACACCAAGACCCCAAAATAAGTAAAGGGACGAAAATACCCCAAAGGGTAAAGTTACTATTTTACCCCTAATAGATCTAAATGACCATCTTACCTCTAGAGGTAGGTTGACTGATGAGTGTATGACTATTTGTAAGACTGTTCTGAGTAGGACACTTTGGATACACGAACTATGTAACATCCTAAAATTAGGGGTTTGGCATTATTGCACTATTGCATGTGTTGGGCTTGATTAGCTTGTTATTTGGGTGTGTTTGGGGGTTCTAGGGAGGCTTGGGTTTGAGCCCAGGCCCTGGGAATATTTTGGTTTTTGGCTCTTTAATGGAGAAGGCTGTTGGAAGCAAGACTTAAGGAAATTTGTTTGTGTTTTGCTAATACAAGAGGGCATATGGCAAGGGGGTTGTGGTGTCAATGAGAGAGCAAGAAGGGAAGGGGTTTGAATCCCACTTGCGTCAAGTCAAGGTGTTTATTTTTGTGTTAGCTGGTTGGAAGAAGTAGAGTTCGGTTAGAACTCTGCAGGAGAGAGAGAAGACTTGGTCAAGTGGTTTGAATGGGAGGTAGAGAATGTTTGGTGGAGCAAAAAGAGGAGAGAATCATGGGGTTGGATGAGTGTAGGGAGTTGGACGAATATGGGGAGCAGTATAGAGAATTTCGGCCAAAGTTTTTGGCATTTTGAAAGTGCATATTCGGCTAGTTTTAGACGGGTGCTGTTTCTGGCTCAAAGTGCATTTCAAAGAGTGTTGTTTTTGGCATTTTCAGCTAGAGCATTTTGGGGTTCTCCTCATTTGGCACATTTTTTGTCTTCTCTTTGTACACTTTTTCTCTCTTCCTTCTTTTCTCTCAAAGGTATCTTTGCCGAATCTGGTTGAGAATTGACCATTCGTACATTTGTTTTCCTTCAACCTTTCTTTTCTTTTCTTAAGCCGAATAGCCACATCTCCTTCTACTTGTTTTCCCTTTAAGCCGTACATCAAACTGTTGGGAGCTTGGGTTCTCTTTTGTGGCAGCACTTGGTAAGCTTTTCATCCACTTTTTTCTTTCTTTCTTTCCTCTTCGCACCATTCTCTTTCTCTGACCAAATGCAACATTCTATCATTTACTCACTCTTTGTTTTCTCCCCTCTCTGCTTAGCATAAACCGAAGCACTTCTCTTGTGGTGTAGGCCGATTTTATTTAGGATCAAGCTTACCCTCTTCTCTACTCATTAAACGTTTGGGTTTCGGGAAGTTTTGGTAAGAGACGAAACTCTTTGGGGGAGGGACCAACTGTCGTATTTAATTCTTTTGGTTCCTAGTACGCTTCTAACATCTCCTTTTTCTTTTAGTTAGATATCATCAGTGAGGGCGTACATGCTTAACTCCCATTGTTCAAGGGATCTGTTTCCACCAGTTATAAGGGTAAGTATCATTAAACACTGTTGGATTTCTTTCTTGTGCTGAGTATGGGTAGATGCTAACCCCTGTTCACCAATCAATTTAGGAGTTATTCGCTTTAGCCAGTACAGAAGCAAAATCAACTAGTGGTCACTCAGTTGAAGAAGGTCACATCTTGTGGTAAGTGGTGTTGGTGATTATTCGGATTCAAGTTTTAACTATGCTTTACCGGTGATGAGACTAATGGACTGGGATGTTTTGATCTCATAGGTGCGTAATCTCGAGGGTTCAATCTACACTCATAACAGGTGTGTAATCTCACACCCCTCTGGATGAATGCTTGCAATGTTCTGTGACTCGGTCGAAAGCCGAAAAGCTAGAAAACCGGCAACTGTGACCACTCGAGCGTGCGAGCGCTCGTAGTGGTAAACCGAAACACAAATAATGACGGTAAGCCATTGAAAGTGTCGCGAGCACTCTCGCGGAATTGAGGTTGTAATGGGCCTAACCGAGCTGAAACAGGCTGAACAGGCCCAATAGGCTAACTGGCCCAAATGGGCAAAATTGATGGAACACTATCAAATGATAGATGTGATTGCAAAATCTAAAAAATTGATACCAAAACCATGCGAAATGGGCCACACGAGTGTGTGGGCTCGCCATTTCAGGCCCAATAGTACCTCAGACACCCAAAAAGGGTTCCCGAGTCGTTCGAGGCAACATTAGGCCTCCAGAAAGGCCAATAAAGGGTAAAATTACCGAAACACCCCTGGAGGTTAAATGACTGTTATACCCTTGATTATGGTTGGTTATCATGTATATGCTTTATTTACACTTTTATACGTATGATGCATTGCATTTATGATATGTTGCATGGGTTGGGTTTGATGATCAGAGGAAGTGTATTCTGGTGGCTCTGCCACATTCTGTGTAGTGGCTATGCCACGTATATTCTGTTATTCTGGTGGCTTCGCCACAAATGCTGTGATTAGCAATTGGTCTACCATTTTGGTATGTAGGGCTGGGTGGGTTGAGTTGATCCCCACAGGTGTGTAGGGTTGGTACGGGGGTGTGTTTGGTTGGATTGGGTTGGGCTGCACTCTCTGTTTGCATTATCATGTTTATAGGGCTAAGGCCCAAATTGTCACCGAATAGGGCCTCGACCCAGTCTGCTTTTGTATGGACTCGGGCCTAGTTAATGACAGATTAGGGGATTACATACTGAGTTCTCGTAACTCACCCCTCTGCTTTAACCCTGCAGGTGATCCCCAGCGTTAGAGGATTTGGAGCTACGGAGGACTCTGTGGTGGCCATACATCGGAGTACTGCTCACAAACTTTAGTAAATTTCAGTTTAGATTTATTTTAAGATTATTTATTTTGGGTTAATATTTTGTAATAAGGCCTTTGAAATTTTATTTTTCTTTTAAACTTTCATTTCAGTTATGCTTAAACTATAAATGATTAAACTTTGGGTTTTCCTAAAACGACAATAACTATTTTCAAAATATCACGTTTCCGCAACTCATTGAATTTGATTTCTTTATAAATAAAGTTTTCGAGAATAATAATAACATTTTTATAAGAAAACCATTAAAGCAAATCTGAATTTCACAAACAACAAGGTTTGAAATTTTAAAAAGAATACGAAGTTTTTAACGGACACGTAGCTTTTAAACAACCCTCCTATTTGACATGCCAGATCTGGTCATAACATCTACGCCGAGCTTGGAGTGTTACATTTTATGGTATCAGAGCTCGGTTACAAAACTTGGCTGTGGAATGGGTTCGAAAATATTTTTCAAATTGGTTTGAAATATGGTTTAGGAAATATATATCGTTATTGGAAGTATGGCACATCGAGTCTCCAGTACCAAATCCGTAAGTCCTCTTACTTTATCTGATGATATAATGAGATGACTGTAGAGAGAGAACTACTAGAGTTAGTGGTAGTACACTGAAACTGTTAGCTATAGGAATTAAGACTATAGAGACTGAAATTGTAAGAAATTCGATCCGCGAAAACAACTCTTATACCTATTTTCCATAAAACACTTGTTAATAAACATTGGAATTATAGATTGATTCATAAAATTCTTAATCAGATTAACTAGATTCAGCAGTATGAGTACGAGAGGACGTGGACGAGGTACACGCGGCCGTGGTAGAGGCCAAGGTGCTAGGGCTGGATCCTTAGAATCGGGGCATGTGCCTGAAGGCGAGGTGCCAGCATCACCAATGGTAGTAACAGGGTCTCATGACCGAACTGGAGGGGACGATGCTTTGTCCCAAGCAATGTTGTGAGTTTTGGAACGGGTTGCTGGAGCGAGTACTGGGTCAATAGCTCAGGGATCCATTTCTGAGTGACTCCGGTCAAACAGGGTCGAAGTTTTTAAGGGCATCTCTGGTGTAGCCCCGAACGTAGCGGAGTACTGGTTAGAGGCTATGAAGCGAATTATGGATGACCTGGACTGCACAGTAGAACAGAAATTGAAAGGGGCAGTGTCTCTACTGCGAGATGAGGCAGACCAGTGGTGGATCACTGTGAGGGAAGGTACACAAGTGGATCGTATAACCTGGGACTTCTTTAAAGTAGCTTTCCAGGGAAAATATGTCGGGGCTAGTTATGTGGACGCCCAGAGGAAGGAATTTCTGAATTTGGTTCAGGGAGACAAATTCATAGCAGAGTATGAGGCGGAGTTTCTGCACTTGACCCGTTACACTCGGGGTATAGTCGCGATCGACTATGAGCACTGTGTGCGGTTCGAGGATGGTCTGTGGGATGAGCTGCGGGTACTGATAGCTCTGCAGAGAGAAAGAGATTTTGCCAATTTGATTGAGACAGCAAAAATTGCAGAAGAGGTGAAACGTTCTGAGAGACAAAATCGAGATAAGGAAAGGGGCAAGAATAAGAGAGGTTTTGGGTCTTCAGGTTCTTCTGGGGGATTTCAAAAGAGGCCTAGGTTGGATGGGCCAGCTCGAGTTGGGATGCCAGTCGCTGTGGGTCGATTGCAACCTTGCGTGCAGTGTGGGAAAATACATTTGGAGGAGTGCTGGAAAAGATCTAGTGGGTGTTTTAGATGTGGGTCTAAGGATCATCGAATAAAGGACTGTCCTCAGGAGCCTGTTCAGACGCAAATAATAGGTTAGAGGTTTATGCAGCTAGGAAGAGGTGGTCAGCAGCCACCGAGAGGTCGTGGTCCAGCCAGAGGGGGAAATGGGTTAGGATGTAGTCGTGGAGCACCGGGTAGAGGTGCTGGTAATGCGGATAATACAGATGCGAGGCAGCCAGGACTGGTTTATGTTGCTCGACGTCGAGAGGATGGCGACACACCGGACGTCATAACCGATACGTTTCTCATATTTAATGTGCCATTTACAACTTTAATTGATATTGGATCTACACACTCGTATGTTGCTTGTACTGTGTCTGGGACTCTGGGTATACAATTTGAGTTTGTTGATAGGGGAATGTCGGTAATTAGTCCTTTAGGACAATCTGTAGTAGTGAGTAAGTTGTTTAGGAATGTGCCTCTGGAAGTGCAAGGGGTTGTATTCCCGACAGATTTGATGGAACTGCCGTTCGGTGAGTTTGATCTTATACTGGGCATGGATTGGTTAGTGAAACACCGTGCGAACTTGGATTGTGTTGCTAAGTGTATGGTATTAAAGACTCCAGAGGATGAGGAAGTGATTGTGATAGGTGAGAGAAGGAATTATCTGTCCAATGTAATCTCTGCACTAAGGGCTGAGAAGTTGGTGTGTAAAGGTTGTGAAGCGTTCATAGCTTATGTCAACCGACTGATGCTGATAATTTGCCAGTTGAGAATGTCAGGACCGTAAAGGAATTTCCAGACGTATTTCCTGAAGAGCTTCTAAGGTTGCCCCCAAATTGCGAGGTCAAATTTGGCATTGAGCTGTTACCGGAAACGGCTCCAGTGTCTATCGCCTCTTATAGGATGGCACTGAAGGAGCTGGTAGAACTAAAAGTTCAGATCCAAGAGTTATTGGACCGAGGATTTATCAGACCAAGTGTATCACCGTGGGAGCACCGGTATTGTTCGTGAAGAAGAAGGATGGGTCAATGCGTATGTGCATTGATTATCGTCAATCGAACAAGCTAATTGTTAAGAACAAATACCCATTACCAAGGATTGACGATCTGTTCGATCAGCTGCGAGGAGCTTCAGTTTTCTCAAAAATAGATTTAAGATCGGGATGCCATCAGCTAAGGGTTAAGGAGGCAGATATATACAAGACTGCATTCCGAACTCGTTATGGGCATTACGAGTTTTTGGTTATGCCGTTCGGATTAACAAATGCACCCGCCGCTTTCATGGATATGATGAACTGGGTCTTCCAATCCTATTTAGACTGGTTTCTGGTGATATTCATCGATGACATTTTGGTGTATTCAAGAACGGAGGAGGAGCATGATTCACATCTTCGGGTTGTTTTGCAGATATTGAGGGAAAAGCAACTTTACGCCAAATTTAGTAAGTGCGAGCTTTGGCTGAAGGAAGTGACATTTTTGGGGCAGGTTGTATCTGCCGAGGGGATTAGGGTTGATCCTTGAAAAGTTGAAGCTGTATTGGATTGGAAGCCACCGAAGTCAATATCAGAGATCCGAAGTTTTCTGGGGTTGGCTGGATACTACAGGCGGTTCGTTGAGGGGTTTTCTTTGATTGCTGCACCCCTAACTAAGTTGATGTGTAAGGGCGTACAGTTTGTTTGGATGAAAAAGCAGCAAGAGAGTTTTGAGAGACTGAAGAAGATTCTGACTGAAGCACTGGTTTTGATTCAGCCTGAGGCTGGGAGAGAATTCGTTGTCTATTGTGATGCATCACACACAAGTTTGGGTTGTGTGCTGATGTAAGAAGGGAAGGTAGTGGCGTATGCATCTCGTCAACTAAGGCCACATGAGGTGAACTACCCTACTCATGACTTGGAGCTAGCTGCAATGGTGTTCGCACTAAAGATATGGAGACATTACCTGTATGGAGAAAAGTCGATTATCTACACCGATCATAAGAGTCTTAAGTATCTCCTTACCCAAAAAAAGTTAAATCTCAGGCAACAGAGATGGATAGAGTTGCTGAAGGACTACGACTGCTCGATTGAGTATCATCCGGGTAAAGCCAATGTGGCAGCGGATGCACTAAGTCGTAAGGTGGTATCTGATTTGAGAGCAATTTGCTTGTATCAGCATTTATGAGGATGGTAGTTTGTTAGTAGAACTTCAGGTGAAACCGACGTGGGTTAATCAGATTAAAGAGAAGCAGTTATTGGATGAGTCGCTGGATTCACGTTTTCAGCAGGTGAAAAGTGGAGAGACGGTGGATTTTGGGTTGAACAGTGAAGGAATGTTATGTTTTCGTGGAAGAGTTTATGTGCCGAAGGACTCTAAGTTAAGACAGATGATTATGCAGGAGGCGCATAGTAGCCCATACACTATGCATCCCAGTGGAAACAAGATGTACCGAGACCTACGAGAACTGTACTGGTGGCCAGGACTGAAACGTGCAGTTACCGACTTCGTAAGCAAGTGTTTGACATGTCAGCAAGTGAAGGTAGAGCATCAACTGCCTTCGGGATTGCTGCAACCTGTAAAGATTCCACTCTGGAAGTGGGAGAGGGTATCAATGGATTTTGTTAGTGGGCTACCCCTGACGCCTACTAAGAAAGATTCAGTGTGGGTAATCATTGACCGGTTGACTAAGTCCGCGCACTTCATACCAGTTCGCACTGACTACTTGTTACAGAAATTGGCCAAGTTGTATGTGGCAGAAATTGAGAGGTTACATGGGGTACTAGTGTCTATCATCTCAGACAGGGACCCTAGATTCACATCTCGGTTCTGGAAGGCTTTACATGCAACTTTGGTACAAGGTTAAGACTTTAGCACAGCGTTCATCCACAGACTGATGGTCAGTCGGAGAGGGTAATCCAGATTTTGGAAGACATGTTAAGGAGCTGTGCGACTTCAGAGGTAGTTGGGAAGACTATTTACTGTTAGCGGAATTTGCGTAATAGCTACCAATCCAACATTCAGATGACACCCTACGAGGCGTTATATGGTCGTAGGTGTCGTACCCCTACGTGTGGGACAAAATTGGGTGAGCGACGGTTGTTGGGTCTAGAATTGATTTCGAAAACTGAGGCAAAGGTGAAGTTGATTGGGGGTCGGTTGAAAAAAGCTTTCGATAGACAGAAGTCGTATGCAGATCTTAAGCGTAAAGAAATCGAGTACTCGGTGGGAGATTATGTTTTCTTGAAGGTTTCACTGTGGAAAAAGATCTTGAGATTTGGACGGAAGGGCAAGTTAAGCCCTAGGTTCTTCGGGCCTTATCGGGTGTTGAAATGTGTTGGACCAGTCGCATATCAGTTTGAGCTGACCCCTGAGTTAAACCAGATACATAACGTGTTTCACGTTTCTGTTCTGAGGCGCTACCACTCAGATCCTTCTCATATAGTGCCATTCGAAGAAATTGAAGTAAGACCTGATCTTACATTTGAAGAAGAACCGGTACAGATTTAGGATCGTGATGTTAAAGTGTTGACGAGGAAATTCATTCCGTTAGTCAAAGTGTTGTGGCGTAATCATGGTTCGAAGGAAGCCATGTGGGAGTTGGAGGAGGCAATACGACAGCAATACCCTCACCTCTTTTGATCAGGTAAATTTCGAGGCTAAAATTTCTTTAAGGGGATAGAACTGTAACATCCTAAAATTAGGGGTTTGGCATTTTTGCACTATTGCATGTGTTGGGCTTGTTTAGCTTGTTATTTGGGTGTGTTTAGGGGTTCTAGGGAAGCTCGGGTTCAAGCCCAGGCCCTGGGAAAATTTTAGTTTATTGGCTCTTTAGTGGAGAGGGATGTTGGAAGCAAGACTTAAGGAAATTTGTTTGTGTTTTGCTAACACAATGGGGCATATGGCAAGCGGGTTGTGGTGTCAATGAGAGAGCTTTAAGGGAAGGGGTTCGAATCCCACTTGTGTCAAGTCAAGGTTTTTATTTTTGTATTAGCTGGATGCAGGAAGTAGAGTTCGGTTAGAACTCTGCAGGAGAGAGACAAGACTTGGTGAAATGGTTTGAATGGGAGGTGGAGAGTGTTTGGTGGAGCAAAAAGAGGAGAGAATCATGGGGTTGGATGAGTGTAGGGAGTTGGTCGAATATGGGGAGGAGTATAGAGAATTTCGGCCAAAGTTTTTGGCATTTTGAAAGTGCATATTCGGCCAGTTTTAGAGGGGTGTCATTTCTGGCTCAAAGTGCATTTCGGAGAGTGTTTTTTTGGCATTTTCAGCTAGAGCATTTTGGGGTTCTCCTCATTTGGCACTTTTTTGTCTTCTCTTTGTACACTTTTTCTCTCTTCCTTCTTTTCTCTCAAAGGTATCTTTGCCGAATTTGGTTGAGAATTGACTATTCGTACATTTGTTTTCCTTCAACCTTTCTTTTCTTTTCTTAAGCCAAATAGCCACATCTCCTTCTACTTGTTTTCCCTTTAAGTCGTACATCAAACTGTTGGGAGCTTGGGTTCTCTTTTGTGGCCGCACTTGGTAAGCTTTTCATCCACTTTCTTCTTTCTTTCTTTCCTCTTCGCACCATTCTCTTTCTCTGACCAAATGTAACATTCTCTCATTTACTCACTATTTGTTTTCTCCCCTCTCTGCTTAGCATAAACCGAAGCACTTCTCTTATGGTGTAGGCCGATTTTATTTAGGATCAAGCTTACCCTCTTCTCTGCTCATTAAATGTTCGAGTTTTGGGAAGTTTTGGTAAGAGCCGAAACTCTTTGGGGGAGGGACCAACTGCCGCATTTAATTCTTTTGGTTCCTAGTACGCTTCTAACTTCTCCTTTTTATTTTAGTTAGATATAATCAGTGAGGGCGTACGTGCTTAACTCCCTTTGTTCAAGGGATCTGTTTTCACCGGTTATAAGGGTAAGTAGCATTAAACACTATTGGATTTCTTTCTTGTGCTGAGTATGGGTAGATGCTAACCCCTTTTCACCAATCAATTTAGGAGTTATTCACTTTAGCCAGTACAGAAGCAAAACTGACTAGTGGTCACTCGGTTGAAGAAGGTCACATCTTGTGGTAAGTGGTGTTGGTGATTATTCGGATTCAAGTTTTAACTATGCTTTACCGGCGATGAGACTAATGGACTGGGATGCTTTGATCTCATAGGTGCGTAATCTCGAGGGTTCAATCTACACTCGTAATAGGTGTGTAATCTCACACCCCTCTGGATGAATGCTTGCAATGTTCTGTGACTCAGCCGAAAAGCTGGAAAACTGGCAACTATGACCACTCGAGCGTGCGAGCGCTCGTAGTGGTAAACTGAAACACGATTAATGACGATAAGTCGTTAAGAGTGTCGCGAGCACTCGAGCGGAATTGAGGCTGTAATAGGCCTGACCGAGCCGAAACAGGCTGAACGGGCCTAATGGGCTAACAGGCCCAAATGGGCAAAATTGATGGAAAACTATCAAATGATAGATGTGATTGCGAAATCTGAAAAACTGATACCGAAACCATGCGAAATGGGCCACACGAGCGTGTGGGCCCATTTGGGCCTAAAATGGATTTAAGGCCCAATAGTACCTCAGAGACCCAAAAAGGGGTCCCAAGTCGTTCGAGGCGACATTAGGCCTCCAAAAAGGCCAATAAAGGGTAAAATTACCGAAATACCCCTGGAGGGTAAAATTACCGAAACACCCCCGGAGGGTAAATGACCGTTATACCTTTGATTATGGTTGGTTATCATGTATATGCTTTATTTACACTTTTATACGTATGATGCATTGCATTTATGATATGTTGCATGGGTTGGGTTTGATGATCGGAGGAAGTGTATTCTGGTGGCTCTGCCACATTCTATGTAGTGGCTATGCCACGTATATTCTGTTATTCTGGTGGCTTCGCCACAAATTCTGTGATGAGCAGCTCGTCTGTCATTTTGGTGTGTAGGGCTGGGTGGGTTGACTTAATCCCTACAGGTGTGTAAGGTTGGTACGGGGGTGTGTTTGGTTGGATTGGGTTGGGCTGCACTCTCTGTTAGCATTATCATGTTTATAGGGCTAAGGCCCAGATTGTCACCGAATAAGGCATCGGCCCAGTCTGCTTCTATATGGACTCGGACCCAGTTAGTCCTCGTAACTCACCCTTCTACTTTAATCGTGCAGGTGATCCCCAGCGTTAGAGGATTTGGAGCTACGGAGGACTCTGTGGTGGCCATACATCGGAGTACTTCTCACAAAATTTAGTAAATTTCGGTTTAGCTTTATTTTAAGATTATTTATTTTGGGTTAATATTTTGTAATAAGGCCTTTGAAATTTTATTTTTCTTTTAAACTTTCATTTCAGTTATGCTTAAACTATAAATGATTAAACTCTGGGTTTTCCTAAAACGACAATAACTGTTTTCAAAATATCATATTTCTGCAACTCATTGAATCTGATTTCTTTATAAACAAAGTTTTCGAAAATAATAATAACATTTTTACAAGAAAACCATTAAAGCAAATCTGAATTTCACAAACAACAAGGTTCAAAATTTTAAAAAGAATACAAAGTTTTTAACGGACACGTAGCTTTTAAACAACCCTCCTATGTGACATGCCAGATCCGGTCATAATGTCTAGGCCGGGTTTGGGGTGTTACAAACTATTTATGACATGACATACTGCATGGGCTTGGGATTCTGATATGGAGGAAGTAATATACTGGTGGCTCTGCCACATTCACTGTTACTGGCAGCGCTGTTGCGTTATTATTACTGGAAGCTATGCTGCGATATTGGTGTGCTGGCTAGGTGGGTCGATGTTATCCCCACAGGGTGTGTTGGCTGGATTGGGGTGGGTTGCATATACTACACCATACTGATACTGTATTGGGCTTAGGCCCACACTGTTACTGTAATGGGCTAAGGCTAACACTGCACTGTTACTGAATAGGGCTCAGGCCCAGACTGTTACTGCATATATTGTTACTGACTGACTGATAGGGGATTACACACTGAGTTTTCGTAAACTCACCCTTTCTGTTAACTATACAGGTAATCCCCAGCCTTAAATTGGAGCCGCGAAGGACTCGGAGGTGGCCACACGATCGCTGATGATTTGCTTTAGACTTGTTTATTTAAATTTCATATTGGGCTTTTGATTATATAATAAGGCCATTGGTGGATTTAATTTTTAATTGGATTTTGATTTCTTGTTTTAAACTGCTAAACTGATATAAATGAGTTTCAAAATAATAATTGTTTTCAAGAAAAACACGCATTTTAAACTTCAAGGTTTTAATTAGAGAAGCTTTTGCGGTTTTATTCAGTTTAAGAAACCAACGGTAACAAATATGGCAATCGTTTTGATAAGCTATTTTCAAATTGTAATAAATTAATTTGCCAAATTTTCTCGATCAATAAAAACTAAATGGGTTTTAATTTAAATACGGATTTTGTTATCAACAAGTCCAAATTTTGAAAATCACTTCGATGTGACACGTTAGATTTGGTTATAACGTCTAGGCTGGGTTTGGGGTGTTACAATACAGACCTCTTAATTTTATGGCATGTATAGGGACTTAGTTAATTGTGTATGTGTCATTTGATTTGGCCAAATGTGTTGGTTCATAATGGTAATATGATTCATTTTGTATATGGCCATGAGATGTGGCTCATACTGGTTAATGAGTTGTAATGCCTATTTATATGCATGTGCTTATACTAAAGGTTTCATGTGATGTGGTTATGTGTGTTTGGTACAGATGGATTTAGGATGTGTTGATGATAATCGTGGCATGAAAGTTTGATAAGTTTAAGCTAGGCAAAGTATGGTGCCTTATGCATGAATAAGATTATATGAATTTGCTATGATCATGAATTGTTTGATGATGTTTAACTGCTCAATTATGCCATGAAAGATGCCATTGAGGTTGTGTTTAAGTATATGCAAATGAGGGTGCTAAATGGTTTGGTAAATAGCCATTTTCTTGGCCACACGGGCAGAGACACGACCGTGTGTCTCAGCCGTGTGAAGGACATGACCCTGGGACATGGGCGTGTGAAGTCTGCATTTATTTTTTGAAATTTAATTCACCACACAGCCTAATCATACTTGCATGTGACTTGGCCGTGTGACCCTATTTTGTTTATGATTTCATAAACAGAGAGTTACACGGGCTGAGGACGTGGGCGTGTGTGACCACACGACCTACCCATACAGGTGTGTTCCAAGCGACACGGGCATGTGACCCCTGTTCTGATGAAAAATTTTATAAGTCTTCTTGAAGTTTCCTAAGTTCTCGGTTTAGTCCCGAACAGTTCCCAATGATTATTTTGGCCTAGTGTACCCATATAAGGGACGATTTGCATGTGAATGAGTGGTTTTAAATTGAATGAAATTTTATAGCCTGATTTTGTATAAATGTTTATGTTTAAGTCTAGTAATGCCTCGTATCCTGTCCCGGCGTCAGACACGGGTAAGGGGTGTTACACCATATACCATATATACACAACTCAAAAGTATAAAGTAGATGGTTAGATAGTGTGACGTAGACTCTAACGATCCCCGAATCTGAGCTAGCTTTGGATTCACTATAAAACACGGGAAAAACAAACAAAGTAAGCTACAGAGCTTAGTAAGTTTGTACTAATTATATTCAACAATTCATAAAAATACAAATCATCAATTTGAACAAGTTAACGTATAATTCATGATAATATCAAACCTTTCATAAGCTTATTCATATACTTATATGCAAAGTCATAACCTTCTCTATTTGATCTTCATACTTACATATACATACCTGTACAAATTCATAACAAACTCATACATTCCCGTAACACTGTCGAATACTCGATGTTTCGCACACTAAGTGCCAACGCATAGCCGAAGCTATTATAATTTTGCACACTAAGTGCTATATTTAGCCAAAGTTATGTCGAATCACACACTAAGTGCCACAATTAGCCGATTTATCGTCGAACATAAATGTCATCCCGTATATACAATTTATGCAATACCAAAGCATTAAAAGAATAATTATAATAATGCTTATTGCATACGAACTTACCTCGGATGCTAAAACGGCGAATCGAGTCGTTTAGTCGATAACTTTAGTTTTCCCCCGATCCAAGTCCGAATTCCGCTTTTCTTGATCTATATAATATCAAATTCAGCTTATTCAATCACTACTTTATACAATTTAATCAAAACAAGTAATTTGGGCACATTTACACTTTTGCCCCCAAAGTTTCACATTTTTACAATTTAGTCCTTATTTCACAAAAACACAAATTAATGAAACTTAAGACTAACCCATGCTAGCCAAATTACCATAATGCCCCTAGTAGCCCATAATTTGTATTAATTCACACTTTTAACCACCACATCTCACATTTTCTCAATTTAATCCCTTTTTGACATTTTTGTCAAAAATCACTTTAAAAAAACTATTACTCTAAAATTAAACCTTTCAAATCTATCATAAATCATCAAATTAATTAAGCATTCAACAATGGAAACATGAAAAATCTTTAACAATTTTGAAATTTAAGGTACAGGCTAGCTAGAATACAAAGCAACAATCTCAAAAACATAGAAATCATTAAAAATCGAATCAAAATGACTTGCCAATTTAGCTATCAAATGACCGAACCCTAGATGAAATAATATGGCTTCTTTCCTTCTTCTAAATTCGGCTAAGAAGATGAATGCCACCAAATTTTATGTTTTGTTTTTAATTAAAATAACCTTTAATAATCAAATACCAAAATTAACCTTTAAATTAATTCAAAACTTCATTTATGCCATGCCATTATCATCCACTATCACAATAATGGTCTAATTTCTATATACGAATCTTAAACTTAAGGTTCTATAGCTATTTAACACTTTTAGCTAATAGAACATAAGTTTTACACTTTACATGATTTGGTCCTTTTTCTCAAATTGACAAATTAAACAATAAAATTTCTTAACGAAATTTTTACACCAACATAATATCATACTGTAAACATTAAAATAATAATAAAATAAATATTTTGACCTCAAATTTGTGGTCCCAAAACCACTGTTCTAATTTGACTAAAAACGGGCTGTTACAGGATGTACCGAAAATCGCATTCAGAACGAGGTATAGGCATTATGAATTCCTTGTTATGCCTTTTGGATTAACCAATGCTCCTATTGTTTTTATGGACTTAATGAATCGAATCTTATGACCTTATTTGGATAAGTTTGTGGTTATATTTATTGATGACATTTTGATTTATTCTCGAGATGAGTCTGAGCATGCCGAACATTTAAGAATTGTGTTGCAGACTTTGAGAGATAAGAAATTATTTGCTAAATTCAGTAGAAGTGAGTTTTGGCTCCGAAAAGTCAGATTTTTAAGGCATATCGTTTCAGCAAATGGTATAAAGGTTGATCCAAGTAAGATTTCGGCAATTGTTGATTAGAAACTGCCGAGGAATGTATCTGAGGTTAAAAGCTTTTTTGGGCTTAGCAGGGTATTATAAACGTTTTGTCAAGGGATTCTCGATGATTACTACACCTATGACTAGACTATTATAGAAAGATGTTAAGTTTGAATGGTATAAGAAATGCCAAAAGAGTTTTGAACAGTTGAAGGCATTATTGACTGAGGCACCGGTTTTAGTGCAACCAGAGTCGGGAAGAGAGTTTGTGATTTTCAGCGACGCGTCTTTGAATGGTCTTGGATGTGTGTTGACACAAGAGGGCAAGGTGGTAGCTTATGCCTCGAGATAGATGAAGCCGCATGAGAAGAACTACTCGACGAACGATTTGGAGTTGGCTGTCATTATGTTTGCTTTAAAGATTTGGAGACACCATTTATTCGGGGAGAAGTGCCATATCTTTACCGATCACAAGAGCTTAAAGTACTTGTTGACTCAAAAGGATTTGAACTTACGGCAACGGAGATGGCTTGAGCTGTTGAAGGACTACGAGTTGGTAATCGATTATCATCCGGGAAAGGTGAATGTAGTCGCCGATGCTTTAAGTAGGAAATCTTTGTTTTCTTTGAGAGTAATGAAGATGCGATTGACTTTATTTGATGATGGTTCGATTCTAGTTGAGTTAAGAGCTAGACCGGTATTTCTTCAGCAAATTTGCGAAGCTTAAAAGTGTGATACAGAACTTCAAGCTAAGAGAGCTCAGTGCGAATCGAATAGTGATTCAGATTTTCAAATCGGGGCTGATGATTGTTTGATGTTCCGAGGTAGGATTTGTGTACCAAGAGATAATGAGCTTATTCAGAAAATTCTTTATGAGGCACATAGTGGTTGTCTGTCTGTTTATCAGGAAGTACGAATATGAACAACGATTTGAAGAAACTGTATTGGTGGTCATGTATGAAATGAGATATCTCCGAATTTGTATCGAAATGTTTGATTTGTCAACAAGTAAAGGCCGAACATCAAGTACCTTCAGGTTTACTTCAGCCAGTAATGGTACTCGAGTGGAAATGGGACAGAATTACGATGGATTTTGTAGCGGGTTTGCCTCTGACTCCGGAAAAGAAAGATGTCGTTTAGGTCATTGTTGATAGATTGACGAAATTGGCTCATTTTATTCCAGTATGTATCGACTATTCACTTGATAAGCTAGCTGAATTATATGTTGCTAAAATTGTTAGATTGCACGGAGTGCCTATTTTTATTATTTCGGATAGAGATCTGAGATTTACGTCTCGATTTTGGAAAAAGTTGCAAGAAGCTTTGGGTACAAAATTGAACTTTAGTACCACATTTCATTCGCAAATCGACGGGCAATCTGAGAGAATGATTCAGGTTCTCGAAGATATGCTTCACTGTTGTGTTTTAGAGTTCGAAGGTAATTGGGAAAATATCTACCTTTAGTCGAATTTGCTAATAACAACAGTTTGCAGTCGAGAATAAAGATGGCGTATGAGGCATTGTATGGCCGCAAGTGTCGAACTCCATTGTACTGGACCGAGCTCCATGAGAGACAGATCCATGGAATTATTTTGGTTAGAGAAACCGAAGAAAAAGTAAAAGTGATTTGTGATTGTTTAAAAGCAGCTTCGGATAGACAGAAATCATACGTGGATCTGAAACGAAAAGAGATTGAATTTCAAGTCGGTAATAAGGTATTTCTAAAAGTGTCTCCGTGGAAGAAAATCCTTAGATTCGGCCACAAGGGTAAACTGAGTCCGCACTTTATTGGTCCGTATGAAGCTATTGAAAGAATAAGGCCAGTGACATATCGGTTGGCTTTACCAGTAGAGCTCAAAAGGATCCACAATGTGTTTCATGTTTCTATGTTGCGCCGTTATCGATCAGATCCTTTGCAAATAATTTCACCGACAGAGGTTGAGATTCGACCCGATATGACTTATGGTGAAGAACCGATCAAGATTTTAGCTCAGGAAGTTAAACAGTTGAGAAATAAAAGCATAGCCTTAGTTAAAACTTTGTGGCAACAACACGGGGTCAAAGAGGCTACGTGGGAACCCGATGAAGTTATTAGAAAATAGTACCCAAACCTCTTTTCCAGTAAGATTTTCGAGGACGAAAATCCCTAAAGGGGGAGAGTTGTAATAGCTCGATTTTGGGCCTAGTCGGAACAGTGGTTTTGGGACCACAACTCCGATGCAATAAAATTTATTTTTATTATATTTTTATGATCTACAATTTTATGGAATGATTTCGTGAAAATTTCGTTCGAAAAATTTGACATTTGGGCACTCAATTTAGTTAAAGGGACTAAATTCCAAAAAGTGCAAAATGTGAGTTATATATGTTAAAGTTGTCCAATTGCTACGAGATCCTTAAATGGTAATTAGACCATCATGCTTTTGTATGGACAAAAATGGGCATGGTTAGTGAAAATTTTCAAAGTTTAGGTGAAGGGCATTTTGGTAATCTAGTAAATAAAGCCAAAATAACTAAATAAAAGTCTTCGTCATCATCAATTTAGTCCCCCATGGCCGAATAATGCAAGAGAAGACATGGCTAGGGTTTTGGCCACTTTCAAGCTCGATTGTAAGTTCGTTCTAGCCACGTTTTTAATGATTTTTATGTTTTCGAGATCCTTGTAACCTAATCTAGCTTTTCCAAAGACTATTTTGAAGTATTGTCAAAGTCTCAAATTTCACCCATGATAGATATTTGTGTATTTGATGCTAATGGTAGAAAATGTATGTTTGGTGTTAGATAAACAACATTTACTAGGTGATTTTTGATGAAAATGTCAAAAAGGACTTACTTGTAAAAGTTGAAAAATAAGTAGTAGAAGTGTGATTTAATTAAAAATGTAGGCTGTTATGAGTATGAAAATGGTTCGGTTAAGCTTGGGCTTTGAAGAAATTGACTATATTTTATTTTACGAGCCTAGGGACTAAAGTGTAAAAAGTTGAAAAGTTAAGGGCAAAAATATAATTTGATATTATAAATCAAGAAAGACGAGGTTCTAACCTAGACTGGGGAAAGAACAAAGTTGTGGACTAAATCGAACAATTATCCATTTTGTACCGAGGTAAGTTCGTATGTTAAAGATAAGCTTTAGAATAATTGTATTTAGATGCTTTAATATTGCATGAATTGTATGTTGATTTTGTGAATGAGTATAGTTCTACGAACGAGTCCGAAGACGAATTGGTAAGCAAGAAATCTCGTATGAACCTTAGGAATAGGTTAGGATACAAGTAACATGTCACTAGGGTCATTATGTGTTATCTAATTATGTGATCCGTGTGCTGGTCTCGTACGTCCTACCGGTGGCTGAGTATGCCGGCATATGTTGCGGATACTTGGTAGCTTCTGTGAGCAGCACTGTGTAGCTACGTCTTGACTAATAACTTGTGTGAGCAGGCCCGTCGATAGCTCAAGAGCAAGCAATTATGTGATATGAAACTTTGGTAGCTTTGGCTACATATGTGGCACTTAGTGTGCAAAGTTTCTCGAGTATCTGACATTGTTATTCCGAGTGGTTCACAGGTATGTCAAAGATTAAAGTGTGTGTACATTCATTTTGAGATGGCTTAGGTATGTATGTAAAGCTTATGCTTATCAGATGTGTGAAATGATGAATATGAGGTAAGTTTTATGATGGGATAGATTGTGATTATGAAACTATGGTAGGTTCACAGTTAATTATGTTATGTTATTTGAATGTTATGTGCATGATAAGGTTGCTTATTTCTTGCATACAAGCTTTCTAAGCTATATAGCTTACTTCGTTTATTTTCCATGTTTTTATAGTGTCTCCAAGCTAACTCAGAATCGGAGATCGTCAGAGATTCAGATCACACTATCAAACTCTCATTTTGGGTATTAATGGTCTTAGCATTTTGAATGTATGGCATGTATAGGAACTTGGTCATTTTGTTATATGTGTCATTGGTAATGTGGCCAAATGTTTTGGCTTATAATGATTAATGATTTCATTTTGTATATGGTCATAAATGATGGCTGATATTGGTATAAGTATATTCATATGATGATGCCTTTCATGAATGTGGAAACTTGCATGATTTGAGTTGATAAACATGCGATGTTTATGTATGATAGATGTAGCATGTGAATGATGTGTGGATGTCTTGGTTTTGGATGTTTTGGTTGCCTAAGTATACCATGAATTGTGCCATTGAATTGGTGTAAGTGTAGGTGTAAATGAAGGTGAAAATTGGCTTGGTAAATAGCCTTATTTTTGTCCACACGGGTAGACACACAGGCGCGTGCCTAGGCCGTGTGTGACACACGGTCCGCCCCATGGGCATGTGTTTTGGTAGTGTGTGTAACACCCCAAACCCGGTCTAGACATTACGACCAGATCTGGCATGTCACAGGGAAAGGTTGTAAAAAGGGACTTTGGAATTTAAAGAAAAATCGTAACTTTGAAATTTGTCATTTTAGGTGATCTTATAAAACAGAGGTTTGTAGTTTTAAGAAAAAATTTCTGAGATTGAGTTAATCGAAAGTTTGTTCTCTTTGTTGACATTTGTGAGAAAACAGTTGTTTATGCTACGTATGTTTTGAAATCTCCAATTTAGCTTTAAAGTTAATATATATAATAATGTCATATCATAAGTAAATAATAATAAAATAAAGCAAATATTAATTTTAGGAGGCCTTATTACATAACATTATCCCCAATTAAAAGTAATTATATAAAAGAAACGAGTTTACGAAAAAGACATTTTATGGCCTCCACGAGTCCGCCTCGGCTCCCAGATACACGATCTATTGATTCCCTGCAAGTTAAGCAGAGGGGTGAGTCACCAAGACTCAGTGTGTAATTCCCCTTGTATCACATAAACGGCTTTAAGCCCACGATCGCACATTGGGCCTTAGCCCACACAAGATGGCATACAAAAGATATGAATGTAATGTGTCCCAAACCAACCTAATTTTTCCGTCCTCTACACGCCACCCATACCAGCCCAACACACCGTGGGGATTTCTACAATCAACCCTCCATCCGCTACACGCCATATATGTGGCACCAAGCCACTCGTGGTTCCAGACCACCGTGATACTAGATCACCGTGACAGAGTCACTATTAACATATGTGGGGCCAACCCACCGTGGTACCAAACCACCATGACAATCCCTGATGAATGTATGTGGTGCCAACCCACTGTGGCACCAAACCACTGGGACGAGTCACTAAATCGTACATACGTGGTATTAAACCACCGTGGCACCAAGCCACCAAGACATGGTCACTAAATCAGATATATGTGAGGCCAACCCACTTGTGGTACCTAACCACCGTGACAGTCTCAAATTCTTCCCCCTTTTACATCATAATCCAATCCCATGCATAACATACATATCATAATGAATGCAACATGTTATCAAGCAAAGTAATAGATTACCACATACATCCATACTCATAAAGGGAATGTTAAAGTCATGTACCTGGCATCCCTAGCTTTACCCACAAGGGTATTACGACTGTCTACACAGTCTTTCCGGATTTTCAGCCCATACAGTTAATAACACAAACTAATAACAGAGTGTGGAATTTACACACCTGATTACACGCAATATTAAGCTTTCTATGTCAACACTATCGCTAGCAGGGACGACTGCTATCTGCCTACTATTCTGTTCTGAAGCCGGCCCACAACCCGGTGGCCAGTCTCGAATAGCAGACACCATGCGCTTTTTGAACTTAGGGGCTGGGATTGCGGGTCCAACCCCTTCCTTCGTTTGGCTGGCATTTGATTCCATAAAACGATCTTGATCAGAAGATCCTATAATGAAATAGTGCTTGTTTAACAAAACATTGGGTTAAGGCAGCGAATAACGAACGAAGAACCCGATCAAATAACTAGAGAGAAAAACCTTACCTTAACAATAGAAACTGAGGGCTAGCAGACTTGGATTAAGAAGCTGATTAAATCCCTACATGGTCCTAAATCAGCACCGATCCAAATAAATAAACTAGAAGAAGTGACCTTTCGGCCAAACACCAATTACCAAGGCCCTTTTCACAACTTGCCACCCGAAAGAGATGTTGAATCTACTGCCTTCTACAATCGGCCAAAGCACCCCAAAGTTCCAAAGTTAGCATCTTGATTAAATCGACTGATAAGGAAAAGAAAGAGTCGGAAGAGATGAAGAAGGCTTACCACTAAACAGGAAGAATCCGATTGAGAGAGATAGGAAGATGAGTAGCAGCGATCCACTGCAAACAAGAATCGAATGAAGAGATACGAATACCAGAGAGATTCGGCTAACAAGCAAATAAGAACTACCCAGAAAAGATGATAAGTTTCGGCTTAAGAAAAGAATAGAGATAGAAGATGGAACACTAGGAAGTGATATAGTGTTTTCAGTTGTGAAGATAAAGGAAATGGGAAAAGAGAAAGAGGATTTTCGGCAAGGCTTAGATGGTTTCGGCTTAGAGGAAAAAGAAAGAGAATGGGAAAAATGCACTAAGGTTCGGCTAAGAAGAAATTGAAGCAAAGAAATGCACGAATGGTCTTCTCAAATTCGGCCAAAGATTCAAAGAAGAAAAGAAGAAAAGTTTGTTAACACTTTAGGCATACAAAGAATATGGACTGAAGGAGAAAAGAAAAAGAGCTCAAAAGGTTTTAGCACAAATCAGACTCACACCCTCCTAATGACCGAATTTTCTCTAGAAAACCAAAGAGAAGCCTAAGTCCCCAAAATGTTTTTTTCGGCACACCCCTCTCCTAGGACAAACCGAAATTCTCCCCCTTTCCAACATTCAAAATTCGGCCAACAACCCAACAAGCCACTCCTCCCTTGTTCAGGTCCTACTTTTACTCCCATTCACCCATTTGAAATAGTTGACCAATTCAAATCCCCCCATCACCTCCTAGCCACTCATTTCAAACTCTTTGACTCATTCCACCAACCACCCTGAAGAGTCCCCTTGGGAGCCACCTCCTTATCTTCCTGACGCAAAAAGAGAGCTTCCAAGTGCTGCCAATGGGACTTGAACTCCTTCCCTCAGCTGCCCCTTGTTGACGCAACCCTCCTAGGTCTCTAAGTGGCATCACTTGCCACCTTACCACATCACTCCTTGTGTCAACAAAACACAAGAAAATACCATTAAGTCCTGACTCAGCTGGCTCTCCCTAACAGGCCTTAAAAACAAAAATTTTACCAAGGCCCTGGCTTAACCCCGGGCCTTCCCTGGACCCCCAAACACACCAAATTAACACACAGAGCATAGCATACACACACACAACACACATTAAATGCAGAACCCCAATATCCATGATGTTAAAGTTCTGCCCCTGTAAAGAAATTCCGGCCTCGAAATTTTACCTGATCAGAAGAGATGAGGGTATTACTGTCGCATCACATCCTGTGGTCCCACGTAGCTTCCTTTGAACCGTGATTCTGCTACAACACCTTAACCAATGGAACCTACTTCCTTCATAATACCTTAACATCACGATCCAAGATCTGAACTGGTCCCTCTTCAAAGGATAGATCAGGCCTTACTTCGATCCTCCACTGGCACAATATGAGATGGATCCGAATGGTAGGTCTTAACATCAAAACATGAAACACATCATGAATCTGACTTAATTCGTAAGGTAGCTTGAGCTGATAAGCTACCGGTCCCACACGCTTCAACACACGATAAGGCCCGATGAACCTGGGGCTCAACTTACCCTTCTGTCCAAACCTTAGAACTTTCTTCCACGGTGAAACCTTTAAGAAAACCTGGTCACCTACTGCAAATTCTATGTCCTTACGCTTCAGATCAGCATAGGACTTCTGCCTGTCAGAAGCTTCCTTCAACCGAGTCCGAATCAACTTAACCTTGTCCTCCGTTTCAGAAACCAATTCTGGACCCAATAACTGTCGCTCACCCAACTCTGTCTAGCAAGTAGGAGTGCGACACTTCCAACCATACAACGCTTCATACGGTGCCATCTGAATACTAGACTGATAGCTGTTGTTGTATGCGAATTCAGCCAACGGTAGAAACTCTTCCCAACTACCCCTGAAGTCAATGACACAGCCCCTCAACATATCTTCCAAGATCTGAATTACCCTCTCAGACTGTCCATCAGTCTGTGGATGAAACGCTGTACTGAAATCCAATCTTGTACCCAACGCTTGATGTAACGCCTTCCAGAACCTCGACGTAAACCTGGGGTCTCTGTCTGATATGATAGACACTGGTACCCCATGCAACCTTACAATCTTTGCTACATGCAGCTTAGCTAATTTTTGTAGAGAGTAGTCAACACGAACCGGTATGAAATGAGCGGACTTCGTCAATCGATCAACAATCACCCATACCGAATCCTTCTTAGTAGGCTTATGAGGTAGCCCACTTACGAAGTCCATTGTGATCCTTTCCCACTTCCACTGCGGAATTTTCACCGACTGCAATAACCCCGAAGGCAACTGATGTTCTGCTTTCACTTGTTGGCAAGTCAAACATTTACCCACAAACTCGGTAATCTCTCGCTTCAAACCAGACCACCAAAACTGTTCACGCAAATCTTGATACATCTTACTCCCTCCAGGATGCATAGCATATGGGCTACTATGCGCTTCCTGTAGAATCTTACGTGTCAACTCAAGATCTTTTGGCATACAAGTCTTTCCTCAAAAACATAATACCCCATCACTATTCACACTGAAATCCGTTATCCCATCTCCTGCCACTAACTGAAACTTTGCACTTAATGACTCATCAGCTAGGTGCTTCTCCTTAATCTGATTAACCCAAGAAGGCTTCACTTGAAGTTCAGCTAGTAGACTTCCATCATCGTATAAGCTGAGATGAGCAAACATTGCTCTCAAGTCAGCGATCACCCTACGACTTAATGCATCCGCCACCACATTAACTTTACCCGGGTGGTACTCGATCGAGTAATCATAATCTTTTAACAGTTTGATCCATCTCCGCTACCTTAAATTCAACTCCTTCTGGGTAAGGAGATATTTTAGGCTCTTGTGATCTGTATAAATAACGGACTTTTCCCCATACAGATAATGCCTCCAGATCTTCAAAGCAAACACTACTGCAGCCAATTCCAGATCATGCGTGGGATAATTCACCTCATGCGGTCTCAACTACCGTGACGCATATGATACCACCTTCCCTTCCTGCATCAACACACATCCCAACCCTGTGTGCGACGCATCACAATAAACAACAAACTCTTTCCCGGCCTCAGGCTGTATCAATACTGGAGCCTCAGTCAAGATCCTCTTCAGCTTTTCAAAACTCTCCTGTTGCTTATCAGACCAAACAAACGGTACCCTTTTCCGCAACAACTTGGTTAATGGTGCCGCAATTAATGAGAACCCATCAACAAACCTTCTATAATACCCAGCCAGACCAAGAAAGCTCCAAATTTTAGCCACAGACTTAGGCGGCTTCCAGTCCAACACAGCCTCAATTTTCTAGGGATCAACCCTAATCCCCTCAGCAAACACCACATGGCCCAGAAAGGTAACTTCAATTAGCCAAAATTCACACTTACTGAATTTGACGTACAGCTGTTTCTCCCTCAGGATTTGTAAGACCACTCGAAGATGAGAATCATGCTCATCCTTCGATCTTGAATAAACCAGGATATCGTCTATAAATACCACAACAAACCGGTCTAGATAGTGTTGGAATACCCGGTTCATCATGTCCATAAACGCTACTGGTGCATTCGTCAACCCAAACGGCATCACCAGGAACTCATAGTGACCATAACGAGTCCGGAAAGCCATCTTATGAATATTCGCTTCTTGACCTTAAGCTGATGATATCCTGACCTCAAATCTATCTTCGAGAAGACTGAAGCCCCCTTCAGTTGATCGAACAAATCATCAATCCTTGGCAGTGGGTATTTATTCTTGATGGTCAACTTATTCAACTGACGGTAGTCAATGCACATACGCATTGATCTGTCCTTCTTCTTAACGAATAGCATCGGCGCTCCCCACGGTGACACACTCGGCTGGATAAAACCCCGATCCAACAGTTCCTGAATTTGGGCTTCCAATTCCACCAACTCCTTTGGCGCCATTCTATATGCGGCAATAGACACGGGCGCTGTCCCCGGAAGTAGATCAATACCGAACTCCACCTCGCGACTCAGAGGTAACCCTGGTAGCTCTTCTGGGAAAACATCAGAGAATTCCTTCACCGTTCTAACCTCCCCTACAGTTAGCTTCTTGGCCTCCAGAGCACAAACAAAAGTTATGAATGCCTCACATCCTTTTCTCACCATTCTTTCAGCCTTTAAAGCAGATACTACATTAAACAAGTAGTTCCTCCTTTCACCTATCACTACCACCTCATCATCCTCAGGAGTCCTTAACACCATGCGCTTGGCAGCACAATCCAAGTTTGCTCTATACTTCACTAGCCAGTCCATACCTAAGATTAAATCGAACTCCCCGAACGGCAGTTCCATCAGATCAGCTGGGAAAACCATCCCTTGAACCTCTAAAGGCACCTTCCTAAAGAGTTTATTCATTACTACAGATTGTCCTAAAGGGCTAAGTACAGTCATCTCCCTAGAAGCAACCTCAGAGTCTATGTTCAGAGTTCCCTATATAGTACTAGCAACATAAGAATGTGTTGATCCAATATCAATCAATGTAATATAAGGCAACCCATAAATAAGAAACGTACCGGTTATGACGTCCAGTGCATCGACCTCCTCGCGACGCCTAACCGCATAGACCAACCCAGGCTGTCTTGCATCTGTGTTCCCAGCACCTCGACCCGGTGCCCCACGTCCACGACCATAACCATTACCTCCCCTGGCCAGACCACGACCTCTCTGTGGCTGCTGACCACCTCTACCAGGCTGTACATAGTTCTGACCCACTGGTCGTGCTCTGCCCAACTCCTGTGGATAGTCTCTTACCCGATGATCAGTAGACCCACACCTGAAGCATCCTCTATTACTCGTCCAACACTCACCTAAATGAAATTTACCACATCGAGCACACCTCTGAGGCTGATCATCAACAACAGGCCTCGCAACACGACTCGGCCCATCCAACCTAGGCCTCTTCTGAAAACCCCCAGCTGACCCTGACGATCCAAAATTCCTTTTATTTCTACCTCTATCCCTATCCTGATTCTGCTTTTCAGACCACTTCACTTCCTCGGCTATCTTAGCTTTTTCCACTAAAATAGCAAATTCTCTTTCTCGCTGCGGAGCTATTAGCATATGTAACTCATCCCTCAGACCATCCTCAAATCGAACACAATGCTCATGGTCTGTGGCAACAATACCCCGGGCATAACGGCTTAGACGTAAGAATTCTGCCTCATACTCGGCCACCGACTTATTCCCCTGAACCAAATTTAGAAATGCCTTACGCTGCACGTCCACATAACTTGATCCAATGTACTTCCCCTAGAATGCTGCCTTGAAGAAATCCCAGGTAATACGGTCAGCCGCTGTACCATCCCTGACTGTAAGCCACCACTGATACGCCTCGTCCCAAAGAAGGGACACAACTCCTTTCAACTTCTCCTCCTCCGTAAGGTTAAGATCATCCATAATACGCTCAACTGCTTCTAGCCAATACTCAGCTACATTAGAAGCTACGCCAGAAACGCCCCTAAACATTTCCGCTCCATTGGCTCGGAGTCGTTCAGACACAGATTTTCGAGCCCCCAAACCCGCGCTCCCTCTAGGAACTCTCTCCAATACACGTAACATCGCTTGAGACACAGCATCGTCTCCGCCTGTTTGATCCTGAAATTTTGCTTCCGCAACTGGCGGTGCTGGCGCATCATTTCCCGACCCATGTCCTGATTCCGAAGGCTCAAGCCCAACACCTCGGTCTCTACCACGGCCGCGTCCAACACGTCCACGTCCCCTAGTACTCATAGCTTCCGATACGACTTAGCCTGATTAAGAATTTTTATGAATTAGTATTTTCTTTCACTTGTTTAATACCAAGCAATCTTATGAAAAAATAGTATTAGAAAGTGATTCTCGTAGATCTATCCCTAGAGGTTTCAGTCTCTAAAGTTTGGATCTCTTACTACTAGTAATCATAACACAACAAAATCATTCATGCAGAAACAACCAATGCTTAGAATACTTACCGCGTGGATCTGATGCCGGTAGACTCGGGTGCCATACTCCAAACTAAACATTTCCTTAAATAATATTTTAAATCGACTTTATAAAACGTTATTGAACCCATCTCACAGCCGAGTTTTGCAACCTAGGCTCTGATACCAAAATTGTAACACCCCAAACTCGGTCTAGACGTTACGACCAGATCTGGTATGTCACAGGGAAAGGTTGTAAAAAGGGACTTTGGAATTTAAAGAAAAATCGAAACTTTGAAATTTTTCATTTTAGGTGATCTTATAAAAACATAGGTTTGTAGTTTTAAGAAAAATTTTCGAGATTGAGTTAATCGAAAGTTTGTTCTCTTTGTTGGCATTTGTGAGAAAACGGTTGTTTATGCTACGTATGTTTTGAAATCTCCAATTTAGCTTTAATGTTAATATATATAATAATGTCATATCATAAGTAAATAATAATAAAATAAAGCAAATATTAATTATAGGAGGCCTTATTACATAACATTATCCCCAATTAAAAGTAATTATATAAAAGAAATAAGTTTACGAAAAAGACATTTTATGGCCTCCACGAGTCCGCCTCGGCTCCCAGATCCACGATCTATTGATTACCTGCAAGTTAAGCAGAGGGGTGAGTCACCAAGACTCAGTGTGTAATTCCTTTTGTATCACATAAACGACTTTAAGCCCACGATCGCACATTGGGCCTTAGCCCATGGCATACGAAAGATATGAATGTAATGTGTCCCAACCCAACCTAATTTTTCCGTCCTCTACACGCCACCCGTACCAGCCCAACACACCGTGGGGATTTCTACAATCAACCATCCATCCGCTACACGCCATATATGTGGCACCAAGCCACTCGTGGTTCCAGACCACCGTGATACTAGATCACCGTGACAGAGTCACTATTAACATACGTGGAGCCAACCCACCGTGGTACCAAACCACTGGGACAAGTTACTAAATCGTACATACGTGGTATTAAACCACCGTGGCACCAAGCCACCGAGACATGGTCACTAAATCAGATATATGTGGGGCCAACCCACTTGTGGCACCTAACCACCGTGACAATCTCAAATTCTTCCCCCTTTCACATCATAATCCAATCCCATGCATAACATACATATCATAATGAACACAACATGTTATCAAGCAAAGTAATAGATTACCACATACATCCATACTCATAAAGGGAATGTTAAAGTCACGTACCTGGCATCCCTAGCTTTACCCACAAGGGTATTACGACTGTCTACACAGTCTTTCTGGCTTTTCAGCCCATACAGTTAATAACACAAACTAATAACAGAGTGTGGAATTTACACACCTAATTACACGCAATATTAAGCTTTCTATGTCGACACTATCGCTAGCAAGGGCGATTGCTATCTGCCTACTATTCTATTCTAAAGCTGGTCACAACCCGGTGGCCAGTCTCGAACAGCAGACACCGCGCGCTTTTTGAACTTAGGGGCTGGGATTGCGGGTCCAACCCCTTCTTTTGTTTGGCTGGCATTTGATTCCATGAAACGATCTTGATCAGAAGATGCTATAATGAAATAGCGCTTGTTTAACAAAACATTGGGTTAAGGCAACGAATAACGAATGAAAAACCCGATCAAATAACTAGAGAGAAAACCCTTACCTTAACAACGGAAACTGAGGGCTAGCAGACTTGGATTAGGAAGCCGATTAAATCCCTACATGGTCCTAAATCAACACCAATCCAAATAAATAAACTAGAAGAAGTGACCTTTCGGCCAAACACCACTTACCAAGGCCCTTTTCACAACTTGCCACCCGAAAGAGATGTTGAATCTACTGCCCTCTATAATCGGCCAAAGCACCCCAAAGTACCAAAGTTAACATCTTGATTAAATCGACTGATAAGAAAAAGAAAGAGTCGAAAGAGATGAAGAAGGCTTACAACTAAATAGGAAGAATTCGATTGAGAGAGATAGGAAGATGAGTAGCGGCGATCCACTACAAACAAGAATCGAATGAAGAGATACGAATACCAGAGAGATTCAGCTAACAAGCAAATAAGAACTAGCCATAAAAGATGATAAGTTTCGGCTTAAGAAAAGAATAAAGATAGAAGATGGAACATTAGGAAGTGATATATTGTTTTCGATTGTGAAGATAAAGGAAATGGGAAAAAAGAAAGAGGAGTTTCGACAAGGCTTAGATGGTTTCGGCCTAGAGGAAAAAGAAATAGAATGGGAAGAATGCACTAAGGTTCGGCTAAGAAGAAATTGAAGCAAAGAAATGCACGAATGGTCTTCTCAAATTCGGCCAAAGATTCAAAGAAGAATAGAAGAAATGTTTGCTAACACTTTCGGCATACAAGGAATATGGACTCAAGGAGAAAAGAAAAAGAGCTCAAAAGGTTTTAGCACAAATCGGTACTCACACCCTCCTAATGACCGAATTTGCTCTAGAAAAGCAAAGAGAAGACTAAGACCCCAAAATGTTTTTTTCGGCACACCCCTCTCCTAGCACAAACCAAAATTCTCCCCCTTCTAACATTCAAAATTCGGCCAACAACCCAACAAGCCACTCCTCCCTTGTTCAGGTCCTACTTTTACTCCCATTCACTCATTTGAAATAGTTGACCAATTCAAATCCCCCCATCACCTCCTAGCCACTCATTTCAAACTCTTTGACTCATTCCACCAACCACCCTGAAGGGTCCCCTTGGGAGCCACCTCCTTAGCTTCTTGACACAAAAAGAGAGCTTCCAAGTGCTGCCAACGCGACTTGAACTCCTTCCCTCAGCTGCCCTTTGTTGACGCCACCCTCCTAGCTCTCTAAGTGGCGTCACTTGCCACCTTACCACATACTCCTTGTGTCAACAAAACACAAGAAAATACCATTAAGTCCTGTCTCAGCTGGCTCTCCCTAAAAGACCTTAAAAACAAAAATTTTGCCAAGGCCCTGGCTTAACCCCGGGCCTTCCCTGGACCCCCAAACACACCAAATTAACACACAGAGCATAGCGTACACACACACAACACACATTGAATGCAAAACCCCAAAACCCAGGATGTTACAGTGTGTCTCTTGTACCTTAATTTTGAGAAACAAATGTCAAAAATTGAGCACACGGGTAGAGACAAGGACGTGTGTCTCTACCGTGTGTGCTACACGGCCTTGAACACGGGCATGTACCCTTGTCGTGTGAAGTCTGCACCTATTTTATGAAAAATTATCAAAATTAAATTGACCACATGGCCTAGCACACGAGCATGTGGCACGGTCGGTGGCACAAGTCAGAGAGCACCCTAATTTGAACATGGTCTGAAGCACGAGCGTGTCCCAGGGTCACACGGGCATGTCCCTTGGACCACACGGGCATGTGAGCCCTGCAGTCAATAAAATTTTTCTAAGTTTTGTAAAAATTTTCTTGAGTTCTTGGTTTAGTCCCGAACCACTTTCGATGCATGTTTTGGGCCTCGTAGGCTCGTATAAGGGACTTTATGATTGAATATGAATGATTTTAATTTGGACGCAAATTTATGACTCGAAATTGTATGAATGCTTGTGTTATAAGTCCGGTAATGCCTCGAACCCTGTTCCGGCGTTGAATACAGGTAAGGGGTGTTACATTTATACGTGTTGTGATATATGCTAAAATAATCATTTGATTTATGTGATAAATGTGTAGTAGTATAAACGGATTATGATTAAAAGAGTGAAATATGATATTAGACTTAAATATGTTATGAATATATGACATGTCTGCTTAGTCTATGCATAATGACTTGTTTGAGTAGTGCATTTAGTTTTAGTTCAATTGGCATGGGTATGTAGTTGCTTTGCAATTTATCGTTTAAATATGATCTTATATGTTGTGATAATACAATAAGAGACGAATGCTTTAATTATAGTATGTTAAATGAGTTGATTTTAGTTACATGAAAATGTTAGTATGTTCTCATAGTAAATTGTGTATGTAATTGTGAATTGGGTTGTTTTCATATAACTTATGAATGCCTATGAATATATAAGTTAAACTTGTGAGTTATTAAGGTATGTATATTTTGTTTTAGTCTTGACAAATTATTTTTAAATGAATTAATGAAGCATGAACATGTGATTCTGACTCGAACGGAATATGGTTGTGAATGTGTTTTACTATGCTCTTGATTAACCTTTGATATTGTATGCACATTGTTGTTACTCTCACAATTCACTGAGCTTGTTAAGCTCACCCACTCCCTTCTTAAACTTTGCAGATTAGTTGTGTGCCGGTGTGAGCGGTGTGGCTTTCTGAAGGGTGATCCAAGCAAGTCTTTTCTTTTAGTAGGTGTTTAATCATTGATTATGTTATGGGGAGTAAAGCAATGTGGTGGACATATGTTGATATTTGCTATGTTATTATGGTGGTTACTTTAGAGTTAATCCTTTTAAGATTTATGGGACTTGGTGCTAAATTAATAGTCTGATCATATATGTGTTATGATGATTTTTAGGAGTTATAATTGTTGCATATTGATTCGGTATAAGTATAGACGATTAGAATGCTCACATATGTTGTATTGTTTTGGTCTGAAGCAGGGGTATCGATATTTGTGTTTGAAAAATGATACCTCTAAAAATCTTGAAGTGTAGGAAGTCAGTCTTGCCAATTGGTATCGATACCTTGGCCCGAATATCGATACTCGAAGGTGAAATTATCGATACTTGTTCAGTGGTACCGAAATTTTCTGATAGTTGGGTTTTTTATTGAGAAACAGTAAGCTAGTTTGGTACCAATTTTCCTGGCGGTCTCGATACCAGTAGAAAGAATTATCCTTACCACATGCATAGTATCGATACATACGTGAGATATTTGTAAAAATTGCTAAATAGTCCTAAAGCATGATTACTTGATGTTATAAGCTCATTTGAATTATAATTAACGTGTCCTATTAATAATCATCATGTGTTTGTCATAAAACTTATATGAATGTTAAAATGGAAGATGTTTTATTTACTATGAGCTTTCTACTTGATGTATGTGACATGAGACGGGGGTGTGACATTCCGTATTCGGGCTTGGCGACTAGGTCAGGTACGGGGTGTTACAGTTCTTGCCGACTCAATATTTTAGTGGACATATCGGAAGATCTTGTCGGGATATTGACTAGTTGATTGGCAAGGAAGCCCAAGAAGATAGTTGATCATGATTACCAAAGAGAGCTAATCACCCATGCCTAGATTTGATATATATTCGATTATTTGATTTCTAGTTTTTCATTTATTTACTTTTATTATAAATTTTCAAAATCCTTTTTTTTAATTCTTCGTATTATAATTCGATTAAAGTACTAGTTAGATCTATTCATGCTTAAGTTAGAATTAATTTAGTACTCGTCTCCCTTGGGTACGATCCTCAGAGTATTTACCTATTCCATTGTAACTATATTACAACCTGACCTGTATACTTGCGAATACCACTTTTTCACATCTTTTGTGCAGGATTTCTACTCTAGATGTTGGCACGTTCAGAGGTGGTTAGCACCATGGGTTTCTCCCTTATGGACTTATACATATTCTCATGTCGTGATTTTCCAATTTGATTTACATATCACCAAAGGCATCACCATGAAAATTCATATAGTCATATTTTTGTCATGGGTCTCAGCCACAAGGACATACATATTCTCATGTAGTGATCAGCCAGTCAAGCCTTCATCTTACTAAATACCACTCCTAATGCTCGAACCTTGGACCTCCTCAGCCGACAACACACTACCTTATAGCTCCCTAAGTGACGCCACTTGCCACTAGACCACAAGCCCATTTGTGTCCTATTTTCTCTTAATCTGCTTAAGAGGCCTAATGCCTGAGACTAGGGTCCATTAAAGCAAGAAAAATAAATTTTTCCCCATGGTCTTCCCTATCTCTAAGACTTCAAATAATCCCGATAATACCTTAAAATTAATATTATAAGTGCTACTCATACATTACCAACCTCAATGCACAGAAATTTAAAGTTTCGGGATTTTTGGGGCGTTACAGTTTTTGCAAGTATACAGGTCAGGTTGTAATATAGTTACAACGAAGTAGGTGATACTCTGAGAATTATACCCAAGGGAGGCTAGCACTAAACTAATCTTAACCTAAGCATAAGAAGAGCTAATTAGTACTTTAAATAAATTATATTACGAATAAACATAAAGAAAGATTTTTGGTAATTTTATAAATGAAGAATAAAATAATATAAAGAAAAATACTTTGGGAAACTTTGATATGGGAATTGAATCAAAATTGAGCACGGGTTATTAGCTCGTTTCGGTAATCATAACTAAATGTTGCTTCGAGTTCCTTGTTAAATCAACTAGTCGTTACCCTAGTGAGATCTCTTGATATTTCAATAGAATAACGAGTTGGCAAGAACTACTTATCTCTCAACCTCACAGTCCAAACTAGTTCGAGGTTAAGGTGTTCACGAATAGGTTATACCAATTTTTGGTTAATTCCTACCTAGATGACTTCCTAGGGTTGTCAAGCCTAAGGTTTAAATTCTTCCTCTACCAAATAGCTGATTCGCTAAGAAAACCCTGCACAACAATCAATTAATCATACATCCACTTGTTAATCCACTATAAGAGGGTTAGTTCCTCATCGATCTCAAAAACATAACAAACTTGATGTAAAAGATGAACATTAATAACAAATCAAGAGACAAAGGTTTAAGAGAATCCTGAATTGTACTTAATTGAAGCACGAAATCCAAAAAGAGTTCTTCAAGTTCCACAAATCAGATCTCCCTACAAATGAAAAACTGAAAATAACTTAAAGCCTAAGAAAAAGGAAAAAACTAAAAACTAAAACTATAAAGAAAATTATACAATATGAAAAGTTGTCCAGTACAAGTGTTAAATGAGTCTATTTATAGAGTTAGGGTTGATATCGTCCTCAACCTTAGGTCAACTAACACTCTCGTGTTTAATATTTTATTGCGCAGACCAAAACGCCCCTAGCTCGTAAGTATTTATCATACAGGACCGATGTCGCAACACCCTAGTGCCTGTGTCTCGACATCGAAGGCAGTATGCTCATACTCAAGGCAGCTTCAGAGGTGTATCGCGACATCCCTTGGTTGTGTTGCAACACTAAAGGTAGTCTTGGAATTCTTGCTCTCTACTCCATATGTTGCGACATCAAACTCTCCATGTTGCAAAATAGCAAGCAATATTTAGTTGGTAAGCCCTTTAATGGTCTCTTGCACACTCACAAAGTATATTAGCTCACCTTAGGCCTCATTCGGCCCCTAAAGTCAATAAAAGACTCAATTTACACTTTTTATTGAATGTAAATGAAACTAGAAAAACTTAATTAAGTCATAATAAAAGTGCTTGTATTCAAACTCCTCAAGTGCGAAAACTAGTTTAATCTGCTACATCGAATTACGGCAGACTTACTAGTTTAATTTGTTATACCAAATTACGGCAGACTTACTCTTTGCTTATAATATGCTTTCTTAACTAGAAGAATAACCAAAGATAGAACCCTTGATTACATAAGCGGCGGATACCTTACGCTAGGTCATATTCGACAAAATACTATAAATGGGCGAACTACTCTACGCCAAACAAATAATTTCACACTTACACGCCTTCAGATTAGGTCGGCCAGATCTGGGGTGTGACAAAAGGATTCTATCAATACACTACCAAATTTCCTTAAGGATGTTTCGATCTCGAAATTTGAAACATTCGTGTTATTTAAGAAAAAATTCAAATACTCTATAAAATTCACTAATTATAAAATGGAAAAATTAATAGTTTAACTATCACTAAATATATATTTATAAAAAGAGAATGGTCTAATTTACTTCTCAAAGCATGCATGGATAGTCTGCTTATTACTTCTCAGTAATGCATGAAAGATACATGCTAAAAGGTTATTCGTTTAAGTTCAAAGGCTTTTTTGGTATTTAAGAGGATTTTAACAAAAATTAAATTTAGAAAATTAGTTCGAGTGGAATAAATTCTTAATTTGGCTACTAAATTTATATTCTTAATTTCTTAGCATGGATATCAACAAGAATTCATTGAAACTTTCTCATGGGCTCATGAACGCACATCTTTAGCCAATTTGATTTGATGGAGAGATACTTTCTTTAAAATACAGGTAGGGTTTAAGCTCAATATTCAATGCCTAAATATGGTTTTTTATTAGTTTAATAGTATGTTTTTTTTATGAGGGAGGAATTCACTTCCACCGATGCAAAACTTAAGCGGTTATATATCCTTTCGTGTCTTTTTATACAATTAATATTTTAACAATCCAACGTTGAATTTATCAATATGTTTGTACTTGTTATGCGCGTAATTTTTTTGATTGATCTGATATCTCTATCATATCGATCTAAAATATTGTGTATATATATATATATATATATATTTCAATTAGGTAAGGCTTGAACAACTTTTGTATAATACTTATTACATACATAAATTCGATTCCAACTATAAACACATCCGCACACTACTACTCATTTACCGAAAATACAAAAACAAATAAAATAAAATCAATATTGAATAAGATATAGTGGCATAAAGGTTAGATACGATTGAAATAAAACATTTACTACTACTGCCTCTAACCTCTGTAAAGATTGCCTAATAAAACGCACCCCTCCCTATATAATAATCAAAGTCACCCTAAGTACCGAAAACCAAAAACACCATAGCCAATATAATAATAATGATGGAAGGAACTACGTGGAGGACCAAGCTTGTTATCTCTATCACACTCTTGCCTATGGCTTCTGGTTAATTCCTCTCCTCTATGTCTTTCATTTGGGTTTCTTTTCTTTTATCTTCTTTCACCACTTGTAGTAAGAGTTTAATGGTAACTTGTTTGACAGAATCGCCGTTGTTGAGGTTGCTTGGAGCTGAAGCAAGAAGACCATTTTGCTGTCCTCACATTATATTCAGTGTGTCAAGGGTTTCCCAACCCTTTGTGACGCCGGAGTTGATGATCATACTCAAATCTCGCCGTCGCCAATGGCTTGATTAGGAATCATCTCTTTTTTTTTTTACTGTTAGATTGATTTTGGCCTTTTTTTAATATTCAGTGAATTAATAAAATGAGACACTTTTATTTGTTTTGATTGCTTTTAAGTTCTTACAAGCAGCAATACTAAGAGAGCGAAAAAAAAAACTGAAGAAGATAAGAAGTAAGAACCAACTTTTTATGATTTTTTTTTTATTAAATCATCATTTCTTAGAATCTTTTTGCTTTTTTCTCTTTTCCTCCTCTAATTATTACCCTTCTCTTTCAATCCACTATTTGCATTAGTTCTTTTATTAAATTTGCCTATTCCAATAACCCAATTAGTTTTGACACAAATTTCACCTCGATTTATCAATAAAAATTCTGAACCAGTTTAAATTGTTTTCAGCTCAAAAACAATACGAATCTGAAATTCATCCAATAGTATTAAAACTCGAAATTATTAAAAAAAATTTAAAATTACGAAAAGTAAAATAAACAAAATTTAGAATCACCAAAATTTAGAAATGATCAAAACTAGCTATCCAACTCAATAATCCAAACTGAAAATCTAAATCGGTCTAAATTTAAAATAACTTAAACTTACTTCAAATTGAAGCTGAATTGACCTGAACTCAAAATTTACATGAATTAAAATTATTGAAAAATTAAAAAAAGCTAATCCAGAATTATCCAACTCAAAACTTGAAAAAGTAGAGGATGAAATTTATGAGCATAGAAGAAAGTTCATCTGTTTTGAATTGAATGAGATATTTTTTTTTTAATTACAAGCAGTGGGTAGCTACCAAAATTCAATTAAAGCAAGCAACAAACAATGTGAAAACTTAAAAGGTTTTAAAGAATCTCTCACTCAAAGAGTTTCAAGCTTTTCAATCTTTTTCAGAATATAACTTTCGAAACTCCAAAATTCTTTTTTAGGTCCCCCCTCCCCCTCCTTCATCCTTCGTAAGTACTGTACATGGTATTGATGAGCAAAGCTCTACAATGAGGCCAGCCCCAACTGCAGTGATTTTGGTAGGATTAATAAATGCTTTGGTAGCCCATGATTTTATGGGCCTTACGCTTTAATAAAAAATGAAACTCAAGTCTTGGTCATATGTAATAGAGTCAACGACCGAGTTACTTATATTTGGATAAAAATATTAAACCCTAAAATAAAATGATATAGACAAAACAATTAGTCCCCTTTAAAATATGATCATGCTTGGACTCTAATAATCAAAGCTCAAGCCAAGCTTTATTCAGTTTTGAAGTTTTTTTTTTTCAGTTTAAAACATGTTATTTGATCTCTATTATGTTAAATATTTTAATTTTATATATTTTACTATACTGCCCTCTTTGTCTCAGTAAAAATGTGATAATTGACTTTTTTGAATTTCACATTTATTATTTTAAATATTTTAAATAACTATATTTTAAATATTTATTAAAAAATTGCTTCATTGGAAATTATTAAAATATATTTTTTCAAAATTTTATCAATAATATATTTAATTAATAATAAATCAAAGTTAAAAATTTTGACCACAAAAAGTCATGTGACAACTTTACTAGGACGGAGGTAGTATGATATAAATATTAAAAAATAGTTAAGGTATTTATATTTAAAAGTTTAATAAAAACAATATATAATTGTAGTAAAAGACCTGTCTATATATAAAGTTACATATTCGTTTAAGCTTTTTCCCTCGCATCGGAAGTATGTCTTCCTTGTGTTGATGCTAGCTCTTTCTCTCTCTTTTTTCATTCGATGCATAAATTGATTTAGGGCTTTTCGATCAAATTTTTTTGGTCTTTCTTACTATTGCTACTAATTTTTTTCATTGGGGCTTAGGTTGCTCAAAGTGATCATATGTGAAGTGGTTGGGTTTTCTTCTTGTGAGGAGTGAAGGAATCTCTTTCCCCTTATTGTTCACCCTTCTCTATTTTGGTGGGAGTCTTTCATGGATCCTAATTAGTCTTTTATCGTAGGGTTGTAGGGATTTCTTGGAGCTTCCTTGTTGGGAACTTCTTGTGGACTTACATGATAGGTGCGGTGAGAGACCCCATTTTTTCCGGGTCTTAGCCAGGTTCAATTGTTTCATTGAATGGTGGCGATATCTTTGATTAAGTCTTAGTGAGCTTAAACTTCGTAACACACATCTATTAGAAGTTATTATTTGTTTGCTCTTCCATTTTGTATTGAAAAAGTTTATTTAAGGTTTTTAAATAATAATAATAATAAAACTTTATAAAGGATTTTTAGTTGACGTTTGTAAAGTAAGAGGATATTAATTTATCCATAAAAATTAGAGGAAAATTTCTATCATAGCCTTTGAAAAAAATAGTAATTATAAAGGTTATACCTTTTACTTGAAAGGTAGTATTTCTTATAGTGAATTAAAAATTCTTGAGATATGCTAAGATATTGTAGGTTAGGAGTCAACGTTCGATCGAATCGAATGAAATAATTTCGAGTTAACGAATCGTATTTTATCATCATAACTCGATTTGAAATTTTCTCGAATTGAGTCGAGTGAGATGGAATTCGAATCAAATATATTTATTCGAGTTAAATTTAAAAAAATAACTTTAGGTCCTTGTAACCATTGTTACCCACTGTAATCAAATTTGTTATTAACTTGACACAGACGTAATAGACGAATAGATAAAAAGCAGAGGACAGGGAGAGCTACTCCCCCTTCATTTTCCAATGCTTCGCTACATTTTGTAACGTTCAAACTTTCATACTTCAAATCCTCTCTCTTCTTTTTTCCCCCAATATTATGATTCTCTGCTGAGTAAAGCTTCTTCACTTTTCTCCTCTCCTTTTTCTCATTTCTTCTTTCCCTCTACTGCTGTAACTGCCTTTTTCTTTCTCTACTAAACCCGAAGTAAAAATATTTAATTTATGATTGTTTTAGAGTCTATGATATGTTGGGTGGTGGTGTGCAAATTTTGTTAAGTAATTTTTATCGATAAAGTGCCCAATTTTATTATTGGGATTAAATTGCATTAATTGCAAAATATGAGTTCTAGAACATAAGTACTTGATTTAAATGGGGGTTTAAACTAGAGGTCTTTAAATGGCAAATAAACCATCATATTTTGTTATGGACAAAACTAGTCATGGAAGGGTAAAACTTGAAGGTTTAGTAAAAAGGGCATTTTTGTCATTTCGGTGTTTTAAGGCATAAAAGACAAAATTGAAACCCAAAAATCTGCTCATTCTCTTCTCCATACTGCTGAATTTCTCAAGAAGCCATGGCTAGGGTTTCAAGCTTTTTCAAAGCTCAATTGTAAGTGCATTTGAGTCTCGTTTTTAATGTTCTTCGTAATTTTGAGATCCTATAAGCTTAACCTTTCTATTTTTACCATTTATTTGCATGAAAAATGAAGTTTAAAAATTGACCCATGCTAGATATATGTGCATTTTGATGTTTAATGGTAGAATAAGGGTGCACGAGGTTAAGAGAACGATCTTTGCTAAGTGATTTTCGTTGAAAATGGTTAAAACGGGTTAATTAGTAAAAGTTGTAAATGCTCCTAAAAGTGTGAAATAATAAGAATTTGAGGTTGCTTTGGAAGAGAAAAAGGTTCGGCTGACCTTGAATTTTATAGAAATTGAATAAAAATCATATTACGAGCCTAGAGGCAAAATCATAATTATAAGAAAGTTTAGGGGCAAAATTGTAAATTTGTCATAGTATGATTTTTGTATTAAAATGAGTAATGTGAGTGATAATTAAGTGAAATGTGACATTTTAGATCAAAGAAATTGAGATTTGGACCAAGAACGGGGAAATGTTAATCAAAATGATCGATTCGCATCGAGGTAAGTTCATAAGCAATTGAGTTGAATTGAATTTATTTATAGCGGTGTACATGAATTTAATGGAAGTATGTATATAGATTAATGATATAGCCGATTATGATATCTATATATGTGTATAGTTTAGCCGAATGTGAGGTATGTATATGTGTCATTGGTACACTCGAATGGGATGTGATTATGGAGATTGAAATAAGCTACTTCGTAGATTTGTAGTAGAGGTTTAATTCTTATGTATATATATATATATATATAAATTTGTAACAAGATTGAGAAATGCACTAAGTGTGTGAATTTAAATTACCGAGCACTAAGTGTGCAAAATCGGTCATTATGCACTAAGTGTGCAAATTGAATTACCGAGCACTAAGTGTGCGAAATCGGTTAATAAGTACTAAGTGTGCAAGTAAATTTTCAATTCAAAGATCGAAATCGGTAAGTTTTGATACTATGAGATGTTGTTGTCGGAAATCAAGAGAAAGTGATTATTTGTGGATTGGATGGAATGTTTCTTTTAAATGTATAGTTTGGATGATATAAATTGATATGTGCAAAAGTTTACAAAATCATAATGATTGTTATATGAATTACAAAATATGATTCGGATATGTGGAAATTGGTATATGATATATGTTTAAATAGTTTGGAACTTGAAAATATCGATAATGCATGGGAACCAAATATTCACATTAGGCTCGGCTTTAATTTGAAAGATAAGAAATGTTTTGTGGTTGCACAAGTAAATGAATAGATGATGGATTTTTGTCTATTAAATTTTTATTAAAGTTATGATATAATGATTTAATTGCATTGTTTTATCAAACAAGTAAGATGTGTCTATGATCACTTGGTTGTTATGAGCCAAGTTATACTGTGCTTTGGTGTCAGTGTGTATAAATGAAAGTGAACACAAAGAATTAATGAATGAGTGAAATTGACATTAAAACAGTTGTGGGCAGCAGCATTAGTATAATTTTGAAAAAACACCAAAAATGGTGAAAGTTGAATTAAAGGTTGTGTAAAGATTAATGAGTCTATTTTTTTTATAGAAGAAATAGAGTAAGCAAAAGAAATGTGAATTATGAGATATTTAAATTTTAGTGAGACAGGGTCAGAATGAGTTTTGGAATCCCCTATTCCAACTTTGGAAAATCAGTAAAAATTGTACAAAAATAATTATGGGATATAATTTATATGCATGAAATCCTGAATAAGTCTATTTTCAAATGAACTAAACAAGAAAGTCATATGAACTATGTACGAGGAGAAAATTGATTCGTAGTGAAGAGAGGTCAGAATAGTCCAATAGTAAAACAGGGAAAATTTTAATGAATAAACTGTACTAATTGGCTAAGGCAAAAATTCTGGAAATTTTATGGTATGAAGATATGTGAGTCTAGTTTCAGGGAAAATTAACGGTTTTTCATTTGGAGCTCTGTAGCTCAAGAAATAAATAATTTAGTGACAGTGACTCAAGTAGATAGATTAATGTGAACATGAGTAATAAGGTGTAAGCATGTGATATAATGATTATATCATCTTAAGAAATTATTGTGAGGATTTATTCATACAAGTTTACTAATTTCTTATTATTTGCATATGAACTTACTAAGCATTTATGCTTATTTCCCTTCTCTTTTCCCTTGCCTTGTAGTATCGCCAAGTTAGCTCGGGGATCGGCGAACGTCGGAGATTCGTTCACACTATCAATTCGAACACTTGGTATATCTGGATACATTAATTTTTGGGTTATGGCATGTATAGTAGGCTTGGTCATTTTGTCATATATGTCATATTTCTTATGGCCTAAAATGTTGGCCCTTATTTTACAAATGTTCATTTTGATTAAGGCTATTTGGAGATGGCCAATATTGATGGTTGTTATACGCCTATGATGTGGTTTTACATGTTCAAGAATTTTAAGTCCGGTAACGCCTCGTACCCTATTTTGGCATTGGATACGGGTAAGGGGTGTTACACCTTCATAATTTATTTATTAATCTTTTATATACAGGTTAGCTTCTTTGCTTACTAGTTGCTTCAATTATCTTCTAACTCTTGTCACTATGTATTTTGAAATTAAAAAAATATATTAAATGTAAAAAATGTGATTTTTTAATCAAAATTATTTTAAAGATATTAATTTATCCTAAACCCTAAAACCTAAAACCCTAAAGGTAAAATGTGAAATTGATACCAACATAAAATTTTAACACGGATATTTTATGGCAACATTAATAATTCAATTTTAATATAAAGATTAAATATGATTAAAAATTCAATAATATAAACAGTACAAAATGTTAAATTTAATTTAATAATATAAATAGTAGATATAAATAAAATTATTACTATTTAGGTTTAAAGATTTTTTTAGATGATTTTGATTTTTTATTTGGGAGTAAAGGGTGAGAAATAAAAGTTTTGGGGGAAAATAAATGGGGGAGTAAAATTTTGGAGGGAAAATATTCAAAAAAAAATTTAGGGGGGTGGGTTTGGGGTATGATGGGAAGGGAGTAAAAGTTTTTGGGGCAAAGTGGGAAGAAGTAAAAGTTTTGAGGGAAAATAAAAAGTTTTGAGGGTTTTGGGGAGTAAAATTTTGGGAGAAAAATAGGAAGGAGTAAAAGCTTTGGGGCAAAAGTAAAAACATTTAGGGGTAAAGTAAAAATGTTTTGGAGGTTTGGAATAAAAAATTAAAATATTATAGTTTGAAATTTAGTTTATTCGAACTATTCGAGTTATTCAAATTTGAAAACTTAATTCGATTCGAACTCGAAATTTGAAAAAAAATTCAAGTTGACTTGATAACTCAATTCGTTTAACTCGAAATTTGAAACTTTTTTCGATTTTTTCGAGTCGAATCGAGTTTTGCTCACCCTTAATGTAGGTAGGCAATGGGAACTGAACCACTATAAACCATTTCTTTTTTATAAGAAATTTTCTCATTTTGTTTCACACAAATACTCATTTATATGCTACCACCTTTCATCTTTAAGTTTTTGGACTACAGGTCTAAAAACGTCAAGTTTAACAAGTGAATTTAGTTTTTCTTGAAATGCGTCTTTCCAATTTTATCAATAGTTTCTATTTCTACATTCTACAATAAATTTAGGCTTAGGATCATAATTTTTTTTTGTGTTTAAATAGCAACACAATGTTGCCGACAATTATATTTTTTTCAGTTCCATCTTTTTCCTAAAAAGACCCAACATAAAGATCTCTTCATTATCACTATTTTTAGGTACATGAACCTCTTTAGGGTTTTCTTTTTATCAATTATGACATTGGCTTCTTCTTGGGCACTTGCCTCACAAATATGACCACCTTGAATGCTTACTCCTCTATTTTTATAAGGAACTTTATCTTTGAAACCAATCAATCAACCATGTTTCAGGTGTAACACCCCTCACCCGTATTCAATGCCAGAATAGGGTTATGGAGCATTACCGGACTTATAACACATATAACCGTACTTTTCTCATCCATTCAATCATTTTATACAATCATCATTCAATTGGTCCCTTAAAATAGCCTACGAGGCCTTAAACATGCCTTAGGAGCGGTTCGGGACTAAACCGATAACTTATAAAACTTCCAAAAAACTTTGAAAATTGTTCTCCAGCCATGTGAAAACAGGGGGTACATACTGACTTGGGTCACACGGCCAACCACACACCCGTGTGTCTAGCCCGTGTACCCTTCGAATTGGCCACACACGCCCTGTAACACCCCAAACCCAGCCTATGCATTAAGACTAGACTTGGCATGCCACACAATTCAAACTTACGTCTAGCCATAAATGCTTTTAATGAAAACAATTTTTGCAAAACGATTTTGAAGTTGGAGTTTATCAAAAATCGAGATTTATTTGAAAACCATGATTTTTTTTTTAAAAACATAAGAGTTTACAATTTCATTTTCAGAGAAATACTTGGTTAAAACTTTAATAATTGGTTGAAATAAATTTATAAAAGAGTTTTCACAAAATTTATTGAGTAAGTGATATTTAAGAAAAATCTTTTTTTTTATACGCAAGTTTAAGAAAAACATTTATAAAAATTTAATAACCCCATTTAAGTAATTAAAACATATAAAAATCCATCCACGCACAAAAATCCATAAAAATAATCCCGGAGGCCTTATTACACCGTAATTGAAATAGTACTTAATTAAAAATACTTAAAAGAAGTTCAGAGTTTTTATAACTCATCATTCGTAGTATGGCCTCCACACGAAGTCATCCCCGGCCCAAGCCTCCATTAATTATTATTACCTGAGAAGGGTAAGGAAAACGGGGTGAGTTACTTAGAACTCAGTGTGTAACCCACTTACCGTGTCCACTGGGCCATAACCATATAAACATATATTTGGGCTTGAGCCCATTTACAAATGTACATTATATAAATCAAATATAAGAATGCATGGAATATGCAATTCCCAACCAAGCCTAATTTCCATCCGCTACACACCACCCGTACCAGCCATCACACCTGTGGGGATCAAGTCAACCCACCCCGCCAACACACCAATTGCAGGCATTAAGCTATTTAAAATATTTGTGGCATAGCCACCGAACTAGATTGTGACAGAGTCACCGAACTAGAGGCATTGAGCCATTTAAAATATTTGTGGCAGATCCACCGAACTAGATTGTGACAGAGTCACCGAACTAGAGGCATTGAGCCATTTAAAATATTTGTAGCAGAGCCACCGAACTAGATTTTTTTTTTTGGCAACAGGCCTTTCTTCTCTTCGTCAATTATCCCAACCCATGCAGTCATGTATATATATATAATGCATAACAATATATTCATAAGGTATATTTCAACAAAAAGCCCATATCACAAGTATTAATTTGGCCCGTTAGTCAAAATAGCAATTTAGCTCATTTAACGATCTAGCAGTTTTGGCCCATTTATCACATATCAATATGTCCCATTTATCAAATAAGACATTTGGCCCATATAGCAAATTATCAAATTGGCCCATATAGCAATTTATCAAATTGGCCCATTAAGCAAATTATCAAGTTGGCCCATATAGCAATTTACCAAATTGACCCATATAGCAATTTATCAAATTGGCCCATTAAGCAGATTATCAAGTTGGCCCATATAGCAATTTACCAAATTGACCTATACAGCAATTTATCAAATTGGCCCATTAAGGGTATTTTCGTAATTCAGTCCATAGGGACATTTCATAATTCAGCCCATTAGGGGCATTTTCGTAATTTGGCCCATAAGGGCCTTTTTATAATTCGGTAATTTACCCTCTAAGGGTATGATGGTAATTTTCGCAACCTAGGCTTAATTACTAATTTGGGGCATAAAAATCAAAACTGTCCATCTGCGTCGTACTGACTAAACTGACTATAACTTGAGTTGGGAAACTCAAAATTTAGATCCGTAAATTTTCCCTAAAACTAGACTCATATAACTTCTTACTGTAATATTTTCAGAATTTTTGGCTTAGCCAATTAGTACAGTTTATTCTTCAAAGTTTCCCTTGTTTCACTATTTAACAGTTCTGCCCTCTCTTCACAAAATCTCAGATATCTTATTATACATAACTCAAATACTGGTTTCGTTTGATCCAAATAAAAATAGACTCACTAAGGATTCTAATAATATAAACCATGTCCTGTAATTATTTTTCTACAATTTATACTGATTTTTCAAAGTCAGAATAGGGGATCTCGAAATCACTCTGAACTAGTCTCACAAAAATCTAAAAATCTCAAAATATACTAATCCTTTGCTTGCTCCGTTTCTTTTATAAGAAAATAGACTCAATTATATTTCAATCCATATCTCCTTCACTTTCTAATTCAATTCCTACTATTTTTGGTGATTTCTCAAAATCACGTCACTACTGTTAACCAAAACTGTTTTGTTACAAAATCTGGTTACCACTTCGAACGTACGTAAGCCCGAGTGGCCACAGATGCTGGTTTGCAGCTTTTCAGTCTTTCGACCGAATCACAGAACATTTCATGCAAAGATTTAGAGAGGTATGAGATTACACACCCCATTTCAAACATGTATTCGGAAAGTAAGGGATTACACACCTGATTACGGTAAGGACTAAACCTTCTTGATCGTCGACACCACTACTTCCAAAGGTCAACGAATAGAGAATAGCAACTTAACTATGATATATCCGACTTCCACCGATTTGACTTAAGGCTAAATATTAGTTGGCAAGGATGTGTTATTCAGCCAAACTACTAGAGCACAGATTCAACCAAAGGAAGAAATGTCCAATACACAAGAAAGGAGAAGAGATATGGCTAAGAGGTTTTTGCTTCTTCATTTACAAACAAAATTGAAGGGCTAAATGTTCATCCAATATACCTAATTTTAAAGAATTTAATTCATCTCTCATGCCATCCACCTCATACCCCTTATCACAAAATATATGTTTACCCCACCATGACAAGAAATATGCATATTCATGAGGAAATTTAATTAGTGGTGAGTCAACATTACCACTAATTATATCAAAAGGTAACTTTTTATTAGTCATCTTTTCACCTTAATAGCCACTCCCTTTATGCACATTCTTTTGAAGGATTTTTACAAATTTAAAATCAACCCATGCTTATCTCAAATTTTGTTTGTTTATGAAATTTTCATGCTTTTGCCATGGCTCCCATTAATCATGCTCCAATTCTTTTTTTTTAGGATGTTACACGCCCATGTGCCAGGCCGTGCCAAAACTGTAGGGTATATTGACTTACGCAACATGGCCAAGTCACATGCCCGTGTGCTAGGCCGTGTACCAATTAGGGGGTATACTGACTTGTACCACAAGGCCAGTTACACGCCCGTGTGTGAGACCGTGTGGAGCATACTGACTTGGTTCTAATATCAACACCAGGGGGCACATGGCCGTGTAACATAACCGTGTGTCACACACGTCTGAGACACACGCCCGTGTCTCTGCCCGTGTGGACAAAAATAGGCTATTTGCAAAGCCATCTTGCCACCCTATTTATACATGCATACACAAGTATAGATTGCAACATTTTATAACCCAATAGGAAACCAATCCACAACATTTCATACAGATTTTATACCAATTCAACATCGTATTTAAATACCTAATTAATGTCATGCATTTTCCATTCATATACCTATTACAAATCAAGACAACATTTACATATTTTCATTCCATCTACTACTTGCCAAAATATACCATATTTGAACACTTATACAAAACCAAAACTTTACACCAAAATAAGTTAAATCACATGGCTTAAACTTATACGACACATGTACCAAAATCTCTATCTCAAGTAACCATAACTATTATCTTTATAACTAGCCTATACATGCCATATTTACAAATATCCAAGAATTCAAAAGTACCAACAATAACTGGATAGTGTGATGTGTAACTCCTACTTTATTCGGATCGAGCGAGCTATCGAACCTCTATAAAACATGAAAAGAAGTAGAGTAAGCTTTAAAGCTTAGTAAACCCGTATAATTCAAAATTTAAACTTGCCATTTATACATAATCAAACAATTAAATAAAGTATACCAAATTCACTTGCCAAATGCCTATACACAAGCATTCATCAACAAGCTAGTCATATAAGTGCATGTAATCATCCATTATCTCAATTTAATACTCAAACATTGTATCATATCAAATTCACATATATCATGTACATCATTTGTAACATTTCATTCCCAATCATATAAACGGTAATTCATTCGATAATAGTAACAGAAACTTATCCATATAACACTTATCTTTTTCACATAACCAATAACAGAATTTATGCCCGTTGAACATATTAGAATATCGAGAGATACTCGGGGTGATATATATAACATATAAATCAGTAATCTTTCAATTCATTATCATTTCTGCTCTTTCGAGCTATGATCAGTAAGCTCCGCCTGAGCTGATGGACAGTAAGCTCTATTGAGCTGAAAACAGTAAGCTCTGACAAGCTGAAAACAGTAAGTTCTTACGAGCTGATATATCGGTAAGCTCATACGGGCTATGGTGAGTCTGCAAAAAATGCAGAAGCTCGACCGAAACAGTAACCCTAGTGACATGTCACTCGTATCCTACGAATTCTTACGGTTCAAACGGGGCTCGGTAATCATCATAATATATCAATAAGGCATTTTAATTTCAAGTAAATCATTTACTCAATTACATACATTCATTTCAAATAATTACAAGTATTTAAAAGTTCGATTCTAATTATACGAACTTACCTCATATCGCTCGGATAACAAATATCGGCTATTTGTCCACTTTTCTTTTTCCCCGATCTAATTCTGACATCGACTTATCTTGATCTATATATTATCAAATTTAGCACATTCAATATTCAATTTAGCCTTTAATACATTTTTGGAAAATTTACATATGTGCCCCTAATGTTTCACACTTTTATAATTTAGTCCCTATTACACAAAGTTGCAAATTCATGCAATTTATCACCAACCCATGTTTAGCCGAATTTTCTATATTTTACTAGCAGCCAATATTTTCGATTTATTCACACTTTTACCCACATAATTTTACAATTTCACAAATTAATCCCTTTTTGACATTTTTGTCAAAAATCACTTTACAAAACTAGTAAATCTATCAATAGACCTTCATAATCTATCATCAATATCAATTTACTTAAGCATTCAACAATGACATCATGTTAAATCTTTAACAGTTTTGAAATCGAAGGTACGGGCTAGCTAGACTACGAAGCAGCGATATCAAAAACGGGAGAAAAACGTACCTTAATTAGCTATACAAGCTTGGCCGAATGAAGAACACAACAATGGTGTTTTCTTAGCCCTATTTTCGGTAGTGGAAGCTAAATGGTGAAGATGACACCATGTTTTTATTATTTTTAACCTTAATTATTTTATAATTACTATATTAACCTTTACTTAAACATTTAAAATTCATATGAACAATGTACATAAATGTCCACCCACCTTAATAATGGTCTAATTACATCATAAGGACCTCTTCTATTTAATTTCATAGCTATTTAATACTTTTAACTAATAGAATGACACTTTTGCACTTTACGCGATTTAGTCCTTTTTCTCGAATTAACCATTCAAACAGTAAAATTTCTTTACGAAACTTTCAAACAAAAATTCTATCATGATGTAGAACTTACTAAAATAATAAAATAAATATTTTTACTTCAAATTTGTTGTCCCAAAACCACTGTTCCGATTTGACTAAAAATGGGTTGTTACAACTCCCCCATTAGGGATTTTCGTCCTGAAAATCTTACCGGTAAATAGGTTAGGGTACTATTTTCTCATAGCTTCCTCGGGTCCCCACGTAGCTTCCTTGATCCCGTGTTTATGCCAAAGAACCTTTACTAAGGCTATGAGTTTATTTCTCAATTCTCTAATTTCACGAGTTAAAGTCTTGATCGGTTCTTCATTATACGTCAAATCAGTCTGTATCTCAACATCTACTGTAGAAATCACATGTGACTAATCGGATCTGTATCGATGTAGCATAGAAATGTGAAAGGCATTATGATTGTTTTCAAGTTCTGACGGTAACGCTAGTCGATATGCTACTGGCCCTATTCTTTCGATGATCTCATACAGACCGATAAATAGCGGACTCAGCTTTCCTTTACGGCCGAATCGAAGAACCTTTTTTCACTGTGATACCTTTAGAAACACTCGGTCCCCGACTTGAAACTCAATTTTTTTACGTTTTAAATCCGCGTATGATTTTTGCCGATCCGAAGCTGCTTTCAAACTATCGCAAATTACTTTCATTTTTTCTTTAGTCGCTCTGATCAGATCAACCCCGTGAATCTTATTTTCTCTAAGCTCAGTCCAGTACGATGTTCTACATTTATGAACGTATAGAGCTTCGTATGGTGCCATCTTTATACTCGATTGGAAGCTATTATTATAAGCAAATTCAATCAGCGGTAGATATTTCTCCAAGCTACTTTCAAACTCAAGAATGCAACAACGTAACATATCCTCAATTACCTGAATAACTCGTTTGGATTGACCATCCATTTGTGGGTGAAACGTAGTGCTAAAATGTAGCTTCGTACCCAAAGCTTCTTGGAATTTCTTCCAAAATCTTGATGTAAACCTCGGATCTCTATCCGAAACAATAGATAGTGGAACACCATGTAATCTTACAATTTCAGAAATATATAACTCAGCTAATTTATCAAGCGAGAAATCTGTACGTACCGGAATGAAATGAGTTGATTTCGTCAATCTGTCAACAACAACCCTGATTGTATCTTTCTTTTTCGGAGATAAGGGCAAACCCGATACGAAATCCATTGTTACTCTATCCCACTTCCACTCAGGAATCATAATAGGTTGTAATAAACCTAACAGCACTTGATGCTCAGCTTTGACCTACTGACAAATCAAACATTTTGAAACAAATTCCGAGATATCTCGTATCATGCCGTGCCACCAATAAAGCTATTTCAAATCGTTATACATTTTCGTGCTTCCCAGATGTACTGATAAACAACTACTGTGTGCTTCATTTAAAATCTTCCGAATGAGCTCAGAATTTCTTGGTACATATATTCTATCACGAAACATCAAACAATCATCGGGCCCTATTCGAAACTTTGAATCAGAAGTCGATTCACACTGAGCTCTTTTTTCTTGCAATTCATTATCAAATTTTTTAGCCTCACAAATCTGCTGTAGAAATAGTGGTCTCGCTTTCAACTCAGCTACTATCGAATCATCGTCAGATAAACCTAATTGTGTGTTCAAAGCACGTAAAGCAAATAAGGACTTTTGGCTCAAAGCATCAGCAACTACGTTCGCTTTCCCCGGATGATAGTCAATCACTAACTCATAGTCTTTTAGCAATTCTAACCATCTCCGCTGTCGCAAATTCAAGCCTTTCTGAGTCATCAGATATTTCAGGCTTCTGTGATCGGTAAAAATATGGCATTTCTCACCAAACAAGTAAAGATGCCAAATTTTCAATGCGAATACTATCACAACTAACTCTAGATCGTGCGTCGGATAATTCTTTTCGTGCGGCTTCAACTGTCTCGAGGCATAAGTTATAACTTTTCCTTCCTGTATCAAAGCACAACCCAGGCCATTTAACGATGCATCACTGAAAACTACGAATTCTTTACTCGACTTAGGCTGAACTAACACTGGTGCCTCTGTCAATAATGCTTTCAACTGCTCAAAACTCTGCTGACACTTTTTTGACCACTCAAATTTAACATCTTTTTGAAGCAATCGTGTTATCGGTGTCGCAATCATCGAAAAACCTTTCACAAATCGTCTATAATAGCTGACTAGTCCCAGAAAACTATGGACTTCGGATACATTTCTCTGAGGCTTCCAATCTATAATCGCAGAAATTTTGCTCGGGTCAACTCAGATACCCGCTGCTGAAACTATATGTCCCAGAAAACCAACCTCTCGTAGCCAAAACTCACATTTGCTAAACTTTGCAAACAACTGTTTAATCTCTCAAAGTTTGTAACACGATTCTCAAATGCTCGGCATACTCAGATTCATCACGAGAGTAAATCAAAATGTCATCAATAAATACAACTACGAATCGGTCTAAGTACAGCCTGAAAATTCAGTTCATCAAGTCCATAAAAACAACAAGTGCATTTGTTAGTCCAAAAGGCATAACAAGAAATTCGTAGTGTCCGTACCTTGTTCTAAATGCAGTCTTTGGCACATCTAAGTCTTTAACTCGCAACTGGTAATAACCCGATCTCAAATCAATTTTTGAAAACACTGTTGCCCCTTTTAAATGATCAAACAAATCATCTATCTGTGGCAAATGGTATTTATTCTTGATCGTCACTTTGTTGAGCAGTCGATAGTGTATACACATTCTCATCGTGCCATCTTTCTTTTTCACAAATAACATCGGTGCACATCAAGGAGAGAAACTAGGTCTAGCAAAACCTTTATCTGTCAACTCTTGCAATTGAGCTTTCAATTCTTTTAACTTTGTCAGAGCCATTCTATACGGAGCTATCGACATTGACGTTGTTCCTAGTACTAATTCAATACCAAATTCAACCTCTCTGATAGGTGGTAAACCCAGCAACTCTTCTGGAAATACATCTGAAAACTCACAAACAACAGGTACAAATTCAATCTTTGATTCGGACACCTTTGTATCCAGTACGTATGCAATATATGCATCACAACCCATTTTCATACATTTCTGAGCTAGCATAGACGATATCACAGTAGGTAATTGTAACAGCCCGGTTTAGACCCTAGTCGGAGCAGTGTTTTCGAGACCACAAATTCAAAGTCAGAATGTTAATCTAATATTACTTTCTGTGTGAAAACGTATGTGATATAGCCTGTGTGAAATTTTCGTGTGATAATTTGATCATTTGTGTGTTGAATTAAGAGAAAGGATTTAATTGCATAAAGTGCAAAATGCTGTGTGCTGATTTATGGGTACTTAATTGTTGTTGGCTTTTTAAGGTGGAGGCCTTATGTTGCTATTAAGCCATTATTAAAGATAGTGGGTGGTTAAATGACTTATTAGCCTTAAAATATATTTGTTTTATATGACTTATAAAAGGGCAAAGTTGGTATTTGTTTAATAAGTTAATAGTAATTAAAACAAAACAAATTTGATGGCCATTTTCTCATCTTTCTTCCACCAAAAAAATAGAAAAGAGAATACCCATTGAAGCTTTTGAAATTTCGGCACTTGCTAAGCTTGATTGAGGTATGTTTTGAGCTCGGTTTTTGATAATTTCTACGTTTTTGTGATCGTTGCTTCGTGTTCTTTCAAACCCATGCTTTGATTTTAGAAATTGATGGTGATTTTGAGTTATGCCATTGATGAATGCTTGAGCTTTGTGATAGTTGATGATGAATAATGAAAGATATGTGTTTAATGAACATGTGTTGTTCTTGAATTTTTGACAAATTTAGCTAATTAGGGCTAAATTGTGAATATAGCATTTTGAAGGACTAAAATGTGAAATAAATGAAATGTGTGGGCTTGTATAAGCATGAGGAGAATTCGGCTAGGCTTGAACCAAGTGAAATTATGTGAATTTGATTATTTTGTGAAATAGGGACTAAAGTGTCGAAATGTGAAAATATGAGGGCTATTGTGTAAAATGCCCTAAATATGTGTGTTTGGATTAAAATGAATGATTTGGTAATCAAATGAATTGAATTTGAATGTGTATAGACCAAGAGAGGAAAGGTTCGGATCGAGATCGAGGCAAAGATAAAGTGCTCGATTAATCGACTGTATCGATAGTCCGACGTCCGAGGTAAGTTCGGACATAATACATATATTTAGCTATGTTTAATGTTATGAAATGATTTTGTATGATATTATTGAAATGAGAATGCTATATGATAGCTTGAGTTACGTGGCACTAAGTGTGCGTATTCGGAAATGTGACCGAGATGAATAGCACTATGTGTGCGATGTTATGAAAGCTTCGGTTATTTAACGTGGCACTGTGTATGCGATACCGAGATAAGTCGGTTGAAAGATTAGGCACAAAGTGTGCGATGACTAATATGTATCGACCATGTATATGGCACTGAGTGTGCGGTTAAATTGAAAGAATATCAGAGGATGATCGATTTGTAACTCAAGCATTGAGTAGCTTGGAAATTGAATAACTATGTGTTAGCTAAGGTATGTATTGAACCTTTGTGGTTGATGAGTTTATAGATAAAGCTATGAATGGATGATTGAATAATTTTAGCTATGGATGATATGGTATGATTAGGAGAGAATTGATCTATGTGATGGTTGTTTTAGTTTAATGTTTTATGTTACGAACTTACTAAGCTTTATAAAGCTTACTATGTGATTCGTTTCTCTGCTTTGTAGTGTCAGTAAAGCTAGCTCGGATAGGAGAATCGTCAGCATCTCAATCACACTATCGGCATTCTATTTTGGTACTTTTGGAAAGATGTACATAGTTGAAATATGGCATGTATAGGCTAGTTGTTTGGACTCATATTTGAGATGTGTAAATAGCCATGTGATATGGCTAGCTAAATGTTAGTAATGTGCATGAGTGAATATGGTATGTGGTGCATATTTTGATATAGCATGATGGTAATGAATTAGCTTATAAATGGTGAGTTCAATGATGAATTAATGCCTTAGTGATTTAGTGAAGTTATGGATGATTTATACCTAGATTTACATGTAATTTGGTTGTGTTAAATGGCATGCTTAGAAATGAGATTATATGTGATGATATGATGATTATTGGACATGAAATTAGTTGCCAAATTGTGTGTATAAAGATGCTCAAATGTGCTTGTAGGATTGACCCATGTGGGTGGCATTTTGGCCTTGCAAATGGCCTATTTTTGCCACACGATGGTGGCACACGAGCGTGCCTGGTGACCGTGGGTGTAAGTTAGTATATGGCCTAAGAGCACACGGCCATGGCACACGGACGTGCCTGGTAGCCGTGTTGTTATCAATAGCATCGACCATGGCCAAAGTACACGGGCGTGCTTGGTGGCCGTGGGAGCTAAGTCAGTTTCGACCACGGGGAGGACACACGGGTGTGTCTAGCAGCCGTGGGAGGCACACGGCCTACCCACAAGGGCGTGTATCCCCTGAAACCTAGAAAAGTTTTAAATTTCCGAGAAGTTTCTGTACGTGTTTCGGTTTAGTCCCGACCCCTCCCTAACATGTGTTTAAGGTCTTATACTCCTTAATAAGGGACTAATTGTTTATGTTTGATGTATTATGATGATGATTGACTTTGTGTCATGATTGGGTTGTAAATAATCCTATTGTCCGGTAATGCCTCTTAACCCTATTCCGGTGACGGTTTCGGGTTAGGGGTGTTACAGTAATTCACTCAAATTATCAGACTCAATCCGAAGAATTTCACCATTCTGACATTTCAATTCGATAATATTTCATCTACAATTCACAACTGCATCATGCATAGTCAGCCAGTCCATACCCAAAATCACATCAAACTCATCGAACAGTAAAAGCATCAAGTCAGCCAAAAAATAGTAACCCCGAGTCATCAAAGGACAATTCTTACAAATTTTATCAACTAAAACAGACCTGCCTAAGGGGTTTGAAACTTTAATTACAAACTCTGTAGACTCGACATGTAAATACTTTTTAAATACTAAATTCAAACAAATATATGACTGGGTTGATCCAGGATCTATCAATGCAACTATATCAGTATCAAAAATATAAGAAGTACCGGTAATAATGTCTGGCGATGATGCCTCCTCTTGTGCACAGATAGCATAAGCTCAAGCAGGTGCTCGCGCCTCAAATTTCACAGGAGAATCTCTCGTAGCACCTCTATTACCACTCACATTCCCAGTGTTTCAAGGTGGTCTCCCTCTAGTAGCTGCATTACTTACTTTTGTCGGTTGATCTTTTTCAGCTATAGACTTTTCTGGACAATCTCGGATATAATGATCAAGAGATCCATATTTAAAACAAGCTCCGCTCAATATTCTACATTCACCGTAATTTCGCTTATTGCAGTGCTTACATTTAGGTCTAACATTTCTAACACTACCCACACTGGCAACAGATGTCGTCTGAGGTTTAGAGCTGAAATGTCTCGTATCTCTATCTCTGATCGAAATCCCCACAGAAGCAGTAGAGCGAGGATGATATTCTCTAGATTTCTTTGATGTTGACCGATGTGATTTGCCTGCAAATCTCTTTCTAAAGTCTCTAGCCTCAGAATCGACTTTTCTTCTTTTGCAAAGCTCTTCAGCTTTACAAGCTCTGTCAAATAGAACAACAAACTCTTTCAGCTCAAGAATCCCAACTAATAGTCCTATTTCTTCATTTAATCCATCCTCGAACCTTTTACACATTATAGCCTTGGAAGATACACATTCACAAGCATATTTACTGAGTCGTACAAACTCTCTTTCATATTATGTTACCGACATACGGCCCTATTTTAGTTCAAGAAATTCCTTTTGTTTCTGATCAATAAACCTTTGGCTGATGTATTTCTTTCTGAATTCAACCCAAGTAACTCTTTCTTGCGAAACTACATATATCAAGGTATTCCACCACTAATACGCAGTGTCTCTCAACAGTGATATAGCACACTTTAAACATTCTTCAAGTGTGCAAGACAGTTCATCAAATACCCGAATCGTGTTATCAATCCAAAACTCGGCTCTCTAAGGGTCATCATTAACAGTGGCTCTAAATTCCTCAACTCCGTGTTTCCATATCTTATCAACAGGTGGTTTATTCAATCGCAAAGGATCCATACCTTAAGGAACTACAAGGATCGGTTGGGGAATAGGTGGCGGTGGAGGTTGTTGAGCAGCCGGGTTCGTACGAAACCACTTGTTCATCATTTGGAAGAAGGCTTCTTTAGCCTCTCCTTCCTGGCTACCCGTTACGGGTCTAGAATCAGAAGGCGCTGTCCCTTGAGCGGGAACAGGCGCATTACTCTCAACCTCTTCTACTACAGCTCCATCAGGATCCATTTACTATATAAAAATACATTTGAAAATATCAGAAGTCATCACACTATCACATTTTATATATATATATATATATATGGCTTGTATAGCTAGACTCACATACGCTACATTAGTCCTAGAATCAACTAAACCGTAACTCTGATACCAATAAATGTAACACCCCTCACCCATATTCAACGCCAGAATAGGGTTACAGAGCATTACCAGACTTATAACACATATAACTATACTATTCTCATGCATTCAATCATTTCATACAATTATCATTCAATTTGTCCCTTACAATAGCCTACGAGGCCCTAAACACGCATTAAGAGCTGTTTGGGACTAAACTGATAACTTATAAAACTTCCACAAAACTTTGAAAATTATTTTCAATACAGAGGACACACGCCCGTGTGACCAGGCCGTATGTCTCACATGGCCACCAGACACACCCGTGTCTCCATCCGTGTGAAAACAGGGGGTACATACTGACTTGGGTCACATGGCCAACCACACACTCGTGCGTCTAGTCCGTGTGCCCTTCGAATTAGCCACACATGCCCATGTGCCAGGTCGTATGCTAGGCCGTGCCAAAACTGTAGGGTATATTAACTTATGCAACACGGCCAAGTCACACACCCGTGTGCTAGGCCGTGTGCCAATTAGGGGGTATACTGACTTGTACCACACGGCCAGTCACACGCCCATGTGTGAGATCGTGTGGAGCATACTGACTTGGTTCTAATATCAATACCAGGGGACACATGGCCATGTAACATGACCGTGTGTCGCACATGGCTAAGACACACGCTAGTGTCTCTGCCCGTATGGACAAAAATAGGCTATTTGCAAAGCCATCTTGCCACCCTATTTATACATGCATACACAAGCATAGATTGAAACATTTTATAACCCAATAGGCAGCCAATCCACAACATTTCATACACATTTTATACTAATTCAACATTGGATTTAAATACCTAATTAATGTCATGCATTTTCCATTCATATACCTATTACAAATCAAGACAACATTTGCATATTTCCATTCCATCTACTACTTGCCAAAACATACCATATTTGAACACTTATACACAACCAAAACACTACACCAAGATAAGCCAAATCGCTTGGCTTAAACTTATACCACACATGTACCAAAATCTCTATCTCATGTAACCATAACTATCATCTTTATAACTAGCCTATACATGCCATATTTACAAATATCCAAGAATTCAAAAGTACCAACAACAACTGGGTAGTGTGATGCGTAACTCCTACTTTATCCGGATCGAGCGAGCTATCGAACCTCTATAAAACATGAAAAGAAATAGAGTAAGCTTTAAAGCTTAGTAAGCCCGTATAATTCAAAATTTAAACTTGCCATTATACATAATCAAACAATTAAATAAAGTATACCAAATTCACTTGCCAAATGCATATACACAAGCATTCATCAACAAGTTAGTCATATAAGTGCATGTAATCATCCATTATCTCAATTTAATACTCAAACATTGTATCATATCAAATTCACATATATCATGTACAACATTTATAACATTTCATTCCCAATCATATAAACGGTAATTCATTCAATAATAGTAACAGAAACTTATCCATATAACACTTATCTTTTTCACATAACCAATAACAGAATTTATGCCCGTTGAACATATTAGAATATCGAGAGATACTCGGGTGATATACAAACATATAAATCAGTAATCCGTTAATTCATTATCATTTCTGCTCTTTCGAGTTATGATCAGTAAACTCCTCCTAAGCTGATGGACAGTAAGCTCTATTGTGCTGAAAACTGTAAGCTCTTACGAGCTGATATATCGGTAAGCTCATACGAGCTATGGTGAGTCCGTAACAAATGCAGAAGCTCGACCGAAACGGTAACCCTAGTGACATGTCACTCGTATCCTACAAATTCTTACGGTTCAAATGGGGCTCGGTAATCATCATAATATATCAATAAGGCATTTGAATTTCAAGTAAATCATTTACTCAATTACATACATTTATTTCAAATAATTACAAGTATTTAAAAGTTTGATTCTAATTATACGAACTTACCTCGTATAGCCCGGATAACAAATATCGACTATTTGTCCACTTTTCTTTTTCCCCGATCTAATTCTGATCTCGGCTTATCTTGATCTATATATTACCAAATTTAGCACATTCAGTATTCAATTTATTCAATTTAGCCTTTAATACATTTTTGCAAATTTACATATTTGCCCCTAACATTTCACACTTTTACAGTTTAGTCCCTATTACACAAAATTGTAAATTCATGCTATTTATCACCAACCCATGTTTAACCGAATTTTCTATATTTTACTATCAGCCCATATTTTCAATTTATTCACACTTTTACCCACATAATTTTACAATTTCACAAATTAATCCCTTTTTGTCATTTTTGTCAAAAATCACTTTACAAAACTAGTAAATCTATCAATAAACCTTCATAATCCATCATCAATATCAATTTACTCAAGCATTCAACAATGAAAACATGTTAAATCTTTAACAGTTTCGAAATCGAAGGTACGGGCTAGCTAGATTACAAAGCAACGATGTCAAAAACGTAAAAATCATTGAAAACGGACAAAACCGTACCTTAATTAGCTATACAAGCTTGGCCGAATGAAGAACACAACAATGGTGCTTTCCTAGCCCTAGTTTTGGTGGTGGAAGCTAAATGGTGAAGATGACACCTTGTTTTTATTATTTTTAACTTTAATTATTTTATAATTACTATATTAACCTTTACTTAAACATTTAAAATTCATTTAAACTATGTACATAAATGTCCACCCACCTTAATAATGGTCTAATTACATCATAAGGACCTTCTCTATTTAATTTCATAGCTATTTAATACTTTTAGCTAATAGAATGACACTTTTGCACTTTACGCGATTTAGTCATTTTTCTCGAATTAACCATTCAAATAGTAAAATTTCTTTACGAAACTTTAACACAAAAATTCTATCATGCTGTAGACCTTATTAAAATAATAAAATAAATATTTTGACTTCATATTTTTTGTCCCGAAACTACTATTCCGATTTGACTAAAAACAGACAATTACATTAGGCATGCATAACCTTCATTTACTTTAACAAGTTGTCCTACAAGGACGTCATTTCAAATCAAAATATTAGTTGGTATATAACACTTGGTTATTCTAATCAGGTGAATAAATGCATCTAACAGTTAACTTGTAATAAAGTGAATTATCTTCTAAACTTCTATTTCAATTTTTTTTCTACAAGGTTCTAAATAATGATAATTCATTTCAAGTAATTTATTCATCCAACTATTTATTCTCTCCACTTAATGTTGAGAAAACTATCTCATAATAAACAATAACTCATATTGTAACTAAATCTCCAATTAATAGCTCAAACATATATAATAATATAAGGAGATGCGTATCAATGTACATTCTCAACCCTTATGAGGACCCATCTTTGTGCATTATGGTGGAAAAATTGAAACATATACATACATCCAAAAGGGATTTTTTTTAATAACAAAATGAAAATATTTAACTCCTAACCAAAATTCAATTGTAATAGGGAGTATTTATTAAAATTTATTGGTTTGATACGTACAAGCGTTGTAGCATGTAAATCAACATAATCTCATCTTGAAATAGGAAGATTTGTTTTCTTAAGTAATGGTTTAAATGTTAACTAGAGGCGTTCAATAAATAACTTTTCTAAACCATTATGCATATAAATTACAAGCTTTCCAAAAGTTGTTTAAATTTATAAACAACAATTATTAAAAGCATAAGATATAAACTTATTAACATTAGTAAGACAAATTGCCTTAAAAAAGCAGTTCCACAAACAACTTCACAAACAACAAGTTGTGAGTTGATAACACACATGTGATTATCATGTAGATGCATTTACCAAAATCATATCAAAACATCCACTTGCTATATAAAAGGGTCCATGTTTCTTTCAAAAATGTAAGAGATTCAGTCTCAACTTTTCTAGTGTGGTTCTAATAATCATCTTCGCTGAGAACATGGGACAATTGGAAAATTTTTTAAATTAGAGAATCTTCTGGTTTTTAATAAATATCCATATAAATTATCATTTTTCCTATCACTATTGATAGAGAATGTCTAACCGATCATGCCAACTAATTAATATATTTGGAATAATAAACTTTCAATTTACTATATAATGTGATTCAACAATATTAATGTAAACTTATGGCTTATCATCTCATGTGAATTAACCATACTAATATAGGCATAGTACGAACTAGAAGAAAAGATAACAGTTTTCCAATACAAAATTATTACCCTATATAATATATTTAATATACATAATTAAATCTTTTCTTCATCCACGATCTCAATATTATACCTGTTAGAGATGTGACCCAAATTCATTATTAAATAAAATACAAGTGGTAAAATACAAGTGTGTAAGAGAAGTTCAAATAAAAATATACTTCCTCTGTTTAATGTTGATTTGAATAAGGTGTTTTAACCTTACTGCATTACTTCTATTTTATTTTGATTAGAATATGGTTTTACACACTTATAAATAGACAGTCTACTCCTCTTGTAATTATTCAAATTTGACATAGTGAATTATCTTCTCATCTGCCAGTGGTTTTTTCCTAAAAGGGTTTCCACATAAAAATCTGTGTGTTCTTTATTTTTTCTTTCTTTTTCTTTGTGATACATTTTCATTATCGACGTTTTGTTTTTTCACATATTGGTATTTGAGCTTTCTGGGTTGCTTATCTGGATCACTTATCTGGATCACGGTAATAGCGTCACCCAAGTATGAAATTATAACAGTCCGTTTTTAGTCAAATCAGAACAGTGGTTTTAGGACCACAAATCTGAGGAAAAAATATTTATTTTATTATTATTTTAATTTTTACATAATGATATTATGTTGGTGTGAAAATTTCGTTAAGAAATTTTATCGTTTGATTGGTTAATTTGATAAAAAGGACTAAATCGCGTATAGTGTAAAAGTGTTGTTCTATTAGTTAAAGGTATCAAATGCCTATGAAATTTAATAGTGGAGGTCCTTATGTTGTAATTAGTCCAATTATAATGTTAGTGGACATTATTGGACATGTGTTTGGTGAATTTAATGTTTTAATACTAAGGTTATTATGGTAAATGATAATTAAAATGATAATTAAATAATACAAAATACATAATTTGTATTCATCTTCTCCAAAAGAGAAAAAAAATGATTCTTTGAGAAAAAAGGGGCTAGGGTTCGGCAATTTCAATTCTATCAATTAGGTACGTATTTTTTATTCGTTTTCAATGATTCCTATGTTTCTGTGATCATTGCAACCAGTACTAGCTAGCCTAGGGACTATTTTGCAAAACTGTTAAAGATTTTGAAAGTTGCCATTGATGAAAATATGTTTTCTTTGATGTTTGATGATGAAATATGAAATCTTGTTGTTAGATTTACATATTTTGTAAAGTGATTTTGAGTAAAAATGCAAAATAGGGACTTATTTGTAAAAATGTGAAAATGTGTGGTTAAATGTATGAAAAATTGATAAATATGGACTGTTAGGGTATAATGGTAATTCGGCTAAGCATGGGTGTTTTGAAATTTGCATGAATTTGTGTTTTTATGGAATAAGGACTAAATTGTAAAAATATGAAAGTTTAGGGGTTAATGTGTAAATTAGCTCAAATGTAAATTTGGATTGAATTGAATAAATAGATGATTTGGAATTGGATCAGGGAAAAGATAAAGTATTCGCTTAATCGACAATTTCATCGTTTTTGAATTGAGGTAAGTTCGTATGCGATAAATTTTAATACAAATGTATTTAATATGCTTTGATATTGCTTAAATTGCAAATATGAGACTGTGGATATGAATGATAGTGATTCGATAGTGATTCGACATCCAAAATCCCAGTTGAACCTTAGGAATAGTTTAGGATGCTAGTGACATGTCATTAGGGGATATATTGAGTTGGCTTCGGGCCATGATATAGTACTTCGGGTGCGACATAAACCAATTTGGCTTCGCGCCATGCATATCGGTTGATTTGGCTTGGGGCCATGATATTAGTATTTTGGATAAGTTACCTTGATTTGGCTACGGGCCATGGTATAGGTACTTATCATGTGAGATCCTTGAGTATCCGACTTCTATTCTGAATGGTTCAACGGGTAAATGAAAGATGAGAAAGTGTATGAGATTTGTACGAGATGGTATAGGTATGTGTATAAACTATTCTACCATTGAATAGAAGAAATGATGATGAAAGTATATAGCTTGTGAATAAGTATTTGAAATGTTTGTTAGTTAATGTAAGATACATGTTGATGTATTCATATTAATGATTTATATTTATGTGATTGCATTAAGTTATTTCATACGAGCTTACTAAGCTTTATAGCTTACTTTGTTTATTTTTCCCGTATTTTATAGTATTATCGAGCTAGCTTGGATTCGGGGATCATCGAAGATCGCATCACACTATCTACCTATCACCTGGTACCTTTGAACTTTAGTATATTAAGTATATGACATGTATAGGGATTATAAGTCATTTTGGCTATGTTTTGGTAGTGATATTGGCCATTTGAATTGGCTTGTAAATGCTTATGTTTCGGTTTGTAAATATAGCTATTAGAGTTGGCTTAATTTGGTGAATTTGGTTATGTGCATATTTGTGTGTATATGTTGATGTTTGAGTTCATGGATGGATATGGGAATGGCTTATATTATGAGGCTTGTGGTCATTGATATTTTAAATATGTTAAATGGTTGATATAGCTATGAATTATATTTGTGAACTGGTGCAAAATGTAAATGTTTGGCAAAGGTTAAGTTAGTTGGTTTGTATATGTGTTTTGGTATGTTTTAGTTGGTTTGTATAAGCAAGTTGGTTGTTAGAATTGGAAATGGTATGAATTAGATTTGATTGTGGCTAAATTGGATATTCATTTATGCTATGATTTGGTGCCATTTTGGTTGTGTAGGTATATGCATATTTGGGTGGCAAAATGGCTTGGTAAATAGCCTATTTTTGTCCACACGGGCAAAGACACGGGCATGTGTCTCAGCCGTGTGTGACACGGTCAAGTACACGGCCGTGTGTCCCCTGATGTGGTTTTAGAAATCAAGTCCGTATGTTCCACACAACCTCATACACGGGCGTGTGACTTGGTCATATGGCATAAGTCAATATACCCTACAGGTTTGTTACGGCCTAGCACATGGACGTGTATGGCCATTTTTAGGGCACAAGGGCTAGTCACACTAGCGTGTGTGTTGGTCGTGTGACCCAAGTTAGAGAGTTACACGAGATCGAACACGGGCTAGGACACGGCCATGTGCTCCTATTTCGAATGTCCACACAGCCTGTGACACGAGCTTGTCTGGTGGCCGTGTGAGACACACGGCATAGCCACACAAGCGTGTGTCCCCTGTTTTGAGAAAAAAATTTCAAAGTTTCGTGAAAGTTACTTGAGTTATCGGTTTAGTTCCGAACCACTCCCAAAGCATGTTTAGGGCCTCATAGGCTCATAATAGGGACCATGTGATTGAAATTGATTGATGATTGCTTGTAATGTAAAAATTTATGCAGAGTTGAATGTTTAATTGTTTATTAAGTTCGATAATACTTCGTAACCCTATTCCGGCATTGAACACGAGTGAGGGGTGTTACAAAAATTTTATTGTTGGATTGCAACACCAGATTCACGTTGTCATAGATTAAGATGCAAATAGTTCTTGCGTAGATAGATCTAGAGGATGCCTTGCTAGTGATAGATAAGATGCCTTCGACATTGACGGATGAAAAGAAGAAGTGTAAGGATTGAAAGGCTTTGACGCAATTAAAACTACATTTGTCTAATGAAATTTTACAAGATGTGATGAATGAGAAGACCGTTGCTGCATTATGGAAGAGGCTGGTGCAACTGTGTATGTCGAAAACTCTAACCAGCAAGCTACATATGAAGCAACGACTTTATGCTCATCATTTGGTGGAAGTTGCATCTGTGTACGAACACTTAACGGTGTTTAAAGAAATTCTCTCGGACCTTGAGGCCATGGAGGTTTAGTATGATAAAGAAGATCTAGGGTTGATTCTACTTTGTTCATTGCCCTTGTCTTATTCAATCTTTACAGACACGAGTTTGTATAGCCGCAAGTCTTTCACAATTGATGAAGTTAATGATTCTTTAACCTCGTACGATAAGATGAAGCATCTTGTGGTTAAACCCAACTCATAGGGAGAGGGTCTCATTATTTGTGGGAGACATGATCAGAATGTTGATGATGGAAGGACACATGAACAGAATACTCGCGATAAATCTAAAGGAAGATCAAAGTCTTCAAATAGAGGTAAAACTTGTAACTTTTGTAAGAAGAATTAGCATATTAAATCTGAGTGTTTTAAGCTGCAGAACAAGATCAAAAGGGAGGCTGCAAATCAAAACAGAAAACAACTAGAAAAATCCAGTGAAGCTGATGTTGTAGAAGACTATAGTGACAGTGAACTTCTAGTCGCTTTTGTCAACAATTCTAAAGTGGGCAAGGAGTGGATCCTTGATTCGGGTTGCACCTTTCACATGAGCCCCAATTGAGATTGGTTTACAACTTACGAAACAATGTCTTAAGGTTTTGTTTTGATGGGAAATAATGCTTCGTGTAAAATCGCAAATGTTGGAACGATTAAAGTTAAGATGTTTGATGGAGTTGTCAAAACACTTAGTAACATGCGACATGTTCTAGAATTGAAGAGAAATTTGATTTCGTTGAGTACTTCTGATTCAAAAGGGTACAAATACACAAGTGTAAGTAGGGTTTTGAATATTTCCAAAGGTTCCCTTGTTGTGATGAAAAGGCCGTAACACCTTTAACCCGTATCCATCGCCGGATTGAGGCTAAGAGGCGTTACCGGACATATCGAATAATAACACAAACATTTCATATCATCAAATAATCACAAACATTTCATAACAAAATATACACATAGAGTCCCTTTAGAATGTTTACGGGACCTTAAACATGCATTGGAAAGGAGTCGGGACTAAACCGAGTACATACAAATTTTTACGAAAATTAAACATTTTTTTTCAAGATTACAGAGGTCACACGCCCATGTGGGTAGGCCGTGTGCCTCACACGGCATTAGACACACCCATGTGTCTAGGCCGTGGCAAAACAGGGCATACATACTAACTTGTCCACACGGCCACAAGACACGCCCGTGTGCCAGGCCGTGTGAAATTCTAGAAGTTACTGACTTGCTCACATGGCCAGACACACGCCCGTGTGTCTAGCCCATGTGGCTTCCTGACTTGCTTCGAATTGCAACCTTGTGAGACACGGTCGAGACACATGCCCGTTGCTCAACCGTGTGGGCAAATATAAGCCATTTGCAAGGCCAATTTGCCACCCAAATTTTGGGTCAAACCTACAAGCATCAAACAAACCTCAACTCATGTCACAAAGACAACCAAAAACATACCAAATCATGCACAATTTGACCCTTAACAACATCATTTATTTCCATATACAAATCCAAGTCAAACATACCAATTCAAAGCACCAACTTTACGTCAAAAACATATGAATTAAACATCATTTTAAATCCATATCAATTCAAAACATTTCTCATCATATCAATTTCCCTAATCAACCATGAACTTACCAAAATTGACCATTCATGAGCACATCAAAACATACCAACTTTTGCATCATAAAGCATGGACTAAACTTATCCATAAACACATTCATTAACAAGCCATATCACATGGCTATATTTACACATTTCAAAACTTAATCAAAGTTCTTTAGCTTATACATGCCATACTTCAATATGTACATTTTAAAAGGGTACCAAAGTATAGTTTGATAGTGTGGTGATAATCCTCGACGATCCCCGAGCTTCCCGTAGCTTTGATAATCTATAAAATAATGAACAAACACACACACACACAGAGAGTAAGCTTTCATAGCTTAGTAAGTCATAAGCAAATAATGATCAAATAAACATTAGCATTAAATCAACTAGCCAGTTCAAACAAACCTTAACCAAATTTACATTTATTATGCTTGCAAACTTAAACATTATCATATATACAATAGCATTATAACATTAATGCCCAAATACACATATACTCATAAGCACTTATAAATTTCTCTTTTACCATGTCTAATTCATATATTCATCTCAAACATATAATTACCTTACTTTCATATTCATATAACATAACACGTACCTGAACCTTTTAGTTTGTTTTCACATTCGATCTTAACTTGATAATGCCCGTTGAACCATTCAGAATTAATAAAGATACTCGGATAGTCGGAAAGCTCGTACAATGCCAACGTCCCAGACGTGGTCTTACATGTAATCACATATCGATGCTGCTGTCCCAGACAGGGTCTTACACGAATCAAATACGATGCCAATGTCCCAGACATGGTCTTACATGTAAACACAAGTCGATGCCAACATCCCAGACGTGGCCTTACACGAAAACACATATCGGAATCCTATGTTATGACATATGTTCCTAACTATTCCTAAGGTTCGTAAGGGGCTTTCGGACGTCATATCTCGGTCGATTCAGGCTCGTAAACAATGTTCCCATGCTTAATTCAATTCGGCAAGTATATATATATATATATACAAGTAATAATTCAATTCGGCTTTATTAAAATATATACAATCGAATTTAACGACATTTATTTACTTATGAACTTACCTCAGCTAATACGGACGAACCGAGACAACTATTCAACAACTTTAGATTTTCCCCGATCCAATTCTGATTTCCGCCTTTCTTGATATAAATTAGTATAAATTAAACTTATTAAATCACATATTCAATCAATATTAATCCAAAAACACATAAATGGGCAAATTACACTTTTAACCCTGATATTTCACATTTTTCACAAATTAGTCCCTATTTTACAAAATACAAAATATTCAAAATTTGACCACACTATAACTTGGCCGAATGTTCACTAAGCTCATATAAGTCCACACATTTCATTTATTTCACATTTTAGTCCCTCAATTTATCATTTTCACAATTTAGCCCAAATTACTCAAATTCATCAAAAATTCAAATACAAAACATATTAATCTAACAACATATATTTATTTTCTATCATCAAACACAAGATTCATCAAGCTTTCAACAATGACAAAACAAAAAATTATCATCAAATTCAGAAATTGAGACATGGGTTTGATAGATTACATAGCAATGATCTCAAAAACGTAAAAATTATCAAAAACCGAGCAAACCACATACCTAAATCAAAGCTTCAAAGTGCCGAACCTAAAACAACATCCATGGCTTTCTTTTTCTTTGAGTTTTGACCAAATAAGATGAAAAATGCATGTGGTTTTTATGATTTGTTTTATTTATTTCATGATAATATATCATTTACCTTTTTATCCTTTATAAAATAATATGAAATCATTATAAACTATGCCCATTACCGTCCATGACAATGTTTAATGGACAAATTACCACATAAGGATATCATAATTAATAAATCAAAGGAATTAAGCACTTTAACATATAGCATGCTACTTTTACATTTTATGCAATTTAATCTTTTTTGCATATTAAGCGCACAAACGATCAAATTCAATCACGAAAATTTCACACATGTCAAGTCACATACTATAAACACAAAAAACAATATTAAAATATTTTTTGACTCGGAATTGTGGTCCCAAAACCACTATTTTGATTAGGGTCTAAACCGAACTGTTACAAAGGTAGAGAAAGACTACCAAGTTATATTTTTTGCAAGGTTTTACGGTTACTGGTGATGCAGCTATCGCTTCCTCTTCCTTGCTAGATGATGATATTACTAGACTTTGGCATATGTGCCTAAGGCATATGAGTGAGAATGGCATGACAGAATTGAGCAAAAGAGAACTTCTTAATGGGAAAGGAATTTGCAAACTAAAGTTCTGTGAGCACTGCATTTTTGGGAAGTAAAAGAGAGTTTGATTCATCAAAGGAATCCATAACACCAAGGGAACATTGTAGTATATTCATTTTAATCTGTGGGTGCCATCCAGAGTGCCTTCGAGAGGTGGAGCTAATTATATGCTAAAACTTATTGATGATTTTTCTAAATAAGTTTGGGTGTTTTTCCTGAAGAAGAAAAGCGATGTGTTTTCCGCATTTAAGTCTTGAAAAACTATTATTAAAAAACAGATGTGAAAACAAATAAAACACCTCTATATATACAATGATGTGATCCGACCCGTGTTAATCGAGTCGTTTCACTTGTTTGCCCGATCGTCGACGAGGAGAATGTTCGTTGCGTTGAAAATGTAAAATTTTATTAAGTTATGCGGAAGCTAACAAGATGGTTTTGGAATGGAAAGGAGTTTTAGTAAGGATGAAATAGGTTCGATTTAACAAGAAATTAAGATTGATAATTTGATGAAGTGATGGAAATGGAAAAGGGAACTTAATGGAAGAAAGATTCAACACTATATCATAGTGTCACCCAGTTTCTTATGTCGTTAAGGTGGTTGGATGGAGAAGTAGGATGAACGCCACACCAATGGAGTTGGTGATAAGTTCAAACAAGTCGAGAAGACGCCACTAGCAACGCTAGATAAGTCAAACAAGACTTGTAAGAAATAAGAGAGGAGATAAACTAACTCGAGAACAAAATGTTCATAAAATTTAATCAAAGTTCCAAAAGTCCCTTCAAAAGGCTGATTACACACATATTTATAAGGCTAGAAAAAGGCTAGCTGAATGGTCACAAGTATTCATTTTAAAAGCTGAAATAAAGCTCAAATCTCTTGGAATTCTTAAACCAAATAACTCCACCATTTAATTCACTTCAATTCAGCTGCATAATTGACCTTGAATGCTTGAAAAGTGACTCTTGAAATGTCCTTTGGTTAGTTGAATAGTCACCAGCACCTTAATGGTGTTTTGAGTGCTTGTATTAATTCTTTTTGTAAAGACCCGAATTTGGGCCAAATAGAATTGGGCCCATTGGGCCTTGGGCACGGGAGCGTTTAAAATTTTTTTGAGAACAAGAGAACAGCTTTAATGCAAGTTGGACCTATTAAGTGAGTAATTTTGGAAGGTTAGAGGGCTTCTATGAAGTCCTGGGTTCAAACTTTGGCTTTAAGGAAATTTTGGTTTTAGGTGAATAAAACCCTGGGAGTTAGTCGTAGGCTTTAAGAATAAAATGTGGAGGAAAATGACACAAGGAAGGGAGAGGTCTAGTGGCAAGGCATCATTAAGGGGATAAGTGAGTGCTTGGGTTCAAGTCTTGGCGCTTGCATTTCATTTTAATTTATTTTTTTAAGTGAACTTAGACTTTGGCCCATAGGTTTATATTTAGTTGCGCATACTTTAAGACACAAGAGGAGCTTGTAACCTAGTGGCTAGCGGCGTGGATTACGTTACAAGGGAGCCTAAGTTCGAATCCCGTTGCAAGCAAAAAGGGGATATTTATTTTGCTAAGTTGGAGCGGCAAGAGTTTGTGTTGGATTTAAGCTCTACTGAAGGAGGGATCCCACATCGAAAAGCTAGCAAAAGGGAAGGTGAGAAGCCGGCTATAAATGGAGCTGTCTATGAGGAGAGGAAGCATACCTGGTTGGCGTTGGGCATAGGAGCATTCGGAGCGCGGATTAGCTTCAGATTCCTATTAGGTGTGTATTACGCCCTACTCTAGCGGTAGAGCGGCAAATGCCAAAATGCCGGTCACATGGCGATGGTAGCCACACGAGCGTGCGAGCGCACATGTGGGGGCTTTGACGCGATAGTTGAGGCCATCATAAGTATTCTTGTGGGTTAGGCTATTTGGGGCCCGTGGGCCCATATGAATAAGTTGTATGATTGTGTAGTAGATGTTGGACTAGACTATGGGAATCTCAAATGTGGCTAGATTTGGGCTAAACGAGCCACACAAGCGTGTGGACCTATTTGGGTCGACAATAGGCCCTAGGCCCATTCGCATCGTTATCTCTGTTTAGAATACCCTTAGTTTACAAAATTACTGAAATACTCTCAGTTTGCGAAATTATCGAAATACCCCTGATTTGTAAAATTACCGAAATACCCCTAATTTGTGAAATTACCAAAATACCCCCAGTTTGCAAAATTACCAAAATACCCCTAGTTTGCAAAATTACTGAAATACCCCCGATTGGCAAAATTACCAAAATACCCTCGATTAGCAAAATTACCGAAATGCCTCGGTTTGCGAAATTACTAAAATACTCACGGTTTGTGAAATTACCGAAATAACCCTGATTTGAAAAATTACCAAAATACTCCCTGTTTACAAAATTACTGAAATTCCCTCGACTTGTGAAATTATCGAAATACCCCCGATTTGCAAAATTATCGACATACCCCCCGTTTGAAAAATTACTAAAATACCCCTGATTTGTGAAATTACCGATATACCCCCGATTTTTGAAATTATCGAAACACCTTCGAGGGGTAAATTACCGAAATACCCCCAAGGGGTGAAATTACCATTTTACCCCTAAATGACAAAATGACTGTTGTACCCTCGTGGTAGTACTAGCGTTGTATGTGTTAATTGTATGATTGATTATGTTTGAGATGTGTTGCATACATGGATTGGTTATGAGTATAATTACCGAACTACCCCTGTAGGGTAGAATTACCGAAATACCCTTATAGGTTAAAATGACTAATTTGCCCTTGTAGGTAAATGATCGACTTGTGCAATGAGTGGACTAATTTGACTGTGGTTGTATGACTGACATGCTTTTATTACATGTTTAAATAATTGTTACTGAGCATGGCCATTTTGCATACACGTGTAATGATTGAGCATGACATACACGACATATTGCATGGGGTTGGGATTATTAATACGGAGGAAGTGCTAATAGGATCGCATGGTCGCTTGATGACTGTGGATCCACCGAAGGCTTTATAGCCATCGCAGGCTTTTAGCCACCGAGCAGCCATGCTGCACCGATAATGTTATTGAGGGTTGTGTGCCATTAATATGGCTTCGTGCCGTAATTATAGGCTTTGTGCCAATCGTATTTACCGTGGCTATGTGCCTAACTTATATATCGATGACTCTATGTCGATCATATTTACCCAAGGCTGTGTGTCGATTATATTACCGCCGCTGATGGCTATGTGCCAAACATAATACAGTCACTGATGGCTTTGTGGCAATTGTAATATCGCTACTGAAGGCTTTTTAGCCACCGAGCAACCATGCTGCACCGATAAGTTAGTGCCGCAACCGGTGCTACATAAGGAGTGTACGGATGGGTGGGTCGATTAAATCCCCACAGGAGTGTACCGTTCAACAGGAGACGGAGTGCAGGGCTGGTATGGGCATTAATGCATTGCATATATGGATTATGTTATTGAGATGGGCTTAGGCCCAGATGTTTATGATATGTGACATTTGATATGGGTTAAGGCCCAACTGAGGCTTTTATGGGCTAAGGCCCAATTGCCACCGTTACTGAAATGGGCTTTGGCCCGGATTGTTGTGATGCATGTTTATACTGACGAGGGTTGTACACACTAAGTTTTCGTAAACTCACCACCTCTTTTTAATTTTTCTCAGGTAATCCTCAGTAGGCGATTCGACGTACTGGAGGATTCGGAGGTGGCCACACTACTAGCAGTTTCAGATTTTCGTATACTACTTATTTTTATTTTATTTTGGGTTCATATTTTGTAATAAGGCCTCTCTTAAATTCCAGTTTTTAGTTTGGGATTTTTAGTTTATTATGTTTTAAATCTGCTCAACATTTGATCGCGGTTTTCCAAAATAATATCTGTTTTCAAAACCCTTCGCTTTTGCAACTAAGTTATAAATATCACATTTTCATAAGTCAATTGTTTTAAATTAAGCTTCCGCATCGAACAAGGTTTTGACGGTAATGACTTCTTAATAAATATCGATTATTAATAACAATTGCAAATTGTGACTTTAGTTTTTAAATATCAAGAAGGGTTTTCAGTGAAAATGCGGTTTTTGAAAAACACCTCAATGTGACAAGCCAGATTCGGGCTTAACTTCTAGGCCGAGTTTGGGGTGTTACATTTAGTGGTATCAGAGCCCAGGTTGCAAAACTCGGATGTGGATTGGGTTTTCAAAATTGAATTTCTGAAAGTATTTTTCAAAAAGGCTTGAAAATATTTAAAGTTATGAAATTGTATTGACCGTTTTTCTGAAAGTGTGGTACACCGAGTCTCCAGCGCCGAATCCGTAAGTTTTCTGAATACTTTTATTTGTTTAGAAATTTAAACACAGTGAGCTAGAATACGGTGGTTCCTTTAGATATTAGACTATGCTGTGATGCTTAAATTTAGATTTTGTATTTATTTTGTGTGATGTTGTGGATATGGAAATTGTATTCATATGATATCTATCTGCTCTAGTGGATAGGTTTTTTTTGGGTAATGTTTTACAATCAGAGTGTGCAGCGTAAGCGTAGTGTTGTAGGTTAGGATGTGCGACTGTTCCTATAGTTGAAAATTTCGGGGATGAAATTTTTTTAAGGGTGTAGATTTGTAACGACCCAAATTTGGGCCTAGTAGAATTGGGCCCATTGGGCCTTGGGCACGGGAGCATTTAAAATTTTTTTGAGAACAAGAGAACGGTTGTAATGCAAGTTGGACCTATTAGGTGAGTGATTTTGGAAGGTTAGAGGGCTTCTATGAAGTCCTGGGTTCAAACTTTGGCTTTAGGGAAATTTTGGTTTTAGGTGAATAAAACCCTGGGAGTTAGTAGTAGGCTTTAAGAATAAAATGTGGAGGAAAATGACACAAGGAAGGGAGTGGTCTAGTGGCAAGGCATCATTAAGGGGATAAGTGAGTGCTTGGGTTCAAGTCTTGGCGCTTGCATTTCATTTTGATTTATTTTTTTGAAGTGAACTTAGACTTTGGCCCATAGGTTTATATTTAGTTGCGCATACTTTAAAACACAAGAGGAGCTTGTGGCCTTGTGGCTAGTGGCGTGGATTATGTTACAAGGGAGCCTAGGTTTGAATCCCATTGCAAGCATAAAGGGGATATTTATTTTGCTAAGTTGGGGCGGCAAGAGTTTGTGTTGGATTTAAACTCTACTGAAGGAGGGATCCCACATCGGAAAGCTAGCAAGAGGGAATGTGAGAAGTTGGCTATAAATGGAGCTGTCTATGAGGAGAGGAAGCATACCTGGTTGGTGTTGGGCATAGGAGCATTCGGAGCGCGGATTAGCTTCAGATTCCTATCAGGTGTGTATTTTGCCCTACTCTAGCAGTAGAGCGGCTAATGCCGAAATGTCAGTCACATGGCGATGGTAGCCACACGAGCGTGCAAGCGCACGTGTAGGGGCTTCGACGCGATAGTTGAGGCCATCATGAGTATTCTTGTGGGTTAGGCCATTTGGGTCAAGTGGGCCCATATGAATAAGTTGTATGATTGTGTAGTAGATGTTGGACTAGACTATGGGAATCTCATATATGTGGCTAGATTTAGGCTAAACGGGCCACACGAGCGTGTGGACCCATTTGGGCCGAGAATGGGCCCTAGACCCATTCACATCGTTATCTCTATTTAGAATACCCTTGGTTTACAAAATTACTAAAATACCCTCAGTTTGCAAAATTACTGAAATACCTCTGATTTGTAAAATTATCGAAATACCCCTGATTTGTGAAATTACCAAAATACCCTTGGTTTGCAAAATTACTGAAAGACCCCCGATTTGTAAAATTACCAAAATACCCTCGTTAGTAAAATTATCGAAATACCCTAGGTTTGCGAAATTACTGAATACCCCTGATTTGTGAAATTACCGAAATACCCCTATAACACCCCAAACCCGGTCTAAACGCTACGACCAGATCTGGTATGTTACAAGGAAAGGTTGTAAAAGGAAAAGGTTTTGAATATTTGAAATATCGTAAGTTTGAAAATTTTATCTAGGGTGATGTTTTGAAAACAATGATTTGCAGTTTTAAGAAAAATTTCTGAATCTAGCTAAACAATAATTTGTTATTTCTGGTGGCATTTGAGAGAAATCGGTTGCTTACGTTGTTCAGGTTTTGGAAAACTCCAACCTAATTATCAAGGTTGAAACTTATATTAAAGTCATAACAAAATTAAATTATAATATAAAACCCGAAATAAAAATAATGAGAAGGGCTTATTACATAATTAAAATCCCAAATTATCTAATTACTAGAAATTAAACGTCTTTACGAAAAGAACACTTTATGGCCTCTACGAGTCCGCCTCATCTCCCTGATCCACGATCTAACGATTACCTGCAAGATTTAGCAGAGGGGTGAGTCACCAAGACTCAGTGTGTAAATCCCCTTATGTCACACATACGGCTTCAAGCCCACAGTCGCATATTGGGCCTTAGCCCACTCAGTATATCATATATAATCATGAATGCAAAATGTGTCCCAATCCAACCTAGTTTTTCCATCCTCTACAAACCACCCGTACCACCCCATCACACCTCATACGTGGCATTAGGCCACTCGTGGTTCTAGACCACTGTAATACTAGATCACCATGACAAAGTCACTAACAACATACGTGGGGCCAACCCACCGTGGTAACAACCACCGTGACAATCCCTGATGAATATACGTGGGGCCAACCCACTGTGGTAACAACCACTGGGACGAGTCACTAATCATATATAATCGTGGTATTAAACCACCGTGGCACCAAGCCACCGAGACATGGTCACTATTATCAAATATGTATCCGTGGGGCTAACCCACCGTGGTAATAACCACCGTGACAGTCTCAAATACTTCCCCTTTCACATCATTTCCCAACCCATGCAGAACATACAATTATATGAATGCACATGCTATCTTTACAGTGACAGGTTACAATGTTTATTTCATATCCATCAAGGGGTTAATAAAATCACATACCTGTATTCCCAGCTTTACCCTCAAGGGTATTACGACTGCTTCTCAGTCATTCCGGCTTTTCAGCCCACACAATAATAGTACAAGCAAATAAATAAGTAGTGTGAAGTTTACACACCTGATAACACGCAATACGACGCTTTCTATGTCGACACTATCGTTAACCGGAACTACTGCTATTTGTCTACTATTCTGCTCAGAAGCTGGCCCACAACCCGGTGGCCAATCTCGAACAGCAGATACCGCGCGCTTCTTGAACTTAGGGGCTGGGACTACGGGTCAAACCCCTTCCTTCGCTTGGCTGGCATTTGATTCCATGAAAGGATCTTGGTCAGAAGATACTATATTGAAACAGCGGTTGTTTAACAATACAATGGGTTAAGGCAGCGAATAATGAAAAAAGGAAACCGATCGAATAATTGAAGAGAAACCCTTACCTTGAGATCCCGAAATTAGAGATAAGGTTCAGAGATTGACAGATTCCCGAACTTGGGATTCAAATGATTCGGTTAGCTTTAATCGACCGAACCCAAAAGTCCCTTAAGACCATTCAATCGCAGACCAGATGCTGAAAGAACACAAGACAAGGCCCCTCCTTGAATCGGCCAAGAAACATAGAACAAGATTAATGCCTACGGCATCCAAAAGAGAGAAAACAGAATTGAAAGGGAAAGAGAGTACTTACCACGATCAAATAGAATCCGACTGAGATGGTTAAGGAATGGAATGACGGCAATCCACTAAACCAAGAACGAAAGAAGAGGATGAACACTCAAGGAAGATTTGGCCAAAATGAAATATAGAAGGAATAAGAATCAATGGATGCTTCGGCTTGAAGAAGAAACCCGTGGCAAAATGGTGATGAAAGGGTGAGGGATAAGTTTCGACAAATGAAGAACAAGAAAAAAGGCTAAAGAGATTCGGCTAAGCAAGATGAAATCAAAGAGATGGATGGTAGTAATGGAGGATTCGGTCAAGAAGAAGAAGTGAAGAATGAGATTTCAGCTTTTAGATGAAGCAAATGAAAAGAAAGAAATGAAAAGTGAAAAAGATGATAGGAAGGTTCGGCTTTAGGTGATGAAGAATGATCAAAGATCTTAGGGGTTTCGGCTTTTAGTGGAAAGATGGATAGATGAGGAAATGAGGGATTGCCGAAATGGTAAGAGTTTCAAAGATGGTTTCGGTCAAGAGAAGAAGGAGTGGAGAAAACCTTGTTTGATAGAAAAGAGAAATGCTAAGGGGAAGAAGGTGTAGCTAAGTGATTCGACAACTATCAAGAAGCAAAAATTCGGCACCTACAACTCCAAAGCCGAAATTGCACTATTAGAGAACTAAAATGCCTTATGACTTTAATTGAAATTCGACACACCCCAGACAAGCTAGAACCGATTCCTTCACCCCCCTCAAGCATTCAAAATTTGGCCACACCTTCACCACCCTCAATCCCATATTTTTCTCCTTAATTCACTCCTGATCACTCATTCAAAAAGGTTTGAATAATTCAAACTCCTACTTTTCCTCATGGCCACACATTTGAATTATTTGACTCAATCAACACTCCACCCTGAAGTGTCCTAGCCGAACTTTACCTCCTTCCTTCCAGACACCAAAAACAAATTCCAAAATGAGAACTATGCGACTTGAACCTGCTCCCTTGTGGCGTCACCTTTCAGCACTCTATGTGGCGCCACCTTGCCACTTTCCCACTGACTTTCTTGTGTCTTCCAACACAAGCAATATCCCTTAAGTCCTGACCCAGCTAGCTCTCCACTAAAGTACCGAAAAAGAGAATTTTTGGCCAAGGCTTCGGCTTAACCCCGAGCCTTTCCTGGACCCCCAAACACCCTAAACTAACACATTGAGCACGGCATAACACAAAAACATATTAAATGCAAAGCTCCTAATTCAGGATGTTACAACCCCCGATTTACGAAATTATCAAAACACCCTCGATGGGTAGCAAAATTACCGAAATACCCCTGGTTTGTGAAATTACTGAAATACCCCTGGTTTGCGAAATTATCGAAATACCCCTGATTTGTAAAATTATCGAAATACCCCCGGTTTGCAAAATTACTGAAATACCCCTGATTTGTGAAATTACCAAAATACCCCCGATTTACGAAATTATCAAAACACCCTCGATGGGTAAATTACCGAAATACCCTCCAAGGGGTGAAATTACCATTTTACCCCTAAATGACAAAATGATCGTTGTACCATCGTGGTAGTACTAGCGTTGTATGTGTTAATTGTATGATTGATTATGTTTGAGATGCGTTGTATACACGGATTGGTTATGAGTAGAATTGCCGAACTACCCCTGTAGGGTAGAATTACTGAAATACCCTTATAGGATAAAATGACTAATTTGCCCTTGTAGGTAAATGATCGACTTGTGCAATGAGTGGACTAATTTGACTGTGGTTGTATGACTGATATGCTTTTATTACATGTTTAAATAATTGTTACTGAGCATGGCCATTTTGCATACACGTGTAATGATTGAGCATGACATACACGACATATTGCATGGGGTTGCGATTATTAATACGGAGGAAGTGCTAATAGGATTGCACAGTCGCTTGACGACTGTGGATCCACCAAAGGCTTATAGCCATCGCAGGCTTTTTAGCCACCGAGCAGCCATGCTGCATCGATAATGTTACTGAGGGCTGTGTGCCATTAATATGGCTTCGTGCTGTAATTATGGGCTTTGTGCCAATATCGAAGGCTTTGTGCCAATCGTATTTACCGTGGCTATGTGCCTAACTTATATATCGATGACTCTGTGTCGATCATATTTACCCAAGACTGTGTGCCGATTATATTACCGTCGCTGATGGCTATGTGCCAAACATAATACAGTCACTGATGGCTTTGTGGCAATTGTAATACCGCTACTAAAGGCTTTTTTGTAACACCCCAAACCCGGCCCACAAGCCTTGACCGGATCTGGTGTGTCACGGAGTAAAAACGTTTTGAAAGGTTCAATGGAAATTTTCAATTTGTTGGGGTAATAAAATGGTGTTTGCTAAAACTCAGATGGGTTGGTTTGATAAATACGATTGAGTTGAGAACTTTTCCTTTTCCTTTGAAACCATTTGATCATTTAGATTTTTAAAACATTAGAGTCATCGATAACTTAGAAAATTTTGTCACCCGATGGTAACATTTTTGAAAACGCATACGAGTACTTATTTTGAAAACGTTACCTTTAACCGATTTGCTTAACAGTTCATAAGTTCGTCAGTTATATAATAAAGTAAAAACAACTACCTAAACATCCAAAATAATAAGCGGTCATATTACAACCCAATCGAATTTTAGTGAATAATAAACTTAAAGCGGAGCAAAATAAAATTTCAAGTCCACAAAACAAACATGGCCGCCTCGAGTTCTCCCCGGCTCCGTCTCCGCGATCTACTCACCTGCAAGATGATATGGGAAGGGGTGAGTCACCAAGACTCAGTGTGCAAATCCCCAACCCGAAAATACCACTCATACACAAGATATTAGTATGACATGCAATTATGCAACCCAACCTAGCCATCCATCTCCTTTTTCTACCCCGTGTGGTACCAAACCACTGGTGGTGCCAAACCATTGGTGACTTAAAGTCACGATATCCGTCAATACGTGTGGTGCCAAACCACTGGTGGTGCCAAACCACTGGTGACCCGAAGTCACAATCAAATGATGGGGCCAACCCATCGTGTGATACCAAATCAATGGCGTCGATCCCGCATCTCAAATGTGGGCCCAACCCACGGTGGAATTAATCCACAGGGACGAGACGCTATGAGGTGCCAAACCTCTGGAGGTGCCAAACCTCTGGTGACCGTAGTCAAGAAATGTGGTACCAAACCACTGGTGTCCGTCGACACGATTATTACTCCCTCTCATCAATCCCACCATCATCATGCTCTCGTAACAAGTATCATGATCCCATATATCATGCATTTGTATATAGCATAGCATTTAACAGCATATGATGGCATACACAACATATATCGTAGATTGAGTAATAGGGGACTTACCCGAAAACCAAGCTTATGCCCACTAGGCAAAGTTATCACATGAGAGGTTATAAATATCATTAAATAACAATTTATACTAATAAAGTGTGTAAGAGCTTACACACCTATTTAATCGGAGATCTAAAGAGAAATCGCGAAGCTATTTGATATCACAAAAGTCTCGAACCGTATTCCCGTACTGCACCTATATTCGGCCACTATAGGTTATTATTAAGGGGGTCTCATTTGATTAACTAACAAATCCAAAGGATCGATCATATAATAACAGAATAGGGCCTTAGGCCGAACCTTTAGTAACACGAACCAACGTGATTGAAATCCCGAAAACTTCTGATTTCTTAGCCGATTTGCCCCCTAAAATCATAGTACAAAAAATTCGGTTATCACTCAAATGCCACACTTGGTCCATAGTCGAATATAAACAACCACTTACCAAAGGAATTTGAAATCTTGGGGAGCCCCTCCTATTCTTTGAAACTGCCGAAAACCCATACATGTTCCTTGTTAAAATCGGCTATAAAGCACATCCATGGAAAGTGGCCTATGGCCGAATGGCATATTGTCTTACCTCGAAGAGTAAGTTTTTGAAAGGCTCCTCTAGCTCCTCGGTGGCGGCTACACACAACGTACGCTAATAAGACCCTATGCAAAAAAAAAATCGGCCCACCTTAGAAGTGTTTTTAACTCATGCTTTCGGCACATCAAAAGAGAGGTAAGGAACCGAAGTCAAAGGGGGGTACTTACCAACCTTCGAAAATACCTTTCTTTAAGGGAAAACTTCGACCAAGTAGCCCAAAAGAAGAAAAGAGGTTTAAAGAACTTTGGTACGTGTGGACTAGGAAGGATTCGACCAAACAAGTAAAATATCAACCAAGGTATCTCTTTCGGCACAAGGTGATTTGCATGCTTCAAAGGGAAAAATCTTACAAGGTTGCAAAAAGGAGAGGAAAGTGGATTTTGGCTTGAGTAACCAAGGAAAAACCAAAGAAGAATGTGTTAGCCAAGACCATCCCCTAAAACACCTTCAAAACCGAGAATGTCAAGCCCCTAATGTCCCCTATTCGGCTAGCACAAATTGAAGTAAGAAACACAAGGAGTTTCGGCCATGCTTTACTATTGCCACACCTATGGCCGGCCATGCTTCATCCTTTGTTTTACTTGCCCAACACCATAAAAATAATAAAACCTCATTGTTAAAACATTCTCCCATCTCCATTGAAAAAGTGTGCAACATTATTATTTAATGTTCCCATAATATGCTCTCTATTTTCAACAAATAAATTAAAAGAAAAAATTTACCCATGCTTCCAAATAAAATAAGATAATATTAATAAAAGAACAAATAGAATAATGCAGCCAACAATCTTTGTTTCCAAGCGTGCATGTGCATGCAATCACCAAAACAAGCCGGCCATAGCAAAAATAATGCTTCCAGGTGCTGCACACGGGTTTCGAACCCATGACCTGGAGAAGCACCCCAACGCCCCAGCCACTCGGCCACCTTTACTTTCATGACATAAACGCATCCTAAATTTCTTTTAAGCTTTCCTTCCTGAGTTTCCCTTTTGCCATAACGCCAAGCAAAAGAAATAAAAACACCCGCGCGCTCAACAGTACTCGAACACCTGACCTTTATGCCGCAACGCCCATGAAGCGCCCTTAGCCACTCGGCCAAGGTGTCTTTCGTGACATAAGCGCGTCGCAAATTTGTTTTAAACCTTCCTCCCCCAGCTCCATGTCTCCACGCAAAACAAAACAAAATAGAACGCACACATGCGCTACTGTTAGGACTCGAACTTTAGACTTGCTGAAGTCCTTATGCACATTAGCGCCCCAAGCCATTCGGCCAGGGCGTTCACTTGTGCCATAAGCTCAACAAATTTATTCTTAAACCCTTCTCAATAAGTCCTTCTTCACGCCAAAAAAATAAAACTTCCTCCCACGCGATTCGAACCCCTGCCTTGCCACATCTTCCAACTTTCTGGTAGCGCCCTAGCCACTCTACCAGCCATTTCCTTGTGTCATGATTTGCCCCAAAATGTAAATAAGGTTTCCTCAGGCAATCACTAAAATAAAAATAAAATACAAACAACCCCAATTGCAGGATGTTACAGTTCTACCCCCTTAAAATAATTTCGTCCTCGAAATTACCTGGATCAGAAGAGTTGGGGGTATTGCTGCCGCATCGCATCCTGGGGCTCCCACGTAGCTTCCTCCACGGCATGATTCCGCCATAGGACCTTCACTAAAGGAACTGACTTCCTACGCAAAACTTTTACATCCCGATCTAGAATCTGCACAGGTTCCTCTTCCATCGTCAAATCTGGACTCACCTCAACTTCCTCAACAGCCAAGACGTGTGATGGATCAGAACGATAGCATCTAAGCATGGAGACATGGAACACATCGTGAATCTGATTCAGTTCTGCTGGTAACTCGAGTTGGTAAGCTACTGGTCCCACTCGTCTCAACACCTCAAACGGTCCCACGAACCTTGGACTTAACTTGCCCTTTTTCCCAAATCTTAACACTTTCTTCCATGGCGAGACCTTCAGAAAAACTTCGTCTCCCACGGCAAACTCTATGTCCCTCCGCTTGAGATCGGCATATGACTTTTGCCTAACCGAGGCTTCTTTCAACCGAGCTTGGATCTTCTTCACCTTATCCTCAGTTTCTGCAACCAATTTCGGTCCTAACATCCGTCGCTTACCCAACTCTGTCCAGCAAGTAGGTGTGCGACACCTCCTACCATACAACGCTTCATATGGTGCCATCTTAATGCTTGCCTGATAACTGTTGTTGTATGCGAACTCTGCTAATGGCAAAAACTCTTCCCAACTACCTCTGAAGTCCAAAACGCAGCCTCTTAACATGTCCTCTAAAATCTGAATAACCCTTTCCGACTGCCCGTCAGACTGTGGATGGAATGCTGTACTGAAATCCAAGCGTGTACCCAAAGCCTGATGTAGCGCTCTCCAAAACCTTGACGTAAATATGGGGTCTCTGTCTGAGATGATCGACACTGGCACACCATGCAACCTCACTATCTCCGCCACATACAACTTAGCCAACTTCTGAAGCGAGTAATCCACCCTTACCGGTATGAAGTGAGCCGACTTGGTCAGACGGTCCACAATCACCCAAACTGCGTCCTTCTTGTTGGGCGTGAGGGGTAGCCCACTGACGAAGTCCATAGTAATCCTCTCCCATTTCCACTGAGGAATCTTCACTGGTTGAAGTAACCCAGATGGCAACTGATGTTCAGCCTTTACCCGCTGACATGTGAGACACCTTCCCACGAATTCAGTTACCTCACGCTTCAACCCTGGCCACCATAACTGCTTCCGTAAATCTCCATACATCTTGCTACCTCCAGGATGCATAGCGTATGGGCTGCTATGTGCATCCTGAAGAATTCTTTGCCTCAATTCCACATCCTTCGGCATACAAGGCCGCCCTTGAAAACACAACACACCATCACCAGTCAAACCATACCCTTCTAAACCACCATCTTGAACTTGCAACCTCCGCGCATTTAAACTGTCATCCCCTAATTGCTTTTCCTTAATCTCCTCGATCCAAGTTGGCTTAACTTGCAACTCTGCCAAAAGACTTCCATCGTCGTATAGACTGAGACGAGCAAACATCGCCCTTAAGTCTGTCACGACCTTACGGCTCAATGCATCAGCCACCACGTTAGCCTTGCCTGGATGGTACTCAATCGAACAGTCGTAATCCTTCAATAGTTCAATCCATCGGCGCTGCCTCAAATTTAAGTCCTTCTGAGTCAAGAGATACCTCAAACTTTTATGATCCGTGTAGACTATCGATTTCTCCCCATACAAGTAATGCCTCCATATTTTCAAAGCGAAGACTACTGCCGCTAACTCCACGTCGTGAGTCGGATAGTTAACCTCATGCGGTCTTAGCTGACGTGATGCATAGGCCACTACCTTCCCTTCCTGCATCAATACACATCCCAAACCAGTATGGGACGCATCACAATAAACCGTGAACAACTTCCCTGCCTCAGGCTGTACCAAAACTGGAGCTTCCGTCAGAATCTTCCTTAGCTTATCAAAACTTTCTTGCTGTTCCTCTGACCAAACAAATGGGACTCCTTTCCTTAATAGCTTAGTCAACAGCGCTGCGATTAAAGAGAATCCTTCCACAAATCTTCGATAGTACTCGGCCAGACCCAGAAAACTTCGAATTTTCGCTACTGACCTAGGCGGTTTCCAATCCAACACCGCTTCAACCTTGCAAGGGTCCACTCTAATCCCTTCAGCTGACACCACGTGACCCAAGAAAGTCACCTCCCTAAGCCAAAATTCGCACTTATTGAATTTGGCATACAACTGCTCCTCCCTCAGTACTTGTAGAACTATACGCAAATGCTTATCATGCTCCTCCTCCGTCTCTGAGTAAACCAATATGTCGTCTATAAACACCACGACAAATTGATCTAAGTATTGCTGAAACACCCTATTCATTAAATCCATGAATGCTGCCGGCGCGTTGGTCAACCCAAACGGCATCACTAGGAACTCGTAATGCCCATACCGGGTACGAAATGCCGTCTTGTGCACATCAGCCTCCTTCACCTTAAGTTGATGATAACCCGACCTAAGATCTATCTTCGAGAACACCGAGCACCCTTCAGTTGATCAAACAGGTCATCAATCCGAGGCAACGGATATTTGTTTTTGATCGTTAACTTGTTTAGCTGACGGTAGTCGATACACATCCGCATTGACCCGTCTTTCTTCTTGACAAACAGCACAGGTGCTCCCCACGGAGAGATACTTGGTCGAATAAACCCTCTATCCAAGAGCTCCTAAATTTGAGCCTTCAGCTCCACCAACTCCTTTGGTTCCATTCGGTAGGGTGCTATAGATACAGGTGCCGTTCCGGGCAACAAGTCTATACCGAACTCCACTTCCCGATCTGGAGACAGACCCGGGAGTTCTTCTGGAAACACATCAGTGAATTCCTCTACAGTTCGGACCTTCTCAACTGCTGACTCCTTAGCCTCCAAGGCACAAATTCGAACCAACAACACCTCACAACCTTTTTTGATCATTTTCTCGGCCTTCAAGGCAGACACCACATTGGATAGATAATCTCTTCTGTTACCTATCATGACCACTTCATCACCCTTAGCCGTCTTTAGAACCATGCGCTTAGTAGCGCAATCCAACCTTGCCTGATACTTAACCAGCCAGTCCATTCCAAGAATTAGATCGAACTCCCCAAACGGCAGTTCCATCAGATCAGCCACAAACACTACCCCTTGGAGTTCTAGGGGTATATCTCTATATAGCTTGTTCACTACCACAGAGTGTCCTAGAGGGCTAATTATAGTCATCTCCCTAGAAGCAGTCTCGAAGTCTAAGTTCATAGTCTCTACCACACTACTAGCAACGTATGAATACGTCGAACCCACATCAATTAATGCAATATAGGGAAGACCAAAAATTAGGAACGTACCAGTGATGACGTCCGGTGCATCACCCTCCTCGCGACGCCTTGCTGCGTAGACTAAGCCAAGCTGCCTAGCTTCTGTGTTGCCTGCACCTCTGCCCTGAATTCCGCGACCTCGATTAGGACCATTGCCTCCTCTACCATTACCACGACCCCTCTGCGGTGGTCCCATATTCCTTGCTTGAGTACGGTTCTGACCCTCTGGCTGATTCTTAGCTAGCTTCCGAGGACAATCCCTTATACGGTGATCCAAAGATCCGCATTCAAAGCAACCCCTCTCACTGGTCCAACAACCTCCCCAATGTGACTTCCCACAACGATTACACTGAGCCGGTCTCTGATTAGAAGCCATGGGCCTTCCAGCCTGATTCGGCCCACTCTGCCGGGCCCTTTTTTGTGCATTATTACCTGATCCAGATGACCCAAAACCTCTTTTCTGCTTGCTCCTATCATAATTCTGTCTCACAGACTCCCTGACCCTTTCAGCTACCTTAGCCTTCTCTACTAAAACAGCAAACTCACGCACCTGCTGTGGAGCAATCAACAACCTTAAATCATCCCTAAGTCCGTCTTCAAAACGGACGCAACGATCATGCTCAGTTGACACAACTCCCCGAGCATAGCGGCTCAGCCTCAGGAATTCTGCCTCATACTCAGATACCGATTTATTTCCTTGTACTAATCCCAGAAAAGCTTTCCTCTGAGTATCAGTGTAACTGGTGCCCACATACTTCTTCTGATAAGTAGCTTTGAAGTATTCCCAAGTAAGGTCATCTGCCGTAGCACCATCTCGAACCGTGAGCCACCACTGGTATGACTCATCTTTTAGAAGCGACACTGCTCCCTTCAGCTTCTCCTCATTTGTTAAATCGAGATCGTCCATGATGCTCTCGGTCGATTCTAACCAATATTCGGCCGTACTGGGTGCGACACCTGACACACCCCGAAATACTTCAGCTCCGTTGGATCGGAGTCGCTCAGATACAGACTTCCGAGCTCCTGTACCTCTACCGGTCCCAGCCATCATCTCTAAAACACGCAGCATAGCCTACGATACTGACTCACCCCCCGTCTGATCCTGATGTCTAACACCAAAAGTTGGTGGTGGTGGTGGAGGTGGTATCTCATTATCCGATCCTTGGCCCGACCTAACTGGTTCTGACATGGCCATCCGGCCTCTACCGTGTCCCCGACGGCCGCGACCTCTAGAACTCATTTCTTATAGCGCAATCTGTCTTAAAAAGTTTTATGAGTTAGCCAATGTTCCACTGATTATTAACAAAGAATTTTATAGGCAAAGTTAAGAAGTTGTTCTTTCGATCAAACAAGTTTCAAGTCTTCTATTGTAATTCGAAGATACACATTCACTTATTCCATCACCCTCTTTGTCCAATTCCTAACCCGGGGGTATTTTCGTCATTTACCCTACAGGGGTATTTTTGGTAAAATAAACAGAGTAAATTTGTAAATCTTGACAAATCAAGGGAATTTAAAAATTTGCAAAACTTGGGGGTTCTTTTTGAGAAATTGTCTTCCCAAGTTGGTAGTGTTGCAAAAACTTTAAAAAATCAGGGTCATTTTGGTAATTTGCAAATTAGGGGCAATTTTGTAATTTTCCAAAATCATGGCATTTTTTGATATTTGCAAATTAAGGTTTTTGGGTATGTTTGTAAATTAAGGAAATTTTTTTTAAAATTTTGGGGTAGCTTAGTAAATTTTAAGACTAGGGGCATTTTTGTAATTTACCACTAAGGGTATTTTAAAATGTCCATAAATCAAGAGAATTTTGTAATATAAATCTCACAAGTTCGAGGGGATTCTTTACAACTAGAGTTTTTATCAAAACGCGGCTAATTCCCTTTCGGGTTTTAATAATAGGGTTTAGCCCATGAACAAATCCTCACGGTTAGGATGAACCGAAGCTACGCACCAGGTAGGATTCCTGCGAAGAGGAGGTGAGTCACTAGGACCGCTTAAATACCAAGCTCTTCCGGATCCAATCCTAGACATGCGTACAAGGGTTACCACACTCTAACTCGGTGACTTAGTCATGGGTTTGTTTAATTAGGCAATTATAAATCTTATGCGATTGATTGGGGTAAACTAGCCCTAGGGTTCATATACCTTTCATACTATCTACGTCCCATTTCTACCCCTTTTACAGATAATCATTCACACAAAGATTAGAAATACTTACACGAGCGGATCGGTGCCGGAGACTCGATGCCATGCTGTTCAAACAAAACCATTTTCATTGAGGTTCTCAAAAGCCTATCTAGGAAAACATTTTTAGGTCTTGGGCCCCCCTTCCAAGCCAAGTTTTGAACCTGGCTCTGATACCAAAATGTAACACCCCAAACCCGGCCCACAAGCCTTGACCGGATCTGGTGTGTCACGGAGTAAAAACGTTTTGAAAGGTTTAATGGAAATTTTCAATTTGTTGGGGTAATAAAATGGTGTTTGCTAAAACTCAGATGGGTTGGTTTGATAAATACGATTGAGTTGAGAACTTTTCCTTTTCCTTTGAAACCATTTGATCATTTAGATTTTTAAAACATTAGAGTCATCGATAACTTAGAAAATTTTGTCACCCGATGGTAACATTTTTGAAAACGCATACGAGTACTTATTTTGAAAACGTTACCTTTAACCGATTTGCTTAACAGTTCATAAGTTCGTCAGTTATATAACAAAAGAAAAAACAACTACCTAAACATCCAAAATAATAAGCGGCCATATTACAACCCAATCGAATTTTAGTGAATAATAAACTTAAAGCGGGGCAAAATAAAATTTCAAGTCCACAAAACAAACATGGCCGCCTCGAGTTCTCCCCGGCTCCGTCTCCGCGATCTACTCACCTGCAAGATGATATGGGAAGGGGTGAGTCACCAAGACTCAGTGTGCAAATCCCCAACCCGAAAATACCACTCATACACAATATATTAGTATGACATGCAATTATGCAACCCAACCTAGCCATCCATGCTCCTTTTTCTACCCCGTGTGGTACCAAACCACTGGTGGTGCCAAACCACTGGTGACTTAAAGTCACGATATCCGTCAATACGTGTGGTGCCAAACCACTGGTGACCCGAAGTCACAATCAAATGATGGGGCCAACCCATCGTGTGATACCAAATCACTGGCGTCGATCCCGTATCTCAAATGTGGGCCCAACCCACGGTGGAATTAATCCACAGGGACGAGACGCTATGAGGTGTCAAACCTCTGGAGGTGCCAAACCTCTGGTGACCGTAGTCAAGAAATGTGGTACAAAACCACTGGTGTCCGTCGACACGATTATTACTCCCTCTCATCAATCCCACCATCATCATGCTCACGTAACAAGTATCATGATCCCATATATCATGCATTTGTATATAGCATAGCATTTAACAGCATATGATGGCATACACAACATATAACGTAGATCGAGTAATAGGGGACTTGCCCGAAAACCAAGCTTATGCCCACTAGGCAAAGTTATCACATGAGAGGTTATAAATATCATTAAATAACAATTTATACTAATAAAGTGTGTAAGAGCTTACACACCTATTTAATCGGAGATCTAAAGAGAAATCGCGAAGCTATTTGATATCACAAAAGTCTCGAACCGTATTCCCGTACTGCACCTATATTCGGCCACTATAGGTTATTATTAAGGGGGTCTCATTTGATTAACTAACAAATCCAAAGGATCGGTCATATAATAACAGAATAGGGCCTTAGGCCGAACCTTTAGTAACACGAACCAACGTGATTGAAATCCCGAAAACTTCTGATTTCTTAGCCGATTTGCCCCCTAAAATTATAGTACAAAAAATTCGGTTATCACTCAAATGCCACACTTGGTCCATAGTCGAATATAAACAACCATTTACCAAAGGAATTTGAAATCTTGGGGAGCCCCTCCTAGTCTTTGAAACTACCGAAAACCCATACATGTTCCTTGTTAAAATCGACTATAAAGCACATCCATGGAAAGTGGCCTATGGCCGAATGGCATATTGTCTTACCTCGAAGAGTAAGTTCTCGAAAGGCTCCTCTAGCTCCTCGGTGGCGGCTACACACAACGTACGCTAATAAGACCCTATGCAAAAAAAAAAAATCGGCCCACCTTAGAAGTGTTTTTAACTCATGCTTTCGGCACATCAAAAGAGAGGTAAGGAACCGAAGTCAAAGGGGGGTACTTACCAACCTTCGAAAATACCTTTCTTTAAGGGAAAACTTCGACCAAGTAGCCCAAAAGAAGAAAAGAGGTTTCAAGAACTTTGGTACGTATAGACTAGGAAGGATTCGACCAAACAAGTAAAATATCAACCAAGGTATCTCTTTCGGCACAAGGTGATTTGCATGCTTCAAAGGGAAAAATCTTACAAGGTTGCAAAAAGGAGAGGAAAGTGGATTTTGGCTTGAGTAACCAAGGAAAAACCAAAGAAGAATGTGTTAGCCAAGACCATCCCCTAAAACACCTTCAAAACCGAGAATGTCAAGCCCCTAATGTCCCCTATTCGGCTAGCACAAATTGAAGTAAGAAACACAAGAAGTTTCGGCCATGCTTTACTATTGCCACACCTATGGCCGGCCATGCTTCATCCTTTGTTTTACTTGCCCAACACCATAAAAATAATAAAACCTCATTGTTAAAACATTCTCCCATCTCCATTGAAAAAGTGTGCAACATTATTATTTAATGTTCCCATAATATGCTCTCTATTTTCAACAAATAAATTAAAAGAAAAAATTTACCCATGCTTCCAAATAAAATAAGATAACAATAATAAAAGAACAAATAGAATAATGCAGCCAACAATCTTTGTTTCCACGCGTGCATGTGCATGCAATCACCAAAACAAGCCGGCCATAGCAAAAATAATGCTTCCAGGTGCTGCACACGGGTTTCGAACCCATGACCTGGAGAAGCACCCCAACGCCCCAGCCACTCGGCCACCTTTACTTTCATGACATAAACGCATCCTAAATTTCTTTTAAGCTTTCCTTCCTGAGTTTCCCTTTTGCCATAACGCCAAGCAAAAGAAATAAAAACACCCGCGCGCTCAACAGTACTCGAACACCTGACCTTTATGCCGCAACGCCCATGAAGCGCCCTTAGCCACTCGGCCAAGGTGTCTTTCGTGACATAAGCGCGTCGCAAATTTGTTTTAAACCTTCCTCCCCCAGCTCCATGTCTCCACGCAAAACAAAACAAAATAGAACGCACACATGCGCTACTGTTAGGACTCGAACTTTAGACTTGCTGAAGTCCTTATGCACATTAGCGCCCCAAGCCATTCGGCCAGGGCGTTCACTTGTGCCATAAGCTCAACAAATTTATTCTTAAACCCTTCTCAATAAGTCCTTCTTCACGCCAAAAAAATAAAACTTCCTCCCACGCGATTCGAACCCCTGCCTTGCCACATCTTCCAACTTTCTGGTAGCGCCCTAGCCACTCTACCAGCCATTTCCTTGTGTCATGATTTGCCCCAAAATGTAAATAAGGTTTCCTCAGGCAATCACTAAAATAAAAATAAAATACAAACAACCCCAATTGCAGGATGTTACATTTTTAGCCACCGAGCAGCCATGCTACACCGATAAGTTAGTGCCACAACTGGTGCTACATAAGGAGTGTACGGATGGGTGGGTCGATTAAATCCCCACAAGAGTGTATGGTTGGACAGGAGACGGAGTGCAGGGCTGGTATGGGCATTAATGCATTGCATATATGGATTATATTATTGAGATGGGCTTAGGCCCAGATATTTATGATATGTGACATTTGATATGGGTTAAGGCCCAACTGAGGCTTTTATGGGCTAAGGCCCAATTGCCACAGTTAATGAAATGGGCTTCGGCCCGGATTGTTGTGATGCATGTTTATACTGACGAAGGTTGTACACACTGTGTTTTCGTAAACTCACCCCCTCTTTTTAATTTTTCTCAGTTAATCCTCAGTAGGCGATTCGACGTACTGGAGGACTCGGAGGTGGCCACACTACTAGCAATTTCGGATTTTCGTATACTACTTATTTTTATTTTATTTTGGGTTCATATTTTGTAATAAGGCCTCTCTTAAATTTCAGTTTTTAGTTTGGGATTTTTAGTTTATTATGTTTTAAATCTGCTCAACATTTGATCGCGGTTTTCCAAAACAATATCTATTTTCAAAACACTTCGCTTTTGCAACTAAGTTGTAAATATCACGTTTTCATAAGTCAATTGTTTTAAATTAAGCTTCCGCATCGAACAAGGTTTTGAAGGTAATGACTTCTTAATAAATGCCGATTATTAATAACAATCGCAAACTAGGACTTTAGTTTTTAAATATCAAGAAGGGTTTTCAATGAAAATGCAGTTTTCAAAAAACACCTCAATGTGACACGCCAGATTCGGGCCTAACTTCTAGGCCGGGTTTGGGGTGTTTCACTTTTGAAGCAGCAAAAACGGTTGGTAGTTGAAAAGCTTACTGTCGAATTTAAAGAAGCAATAATCCACTCTTTAAACTCTTTCAAATGATGTGTTAAAACTTCTTTGTAACAGCCCCTTGCTTGTAACCAAAAATGACTTGAATAGCCACTTTAATTAAGTTGTGCCTTGAAATGTAACGGTTGTAAGTTAAAGAGACACCTGCAATAAACACATTAAAATGAACTTATTAAACATATTTAAACACTAATTAAACATATCAAAAATAAATACTTAACTTAAATGAATAAACTAAACATATGCTTCAATTCTTCCAGCAACTAGTTAATTAAAGAAGCATAAATAAATAAACTTAAACTCATGCATCAATAAATAATCCTAGTAACTAGATTAATTAAGAGCAACACTTATTAAAATAAAGTTCAAAAAAAACACTTATTAATTAAACTAAGATGAGTTGAATAAATGTCTAGCAACTCATTTATTAAACTAAGATGCTGAATTGCATGGTTTGAAATGCAAACTAAATGAACAAATGAGTTACTTAATGCAAGACTTAATCTGATGATGCAGACTTAAACTAACATAGGAGTTACATAATGCATAACCTTATTAAGTGCAGAACACACAAAGTGCAAATCTAAAATTAAAAATATGCAAACTTATTAATTTAAATAAAACTATATTAAATTAAAAAGTCCTTAAAACATCAGCCCAGTAATCAATCAGGACAATGAGATGTTTCGTCTTGCACTTGGGCCCTTCAAGTTTAGGCCAATTCTGAGGTCAGCGAGTTGTGTCGAAACATGATGCGATCGGGTTCGCATCAGACAATGACTTAGAGTTCTGTTCCGATGAGTTTAATGAATTGTGCAAGTCAAAAAGGATAATGAGACACTTGAAAGTTTGTCATACTCCATAGCAAAACGGTGTTGCAAAACGAATGAAGAAAATGATCATGGAGAAGGTTCGATGTATGTTGCCGAATGCCAACTTACCAAAGTTGTTTTGGGACTGCATGTTTGTTGATCAATTGATCTCCATTCGTTGCCATTGAGAAAAAAACTCCATAAGAGGTATGGTCTGGTAATCCTACTAATTATTCTGATTTAAAGATCTTTGGGTGTTCTACGTATGCTCGTGTTAATAATGAAAAATTGGAACCGAGATCCATTAAATGTGTTTTCCTTGGTATAAAGCTGGTGTAAAAAGGTATAAGTTATGGTGTCTTAAAAATAGAAAAGTTGTGATTAGTAGAGATTTTTTTTTATGAAACTACTATGCTACCTAACTTATCTCTTAAAGATTCTTCCAATGAAGAACAAAAAAAGCAGGTGGAGCATCAAATTAATCCAGAATCCAAAACAGAGTCGACTCCTCAAGCTAGTACAGAAATTCAGAATAGAGTTACTTCTTCACTACAATACCCTATCGCCAAAAGCAAAACTACAAGAGAGATTAAACCTCCAAAGAGGTATGCCAAGGCTGATCTAGTTGCTTATGCTTTAAATGTGGCTAAAGATATAGATGCAAACCAAGAGCCATCTACTTATTCTGAGGCAATTAGCTATGAAGACTCAGAAAAGTGGATGTTTGCTATGTAAGAGGAGATGAAATCACTCTACAAAAACAGAACATGAGACCCTGTGAAACTTCATAAAGGCAAAAAGGTTGTTTGTTGTAAATGAGTGTTTAAAAAGAAATAAGGGGCTTCAGGAGTTGAAGAACCCAGATACAAAGCAAGACTTGTTGCAAAGGGTTACAGTCAAATTCCAAGAGTGGACTTCACAAATGTGTTCTCCCCAGTTGTAAAGCATAGTTCGATTTGAGCTTTGCTTGGTATTGTGGCTATACATGATTTGGAGCTTGAACAATTAGATGTAAAAACTGCATTTTTGTATAGAGAACTTGAGGAGGATATTTATATGCAACAACTAAAGGGTTTTACAGTCTCAGAAAAAGAGGACTATGTTTGCTTGCTGAAAAAGTCCCTTTACGATTTGAAATAGTCACCAAGACAATGGTACAAAAGGTTTGATTCCTTTATGACTTCTTATGATTTCAAAAGAAGTAGTTTTGACAGTTGTGTTTACTTTAAGAAAAATAGTGATTGTTCTTTTGTATATCTACTCCTCTATTTTGATGACATGTTGATAGCAGCGAAAGATAAAGGAGAGATAAGAAAGGTCAAAGCCCAGCTTAGTGAAGAATTTGAAATGAAAGATTTAGGACTAGCAAAGAAGATACTTGGTATGGAGATTCTCAGGAATAGAAAAGCAAGTAAAATGTACCTAAGTCAGAAGGAGTGCATTAAGAAAGTTCTTTGCAGGTTCAATATGCAGAGTGCTAAGCCTATTAGTACTCATTTTGCAGCCCATTTCAATCTTTCATCGGCTTTGTCTCCACAATCAAATGATGAGATTGAGTACATGTCACATGTTCCATATTTTAGTGCAGTGGGATCTCTCATGTATGCTATAGTTTGTTCACGTCCAGATTTATCATATGCAGTCAGTGCAGTTAGCAGATACATGGTGAATCCCGGTAAAGAACACTGGAAAACAGGTTAGTGGATTTTAAGATACTTAGAAGGTACTACTGATGTTTGCTTAAAGTTTGGAAGAACTAGAGATGGAGTCATTGGGTATGTTGGTGCTGATTTTGTTGGAGACCTTGATAGAAGAAGATCTCTCACAGGGTTTGTCTTTATAATCGGAGATTGTGTAATCAGTTGGAAAACCACTTTGCAAACTATAGTCGTTTTGTCTACCACTGAAGCTGAGTACAAGGCAATTACTGAGGCTTGTAAAAAGGCATTTGGTTGAAGGGACTCTTTAGCGAACTCAATGAAGACCTTAAAATTAGTACAGTATTTTGTGACAGTTAAAGTGTCATCTTCCTTACAAAAGATCAAATGTTTCATGGGAGAAAAAAGCACATTGATGTTCAACATCATTTTGTTCGTGATATTATTGCTCGTGGTGATATTGTTGTGAGCAAAATTAGTACTTATGAAAATCCTGCAGATATGATGACCAAGTTTGAGCATTGATTAGACTTGATTGGTGTTCATTGTTGAAGTTAAACCCTTAAGGGGTTTTATGGGAGAGATGGAGAACTTGTTTGTTGAGAGTTTGCGATGAAGAACTCGCTGGTTGAAGAATTCGTGTCAAGGTGGAGATTGTTAGAGATGTGACTCAAATTCATGATAAAATAAAATACAAGTGGTAAAATACAAGTGTGCAAGAGAAGTTCAAATAAAAGTATACTTCCTCTGTTTAATGTTGATTTGATTTAGTGTTTTAACTTTACTGCATTACTTCTGTTTTATTTTAATTAGAATATGGTTTTACACACCTATAAATAGACACAGTCTCCTCCTCTTGTAATCATTTGAATTCGACATAGTAAATTATCTTCTCCTCTACTCGTGATTTTTTTCCTGAAAGGGTCTCCACGTAAAAATTTGCTTGTTCTTTATTTTTTTTCTTTTTCTTTGTGATACATTGTCGTTACCGATGTTCTATTTTTACACAAATTCCATTACAACAAATATCTTTTTTAAACTTATTAATTTACTTGAGATTGGCTAGAACTTAATGTATTAACCATTACAAATTATGTTCTTTAGAATTGATATATTAGCTATTCCGGAGCTTCAAATTAATATTTTACTACAAAAAAATTATATTGATATTGTTTTGTTTTATTACCACATTGATAACATAAGTTATTTCTAATTTTCAAATGTTATCTTTAGAACTTTTTTTTTGTTTTGTACGTTTCTACTTCTAATGGTGGTAAAAAGTATTACAACTATCTTTATGGTGGTTATTACCATGCCACTAATTTACATTCACTTTAGGGAATGAAACATATCTTATAAAATAGACTTATAACTTGCTAATAGATTATTTATCTAAATAATGGCCATACCGAAAAAAAACCTTGAGTTTGAGTAAATGATCAATCAAGGATGTTCGAAAATAATTAAAATAACCCTAACAAAAGTAACATTAATTAATGTTTCATCAAAATCCAAAATTTGAATTATATTAAATAAAAGGATGCAACTCATATTTTGACAAATCTTATCACAAGAGTTTTGCATAATCAGTGATTACCAAGAGTAATTAGTTAGATCATGTATAGAGACAAATTTAAATCATATATATGCATAAAACTCACTTAACCATCAAAAATCGACATAATGAAAAAACTAGCAATTTTTTTCATAACAACCATCACTAACATTCCTGAAATTCAACTCAATATCCAATTGTTCATGTTCACAGAATTTTGCCATTTACAATGGCTCATGTCATTTCTCTAAATAATTAATAAATGGAATAGTATAAAGTGTATGAACTAGTTTTAACAGCTCTACAAAAGTAACAAGTATCTCAAGGATGTATGATAAGAAAAATATAAAGCATTTGCAAAATCAAACCACACTAGTTTTATTTTATGATTCTTATCAAACAAGAGTTAGTACAAACAAGGTCCATAGAATTATCAAAAGTCAAATGAATATAGTAACAATTTCAACCAAAATAATTCAATAATTAAACATGACAACAATTAAACTTGAAATTCTAGAATAGAATAAACCTAAAAACAAATTTAGGCATTCCTTAAAAACTGCCTTTAGAACTACGTAGGTACAAGTACTGAAAAATTTCAAATTCTATAATCAAATTAAAAAGTACATAACATGTAATTGAACTAAATCAAATCCAAAAAAATCATAAAACCCATTAATTTACCAACACAAATTTAGTATTTACTCTAACACAACCAAAAAAAATACATACTAAATATATTTTAGTCAAATATATTATTTAATTACAGAACGTACTATAGTGACATAAATAAGTCAATCAATATTCATTTTATTGAACAAATAAGATGCTTAAAACAATCCGTGACCCATGAAATCAAAACTTAAAAAGAAAACTTTCTCAAATATTTAAACTATATAACAAGTTGATTTAATATTTAAAGATGTTATTACTGAGAAATAGTATAAAGATAGAGATCTAATTAAGTTGATGTACATTTCTTATTTGACATTGAGACTTGATGATTTTATAAAAAATTAAGTAAATTAAACTCCAGTGGTAGACTTTAAATCCAATCAAAATTCATCAATAATATCCTTTGGGAGTGGATCTTATTTTTCGATGTCATATAGATAATTGCAAAATTTTATCTTAAAATAACTCATGTGACACTGATACACCCCAACGTTAAGAATACTGAACCAAAATCCATATCGAAATAAAATCTTTCACCATCCTTAAGAATATAAAAATAAAGCAAGTTAATCAAAATAATTATAATTAATCATGAATTATCTAATTAAAAATTTTAATCAAATACGATTCAAAAAAAAATCATATATGACTCATTAAATAAATAAAAAAACTTCCTACAAAACTTTTCATCTTGTTGTTTAAGATCTTGAAAATCATGTAGGATAAATTTGATTATTGATAAAAAAAAAAACACTATCAGACTTTGGAAGTTATATGGACATCCATTTATCAATGGATTTACATTTTTTTAATATTTTATTAATTTTCAAAAAAATATTTACGTACCAAATAATAAAAGTAGACAAATTTATGGGCCAAATGGATATTTAACCCATATATATGCATGCTAATATACTATTATTATTCTTTTAGTAAGTGTCAATAGTCATCTTCTGCGCTGACTTATGGAAGAACGAAGGTATCTACCTACCCACATATTCTACTAGTTCTATTTGTCTTTTGCTCAATTTGCTTCTTCTTTGACCAAAAACAAAAAATACATAAGTCTGCGCCCAAAACCCTAAACTTGCCTTCCTAATTGTCATCATAAACACCTTTGTTAAGCCTAATCTATTTGCATATTCAAAGTTTATTATGATCATTTTGAAAGATAAACTGTGATCATCAATTTCTTAAGCATAAGTTTACATCATTCAAAAACATGATATTCTCTTATTAAGTAAATTCAACCATCAAAACCTTAGCTCATAAATTATCAAGCACAGCACTTTTGATTTTGACTAGGATCACTCATATTTGATACCATTTGCCTGCATTCTAAGAATATTGGATGAGTATGCAATTTGTCAAGGTTCCAAACTCACTTGTGGCCCAAAAAAAAGCAACTTTTGGCGTATTTGTTTTAAACTCTGTAGTTCCAAAGTAAAGTGCTCAACAAAGTGCGATATATTTATAAATTTTTAGGCCCTAGGAGGCTTTTTGTTTCAAAGCCACATGCCAGCAACCAACGCAAATAAACATGGAGATAAGGGCCAAAAAAGTTCCTATAGTGGGGTCAGTAAGCATGAGAAACTAATGCCACTATATATATATATATATATATATATATATATAACATCACTCTCAAAGCTACCAGTGGGATTAGGCAACGTTCTTGAACATGGAGGTTTATTTGTCACTCATTGCAAACTTCACATTTGTTGTCAATGTCACATTATAATTAAAATCATAGCCAAACTGTTTCTTAGGTTCAAGAATGAGCAACCTGGCAAGCTAGAAGAGAAGAATAATGGTATAAATAAATATAGAAATGTTCATTTCCACCTTTTTAACATCTGTGATTGCTGATCTGCCTTCTGTCTTACATTTGTTGGTTGACATATATGCCTTTTCGCTAGGCCAAATTAAACAGCTTCAACATATTTAAAACTAGCCCTTTCATCCATTCAGTCATGTTTAGTTTTATATGACTAACAATCATAATATGCCAACTCAAAGCATATCAATTGACAAGTACCTAACATGATTAACTACAGTTATAGAAAAACTTTGGACTTTGAAGGATTGATTCAGGTAAAAGCCTAAATGAAAATGCTTAAATGGATGAATAGTTAATATAAGTGATTTATATGTTGTGTGATAAAAGGGAATATGTAGGGCAAACCATATTGTCCTATTCAAGAAATGGAGAGGCCAATAGGGTTAAATTGTCCCCTAGTGCAATCAAAGATGCACTCATTGCAACTCAAGACCTTTTTAGCACATGGCTTTTGGGTCTTTGTAATTGTAACTGGCTTTTGTGTACCCTGTGCTTCCTATATTACTTTCCATAGAGTGTGTGAGGAAATTAGCTATAATGCAGGAGTGTGTTTCCAGGATCCACTCTCTCGATCGTATAGTCAAAACCAAGTGTCTGCAATAAATTCTAAAAGATCTCCAAGTACTAGAAAAGAACTACAAAGGTGCAGATAAATGTATCAGAGATTCCAGTTCTAAGTACATGATGCTCTAACATAAGGCAACCAACTCATCTGACATATTTAGACAGTGATATCAAGTATAACAAGACCAAATCCAATGAAATTTGATTTTTTATTTATTTCATATTCTGAGATAAGAAACCAGCATATCTTTGTACAGTATGATATTATATTATATGCAACTAATTCAGCATTTAAGCATTGGAGGACAAATTAACCGGCAGACATAATATCTAAAAGAATCTTGGATTATAGTATATCAAGCAAGGTCATAAATGGACTGGTCTACTTTTCACATGTATATATATACACACACATAACAAACCATGGTTTAGTTAACCCTATATTTCAGTTCCTGATCTGTAATTAAACTGTTTGAAACCTGAGTTTAGTCCCATGATGCAAATTACTTGTTAATGGAGACACCAAAGTTATGAAGTTGACATGCTTACGCCAACTTTTTTGGTTAGGTTCAAAGGTGATGATGATGATGGTAAGTAAGGCATGGCATATTGCTTTTATAGATGTCATTAGTGAAATGGCTGGTTAATGCGTGGGGCTAATGAAACTTGTGGCTCAGAGTACTTGGAGAATCCCCTTAATCATTCCTATATATATATATATATATATATATATATATATATATATATATATATATATTAAGAAGATGAGCATATCAAGCTCTTAATGCTGATTCGTTTTTGGCAATACGGTATGAGATCACTGAGCAAGCTTCCCATCACTTACCTTAAACAACTTTAGACCTTGCCATTAGAATTATTGATTGACAAATTCGTAGGAGATGAATATTCTGATAGATAGAGATTGATCACTGTGGCACGTCTAGTACTGGCTTCAAGTTTGGCAACAGCAGTAGGAACAATATGATGGGGACACTTATCCTTTCATGTACTAAATATTCAATCATTAATGAATGGCTCCTGAAGGAACCCTTGGAGCTATCAAAGCTCATTACATAACTGATAGCATTATTAACCAAATCCAGAAGGATAATAAACTATACCGTACTGAATATTTTATATTAAGATTTCTAATTAAACTAAAACATTTCTTTAAAGTACCTAAACAACTTTAGTATCCACATTGTTAGTGGATTAAGACCTTAATAACGGTACGTCAGCGCCTGCAAACAAGCATGATAGTTCAGTATATATTCTAAATGCACCATCCACCATTACTACTACTATTATTATTATTATTATTATTATTATTATTATTATTATTATAAAACAAAACAAACTGTGTGTCATTGACAACAAGGCATTCTAGGATTTTAGAAATACCTGTAAAACAACTAAAGAATTTGATGAAATCGAAACTTGTTTTTTAATAAGATGTGGGTAATGGGGGTCATGAAATTTAGTAGAACAGGAAAGATGGTGATGAGCTTATCCTATTTGAACCAATCACTACAAAAACCTGATGACCTCATGAAAGAAAAATAAAATAAAATAAAAAGTAGGGGTTGTTTAAGTGGGGGGGAAGGGGAAGTGGAGACAGTGCATATTTGGTACAGGTGAGGGTACCAAAAAATTTGGCATTTCCATGATGGAGAAGCGTAAAAAGGTTTGAAAGCTTGTGCTGATATGGTAGACTTTGTGGTCACAAAATTTCCAAGAGGCACATACTATTACTTAAGTAACAAATTCTTTACAAGACAAAAATATTTCAGTGGCAGTACAAAAAAGTAATGCACAGTACCCTATATTGCCTAACCCCATATGCATGATGGATGAGTGTTTTCCAAATGCAAGTATAGGGCAGACACTCACTGTTACAATTGCATGGCTTCATCTTCTTTTAATAAAGATTTCCCCAAGATGTTACATAAAACTCCCTAGTCTTTTTTAATGTCCATAGGATCATTGAGTGTGGGAGGCTTCCTTGTTTCTGGTTACAAACAAAATTTGAAGTATGGAAATACTTATTTAAGACTTCAAACAAAAATACTGCAATGATTTTTTGAGTTTTTCTTGACATGTATTAAACCTTAGTTTAATCATGAATTTTAATAAAAAAATTATTTTGTGGGTGTAACACTCAAAAATAACAGGGTTAAAATTAATAAAACTATCAAGAAAGAGCTCATTAAACTTCCTAGATAGCTAAGGTTCAAACCTCACTTTCTTCAATTTTCATCTATGCTTTTTCAGCAACTAAAGAACAAACTCAATCTAGTATATATATTAGATGTGGTAGAAATATGCTAAGTATGAACAGTAGCCCAAGTCGTAGGCATTTCAACACCCCTTTGTCTCCAGCATTAAATCATGCCACTCTCCTTATCATTTCTTTCTTTTGGACAGCAAGAAACGCTATTTGTCCAATCAACCTCTCAAATTTTGAAACCCTAAGTATTTAATAATTTTTCTTAAGTATACATTGATTTCAATTCCTTTTCAACCTTAAATTAAACTCGTTATCTTTCCCTTTAAAACTCTCATCTTCTTTTATTCTTCCTCTTGCTTTTCATAAAAATTCTACATTCTTTTGCTGAAAATTGATTTCTTTAAAACCCCAATCAAGATCAATTCTTGTTTGAACTTGTTTCTTCATCTATCGTCGAATATAGCATCAATAATTTTCGAAATTCCATCAAAGATCAATAAGCATTCTAGTTCTAATTATGTAGAACCGTAGAATTCTGGAATAACATCGTTCTTGACAATCTTTCAAATTGGTTACGAATATTTTATGAATTTTTCCGAAAATCTTGATAATTTTGATAAATCTTGAAAGTTGATATTAATTTTTGTGTACTTGTCGATCGAAAGACCTGCTGTAGGTATCCCGAGCCAGACTTGGATGTGAGGATCATCATTCAAGATCCCGAAAGTCAAGTGTGTATTCTTTACGAGAAAATCAAGTCAAAACTGAACCTAGCCCAAACCACACAACCTACCACACATGATTGTGGGTCACCCATGTGGAATACACGGCCCCCATACATAGGCGTGTCATCCCTGAAACCTTAGGATGTTTGACTTTCACACAGCCTAGGACCCCACACAGCCTCCCATATGACCGTGTCTTCCCTGTAAGTTGAAATTTTCGAATGTCACATGGTCACAATCTCCCACACGGCCTAGTCGCACGGTCGTGTACCCCTTCTACACAGCCTAAGACTCCCCACACGGTCCAGTGACACGGCCGTGTGTCCCCTAGAACCAAGAATTTATAGTTTTGACCCAAAATTTAATGTTTAATCAGATTAGTCCTTGAATAGGTTCCGAACTATTTTTAATGAATTAAATTATGCAAATAGGTCCATGATAATATGAGATATGCTAGAATCCATGGTTGATCAATCTAATGTGGTATTTATTTATATTTATGAATATTTGCGTGAATTATGAATAATATATGTTACCCTTGTATCTATATACTTGCGTTCGTATAAATGACATGCCCTATATTATTATCAATACTGAATTCATGAAAAGCTTGAATTGCTACTGATTGGCCATGTGTTAGATTACTTAATATGCCTTAATGCATTGTGTGGGTTGGGTTGTTATGAACAGAGAAAGATCAAACAATATATTTGCAAAAAAGAATTACAACTGCAAAGCATAGCCATGCGACAATCTTATTTGCAAATTGCTGTGTACCCATAACTAGAAGCAGATTCCAACCGTGAGATACTATTGTGAATCGATAGCCAAAGGCCAATTCCAATGACAAGTTTATGTTGTAAAATCTACAGTAAAAAAATAGATTTCATCTGTAGGACTTTTGATGTGAACCCACAGCCAAAGGTAGATTCCAACCGCGGGGACTTACTGTGTGTCCATAGCCAAATGACAGTTTTTATCTACGAACCAGTAGTGGTTTATCCACAACATGGAGTTAAGGTAGAGGAGTTTTAGGGAACTCCTACTGTGGTGTGTAGTGGTGGGGTAGAAATTATTCTGTTTAAAATTTGAATCTATATGACATCATTTAAATCATGTACATACAAACCTAGAAATTATATTATGATACATACGCGAAAATCTATCTATCTATATATATCTATGTGTGCATGGAATATGATTGTTGTGGCAATTCTAATGATTTGTTGAAAACTGTTATTGTGATTTTTGATATATCAGTGATGATGGCATTTGAAAAACAAATACTATGAATTGAATTGCTATCTTTGATAATATGCAATGTTAGTTAATGTGTCTTAACAAGTGTCACATTGATTTTGTCGTAAATGGACTTACACTGAGCGTCAAAATTCACCCCCCTTAATTTTCATCCTTACAGAAAATCCACCAGGTTAAGATATGGGCATGACATCCGAAAGGTCTCGACATAATCCATTTTATTTTAAGTTATTTTAGACCTAATCTTTTGATTTATTTTATTATTTAAATATTGTAATGTTTTATTTGAATTATAGTATGAGAATTAGGACTTAGGTTTGTTTTTATTATGCATGACATTCTATTACAAATCTTCATATATTAGACTATGATTATTACATAATATGGTTAAACCTCGATTTTTAATAGAAACTTAAATAAATACCATCTTTTCCGCTGCTAGAAGATAACTAGGACATTGAAGAATAATAAATCGACATTTAAACTAATTTTTTTCCAAATTAAACAAATATTTTAAAATAACTATTTTCAAAAAGTCCAATAACCCTGCTAGGCCATCTCGGTGGCTAATGTAGTATATCGAATTCGAATCTAATGTCTAGACTGAATTGGGGAGATTACAATTGGGGGGAGAGAGTTCATATATTGGGTTGAGTTGACGGGTTGTGCAATTGGGTGATGGAATGGTGCACCAGGCACCCATGGTCACTAGTAAAAAGGACCCACTTGGGCACAATTATGTGTTTCAATTCAAAGGTTGCCCCTATGAGATGATATTTGGCACTAAATGGAGTAGGTGTTAAATCCAGTCCCCCACCGTACGTAGCACTTCTTTCACATTTGTGGTGCCCCCTCTCCTCTTTCTTCACACTAGCTATAGCAACATATTAGGGTAGGCATGTATGAGGATAAAAGGAAAAAAAAAAAGAAAGCAATTGTGTAAGCCATTCTTCTTTTAGTTTCAAACCATTTTTGTTGTTTTCTTGAATTGGTAGGACCCCAAAACCTTAGCTCATCCCCAATTTTCCAATGATTAATCAATCCAAGGCATCTTCTTTTTTATTGAATAAAGAAGTCCAATTTTAGATAATACATAGGATTAATCCTGTATATGGTGTATGCATTTGTGCAAGTTGTGATTCAAAAGGTGTTTGCATATTCATGATTTTGCTTTTCTAGAAACAAAATCCTCTTAATCTATCTCATTGCCATTAGTACTAATTGCTATATATTGCCATATTGGGGCGGTGAGTGTTGTGAAAAATCAGAATTCCATGCCACAACTTACCTTCACCACATCAGTTTAAACTATTAGTTCAATTGCAGATATGATAAAATTTCACATATTTCATTTCTCTTCTCTCAGTTGCCATTAAAAGTTCGAAACCCTTGGTTATCGATGTTCACTGGGCAGAAAGAATGCGACTGATAATATCGACATTGCTGAACATGGATGAATTCGTCTTAAATGACATAGTATAGTCAAAATTATCAGTGGATATATGTCAGTTGCTCATATTCTCCACCTGAAATCATGAATGAATAGCCAATTTTTTTCCATCCATTCACATTCCATAAAGAGTATACACAACGGTGCCCACAGGCTATCAAGTTGTAGTAATGGCCAATCTTAGCTTTGTGTATTTCTTTATTTTTTTATTTTTTATTTTCTTTCTCCCCCACAAAACTTACTATCAATCGGTCTTGTCTGGTCCAACTTTTGTCAGCTTTGGTTTTCCAGGTGTTTGCTCAAAAAGTTTAGCTTTGATTCTTCTTTTTCCAAATATGTGGAGTACAATATATGTATACAGTTATATGCATGAAAGATTTTGAATAGCTTTAAAATTTCCCATTCATAAAGATATCAGTAATCTCTGCATTATCCTCTCAGATAAATGGAATAAAGCAACCTTTATTATTCTTCAATCTACTGACCATATGATCCATGCCAGTAATAGCATTCAAAGATAGTGACCATTGTTTTCTCATTTAAGTACATATTTGCACACTCAGACAAAATCTCCTAAAAGAGAATCAAAGAATCTTCAAAATCCCGAGAAATTTTTATGTAATTTCAAGTACTTGATTCCTTTTTTACTAAATTTAGAACATTTTTTATACAACCCCTTCAAGCCTGCCACTCTTCTGCAATAGCTTCAGTTATGTTACCATTTTAAGGGTAGTTCTATAGTTGGACCCCCATAATCTAACATTGAAGAAAGCAACCAATTGAGACAAAACTCGGCTGCATTCGACATCGGAACAGCGTAGCCGGTACATGAAGAATATTTTCAACATAAATTCCAAATATTATCTTACCTAACCTTGGATGTTTTGCATTGAAACATGTTCTCTTTATTTTGCAGCCAAGAGTAGTTCTGTTAGTGGAGAATCACCTAAACTATGTAGTGTTACAAAACACGGCAACGAATTACATGTGGTTAGAATATTGTATTCCATTAACAAATAGCAGAAAACATGCGTTTGTAAGATGCTACCTCTCAGATTAGCCAGCCCTTTTTATTGTATAATTTATTATTATTATTTTTATAATATCACCCTTATCATGTTTGAAAGTGGGCCTCAAGGGGATATAGCTTAGCTGCAATATATTAAATAATCATCAACAAACAGCTGATGTTCATGTACTGATAAATATACTACCATTTCTTAGTTCAAGTATAGATAATATTACTTTAAAAGGTACTTTAGATACTTACATGGTAATCGTGCCAATCGATGATATGCCATTAAAGAATAACAAACCAGATAACCTGTTAAGAGGCAATGAACTATTCCCACACGTAGATCCTGTTCGTGAGTCAATCTCTTTTGAGTTTTTCGATCTGATAGAAAGCAATTCAATTCAAGCATTAAACTATTAGGATAGATGATAACTTTCTTAACAAAAAACAGGCAAAATTGAAGAAAACATAGAGAATACAGTTTTTCCTATGAGATTGCTGGGATTTAGGTCCTGATGTTAAACTATATCTAGATAATTGCACTCTTATGGACCCTTGAAGTGCTGAATGAGTCATTCGATTATAATAAAAATTAGTCTTAAGAAACTATGTTTAGTTTAATGGTTTACCTTTTAAACTGGGTTCATTGCGTCATCAGGCACAATGTTTTATTCCTTATTGGAGTTTTGAAGTATGAAAACTTCTCCTGAGATTGACTTCAAAGCCATTTCTTAATTGCCATTTTTCTTTTTTTATTCCTCGAAACATTCCTAGCTCAAATTATTACTTCCATCAGTAGGTTTCCTTTCTTCTAAGCATTATAACAGATGCCGGATGATTATGGCATGCTCGCACACATGGTTGTCATGCATACATGCATGCATACGTGTCAGTAGACCATTGTTGGCTTTAGAAATAATGTATGTGATTTAAGGCAAGTGGTTCATCAGCTACCAGAGCAGCACTTACATACATATATGCATACATATTGTCACACTTGTTGCTGAAACTGGCCCACCTCGGACAATTTTCCTCCTATAAAAGCTCTTCATTTGTGCCTTCCTCTCTTACCTTCAAAGTCTCAATTCTCATTCACTACAACATACTTAAAATCATGGTTCCCGGTGAGTTCAGAGGACTTCACTACCTAGCACCAGAAAATCCGATCCTGATTCCAGCCAACCTTGGCATGATGCAAAACTCTATACCATCTTTTCATTTCAATACATTTGAAAGCAGCCTACCGAATTCCCACATCGTACCATCTGCTCAGGAATTTGCTGCGTTGTCCTCAAGTATCAGCAACACTTCAACTTCAGATGAGGCTGAGGAACAGCAGGTCAATGTCATCGACGAAAGGAAACAGCGGAGAATGATATCTAACAGAGAATCTGCTCGTAGGTCGAGGATGCGGAAACAAAAGCACCTGGATGAACTTTGGTCACAGGTAATCAGGCTCCGTAACGAGAACCAGAGTCTCCTAGACAAGTTAAATCACGTCTCGGAGTCCCATGACCGTGTTCTTCAAGAAAATGCAAGGCTCAAGGAAGAAGCTTCGGATCTTCGCCAAATGCTGACTGATCTAAAAATTGGAAGTCCTTATTCCCTTGCATTCAGAGACCTGGAAGAGGTTCCCTGCAACACTGCTCATCTGAAAGCTGAGTCCACAAATCAATCTATTGCTAACTCTGTTGACTTGCTTCATTGAGATAAGAATCATCTTGCCATATATATATTCTATGTTCCTCTGTATGCTCCGGTTGTTAATCAAGCATTTGCCTTAGCTTGAGCTGTATGAGATTAGAATCAAACCATGAAATAACATCTTTTGATCATATTTTCCTAACTCATCTGGTTTTAACTGTCCACACAATATAGTTTGAAGCAACTGTTTGCTGCACTCCTCGCCGCATATAATTCATCCATATCAGAATATATGTGAAAATGATGCCTGCATCAGCAGTGGTCCATTAAAAAACAAATCAAATACTCAAACATGACTTTTATCTATTAATCATTTTTATGAACCCCACCAAGTGTAGTAATAGGATTTCACCTAAGATGTGGATTAGGTAAAGATAAATAGCAGTGAAATGACTAAAAGAACAGAAAATATTGACCCATGATATTTAACCAATTTTACTGCCATAAGGGGAACTAGAGTGGTGGCCAAAAGGAGGCCCCATAGCCAGTCCAATCTCCATTGCTGCTCACAATAACAGGGACAAGGAGGACAAATGGTGGTGGAAAGTGGTGTTACTAGTGCCTCGTCATTTCATATAACTACTGTAGCCAAGCAAAACATTTGTAAAGGCTATCCACTATACATAAACCCAAAGTACTGTTTTCAGCTTTTTGTGAGGACATCATTTTTTGCCAATCTATCTTTGGGTTTCAGCCCAAGCTTACATTGTTTTCACCAAAAAATTAAAAAAAAAACAAAGCACAACCTACGGTTCAGGTGCTGCTCATAAATAGCAAGGTTTATCCATATCTCTGTTGCACCAGTAACCAATTTCTGCATAAATGGATACAATCTGCAGGCTTTGCTTGTCCTTTACAGGGACAAATTAGTAATGCAGAATATAGTCAAACAGTATTTTGTTTAGGAATCTCTTCCTTTTATCAATTCAATATATTCTTTTTATTATAAAAGTTTTGTTATCCATTAACTGAAAACTCTGTCGCACTTCACAAAATCGCCATTTCTTGGAAGGATGTTTCTAATATATTTAAAAGTCAAAAGTATTGAAATACTTTAATATTAGAACTTGGGTTATTTCCAGAAGAGGTTCCCAAATTATGGCCTAATTTTTATATTAGTCTTAAACTAGAAATCGTTTTAATTGAGTCGTCGTTCCGTGATGCGGAGCATATTGTATGATACTGTCTCTATTTTTAGCACATCATATACACAAACTATTCATGGAGTAAACATAAATGTATTTGAAATTTGATTATTATATTTTAATTATGCTCTACTTTATATTTAAATAAAGATTTAAGGTGTGCCTAATTGGATGAAAAAGTAAAAAGATAGGAAGAGAAAGTGAAAAAGTGGGAAGAAAATAAAATTTGAGTATGTATGGTTGGGGAAAATAGCGAAAAGGAATAAAATGAGAAGGATAATTATTTTTCATTTTAATGCTTTTTTCGAAAAGGTTTATTTTCTTTTCTTATATTTTCAATATCTCTTATCAACCACACTCGTAGAAAGGAAAATTATATTTTCCTATTTTTCTAGTATTTGACCTTTTCAATTTTTCATTTTATAATATTTTTACTTGCTAAGCTAACGATAGAAGGAAGCAATTAATGCATATCGATACTTTGATAACTGTTTTAAAGTTTAAACCTAGAATTTAGAAGATTGGGCTGACCGCCAACCTTGAACCGGTCCAGGGATAGCCCATGAAGTTCTTCTAGCCATGGAAATGTAATAGCGCCAAAAACAACTGCCAAGATATTTTCTCGTTATCTTCTTTTTCATCATCGTTATGATATTATCCTTATATATGAAAATCAGCTTCTACTTTTATTCAAGAAACTATCTGTCTTGAAACTCAATCATGGCATATTCACCATCTCCAATTCCTGGCATATCATTCACCAACCCAACATTGTCCAAAACCAGAAGGTTATCATCTTCACATTATTCCATCTCCAAAAAGCCCAGAGCCATGGCCAAAGAAGTTTACTTCAACCATGATGGTTCTGCCACTAAGAAGCTTCAGGTTAGTTCTAAAATCCAAACGCATTTTATTAACCCGAATGTATTCTTCTCATGTTTTCTCCTTTTTCCTGCTGTTCTTTTGTTGTTGGAATGGTGCAGACTGGTGTGGATAAAGTGGCAGAGCTGATTGGGGTTACATTGGGTCCAAAGGGGAGAAATGTGGTGCTTCAGAATAAGTATGGACCCCCCAAGATTGTTAATGATGGAGAAACTGTTCTCAAACAGGTATTCTATTTAGATGCCCGTCACTCCACTTATACTCTTTGTTTCTTGCCCTTTTTTTTCTGATATGGCAATTGGAGCTTTCATTTAAAACTTGAGAATTTGTGGGTTTTCACTTTATTATATGCTTGGATAACTAGAGCTGTTCTTTATAAAAAGCATAGGTTGATTGAAAATAATGAACAGAAGGTTTATCTTTTTGAAATGTTGACATTAGTAGCTACTGCTGTTACTTACCTCTTATTGTTTAAATTTATACTTTATCTTGTTTTAAATTATTTTGAATAAATATCTTAGATGATAGGGAATTAGTTGTAATTTTATTGTATTAATAGGTGATGTTGAGTTGAACAAAATCACAAATTTTTATTCTTTATTTTTCAAGTCTTAAAGTAAAATCCGACCTTACTAATACAACAAAATTTTAACTAATTCACTATCTAAGATATTTATTTAAAATAATTTAAAGAAAAGTTAAGATATGAATTTAATTAATTTCCAAAACAAAATCAATAAGAGATAAGGAACAACAGTAACTAATAATTTCTTCAAACTTCTATTCTTTGTAGATGTACTGTTACCAATAATGATTTATTTAGAAACGATTCATATGATCATCAAAAGTCCTTGTGGTGTAGTAGTTAAGGATATTCTTAAGTTTATCTGGGTATTCCAGATCAATTTAATGATATTTGAAGGTGCATCAGTTCAACCTCATAAGCTAACGTCAAGAACAAAGAGTAAAAATGGCCATTCCAATCCTAATGTGTTGAAAATTTAGTACTTCCTTTCTAAAACTGTATCTCAATTATTTTAGATTGAGTTGGAGGATCCATTGGAGAATGTTGGAGTTAAATTAGTGAGGCAAGCTGGTGCAAAAACAAATGATCTTGCTGGTGATGGTTGCACTACATCTATAGTTCTTGCTCATGGTTTAATTACAGAAGGTGTGAAGGTAAGACTCATATTCTGAGATGAAGTTACAATGTTTTCCATTGTTAGAACACACCCTAAATGATATGACAGATGGAGGCGTCCTCATAGAAGGCAGCTTTTTACAACTGAAGTCTCATCATACCCTCCAAATGCCAATGATTCTTTTCTTCCAGGTAGTTTCAGCTGGAATGAATCCAGTTCAAATTGCCCGTGGGATTGAGAAGACGGCAAATGCCCTTGTTTCTGAACTCAAATTGATATCCAGACAGGTGCATAACTATATTATCCTCCTTTTTACTTTTTAAAAGAATCTGATAAACATTTATGGTTCAAAGAAAAATGCTAATGCTAATGATGTTTCTTATATGTACAAAGAAGTATATTCAAGCTTATCTCGGACTTGCCTTGAGTGTGAATGGATGATACATTGCAGGTTGAGGATCATGAACTTGCACATGTTGCTGCTGTTAGTGCCGGAAATGATTATGCAGTAGGAAAGATGATCTCTGATGCTATTCAACAAGTTGGAAGGAAGGGTGTAGTCAAAATTGAAAAAGGAAAAGGTACTGAGAACAGTCTAGAGATGGTGGAAGGAATGCAGTTCGAACGAGGATATTTGTCTCCTTACTTTGTCACTGATCGAGATAAGATGATTGTTGAGTTCCACAATTGCAAGGTATAAACATTAGGTTCTTTAAAAACCTGACATGTGTTCCTATAAAGTGATTAGTGGGTGTGGAATTCTTCTCTTGCAGTTCCTATTGGTTGACAAGAAAATCACAAATCCGAAAGAGATGTTTAAAATATTGGACAGTGCTGTTAAAGAGAAGTACCCAGTCGTGATAGTTGCGGAGGATATTGAGAAGGAAGCTCTTGCTCCAGTCATTAGGAACAAACTCAAGGGTGTGCTGAAGGCAGCTGCTATTAAGGCCCCAGCCTTTGGTGAGCGCAAGAGCCACTGCTTGGAAGATATTGCTATCTTGACTGGAGGTACCAGATACTATTCTCCCCTCTTCCATTAAGAATCGGTTTCATCAGCTATAAAAGAAGTCATTGAAAATATGATATTCTAGAATTTACCCATCATTGTAAATGACATTGTTCTATATCTTTCACTAGATAGCATCTTTTCGCATAAAACAACTCTTTGTAATGGAGTGAAGATCCCAAAAGTGTATAGACATAGAAACTATACCCAACAACTAAGAGTAATTGAGGTCTTTTTATTAAAAGCTCGAGATCTTTGTGCTAGTAATCAACTGCAATTTCAAGTTCTACTCATTAAACAGTGTAGCATCCTCTTTTATCTCTATGGATATTCTGAATGTAGAAAGGATTATAATGACCTATTGCCCTGTAAGGAAAGAGATGCTCTGGTGTTAGGACTTTGAAACTGCAGACTCCTCTTCTGCTATATTTACTATGGAAGGATACAAAGTGTTCCCAGTTCAAAGATAGAGCTGACCTTATTGCAGGCGTCTTTTCTTATATATGAATCTTAATAAAATCACTTCATTAAGAAAATAAAAGTGTATCCTTCTCTATATGGAAACTTCTGCTTATTACAGTACTTTATGTTATTCATTGTAGACTTGTATGTTTCTTTTATTTCAGGCACTGTGATCAGAGATGACATGGGTATAACACTAGATAGGGTTGGGAAGGAAGTTCTGGGTACTGCTTCTAAGGTTGTGATAACTAAGGATTCTACCTACATAGTTAGTGATGGTAGTACACGAGAAGCTGTTCAGAAAAGAGTTTCTCAGATCCAAAATCTGGTTGAGGTGCATATAATAACTCCATGCCCTTTACTTTTCCCTATAATTAGTGACACAACACACCACATGCATGAAGAAGGGCGGATTTGAAAGTTGAACCTCCAAACACCTTAGCCTACCCTTTAAATTGGACCTATGCTTCTTTTGAGATCTTTGTATATCTTGAAAGTTCATATTACAGTATCAGCTATTACACTTTTTTTTTCCCTTTTTTTGAAATTGCGTTGATTTAATGTTTCAGCTGATTTGGTAATACCATGTTATAAACTAAAATAATTACCTATCCTTTGTACGCAAGTTCAAACTTGACTTTGGTTGTCATGTTAAATTTTGTCACTGCAGCCCTGCAAATGGTATTTAGATGAATTTATAGCATTCTGCAACATTTTTCAATAACTGCAAGGAGAACACTTAAATTTACCTTCCAGTTGGAAACTTCATATAGAATAGGAAGTGTTAAGGTCTTGAAGACAATGCATGTCTAGTTTTCCCTAATAACAGCTTATGTAATTATTTCTTATTCTGCAGAACACAGAAGAAACTTTTCAAAAGAAGATACTCAATGAAAGAATTGCCAGATTATCAGGAGGAATTGCTATTCTTCAGGTACACTAATATAATAGTTGCGAGGAAGTTCTCTATAAATTTTGAAAGACTTGCATAAGATCTAATCCATTTAATTTCATCAATTTATGATAGGTTGGAGCACAAACACAAGTTGAATTGAAAGACAAACAACTCAGAATTGAAGATGCTTTGAATGCAACTAAGGTAGTGATTTACATTTCTTGTCATCTAGGATTATGTTTTTTTTAATCTCTTGTAGTGTTTGAGAGAAAAAAATTCAGGGCCATATGAGTACTTAACATTCTCATTGGAGAGTTTTCCATCACTAGCTCAGCCTGTCAAGTAATCAATTTTTGAATGGTTAAAATCAAGCTTCTGACTTGATACAATGCAGGCAGCTATTGAGGAAGGCGTTGTAGTTGGAGGTGGTTGTATCCTCTTGCGGCTATCTGAGAAGGTGGATAGCATAAAAAACCTGTTGGATAATCAAGAACAAAAGGTAATTTAGTTTTTTAGCTGTTACTTAAATCATAAATTACATGATTTATATCTAACAGCTCTGTCAATATATCCACACCTCTATATACAAGGGTACAACATAGTTTATGACATATATATCTCACTTTTACTGTTGCTATCTGTCTATTGACACTCTACCGGCAATAAATTATGAGCTTGTGTTTGCAAATATGAGCAGATTGGAGCTGAGATCTTCAAGAGAGCATTAAGCTATCCAACAAAACTAATTGCCAAAAATGCTGGTGTTAATGGGAGTGTTGTTGTGGAGAAGGTTTGATGTTCAACATAGCATATTTCATTTCAGCACTATGCTTTTGAAGCATTATTTGATATGTAAAACATTTTGGATGTTCAACCTCATTGTACATTCTCTTGTTTCACCTGACAGGTCTTATTGAACAATGATACAAGATACGGGTACAATGCCGCAAGGAACTCTTACGAGGATTTGATGAAAGCTGGAATTATGGATCCAACAAAGGTATTATTAATAAAATTGAGCCTCTTGTTGTATGCATGTACTGTGGAAAGCCCTTAGTGATCCAATGGAGTGCTACTACTTTTGTATAACTTGTATGTCTTGTATTCAAGCAGGTAGTTCGATGTTGTTTGGAGCATGCAGCATCGGTGGCCAAGGTTTTTCTAACATCTGATGCTGTTGTAGTAGACAATATGGATATCAAGTTCAAGCCGAAACTGACGAGAAAGAAAATACAAAGCTTAACGAAGTCACTCTTCCCTAAAAAATTATTTCCCAGATTCAGTAAATGATGCACGAGATTCGATTCTTCAGTCCACTGTATTCTACTAACATTCAAAGATGCTTCAATGCAAAGCATTACTGGATCATTCAGGTATTTCAGCATTAGCTTTCACTTTACTGAATAATGTTGAGTGGCTTTCTCAAGTAGCTGCCATTATTCAGTTCATCCATGCCAATTTTTAACCAATCTGGTTTTCATTTCCCTTCTCTTCTAGTAGCTAGCTTCTATCCAAGAACTATGGAGTTCCTTTGCTGATTTGCTCCTGGAAAGAAGCTTGTTTAAAGTGGTAATGGTCCAAGTTAAGGAGATGGTCTTGAGTGATGTAGGCTGAGGCTATGAAGAAAAGTTGTGCGAGTGTTGCTCGTGTAAAAATGCCTGAAAAATATGTATATTTTTTGGACAAAGTCAAAACACGTGATGCATTTATAAACCAGTATTTTTCAATCTATCATATCTTTTCTTTTAACCTGTAAACTGAAGCATGGTGGATGCATTCGAGTACCTCAAAGGAGCTTCACAATAACCACACGCCAAATAATGAATCAAATGCTAGGGTGCTTTGTTTTTGTAAAAAAATATATATATCTTTTTTATTTTACAAAGACCGTTTTATATATAAATCCAGTCAAGACTTGGACAGATGACAGAATGTCGTTTAAGTTCAATAAAAGCACTAGGGGTTGCAGAAGAAAATGAAGAAAAATGTGGATTGAGGTAGTCAAATGGCAAAGATGCATTGGTGAATGAAGATGAAGGTGTTGAAAATACTTAGTGCTGGTAATATGGTACACTTCCCAAGGTGATAGATACGATAAATAGTGCAGTGCAAGGCAACTGAAAACATGAAAGATTAGATACTGCTAACAACAAAGAGATTAGCCTTGTTGCTTCTGTAAAACTGTCCCGCTTTGCATCGGTTTCATCGACCCATCAATCATTGCAATTTATCTATTTTCTTTTTACTGTATTTTTAAAAGGTAGGGGTAAGAGATATAAAAGGATGTAAGCTAGCAATATTGACTTAAAGATTGTAATTTCGTTTATAATCTAGTCGAACTTTTTACCCTTTTAACGTTATGTTTAGATAAACAATTATTTAAAAAAACTCTACTTACATTTATCTAAAATTAGAATGATTTTACGTTATTTTATAATTTTTTATATAATTAGTATTTTAATAATTCAATACCTTATTTCTTGTTCCATTTATATAGATAATGCATGTCAAATTTAATATAAATTAAAAATTTATAATTATTTATTTTATGTGAAAAAACTTTTAATTGTCTAATGAATATAAATATATCAAAAATCACCTTAGTTTGCTATAAGTTTAACTTGACTGTCCAACTACATGCTCAGTCACAAGACTGAACAAACAACGAAACAAATACAAAAATTAGAGAAGGTAAAGAGAGATTTGCATGCAATAATTTGTTAACGCAATTCGGAAATAATCCTACTTTGTAGAGTCCCCGCTCAAAGGATGATTTTTATTCCAACAATCTTCTGAATCATCTATTGGTTGAAGCTTGATTTACCCTTACACAAAGAAGTAATTGCAACTTCGACCTCAATTGTTACAAATCACTCACCCAAAAAGCCTCACATAAATCGACCTCAATCTCTCACAAAGAAAGTCTACTAATAGAAGGCAAAAATACAAGGAAAAATAACAAAAATAACTTAATCAAATTAGCACAACACTCTCTTAAATCGATGTATCTTCTATGCAAATTGGCTGCCTATTTATAGGCTTAATATGACAACCTATTCGATCATCATAGTCCCATATAAACTCTTCTTTTTTTAATAAATAATCAGGATAAATAGCCTCCAATATTATCTCAAGATAAAGTAGAATTAATCTCCTTAAAATCAGCCATGGTATACACCTTTAAGATTGAGAAAATTTCTCACCAAAAATCTAAGTCGAAAACAACTTCTTCAACACATTCAAACTAAATACACAAATTTCTGATTTCGACTTTAACGAAAGAGTCAAGAACATCCAAGAAGCCTATTTACTTATTAAAACAACATCCAATAAAGCCCACGTAAAAAAAACCAACATATAAATATGGCCAGGTGGTCTTGTATAGCTTGGTTGATCAAGTCTATGATTGATTAGATCATTGAACAAAGATTGTTAGGCGACCTTGGTTCTAAAACCCCCCATTTTAGCCTTTTGACAAAACATAAGAAAATGATGTATACTTCCCTTATCAACATGCCATCATCACACATGAGATACTAAGGAGAAAACTAAAATAGAACTGAGTACCAACAATCATCCAAAGTATCAACACAATGAAGTAGTCATAAAAGAAGCAAAGTAGCAATAACACATTAGCAGCAAATATCCAAATCAACTCCCCCTTACACAAGCCACCATTCTCCCCCTTTGGCCATGCCAAGATCTTTAAAATGCGACACTTTAAAGAGTGTAAAATCATTAAAAAAATATGTTTAAATTAGCAAGTATTCATCAACAAAAGATTTCTTTAAAGCAGCAGCAAACACTAGTTTAGTTCATCAAAGCAACAACAAGCATCAGTTCGTCCAACTCAAACTTGTCCAGCTCACCATACTCTCCCCCTTTTTGTCTAAAAGCCTACAACAATTCCCCCTACCATGGTGTTCTCTCATCTTTAGAAATTTTCATAGGAGTCAAAGATGTCCCAATCATTAAAAAAAAGACTTCTTTTTTCATTTCAAACTAGATTCGTTAATATTGCCTTAACCACTTAAATTTTCTCCTTATAGACTTTTACTCCAAATAAAACTCTATAAAATAAGCATTATCTAGCCCGATAATAAAGCAAATATTTTTTTTAATGAAATTGCTCAATATTAGGCAAGCATTTAGCTTTGTGTGTACCTTTCCTTATCTTCAACCATTATGCTTGAAAACCACCCAAGCATCTTCCATCAAGACTCTTGAAAAAAAATTAGCTAGATAATTAAGCAAAAAACCAACAACAAGGATAGTCAACAAGCTCCCCTTAAAAAATAACAACATAAGCAACCAAGGAAACATCAACAAATTATCAGTAGTAGTAAGCACACCATCTCAACTTACCTCCCATTATTCTGATATGTCTAGTACTATTGTTCTAGTCTCTGTTCAAATAGGAGTTTGAACAAACATATATGATTCATCAACCTATACCTTCAAACATCAAACTCGTATGCTTGCTAAACAAAAAAAAAAAAAGCCAACCATTCAAAACCTCTATGTACAAACCAAAATTAGCTTAAACATTACACCAAATCATACCAAAATCAGTAAACTTACTCCTTATTACTCTATGTTCCCCTTGTTTTTTTTTTTTGCCTCAAGTTTATTCAAGGGGATGAGATGCAACCTTTTCAACAACAATGATTGTATCTTGTGGAACAACAAGTACTTTTTTATTTTAATTACATATCTCCCTATATATCTATTTTATAATTGTTTATAATATTTATATTATGTAATGTTATAATTGTGATATATACGTGACATGATCCACATTTGATTGATTAAAAAATAAGAAGTGTGGTAATGAGAAAATACATGTTTTGTATTGTTCTATTCACTTCTTTAGGTTATTCGATTACTGTGAGAAGTGTGGTACATTCGCTTCTTTAGTTTTTCCCTCAAAAGAAAAATTGTAGAGAATCAAAATTGTTTGTTTTATGGTTGATTCTTGTGAATAAATGAATGTGAATAATATAAAATTGCCATAGCATGCCATGCATATATTGGAAACATGTCATATAGATTAAGTAAGAATGTCACTAGACTACTGTATGATCATTCTTGAAATATGGGATAAAAAAAACTTGCATGTTATTTTAAAATATTGAGTGGGAGAAGGTCATTGAACAAGACCTACGACCTTCATTGATGGTCCTTAAGTGATAGCATAATTAAGTTTCGAGTCGATTCCTACCCTAGTCGTACCTCAAGGTAAAATTTATCCTGTGGGTTCACTAGATGAGAATTCCTTTTAAGGACAACTAGTCATGCATAACTCTCAATGAGATTGGCCCAAGATGACTCATAAATGAAAGTGTGTTCATGATGGCTGTTGAGTCAATGGTTACACACTCAAGATCTTCTTTTATTAAATAGTTTCCCAAGAAACAATATTTAAGCTAGAGATGATGGCCAACTGTTAAACGGTTGTTGGTTCGTGTGGAGTCTTGAGAATTAAGATTCATGAACTGATTGGATGTAATCCATGTTCTTGCTAGTTAATCATGAGACCCCAATGCAACATTATTGATGGGTGTGAAAATGATCGGAGCAATAGAAAAATGTTTTTTAGGGTTTTAATACAAGAGCATGCATCATACTGCATTCTTGATATGTTGTTGAAATGAAAATATTTGCTTAATATAAAGATAATAATTATTGAATCTTTGTTTTTCAGTTTAATTTGAATGGGGATAACTTCCTAGAGTGAAAATGGAACTTTCTAATAGTTCTCAGTTGTAAGAAACACAAATTTGTTCTTGACGAAATGTGTCATTCTGAAACTCAGCCTAAAACGATAAATTGCTGGAGAGATTCTAACTCCCATTCTAAAATTTAGCCTAAAGTGAGATATTGTTGGAGAGATTCTAACTCAATTACTTGATGTTATATGTTAGCGAACATGAGTAAAGTGTTGCAAAAGCAACACGAGAATTTTCGTACTACCAAAGAGATCATAACAAATTTGGAGGATTTGCTCAGAGGCCAAGTCGTATTGGCACAACAATCCGTTTTTACAAATTTGATGAACTCTCAGTAGAAACCTGACACTCCTGTCAAAGAACATATGCTTAAGCTTATGAGATTCTTTGTGGAAGTGGAGGATAATAGGGTTGAACTAGACGTGAACACTAAGATTGAAATAGTGTTTAAATCCTTAACTAAGGAGTTTGCTGGTTTTAGGGTTGGTTACAACTTGGGGAATAAAACACTTACCTTGACTCAACTCATAAACGAATTACAATCCAATGAGTTGATGCTGAATGGTGGTAAGCCGATTCAGGAGAAACCTGGGGCAAACTTAGCTTTGGGCCATTCATCCTCTAAGGGGAAATAGAAAGCTAAGGGAAAGAAGAAATTGACTAAATATTCGGTTCCACCTCGTGTGGATAGGAGGAAGGCTAATAAGTTAAAAGATCCTAAAAAGACCAAATATTTCTTTTGCAACAGGTAAGGGCATTTCAGATCAAACTGTAAGGAATATTTGGATTACCTAGCCGAAAAGGGAAAATGTATAAAACTCTTTATGGTTAAACCTTGCTTAGTTGATGAATCAATTGACAACTGGGTTATTGATCCTGGAGCCACTAACCATGTGTGTGTGTGTTTTTATAGGGGTTTAGTGAAACAAGAAGTTTGTGTGACAGGAGCCTCTCGTTGCAGACCGAATATGGGAGCTATGTTTCAGCCAAAGCAGTGTGAAAAGTTTTTTTACATTTTGATGATTTTAGGAAGATTGTTTTAAATAGCATATTTTATATACCTAATTTTAAGAGAAATTTAATTTCTATAGTATGTTTATTGTAACACCCCTAACTTGTCTCTGTTACCAAATTAGGGTTACAGAGTATTACTGAGCAAAACAGAACATTTGACATCATTTCAAAACAGTCAAACAAACAAATCAAAAACATACAACAAACAAATCAATTCATGTATAAATACACTTATGGGCTTTAAATTAGGCTTATGGGGTCCTAAAAACTGTTTGAGAACAATTTGGGATCAAATCGAAACAAATCAGAAAATTTTAGAAAAAAACTTGAAAACCAAGGGCTACACAGCCGTGTGACATAGCCCAAACCGTGTGAACATTCGAAGTCAGGACACACGGTCGTGTTCCAGCCTGTGTGTTTACCCGTGTGAGTATTCGGAATAGGCCACACGATTGTGTCGCAGGTCGTGTGCCAAACTGTGTGTGTATTCGAAGTTGGGTCACACGGTCGTGTCGTACGCCGTGTGCTAGGTCATGTGATTATTGCACCTAAAAATAGTAATTACACACGACCGTGTGTGGCACACGGTCGTGTGACAGCTCATGTCCCAGGCCGTATACTCCATTTTAACCCCTAAAACAAGTAAATTCTTACACCATTACTTGTACAACAAGACATGACATATCTAGCTCATTTTCATGGTTCAAAAACACATTCAAATCACCAATTACATATCAAAATTTCATTCATTCTGTACCAAACCAATAAACCATTCAAAGGTACCACAATTAATGATCGTCCATTCAAATAGTTTAGCTAAGAAGGCACATGGCATTGATTATCTATTCATGCTCAAACCATCAACCAAATTCCCAAAATACAAACATACATAAAAAGTTACCATTCTAAAGCATCATTACCAAACTCTTGACCTTAGGGATTAACCTAACCAAAAACTCAATCAAATACACATCCAAAACCAACGTCTTAACTAGATATATATCATCATAACATAAAATTTAACATATTCACAACAAAACATCTATATACATGCCACATCCCAAAATGAAATACAAAAGCTACCAAGATGGCTGGATAGTGTGAGCTCCATATCAATCCGTCCGGTCAGTTTGCAAATTTGGTAACTACAAAAGAATCACAAACGAAACAAGTAAGCTAAAAAAGTTTAGTAAGGTCATAGTTTAAACATCAATTAACTTAGCTTAACCAAAGTAGATATTCAAGTAAATAACTTGTAATTCCTTATATCTAAACACAATATCACACACCACTTAGCATTTGTTTCACATATCAAATTATATCATAATAACCCTTTTTCAAAGGACTTTCCCTTATCATAAACCACATTCCTTCAATTTAGCTATGCATACACGTTGATAAGAATTTCATTGAAACATTCTCACTTACTATCACCAAGAATATGCAATATGTAACCGCCCGATTTTGGGTCTAGTCAGAACAGTGGTTTCTGGACCACAAATCCGACGAAGAAAAATTTATTTTTATTATATTTTTATGGTTTATAATTTTATGGGATGATTTCGTGACGTTCAAAAATTTTGACGTTTGGGTACTTAATTTAGTCAAAAGGACTAAATTGCAAAAAGTACAAAACTTGAATTCTATATGTTAGAGGTGTTCAATTGCCATGAGATTTTAAATTAGAGGTCCTTAAATGGTAACTAGACCATTGGTTAAGGTGTTGGACAAAAATTGACATGGTTTGGTATGTTTTCAAAGTTTTTCATTAAGGGCATTTTGGTAATTTAATGAATTAAAAAGCCAATTTTTGTCCATCTTCTTCCTCATGGCCGAAATTCACAAGGGGGAAGCCATAGCTAGGGTTTGGCCACTTCCAAGCTTGATTGTAAGTCCATTCTTACCCCATTTTTAATGCTCTTTACATTTTTGAAGTCGTTGTAACTCGATCTTTCTATTTCTACCATTAATTTGAAGAGATGTCGAGGTCTAAAATTTTACCCATGTTGAAAATGTATGTATTTTGATGTCTAATGGTAGAAAATGCATGTTTGGTGTATGATAAACGACTTTGGCTAAGTGATTTTCGGTGAAAATACCTAAAAGGACTTATTTGTAAAAGTTATAAAATATGGTTAAAAATGTGAATGAATGAAAATTGTGGGCTGTTATAAGCATGTATAAGGTTCGGCTAGGCATGGGTATTGAAGAAATTGAGTACATTTCATTTTACGAGCCTAGGGACTAAATTGTAAAAATTTTAAACTTTAAGGGAAAAATGTAATTTTTGCCATAATGTGATTTTGGGCTAATTTGAATTGTATAATGATTGAATAAGTTAAATGTGATATTATAGATCAATAAAAATGAGGTTTGGACCTAGAATAGGGGAAAAACGAGTATTTGACAATTTAGTCCTTTTCGCCATTTTTATGTCGAGGTAAGTTCATATGTAAATAATGCATTATTATTTATGCTTTAATTGCTTTAATATTGTATGAATTGTGATTTACTCTCAGAACATAATCGACAAAGTTCAACAAGCGATAAATTCTGGTTGAACCTTAGGAATAGTTAGGATACAAATGTCATGACATTAGGGTTATTTGAGATTTCATGTAAGACCATATTTGGGATATGACATCGGTATGAGATTTCTTGTAAGACCATATGTAACACCCCTTACCCGTATTCGGCGCCGGAACCGGGTATGAGGCATTACCAGACTTATCTCACTTGAACATACAACTTTGGGCTATAAAATTTCATTCCAACTTTAAACTTCCCATTCACATGTAAAATATCCTCATTATGGGCCTACGAGGCCTTAAATATGCAAACGGAGGGTTCAGGATCAAACCGGGAACTTTTGAGCACTTAATTTGTTTTGTCTAAACAGGGGCCACACACCTGTGTGAAATGAGACACGCCAGCGTGGGCAGGCCGTGTGGTCACACATGCCCATGTCCTTAGCTCGTGTAGAATTTATTTCCTAATTCGAACCTACAGGGGTTTTCACACGGCCAGACACACGCCATTGTCCCTAGCCCGTGTCCCTCACACGGCCTCGACACGTCCGTGTCTTAGCCCGTGTGGCAAAACCATGACATTCTGTTTATGACATCATCACTTCCCTATAGTCACACGGCCAAGGCACATGCTCGTGTCCTTAGACCGTATGTCGAATTAAATTCCAAATTTTAGGTGCAGACTTCACACGGCCTGGGCACACGCCCATGTCCATGGCCGTGCCTCCCACACGGCAGAGACACACGGTCGTGTCTTTGCCCGTGTGTTTACTACTAAGCATACTGACTTGTAAATCTAGCATGCAAGGGGACACACGGCCGATCAACACGCCCATGGGTCTAACCGTGTGTCACACACGGCCTAGACACACGCTCATGTGTCTACCCGTGTGGACATTAAAAAGGCTATATTCCAAGCCAAATGCCACCCTACATAGCAATCATACTTATACCAACTCAATTCAACATAACTCATGACCCTAAGGCACTTCCAAGAACTCAAATCAAAGCATCCAAACAAGCATAAACTTCATGATTCATCATCAATGGATATATATAAACTTGTCAAGTAGTGGCCCAATTTCAAATGACCATTTACAAAATGAATTTGATAACATAAATAGCCAACACTTTGGCTAACTAATATGACATAACAAAATACCCAATTCCTATACATGCCATACTCAAAATAAATCTAACTTTGTTATACCAAAGAGATGTCGAAGTGTGATTTTCAAACTCTGATGTCCCACGATCCTCGAGATATCTTGACAATACTACAAGGAAAAAGGGAAATGAGAGGGGTAAGCATAAAGCTTAGTAAGTTTGCATGAAAATAAATAGCAACAATAAGCTCATAATGACATTAATCCATGGCAATACATAATTATCCAAAGTCTTAAGCACTTTTGCATAACTTACTCGTACTTGTTCTTATCTAGCACATATCATGCCACATATTGTAAACATTCCTCGTGAATTACTCACGGGTACCTGTATTCACTCAATCACATGGCTTTAGTACCAAATCTCATTTCTATCTCCAAGCTTATTTATTTATCCCCTTAAATCACTAGAGATATTCAAAGATGCATATTCATCGTCATTACATAAATATGAAGCCAATGCCACATCCCAGATGTGGTCTTACATGGGGTCACTTCTGAGTGCCGATGCCATGTCCCGGATATGGTCTTACATGGAATCTCACATCAAGTATCGATGCCATATCTCGAATATGGTCTTATACAATTCTCATATTCAATACCGAAGCCATATCCTAGATATGGTCTTATACAGGATCTCAATTCGGTGCCGAGGCCATGTCACCGACATGGTCTTACACGGGACCTTATCATTATCCATCTCATGTCTCGATGATAGTAATCTCACATATATTATAGTCCCATCGGGACTTCAACATCTAAACTTTTATCATCTATCTCATTCAACACCATTACTCAATTTCATAGAATATCATGTATCATTTCAATATCAAACATACTAGTATAAATGTTGAATTTATAACATACAAATTTACATCGATTTCAAAATAGGCTAGATTGTCGATCTAGTCCAATACTTTGTTCTTTCCCCAGTCAAGGTTAATTCTTGGTTCTTATTGATCTATAATAGAAAATTAGCTCATTTAATTATCACATTAATAAATGCAATTTAATAATCATGCTTTGGCAAAATTACTATTTTGCCCTTAGACTTTTGCAAAATGACCATTTTACCCCTAGGCTCGAAAATCAATTCTAATCAAATTTCTCTCTTTAATGAGCCTAGGCAAACATTTATTTCTCTTATGACTACCATCAAAACTCAACATTTCACACATTTACTACTTATTTTACAACCTTTACAAAAAGGTCCTTTTAGGTGTTTTTATGGTAACACCTTTCACAAAAGTTGTTCATTTAACAACTAAGACCCATTTTCTTCCATAAAAATGCAGCAAACAACTTAAAAGCTCTCATGGCAAAACTCTAAACTCTTCACCAATTTACAAAATAGTTCCCTCTTTAGAAAGCTTAAGCTTTAGGGGTTCCAAAAGTATAACTATCATCAAGAAAAAACCATTAAGACCACTTGCTTGTAAGGAGAAGAGTTTGCTGAAATTTTTGATCTTTAAAACCCCTATTTTTCTTGTGTTTTTCGGTGGAGGAATGAAGAAGAAAAGATGATATCTTTTCCTTCTTTATTTTAATATAAAATCTCAATTTAGTCCACCTAATCCACATACTTGACCAAATTTTTGACTTTCTTGTCCCCCATGGCCGACCAACCTTTATTTAAGGGGCTAATTGCACTTTAAAGACCTCCAATTAATATTTCATAGCTATTTTGCACCCTTATCTGGAAATTTTAAACTTTCGCACTTTATGTGATTTAGTCCTTTTTCTCGATTAAGCATGAAATCGCTAAAATTAAAACACCAAAATTTTCATGCACTTATATAATCATGCTCTAACTCATAAAATAACATGAAAATAATTTTCTCCGACCTCAGATTAGTGGTTCCAAAAACACTATTCTGACTAGCCCCTAAATCGGGTTATTACACCATAGCTGGGCTATTGGCATCGATACAAGATCCCATGTAAGACCATATCTAGGATATGGCATTGGTACGGTACTGTATGTACGAGATCCCTGAGTATCCTTTAGTATTCCAAGTGGTTCAACGGAAATTTCAACGGGTATGTCAAAGATGAGAAAATATGTGAATATGTTATGTGATGGTACAGGTATGTACATAAAACTCAAAGAAAATGAGCTCAGTATATGATGAACAAGTGGTAAAATTGTGATTGAGTAAGTTGTGCTTATGAAGCTTAAATGACATTTATGTTGAAACGTGTTATGTAATTCATATGATGAGCTATTAGTATATGACAATTATGTTGATATGTGTTATGTTGATATTAAATGACATTTATGTTCATATGACATTTATGAAGTTTTAATGACATTCATGTTGATATATGTTATGTTGTTCATATGATGAGCTGTTGGTAAGATTGGGATTGAGTAAGTTGTGTTTATGAATTTTTAATGACATTTATGTTAATATTTGTTAAGTTAGTTGTATGTCAAGTGTATGAATAATGTTTGTATTATTTGCATATGAACTTACTAAGCTATATAGCTTACCCCCTTCCTTTCCCATGTCTTTTAGGGTTATTAAGATAGCTCGGGTTGGAGTTTGCTGGAGATCCTATCACACTATCAAGCTATCATTTTGGGTATAAGTGAATTCAAGTATTTTAAATATATGGCATGTATAGAGACTTAGTCATTTTGTTAAATGTGTCATCATGATTAATTTGGCCATATGTGTTGGCTTATAATGGTTTATGGTCCATTTTCGTATATAGCCATGTAAGTTGGTTTATTTGGGCTATCATGGTTGTAAGCCTAAATATATATGTATATGTGTCAATGTCTATAGTGATATGATCATGGTATGCTTAGTGAATGCAAAATGTTTGGAATTTGTGATTATGGCATGATTGTGTGGTTTTTGGCAATGTGGTTTATTGATTGATAAATTAGTGTACAACTAGGTACCCTGAAAGTAGTCAATTGTAACTTAATAATTATTGTGAGCATGATAGAATGTTGCTATTGTGTTGGCCACAATTGTGGATGTTTGGGTTGCCTAAGTATGTTATGTTTGTGCCTTGAATTGGTGTAAGTTTATGTGTGAACAAGGGTGGCAAATGGGCTTGGTAAATAGCCTTGTTTTGTCCACATGAGTAGGCACACGGGCGTGTGTCTAGGCCATGTGTGACACACGGGCTGCACCACGGGCATGTGTTCCGGTCGTGTATCCCCTGCACCTTAATTTTGGAAAAAAAAAAAAGAATGGCCAGAATTGATCACATGGGTAGAGACACGAGCGTGTGTCCCAATCGTGTGTGCTACACGGCCTAGCACACGGGCGTGTCGCACGGCTGTGTGGCACAAATCAGAGAGCACCCTATTTTGAACACGGCCTGAAGCACGGGAGTGTCCCAAGGTCACACGGGCGTGTCCCTTAGACCACACGAGCATGCGAGCCCTGCTTCTAGGAAATATTTTCTAAGTTTTGTAAAAATTTCTAAAGTTCTCGGTTTAGTCCCGAACCACTTTTGATGCATGTTTTGGGCCTCGTAGGCTCATATAAGGGACTTTATGATTGAATATGAATGGTTTTAATTTGGACGCAAATTTTATGACTCAGAATTGTGTGATTGTTTGTGATGTGAGTTCGGTAATGCCTTGTACCCGGTTCCGGCATCGAATATGGATGAGGGGTGTTACACAATATCATTTAAACACATATATAAGTTTTAATTCAATGAATACATAGCCCGATGAACTAAGTAACTTGACTTAGATACCCGGGTAACTACACCACACCAGAGGCATCATAGATGCATAACAGAGGCACAATTGTGCAATTAGAGGCACCGTAGTGCACACAAAGACACCGAAGTGTAACAGAGACACCGAAGTATAAAAGAGGCACCGAAGCGCAAACAAATGCACTGAAGTGCAATCCCGTACAAGCGTGCATACTAACCCTAATGGCATGCCAATCGTATCCTAGTCGTTTACTACGTTCATATGGGCAATTAACTGAATCCATCACCATCACATTAAATGCAATTATGTATTATTCATATATACTCAAAAATTTCAAGATGTTCATTCTAAGATTTCATCAACCATAATTTCATCCATTTCTTAACCAATACATAATCTATTCATACTTATTAGTATTCAATTTACATTTAATTTTCAAAATAAATTAAATAGCTAGCACAAAAACAACATAAATCTCAGACATAATATAATTTAATATCTATGAACTTACCTATGATCCACTTCTAGTTAAAATGCAGGGACTACTCCACAATTTTCCCCTTTCCTTGGTTCTTGATCTATATAATAATTAAATTTAATTTATTAAATTCACACACATTTCACTCAATTCAATGCATGAGTCCCTTAAGTTTTCATTATTTACACATTTTCCCTAAACTTTTACATTTCTCATAATTTAGTCCCTAAACCCAAAATTTCAAATTTACCAAAATTCCACAACTTCTCATACCAACTGAATTTCATCCCATACTAGCACAATCCATAATTATTCTAAATTCTCAAAAGTTCCCTATAAATTGTAATATTCAACCAATTTAGTCATTTAACCAAAAACTAACAAGATTACTTTACAAATTAATCATAATCAACAACCAACACTTCAAATCCATCATTTAACATCATGAACCACAAAAAATCATCAATGGTGAAATCCAAAATTCTTAACAATTTCAAAAACGAAGGTACAGGTTAGCTGAACCTAGTTGCAATGATCTCAAAAACATAAAAATTAGTAAAATTAGATCCAAAAATCATACCATGCAATTGCCTAAGCTTTGGTTGAACTTGGAAGACTTAACAATGGTGTTTCCTTCTTCAAAATCGATGGATAACAAAACAATTTGGAAGGTCTTAATTTAATTTAGTTTAATTATTAAATTACCTTTTTTTTTTCATTTAATAAAACATTCAACTAAACCTATTTAATAACCCATTATCGTCCATTAACCTTTACATGGTATAATTACATTATAAACCCCCCACTTTTACTAAGTAATTTATTTATTCATGTAATTCAATGATAATTAAGTTTTTACATCTATTACAATATAGTCATTTTAATTAATTAAACAACCAAACATTAAAAATTCTTCACCAAAATTTAATACGATTGTAATGTACCTCCATAAAACCTAATTAAATAATAAAACACAATCTCACATATAAAAATTATGGTCCCGAACCCACCATTTTTGACACCACTAAAAACCAAGATATTACATTTATTTTATGACAGTTATACTGTGACATTTAAAAAAGGGATTTCTATTCACAAAAATCGTTCTGTAATCTGTAATGGATGGATGAAAAACAATATCTACTTTATCAAACCAAATAACTGCTCGATGCTTCAAACTGGAATAATGGATAAAAAGCTTAAAACTTCTCACTCTAATGAGGGGTACCTATGGCACTTAAGACTTGGTCATATTAACCAAGAAAAAATCACTAGAGTCGTGAAATATGGCCCTTTAAGTATGCTTAAGAAAGTTAGTCTGACTAAGAAGTCTTTTTAATGCGAAAGTGACAAGGGCCAACCAACCTTTAAAACTTATGCACTGATGACGCCATGAACTACCTAAAATATGACAAAGGCAAGCGCACCTATCGAATGGTAGTATAGCTATGGTGAGTCAGGACTGTCGTATCTACGAGGACTAAAAGTACTAGTAGTTACTATCTTTTTATTATTTAGCCTAATAAATTGAAGGGATTTATTTTAACCTAATCTTAACTAACCTAATTACTAAGACGAAACAGAGAATAAAGTAAGAAAATATTTGAAGAAAACTGATGAGAGAGACAATACCCAGTAAAGAATTTACCTAGACTTCACATATTATTCTAAATCTGAATTAAACAATTTTGTAACACCCCTTACCCGTATCCTATGCTGGAATAAGGTATGAGGCATTACCTAACTTAACAACATGCATACAAATATTTTCGGGTTATGAAATTTTGTTCAAATTTAAAACTTTTCAAACTCCATCTTGAAGTCCTTAATATGGGCCTACGAGGCCCAAAACATACTTTAGAAATGGTTCGGTACTAAACTAGACAATTTAAAAAACTTTGGAAAATTTCACTGAAAATAGGGGCACACGCCCGTGTGGCAAGGGACACGCCCGTGCGGATAGACCGTGTGATCACACACGCCCATACCCCTAGCCGTGTGGATTTATTTCTCAATTCGAACCTACAGGGGTTTCACACAGCCTGGCACATGCCTGTGTTCATGGCCCGTGTCTTTCACACGGCCATGACACGCCCGTGTCACCACCCGTGTGTTAAAACCTTGACATTCTGTTTCTGACGTCAGCAAGATTTTAGGGTCACACGGCCAAGGCACACGCCCGTGTACTAGGCCGTGTAGCGAATTTAATTTCGCATTTAAGGTGCAGACTTTATACGGCCTGGGCACATGCCCATGTATTATGGCTGTGTCATCTACACGGTTGAGACACACGGTCGTGTCTCAACCCATGTGGTTACTACTGGACATTCTGTTTTACCAAATTAAGGTGCAGGGGACACACGGCCGGATTACATGCCCATGGGGCAAAATGTGTGTCACACACGGCCTAGACACACTCCCCTTGAGTCTACCCATATGGACAAAAACAAGGCTATTTACCAAGCCCTTTTTCCACCCTTACTTGCACCAACATAAGCCGCATCAAGTAACACCAATCCACACATAAACATCTGACCAAATCATGTATTAACCACATTCATGGAAACATCAACATTTGCATTTATCAACAACAAGTATTAGCCATCAACTATGGCCTTATACAAAATGAATCAACTTCATGACAAACCAACACATTTGGCCAACACAATACGACATTTAACAAAAAGACTAAGTCCCTATACATGCCACGCTCAAAACATTTAAGCTAACTATACCAAATGCTTCAATTGATAGTGTGATCGATGCCTCCTATGTTTGTTGATCCCCGAGCTAGCTTGGCGGCACTAAAAGAAAATGGAAAAGAGAGGGAGTAAGCATAAAGCTTAGTAAGTTGCATGTAAATAAGTAACAACATCAACCATGAATCTTTAAACACATAGCATATTACAAACCAGCACAACATTCTTGATTTAACAATGGTAGATTTACTACATATTTACACATCACAAGTATAAGCCAAAGATTACAAGATCGTCCTGAAATCATTCTCGTAGATAGAACTTACTCAATTTCATCCTTACCATTAAGGCATCATAACTAAGCTCATATCTCATGAGTTTCGAGTAAGAACCTGTACCACTCACAACATGATTATATCCTTTCATATCTTTATCATAAGCTTTAAATAACCTGTGGAACCATTTGGAATACTAAAGGATGAAACTGAGTTAAGGATTGAATCAGTACCGATAGTATGTGAGTATTCAGATGTATTCCCAGAAGAATTGCCAGGGTTGCCTCCGGTTAGAGAGGTTGAATTTGGTTTTGAGTTAGCTCCTGGTACAGCCCCTATATTGACTGCTCCTTACAGAATGGCTCCAACTGAGTTGAAGAAATTAAAGGCACAGTTGCAAGAGTTGACAGGCAAAGGTTTTGCAAGACCAAGTTATTCTCCGTGGGGTGCTCCAGTATTATTTGTGAAAAAGAAAGATGGTTCCATGAGACTATGTATAAATTACCGGCAGCTCAATAAGGTTACTATGAAGAATAACTACCCATTACCAAGGATTGATGATTTATTTGATTAATTAAAGGGAGCCACTGTGTTCTCCAAGATAGACTTGAGGTCCGGTTATTACCAGTTGAGGGTCAAAGACTCAGATGTGTGAAAACTACATTTCGAACAAGGTATGGGTACTATGAATCTTTAGTCATGCCTTTTGGTTTAACAAATGCCCTTGCTGTGTTTATGGATTTAATGAACCGCATCTTTTGGCCATATTGGATAAGTTTGTTGTGGTTTTTATTGATGATATATTGATTTATTCTCGTGATGAGAATTAGCATGCCGAACACTTGAGGACGGTTTTACAAATTTTACGAGATAATCAGTTGTATGCCAAGTTTAGCAAGAGTGAGTTTTAGCTCAAAGAGGTTGGATTTTTGGGGCAGATTGTCTCAAGAGATGGAATCTAAGTTGACCCAAGTAAGATTTCAGCTATTGTTGATTGAAAACTGCCGAAGAATGTATCAGAGGTTAGAAGTTTTCTAGGCCTAGCTAGCTATTACAGATGATTTGTCAAGCGATTTTCCATGATAGCGACTCCAATGACGAGGTTGTTACAAATAGAGGTGAAGTTTGAATGGAAAAAAAAGTGCCAACAGTGTTTCGAGAAACTAAAGGCATTGTTGACTAAGGCTCCAATTCTAGTGCAGCCTGAACCGGGAAAAGAATTTGTGATTTATAGTGATGCATCCTTGAATGGATTGGGCTGTGTGTTGATGCAAGAGGGCAAGGTGATAGCGTATGCTTCTAGACAGTTAAAGCCGCATGAGAAGAATTACCCGACACATGATTTAGAGTTAGCTGCCATTGTGTTTGCATTGAAGATATGGAGACACCATTTGTATGGTGAAAGATGTCGGATATTCACCGATCATTAAAGTCTAAAGTACTTGATGACTCAAAAGGAATTGAACTTAAGGCAACGAAGATGGCTAGAGTTGATAAAAAATTATGAGTTAGTGATTGACTACCACCCGGGAAAGGCGAGTGTAGTCACCGATGCTTTAAGTAGAAAATCCCTATTTGCATTGAGGGCTATGGATACACGAGTGACTTTGTCAGACGATGGTTCCATTCTAGCTGAGTTGAGGGCTAGACCCATGTTCCTTCAAGAGATTTATGAGGCACAGAAAGATGACAGTGACTTGTAAATCAAAAGAGTTCAGTGTGAGTTGCGTGATGAGTCCGACTCTCGAATTAATTCTGACGAATCCTTGGTGTTTAGAGATAGAATCTGTGTACCGAGGAATGAAGAGCTTATTCAGAAGATTTTACATGAGGCACATAACAGATGTCTATCTGTGCGTCCGGGCAGCACAAAAATGTATAATGATTTGAATAAATGGTATTGGTGGCCGAGTATGGAGAAAGATAATTCTGAGTTTGTATCAAGATGCGTGATTTGTCAACAAGTGAAAGCTGAACACCAAGTACCTTCGGGTTTGCTTCAACCTATTATGGTTCCCGAGTGGAAATGGGACCGTGTTACTATAGACTTTGTAACGGGTTTCCCGTTGACATCGAGAAGAAAGATGCTGTATGGGTTGTGGTAGATAGACTTACAAACTCGGCCCATTTCATACCTGTGCGCGTTGATTATTCATTTGATAAGTTGGCAGACTTGTATATTTCAGAGATTGTAAGGCTACATGGAGTGTCTTTGTCGATTATATCGGATAGAGATCCGAGGTTCACATCTTGATTTTGGAAAAAGTTGCAAGCTTTGGGCACAAAGCTGAGTTTTAGTACGGCCTTTCACCCACAAACTGACGGACAGTCAGAGAGATTAATATAGATACTTGAGGATATGTTACAGTGTTGTGTTCTTGTGTTTCAGGGCAGCTAGGAAAGGTATTTACCATTGGTGGAGTTTGTCTTCAATAACAGTTTCCAGTCGAGTTTGAGAATAGCGCCTTATGAGGCTTTGTATGGGTGTAAGTGCAGAACGCCTTTATATTGGACTGAACTCAAGGAAAATCAAATTCACAGGGTCGATTTGGTTAGAGAAACCGAAGACAAGGTGAAAATAATTCGTGATTGTTTAAAAGAAGCTTCAGATAGACAGAAGTCCTACTCGGACTTGAAATGAAAAGAGATTGAGTTTCAAGTTGGTGATAAAGTATTCTTGAAAGTGTCACCATGGAAGAAAGTTCTTAGATTTGGCCAGAAAGGCAAATTGAGTCTGCGTTTTATCGGACCGTATGAGATCACTGAGAGGATAGGGTCGGTGGCCTATCGATTGGCTTTGCCGTCTGAATTGGAAAAGATTCATGATGTGTTCCACGTGTCGATGTTACGTCGTTACTGATTAGATCCTTCGCATGTGATTACACGGACAGAGGCTGAAATTCAACCCGACATGACTTATGGTGAAGAACCAGTTAAGATTTTGGCATGAGAAGTCAAACAATTAAGGAATAAAAGTATAGCCCTTGTAAAAGTATTATGGCAAAGACATGGGGTAGAAGAGGCTACATGAGAGCCCTAAACCTTTTTGTTGGTAAGATTTTCGGGGACGAAAATCCCTAAGGGGGAGAATTGTAACAGCCGGATTTAGGGCCTAGTCGAAATAGTGGTTGTGAGACCATAAATCCGAAGTAGAAATAAGTGTTTTATGATTTTTATGAGGCTTATGATGTGTTTGCATGATTGTGTGAAAATTTCGTGAGGAAATTTTATTTATTTGTGTTTAATTTGTCCATTAGGACTAAATTGTAAAGATTAGAAAATATGAGATTCTAGAAGATTTAAGTATGAAATAGAATTATAAAAATTACTAGAGGTCCTTATTTAGCAATTAGACCATTATATGTTAAGATGGACAAAAATGGGCACGAGAAGGAAAAATCTGAAGAAATGGGTCTGAAGGGCAATTTGGTCATTTGGTTAATTAATTAATTAAAAGGGAAAATAAGTCAAAAATGGTGTCCATCTTCTCCAAGCTTGGCCGAAAATCACAAGAGCACCATAGCTAGGGTTTCTTCAACTTCCAAGCTAGTAAGTGCATCCTAGCCCCGTTTTTAATGTTCTTCGTATTTTTGAGATCCTCGTAACTTCGATTTAGCTATTTTTAGCTATATTCTGAGCTAGGGTTTATGTTCAAAAAGTTACCAATGTATGACATGCATGTATTTTGATGATTTATAGAAGAATATGAAAGTTTGATGTATGAAAAACATCTTTTTTCTAAGTGATTTTCATGAAAAATGCATAAAAGGACCAAATTGTAAAAAGTTATAAAAATGGTCATACATGAGTGAATTAATGGTAATGGAGGGTTGTTGTAGTCAAGAAAATGATTCAGCTAGGCTTAAAATATAAGAAAGTTGAATAAAAATCATTTTACGAGCCTAGGGGCAAAAGTGTAATTATATGAAAGTTTAGGTGCAAAATCATCATTTTTCCAAAATATGATTCAGGGGTCAATTTAGTCAATGTGAGAATTAAACAAGTGAAATTGTTATTATAGATCAAGAAACACGAAGCCCGGACCGAAACAGAGGCAAGAACATGGTTGTGGACTAAATCGAATACCTACACACATTTTAAGTACCGAGGTAAGTTTGCGTGAAATTAAAACTCCATAGTATTTTTATATTTTAAATGACTTGATATTATGACAAAGAATATCATATCTATGAAAATCGAATAAGGATGCCCCGATGAGAAAATGATGAGAATATGTCACGTTGAAGCCCCGATTGAAGATTCGGAATAACGAAGATACCTATATCACAACATGAGATAAGGAAGGTCCCGTATAAGACCATATCTGGGACATGGCATCAGCACCGAATGTAGGTCCTGAATAAGACCATGTATGGGACATGACATCGGCACTGAATGTAAATCCTATATAAGACCATGTCTGGGACATGGCATCGGCATCGAATAAGGAAGGTCCCGTGTAAGACCATGTCTGGAACATGGCCTCGGCACCAAAGGAAGATCTCGTGTAAGACCATGTCTGGGACATGGCATCGACATCTATGTACGATCTCGTATAAAACCATGTCTGGGACATGGCATCGACATCGAGTTGAGAGATCCCGTGTAAGACCATATATGGGATATGACGTCGGCATCAAGAGGTGATCCCATGTAAGACCATATCTGGTATATGCCATTGGCATCGTCATACATGTATAATGTGATTGAGTATCCTCCGATATTCCGAGTAGTTCATCAGGCAATAGAGCTGAGTATGTAAACATGATAAAAAGCTAAGTTACACAAGGATGACAAAGAGTTCCATTTAAGTTAAGAATGATAATAATTTAAGTTTATGTCAAGATAGCATAAGTGCTAAATTATGTGCTGAAGTGATACAGATACCACGAGTTATGAAAACCGTAATGTGATATGTAACAGCCCAATTTAGGAGCTAGCCGGAATAGTGGTTTTGGAACCACTAATCCGAGGTCGGAGAAAATTATTTTCATGTTATTATATGAGTTAGAGCATGATTATATAAGTGCATGAAAATTTTAGTGCTTTAATTTTAGCGATTTCATGCTTATTCGCGAAAAAAGATTAAATCACATAAAGTGCGAAAGTTCAAAATTACAAGCTAAGGGTGGCAAATAGCTATGGAATAATATTTGGAGGTCTTTAAAGGGCAATTAGCCCCTTAAATCATGGTTGGCTGGCCATAGGGGACAATAGAGGTCAAAATTTGGTCAAGGCGGTGGATTACGTGAACTAAATTGGGATTTTATATTAAAATAAAGAAAGAAAAGATATCATCTTTTATCCTTCATTCTTCCACTGAAAATTAGCAACAAATAGAGGTTTGAAAGCTCAAAAATTTTAGCACACTCTTCTCCTTACAAGTAAGTGTTCTAGTGATCATTTCTTGAAAATATTTGTACTTTTGGAACCCATAAAGCTTAAGCTTTCTAAAGAGGGGACTATTTTGAAAAATGGTTGAAAGTTTAGAGTCTTGCCATGTGAACTTTTAAGTTGTTTGCTGCATTTTTTTTAAGGAAGAAAATGAGTCTTAGTTGTTAGATGAACAACTTTTGTGAAAGTTGTTACCATGAAAACACCTAAAAGGACCTTTTTGTAAAGGTTGTAAAATGTAAGGTAAATGTGTGAAATAATGAGTTTTGATGGTTGCCATAAGAGAAATAAATGCTCACCTAGGCTCGTTAAAGAAAGAAATTTGATTAGAATTGATTTCCAAGCCTAGGGGTAAAATGGTCATTTTGTGAAAGTCTAAGGGCAAAATAGTAATTTTGCCAAAGTATGATTATCGAAATACATTTGTTAATGTGATAATTAAATGAGCTAATTTACTACTATATAGATCAAGAAGAATGAGGGATTAACCTTGACCAAGGAAAAGGCAAGGTATCGGATTAAATCGGTAAGTGGCCTAGTTTGAAACCGAGGTAAGTTTGCATGTGATAAATTCAACATTCATTCTGGTATGTTTGAGAATATTTGATATTATAATGATGCATGATATTCTATGAAATTGAGTAATGGTGTTGAATGAGAAAGATGATGAAAGTTGAGATGTTGAAGTCCCGATTGGACTATAATAATTGTGAGAATACTATCATCAAGACATGAGATGGATAAGGTCCCATGTAAGACCATATTTAGGATATGGCCTCGGCACCGAGTTGAGATCTCGTATAAGACCATATCTGGGATATTGCATCGGCATTGAATAAGAAAAATCGTATAAGACCATATCCGAGATGTGGTGTCGATAATTGATAAGAAATCCCGTATAAGACCATATTTGGGATATGGGATCGGCACTCAGAGGTGACCCCATGTAAGACCACTTCTGGGATGTGGCATTGGCTTCGTGATCATGTTAATGACGATGAATATGCATCTTTGAGTATCCCTAGTGAATTAGTTGGATAAATAGATAAGTTTGGGAAATAGAAATGAGATTATCACTAAAGCTATGTGACTGAGTGAATACAGGTACCCATGAGTAATTCACGAGAAATGTTTACAATATGTGGCATGGTATTTATTAGACAAGAACAAGTACAAGTAAGTTATGGCAAAGTGCTTAAGGCTTTGTTTGGTTATCTAATGCCATGGATGGATGACATAATGAGCTTAATGTTGCTATTTATTTTTATGCAAACTTACTAAGCTATATGCTTACCCCTCTCATTTTCCTTTTCCTTGTAGTATTGCCAAGATAACTCGAGGATCGTGGGACATCAGAGTTCGGAATCACACTATCGACATTTCTTTGGTATAACAAAGTTAGATTTATTTTGAGTATGGCATGTATAGGACTTGGTCTTTTTGTTATGTCATATTTGTTAGCCAAAATGTTGGCTACTAATGTTAATCAATTCATTTTGTAAATAGGCATTGGATGATGGCCAATACTTGATAAGTTTTATATATATTCAATGATGGTGAAGTTCATGAAGTGAATGCTTGTGTGATTAGATGAGTAATGAATAAAGTATATACTTGATGAATGTAGTGAAAAACCTATGTGTGGATGTTTTGATTTCTGGGCATTTGAGGTGCCTTATTATCAGGTTGTGTATTGCATTGGAAGGGTATAAGTGTGGGTGCTTTTTAGGGTGGCAATTGGCTTGGTTGATAGCCTTATAATTGTCTACATGGGCAGACACACGGGCATGTGTCTAGGCCGTGTGTGACACACGGCCATTCACATGGGCGTGTTGATTGGTCGTGTGTCCCTTGCATGCCAAGTTTACAATTCAGTATGCTCAGTTGTAAACACATTGGCAGAGATACGGCCGTGTGTCTCAACCGTGTGTAAGACACAACCAGGGACATGGGCGTGTGCCCAGGCCGTGTGAAGTCTGCATCTGGATTTGGAATTTAATTCGCCACACAGTCCAAGCACACGGGCGTGTGATAGGCCGTGCGATACAAGTTAGTGTCAACCATGGGCCAAGCACACGGACGTGCGATAGGCCATGTGATGCAAGTTAGTGTCGACCACGGGCATGTGAAATGCCACACGGGCGTGTGGTCATGTTTCATGTCAAAATTTTCCAAGTGTTTGAATGTTTCTGGTTTGGTCCCGAGGCATCCCAAGTATATGTTTAAGGCCTCGTAGGCCCATAATAAGGATGTTATGAATGTGAATCAGAAGTTTTATGTTGAAAAGAAATTTTATAGCCCAAATTGTTTGTTTAAGCAAGATAAGTTTGGTAATGCCTCGTATCCGGTTTCGGCGTTGAACACGGGTAAGGGGTGTTACATGATATGTGATGGGTAAGAATAAGTATGAGTAAGTATGTCAAAGTACTTGAGAACTTGTGTTGTTATTGTTCTATGAGATGAATGGATTTTACTATGGGTACTTATATTGTTGTTTTAATTCATGCAAACTTACTAAGCTATATGCTTACCCCTCTCTTTTCCCTTTTTCTTATGGTATCGCCAAGCTAGCTCGGGAATCGTAGAACGTCGGAGCTTGGATCACACTTTCAATCATTCTTTTGGTATAGTAAAGTCGATTTATTTTGAGTATGGCATGTATAGGAACTTGGTCATCTTGTGTTATGTCATATTTGAAAGCCAAAGTGTTGGCTATTAATGTTACTCACTCATTTTGTAAGTGGCCATTAGGAATTGGCCAATATTTGTCAAGTTTCTTATATTTAATGATGATGAGTTTTAGAGAAAGTTCATGAAATTGATGGTGTAAAAGGTGGTTTGTATGAATGATGATTTAGGGATTTTTCATTGTAACACCCCAAACCCGACCCAAACATTTCGACCAGATCTGGTATGCTACGGGTTGTACATTGAAAACTTTTGCTTTGTTGGTTTCGAAAATCGTAAGTTAATTAGACAATATTTGAATAAATAGGTGACCTTTTGAAATTAAAACCTTGTATTATTATTATTTTGAATAATTAAACCTTTGACAAATTTCGTAAGTTGCAAATATTAAAAACTAAGCAGTGAAATATAAACTATGGGACCTTATTGCATAAATATTCCAAAAATTAAAAACTTAAAGAAAAGCTGAAATAATCTATAAAGATAAAAAAAACTTGATGGCCCCTCGAGTCCGTCTCGGCTCCCATGTCCAGGGTCTACTGCTCATCTGAAAGAGTAGAGAAAATAAAAAGGTGAGTCACCAAGACTCAGTGTATAAATCTCGGACACACTGACCTAAGGCCCACAAACACATTATGAGCCCTGGCCCATACATAAAGGCAACAATTATAATTACATGAAAATAATGAATGATGAATAGTCCAACCCATCCTAGAATTCCATCCTCTACACACCAACCCGTACCAACCATCACACCTTGGGGATTTCTACAATCAACCCTCCATCCGCTATACACCATAACGACAGCTGTACTGCCTATTCCTATTAATCATGAATCATTAAATGTGGCATAGCCACTGATCACTATGTGACCTAACATTTGAATTTGTGGTTTAACCACCGATCACCAAGTGACCTATCATGCACTTCCCCTTCATTATCGTAATCCCACCCCATGCATACACACATGGAAAATCGAAAACATCATACCATCTTTAAAAAGAAACAGGCTTTCATATATTTCGATACACATAGAGATTTCTATGATTACGTACCTGGCATCCTTTGCCTAACCCTTTTAGGGTTTTATTCGACTGTCCACACAGCCACTTTTCGGCTTTTTAGCCCATAACACATATAAATTACAGTTAACTAGTGTGTTAGAGATCTACACACTTGATTACAGTCAAGATGAGACCCTCTATGTCGATACTATCAGAAGCCGATACGAGTCTAAGATTTTGTTCTGACGCCGGTCCACAACCCGGTGGCTAATCCCGAACTGCTGACACCACTCGTTTTTTAAACTTAGGGATTGGTTTTACAGATCCAATCCCCTCCTTCGCCTGATCGATATTTGATTCCATTAAAAGACCTTATCATAACATATGGTTAAGATCACAATTACGATAGCGAATCTAAAGTGAATCTAAAGAGAACCCCTTACCTTAAAATCCTGAAAAGAGAGATATGAGGTTCAGAGACTAATGGTTCTGGCTTTTAGATCTAAACGATCTACTTCAATTCCCGAATGTTGCCCGACACGTAAACACAAGAAACCAACAATCCATTAGCCTTTCGGCTTTGTCTTCTAAAAACCGAAAGAGAAAAAGAATAGATCAGAAGAAATCGTCACCTACCTTTACAGAGAATTCGGCAACTCCTAGAAGATTTCAGCTTTTGAGAAGATCAAAAAGAGAATATGATAGGAAGAAATCTATGTAGATTCGGCTTTTAGTGAAGAGATCGGCAAAAGAGAATAAGCAAAGAACAATGAATATTTGGCTTATAGAAAAAAAATGGAGAAGAGAATTAAAATCAAGAGTTTCAGGTTTTGCATAAAAGTGAAGATGAGAGAATGGGATTTAGGGATTTCGTCTTTTGTAGAGAATGGGAGAATGGAGAAACCCTAATGTCGAAATTGAAGAAGAGAGTGGGAGAATAAAACCCTAATGCCACCCACTCTATCCATTTAAATGCAAAAAATTAGCTAAAATTTAATTAAAAGAATTGGACTTCATGCAACTTGAATTTGGGCCTCCCCAGTTGACGCCACCTCCCTTCTCTCTAAGTGGCGCCACTTTGCCACTGGGCCACAAGCCCATTTTTATCTTAAACCATGCACAACTAATTTTAAATCTATATCCAAATTCTAAAGTCCATTTAAAAAGAAAACCAAAATTTCCTTAAAGCCAAAGTTTGATCCCAGGACTTCATAGAAGACCTCTAACATTCCAAAATCACTTATCCAATAGGTCCAACTTGCACTAAAGCCGATCTCTTGTTCTCCAAAAATTTTAAATGCTACTATGCTCAAGGCCCATTGGGCTCAATCCTACTAGGCCCAAATTTGGGATGTTACATTCATAGTGTATCAATGCCATGTTATGTGTTGCTTGTGGTGGTATATGTGTGTTTATGTTTCAGGGTGGCAAATGGCTTGGAAAATAGCCTTCTAATTGTCCACAAGGGTAGACACACGGGCGTGTGTCTAGGCCGTGTGTGACATACGGTCAGCCCCATGGGTGTGTTAATAGGCCGTGTGTCCCCTGTATCAAATTGTGAGAATTCGATTCGTCACACGGGCTAGCACACGAGCGTGTGCCTAGGCCGTGTGCCCTTAAGAGTTTGTTGACGTCATAAACAGAATACCTAGGTTTTTCACATACGGGTGAGGACAGGGGCGTGTCTAGGCCGTGTGATGGACATTGGCTACTGACACGGGCGTGTGTCTGGCCGTGTGAAAACCCCTGTAGGTTTGAAATGAAAAATAAACCCCGTATGAGTTGGGAACATGGGTGTGTGTGACCACACGGCCTGCCCACACGGGCGTGTTCCATTTCACACTGGTGTGTGGCCATATTTAGGCAAAAATTTTCTAAGAACGCAAAAATTTCCGGTTTAGTTCCGAAACCTTCCATATGTATGTTTAGGGCCTCGTAGGCCCATTATAAGGATGTTATGTATACGAATGAAAAGTTTTAAGTTGAAATGAAATTTTATAGCCCAATGTTGTATATTTAAACAAGTTAAATTTGGTAATGCCTCATATCCGGTTTTGGCGTCGGACACGGGTAAGGGGTGTTATAGGATTTGTGATCTGAGAAATCCAGAGTTGATTCAGTTGATTTTGAGCGAAGCACATAATAGTCATTTATCTGTTCATCCGGGAAGTACAAAGATGTATAATGATTTGAAACAACTTTACTGGTGGTCGGAATGAAAAGAGATATCTCAGAGTTTGTTTCAAAATGTTTAATCTGTCAGCAAATTAAAGCTGAACATCAGGTGCCATCCAGTTTGTTACAATCGATTATGATTCGTAGTGGAAATGGGATAGAGTGACAATAGATTTTGTTTCAGGGTTGCATTTAACTCTGAGAAAAAAAGATGCAAATTGGATCGTAGTTGACAGATTGATGAAATCAGCTCATTTTATTCCGGTACGATCTGATTACTCACTTGATAATTTAGTTGATTTATATATTTCCAATATTGTGAGATTGCACATGGTGCCACTATTTATTGTGTCTGACAGAGATCTGAGGTTTACTTCACGATTCTGGAAGAAATTGCAAGAGGTTTTAGGTACTAAATTTCATTTCAGTACAACATTTCACCCACAGACGGATGGTCAATCTGAGTGGATTATTCAGATTCTCAAGGATATGTTGAGATGTTGCATTCTTGAGTTTAAAGGTACGTGCGAACAATATTTACTATTGATTGAGTTTGCGTACAATAATAGTTTTCAGTCGAGCATTAGAATGGCACCGTATGAAGCCTTGTATGGTAGGAAATGCTGAACACCTCTATATTGGTCAGAACTCAGCGAGAATAAGATTCACGGGGTTGTCTTGATAAAAGAAACTAAGCAGAAAGTAAAAGTGATTTGTAATAGTTTGAAAGCTGCATCTGACCGTCAGAAATCTTATGCAAATTTGAAACAAAAAGATATTGAATTTGAGATTGGATATAAAGTATTTTTGAAAGTCTCTCCGTGGAAGAAAATACTCCGATTTGGTAGAAAAAGCAAATTGAGTCCGAGATTCATTGGGCTGTACAACATTATTGAACGTATTGGACCTATTGCGTACAGATTATTGTTACCACCGGAGCTAGAAAAGATTCATAATGTGTTTCATGTATCAATGCTTCAATGATACAGATCTGATACCTCGCATGTAATTTCTCCGTTTGAAATAGAAATTCAATCTGATATGACTGATGATGAAGAACCGATTCGCATCTTAGCTTGCGAGGTTAAAGAATTACGAAATAAGAAAATTCTGTTAGTAAAAGTATTGTGGCATCGACACGGGATTGAAGAAGCTACGTGGGAACCTGAAGATGCTATGAGAGAGCAATATCCTAGTCTATTCAACGGTAAGATTTTCGGGGACAAAAATCTCTAAGGGGGGAGAATTGTAACAGTCTGGTTTAGACCCTAGTCGGAATAGTGGTTTTGGGACCACCAATCCGAGTCAAAAAATATTTTTAATATTATTTTCTGTGCTTGTAGTATGTGATTAAGCATGTGTGAAAGTTTCGTGAATTAATTTTATTGTTTGTATGCTTAATTTGAGAAAAGGGCTAAATCGCGAAAAATGTAAAAGTGACATTCTATTTGTTAATGTGCTAAATTGCATGTGTGAAAGTTTTGTGAATTAATTTTATTGTTTGTGTGCTTAATTTGAGAAAAGGGCTAAATCGCGAAAAATGTAAAAGTGGCATTCTATTTGTTAATGTGCTAAATTGTTATGATTTGATTTGTTATAAGTCCTTAAAAGGTTATTATGCCATTATTAAGTTAGTGGACAATTATGTCCATGATTTAAAATTTTTCATTAATGTTTCATTAAGGGTAAAAATGGAAATAGATAATTATTATGATTATAATAAAACAAACATAAAACATGGCCATTTTATTCATCTTTTTGGCCAAATATAGCAAGGAAAGAAAAGAAAAGAAAAAGAAAGCTCTTATGCTCATCTAGGGTTCGGCACATTTTTGGTTGGATTAAGGTATGTTTTGTTTCGATTTTTGATGATTTTTACGTTTTTGTAATCGTTGCTTAGCATACTATCAAGCCCGTGCCTTAATTATAGAATTTGATGAAGATTTTGAGATGTGCCATTGATGAATGCTTGAGCTTTGTGATAGTTGATGATGAAATATGGAAGATATGTGATTGATTAACATGTTTTGTCTTTGAATTTTTGATGAATTTGACTACTTTGGGCTAAATTGTGAAAATGAGAAATTGAGGTACTAAAATATGAAATAAATGAAATATATGGGCTTATATGAAGTATATGAACATTTGGCCTAACATGTGTAACATGAAATTTTGTATGTTTTGTGAATTTATGAATTAGGGACTTAAATGTCAAAATGTGAAAATAAGAGGGCTAATTTGTAAAATGCCCTAAATGTGTGTTTTTGGATTGAATTGAATGATTTGGTGAATAAAAGGGTTAAATTTGATATGTATAGATCAAGAACCAAAGAAAATGAATTTAGATCGGGGGAAGTCGAAAGTGGTCGATTAGTCGTTCTTGTCTATTCATATCCATACAAGGTAAGACTATATACAAATAAATGTGTTTAAGGTGAATTATTCATGTTTATATGAAATTGAATTGTGATGAATGACCATGAAAGATGTACATGAGAATCCGAGAAAGTATCGACAATGTGTCATTGTCCATGAAGTCATGTACGAACCTTAGGAATAGTTAGGATTCGTATGTCATGACATAGGGTTCCGATACGTAGTTTTGTGTAAAACCATGTCTGGGACGTTGGCATCGGTTTGAGAATTACGTGTAAGACCATGTTTGGGACATTGGCATCGTATATGATTTCGTGTAAGACCTTGTTTGGGACAGTGGCATCGATATTTAATTACATGTAAGACCACGTCTGGGATGTTGGCATTGTACGAGTATTCCGAGATATCCGAGTATCCTATGTGATTTCGAATGGTTCAAAGGGAAAATTCGAGAATTTAATGACTGAGTGAAATGTATATCCGATACAGGTACGTTTGAAGTGTATGCCAAATTTAAATATGAAAAGTAAGCATATGTGAGATTGTGGAATTGAGATATATGTCTATGGACTTAATGAAATAAGATATGTTACATACAAATGTGCTATCATCTAATGAAATACATGGTATTATGATTTGTTGATAAGCAAGTGGTTAGAAGCAAATGAGCCATTGAAGAATTATGAATATGCTATTGTATTATGCTAACGATTATGTGGATGAATTGGTTATAAATGTTTTACATTGTTACTTTATTTGTATATGGCTTACTAAGCTTTTGAAAGCTTATTTTGTGTGTGTTTGCATTGTTTTATAGATTATCAAAGCTACGGAAGGCTTGGGGATCGTCGAGGATCATCATCACACTATCAAATTATATTTTGGTACCTTTTGAATATGAACATAGTTTAGTATGGCATGTATAGGCTAGTAATAATAGATTATGTTTTGAGTTGTAAATATAAGCCATGTGATATTGCTTGTTTATGGATGTGAATATGGTAACTTTTATTCTATGTTTTGTGATGCAAAGTTGATATATTTGATATGCTTATGAATGGTTAGAAAAGGTGGTCATATATGGTATGTTTTGATTGGTTTTTGGAGTATGAAATGATACTCGCTGTTACTTGTAGGTTTGACACTAAAATGGGTGGCAAATTGGCCTTGCAAATGGCCTATATTTGCCCACACGGTTGATCACACGGGCGTGTGACTCGACCGTGTCACTTAAGTTTGCAAATTGAAACAATTTAGACTCATACACGGGCTGGACACACGGGCGTGTGACTGGCCATGTGAAATAAGTCAGTGTCGACCACGGGTTAAGCACACGGGCGTCTCTTTGGTCGTGTGGACAAGTCAGTATGTATGCCCTGTTTTGCCACAGCTTAGACCCACGGGTTTGTCTGAGGCCGCGTGAGGCACACGGCCTGCCCACACGGGTGTGACCTCTGTAACTTTGAAAAATGTTTGATTTTCTAAAAAATTTTGTATGAGCTCGGTTTAGTCCCGACCCCTTTCCAATGCATGTTTAAGGTCTTGTAGACCTTTTAAAGTGACTTTATTTATATGATTTGCTATGATATGATGATGATGTGTCTTGCGTTATGAAATAATCGTAAAAGTTCCAATATGTTCGGTAATGCCTATTAACCCTATTCCAGCGATGGTTACAGGTTAGGGGTGTTACATTTACTTTCCATAAACCATGTAATTCCAATAAAAGGATATCATTACCCATGTCTCAAGCTATAAATTCCACTATTGTGAATAACGCTACATACTGTAGAAGTCATACACCTAACGTACCAGCTTTCGGTTTCTTATCTATTCAAACTCATGCTTTTACTTACATCAAAATGTACGAGTCATGCATACATAGTCCGTCCTCCACTCAGGATATAGGTATGTCACACTATGAACGTCACAAGTGAATAAATCTAGGAACGGATTTAGGATCTATTCTACTTGGGTCTAGTATGATGTACTATCAGTCCAGTCAGTCACATCTATGTCTCTATCTTTTGGGAGTCGTCTACTTCAATGCCCAAGACAAGGCATCTTTCCAATTGGAATGGATAGACAACATATTAGTCTTTCAATCAATTTTCTCATTTTTTATTAGACTAAGGACATGTTTAGGTTCGTCTACTAATACAAGTTGTCTTTTTGTATTACGATATGACCACGTAATTTCGTTTAGTATCAGTTTAAACATTAGACAACCAATGAGCAACATTTGCTTCTATTTTTCTTTGCGCCCAAAAACCACATAGGAAAATAATCCAAAGTATATTAATTGTAATCAATGAATTTGTTTTATTAACCAATCTGTTCGGAAAAATTACAAGTTCACAAATAAATATAGTACACTTAGAGCACCAGATCCAATAATAACTAAGTTATTTACTAGCTAATTAACTAAAACCTTAAATCGAAAGTTAATTATGAACACCGAAATGAGTTAATCTTATGTTCGCTTATTCAAGCGATTTTCGATTGTTTCCTTTATTTTCTTGTTTTGCATATTTTCTTTCAGCATATTTTTATCTATGATTTATCATAATATAATTTGAATAGAGTACTATTTAGACTTGTTCGTGTAGACATTATCTGCTAATTTAATTTATTTGCCCTTTGGCACGATCCTTGTAATACTTTCATATTCTATTGTAAAATTATATTACAACCTGACTTGTATACTAGCGAGCACAGTCTATTCCATGTTGTTAGTTGTAGTATTTCCAGTCTCAACATTTGCACCACTAAGTTCGGTGTTTGAGTTGGTGTAGGAAGACAAAAATGGTCCAACCTCGAGGAAAATATCATTCGGCGTGGGTGTCACGATACTGATGCTATGGAAGTAGCGACGCCGAGTCCCTTTGCCTCGAAGAAGCAACACTTTAACCAGAAATTAACTTGGAGCCTACTATCGAGAGAGTCACGACACTAAAAGCAAGGTGTCGCGACACCCTCCCTCCAAAGTCATGATATCCCTAAAGGTGTTGAAGTGAAAAAATTATGCCCAACACTAGTGATGTTGCAACACCAAGAACTCCCACAACCTCGAATGCACCACTGTCCTAACAAGTGAAAAATAATTGCAAAGGTAGCCTTTTGTTTAACATCAGCCCAAGCTAAAACACAACTTTTAGGGGCATTTTTGTCTAAAATTTAGATTTGTATTCAACAAATAAAAGCACCGTTTGGCTGAACATTTTAAAGGAGCCACATTTTCTTTCATCTTTTAAGCTTAATAGTTAGTTTCTTCTTAATTTTTAGGGTTTAGTTCATTAACTTTTTTAAGTTTAGTTGGTGTAGTTGGTGTAGTTGGTGTAGTTGGTGTAGTTGGTAGTTTAGTTAGTTTTTACTATAGCTTTTCTAATATTTGCACTTTGATACTTAAAATTTGCTTTATATTTTCATTTTCATCCAAATCCTTTAATATATTTCAATTTCATTTTCTTTCCAAAATATAAAAATTTGAACTTTACTTATATTTTGTCCTCCATTATTATTATCATCATCTACTCTTATGCTTATTTTAATGTATGATTCGAGTATGTGTTAGGTAATTGTTTGTATGAAAATGATGTTGAGTAACTAAATTTATGGTGGTTAGTTGGTGGAAATGTTGTTTGGATAGTTTTTGGTACATGGACTAAATTGTAAAAACTAGACTAAACCGAATAGACTTCAAAACATAGAATTGATGCATCTAGGTGAATATTTGGGTAGGTGAGACCAAGAGGAGAGCTTACTAAGCACCAATTTGGTTTTTTCGAGCTAGTCTGGTGAGGTCGAGAGATAAACCAAACTAAATCGTCTAATTTGTAAAATGGTAATTGAGAGGTAAAATTGAACCAATCAGATCCTTTGAGGGGTCCGTCAAATCTGAACGAACAACATTTTGAAGACTCCTTTGGAAAGAGTAAACCTCCCTTCAACAAAAAAAAAATGTGTATTTTTGTTAAGGGGGTTGACTCCTTCCAAAGAAATCTGCAAAGTTTTGTTTGTCTAGAGCTGACGAACCTATCAATGGATTGATATTGTCCTTGTGTCAAGCTAGGGTTTTGTCTCCTAACTTAACAAAGAGCTCGAGTGCATAAAAAGGCGGCCTAAGGCATAGGTTCACAAAGCAAAAGTGTCTCCTCAGACTAGACCATGTATAACGGTCACCTATCAAAGTGATACCATGACTCCCTTCAGTGACTTATATCCTATAGAGGTTCAAATGTTGGAATGCCAGTACCCCCATGGCGCAGCAAAAAAAAAAATTCCGGCGATCCAAACCATTGATCCATGTGCGAGGAAAGAATCGGGGTGAAATAATGGTTTCAAAATTACCGAAACTTCAATCTGAGTAGACAGCGATGCCTCGGCAACGAGAATTCTGATCTACTATCGAATGAAGCCGCAACCTTTTATGATTTCGGCCTCTACATAATCCACCCAGTCTGATGATGAACGGAAGAAATCTCCAAAACTGTTTTAGAGGTTTCTTTGCTTGACGGCTGCTAGACCTAACAAGCAAAGTTTCAGTTTTTTTTAGGGTTTCTAAAAACAAACTCTCTCACTCACCTTTTATAATTGGTATACATATAATTAATCATAATTCATAAAATATTTTCTGAACATAATAATCATAATTAAAAATAAATAAATATAACAATGTTTTAACTGAAAATTATAATTACATTAATTATAACAAGGATTTCGGTAAACTATATTTATTTAAATTTATATACGAACCAAATTCATATATTAATAGAACTATGTTCTCATTATGTGTACAACATTCTTGTACATATAATATGTTCAATATTTGATTGCCCAATTAAATTAATTCTACAATTAATTTAATTCATGTGACAACCAAATGCAATACCAACTATGTTTTATTCCGTTCATTTCAACCATAGGGTGTGACCCTATAGGTTCTTGTAACGTTAGCAGTAATACTAGAACGATTCTAATGTTATAAACAATGAGTGGCATTTAGCTATGCATCATTGCTACCTAAGTTACAAAAAGTCATGATTCTACATAACCTTTTATGATTAACCTTTCATACATTAATCCTTAAGTCCTTTATCTCTGGAATGGACACAAGTCATGGAATAGTCACACTTGCATAGTCCATCCCATGTTTCTTGATATCTTGAGTAGACTATGATATACAAATAAGTATGACATCTCATATCAACTTATTTGAGCATGGCCATGCATTTCTAGTCTCACTCAATCAAGTGGCCTAAGATATTACTCCCATTATGTAGGAGGGACTTATCCTATATTGATCAACCATATCCCTCTACATAGATTGTGGTATATCCAACATCAGCCTTTATAGAACAACCAGTTACGGTGTATGTTTGACTGTATCAAAATATACAACTCACGATGTTGGGATAATGATGATCTCAATTCTAAGGATCATATACATATTAATCACTATGAGTAATGTTGTGACAATTACATAATAATCTAAGAAACATACTCATAGCGGGTTAGTCCAATATGTTGTTCTCTAACACACATATTCATGCATTGATTTTGACACTCTATATCAATGACAACTCTTTATCATCTGTAACATCCTAAAATTGGGCCTAGCAGAATTGAGCCCAACGGGCCTTGAGCGTAGTAGTGTTTTAAATTTTTGGAGAACAAGAGATTGGCTTAAATGCAAGTTGGACCTATTAGATAAGTGATCTTGGAAGGTTAGATGGCTTCTATGAAGTCCCAGGATCAAACTTTGGCTTTGGGGAAATTTTGGTTTTAGGTGAAAAAAACCCTGGGAGTTGGTAGGTAGGCTTTAAGAATAAAATATGGAGGAAAATGACACAAGTAGAGTGTGTGGTGTAGTGGCAAAGTGACGCCACATAAGAGACAAGGGGGTGATGCCACAAGGAAGGAAGGAGGTCCAAGGTTCAAGTCTTGGCTTTTGCATTTTGGTTTTCTTTTTACATGGACCTTAGAAGTTGGCTATAGATTCATATTTTATTGCGCATGGTTTTAGACACAAGAGGAGCTTATGGCCAAGTGGTTAGCGGCGTGGATTATGTTGCAAGGGAGCCTGGGTTCGAATCTCATGAAAAGCAAGGGAGTATTTATTTTGCAAATTGGTCGGGAAGAGTTTGAGTTGGATTTAAACTCTGCTGATGGAAGGATCCCACATCGGAAAGATACAAAGAAGAAAGGTGAGAAGCTGGCTATATAAAGAGCATTCTAGGAGGGGGTAAACATACCTTGGTGGGCGTTTGGGCACAGGAGTGGTCGCAGCGCAGTTTAGCACCAGATTCCTATTAGGTGTGTACTTCTCTACTCTAGTTGTAGAGCGGCAAATTGCCAAAATGCCAGTCACACGGTGTTAGTAGCCACACGAGCGTGCAAGCGCACGTGTGGGGGCTTCGACGTGATAGTTGAGGCCATTAATAGTGTTCTTGTGGGTTGAGGCTGCTTGAGCCACGATGGGCCGAAGTGGGCCCAATGGGCCCGTAGGCCCATATGAATAAATCGTATGATTGTGTAGTATATATGGAACTAGACTAGGTGAATCTCATATACGTAGCTAGATTTGTGCTAGGTGGGCCTCACGAGCGTGTGGGCCCGAATGGGCCGAAATCGGGTTTTAGGCCCAATAGTCCAATACAACCAGAAATGGTAGCTGAGTCGCTCGGCGCGACATTATGCCTTCTGAAAGGCCATTGCAGGTGCAAAATTATTGAAATACCCTCGATAGGTAAATTACGAAAATACCCTTGGTGGGTAAAATTACTGTTATACCCTTAAAGGTAGTTTTAGCGTGATTGTGTGTAGACCCGAACACACTTTATTTTTAATTGTATTATTAATGGTATGGGCCGAAAAGCCGGAAAAGGCTGTGTATACAGTCGAAATACCCTAGTGGGTAAGGCAAGGAGTGCCAGGTACGTGTCTGAAATGACTTAGTATGAGGTTGGATGTATGTGATAATTTAATGCCTTGCTAATAGCATGTTACATTTATTATGACATATATGCTGTGCATGGGATGTGGGAATGATGATAAAGGGGAAGTGATAAGGTCACATGGTGATCGGTGGCTCTGTCACACTTGATTATAAGGTCACATAGTGATCGGTGGCTCTGCCACACTTGATTATAAGGTCACATAGTGATCGGTGGCTCTGCCACAAATGATTTATGAGGTCACATGGTGATTGATGGCTAAGCCACAGTGGATTTTAAGGTCACATAGTGATCGTTGATATAACCGACAGCATGACTGTCGAGACAGCATGTAGCGGATGGAGGGTTGATTGTAGAAATCCCCACGGTGTGTTGGTTGGTACGGGTTGGCGTATAGAGGATGGGAAAACTAGGTTGGGCTGGGACATGTTGCATTCATTTATTTCTATGCCATATTGAGTGGGCTAAGGCCCAACATGCATTTGTGGGCTACGAGCCGTTTATGTGTTTCGGGGAATTTACACACTGAGTCTCAATGACTCACTCCTTTGTTTAATTTTGCAGGTAATCATTAGATCGCAGATTTGGGAGCTGAGGCGGACTTGTGGTGGCCATGCAATGTTTTCTCGTAAACTCGTTTCTTTTATTTGGACTTATTTTTATTTGGGTTTTTGTTATGTAATAAGGCCATTATAACTTTAATTTTGGTATTTTATTTGGTTTAGCTTTTAATTTGATTACTGCCTATTATTATTAAATGTTTAATATGGGAATTTCCTAAACCCTTAATAACCGTTTTCCAAAATGTTAACAAAAGGATAACAAGCGAATAAATATTTAAACTTGAAATTTTTAACAAAAGCGCAATTTTTTAAACAACCCTTTTATGTGACATGCCAGATCCGGTCGTAACGTTTAGGCCGGGTTTGGGGTGTTACATCATCAATCAACTACATGTTAGTCTTAATGCATTATTGTTGTCCTAGTCAACAATAATACTTGACTAAGGATCTTTTAAGAATAATCATATTATTCTTAGGACATTATTATAAAACAGTTTATTTGTGCACACAGAAAAAAACTGAAAAAATAATGACAACGCCTTATATTAATAAACATGGTAAATCAAGTATGTTATTACAACTATCTCATGATTGATCTTTGGGCATACTCTTACAATCTCCCACTAGCACTAAGACCAATCACTCATATATCTAATACCAAACGACCTAGTGTGACGATCATGCTTCTGCTGTGTCAGAGGCTTGGTCAGGGGATCAGCAATGTTATCATCTATAGTGTAACATCCCTTACTTGTGTCCGACGACGGGATCGGATGTGAGGCATTACCATGTTTAACCTTACTTGAGCGTGTAATAACAGACTATAATATTTCGTTCAAAACCCATTTCTTGTTCACTCTCGACCTACGTGGCCCTAAGCATACTTCCGAGAGGTTTCGGGATTTAACCGAGGACTTTCACGAATTTGGAAAACTTTTCATCAAAATAGGGGCCACACGCCCGTGTTGAACTAGGGACACCCCCGTGTGCCCCTAAAACATGCCTGTGTCTTCCACCCGTGGTTGACACTAACTAATTTCACACGGCCTTGACACGCCCGTAGCCCTGGCCTGTGTGCCAAACCTTTTCATTCTGACTTATCCACACGGCCTATGCACACGCCTGTATGCTTCAGTCGTGTGGCGATTTATATTACAAATGCAAGGTGCAGACTTCACACGGCCTGGGCATATGCCCATGTGCTAGCCGTGCCTCCCACACGGTATAGACACACGACCGTGTGTCTACCCATGCGGACAGTTAGCAGGCTATCTACCAAGCCATTTTTCCACCCTACATCGCACACATGCAAATTCCAATTTAAAAGATGATCAATTAGTATCTCTAGAAATTTAAGAAATAAAAACATACACAAGAGCATACACTTCATGAGATTTACCTTCATTAAGCAAAAGGATTTGCCAAGTATTGGCCTAACTCAAGACCATTTACAAAATGACTTTCTTAACATACATAGCCAACACTTTGGCTAACAATTACAACTTAAAAAAAATACTCAAGTCTTATACATGCCATACTCAAAATAAGTCTAAATTGTTATACCAAAGTGACGTCGATAGTGTGATTTTGAGCTCCGACGTCCAATGATCCTCGAGCTAACTTGGTCAAACTACAAGGAAAAGGGAAGAGAGAGGGGTAAGCATATGGCTTAGTAAGTTTGCATGAAACTCTAGGATGACAATTTACTCAAGCTATTATCATTCATATTATGAAACAAAGGCGACATAGCACCAATGAATAAAAGCACTTACTCAAGATACCTGTATCACTGATTCATGTAGTTTAGCACATTTGCTTACATAGCCATAAACTCACATCTTTATCATTCATACCATGAACACCACTCAAGGCCATCCATAAATAGACTTAGATCTAAGCCAACTCATATGCTTGACTCTTTGCTTATAAATAAATTGGATCATCATGAATCATTCAAGCTTAACATACATAAGATTTGATGCCAACGCCATATCTCGGATATGGTCTTACATGGGATCATTCCTTAGTACCGACGCCATATCCCAGATATGGTCTTATACGGGATCTCATAACTCAATGTCGATGCCATGTCCCAGACATGGTCTTATACGATATCGTACTTAGATGTCAATGCCATATCTCATATATGGTCTTACACAAGATCATTCCTTGGTACCGAAGCCATATCCTAGATATGATCTTATACAGGATCTTTCCTTTCTCATATGCATACGTAGGTAATATACTTATTCCAGAACTATAACCGGAACTACAATTTAGCCTGTTCTCATCGTTTACTCATCGAGACTATATAACTTGATTTCGTTCACAATAACATGCATTAACATAATAAGGAACGATTTCAAATATCGAACATTATAAGATACTAATTTCATACAAACTTACTTCGAATCTCAAAATGTGTCTCGGGGCTCGATTTAGTCTTCAACTTTGTTCTTACCTCAGTTTCGGTTTGGGCTTCATGTTTCTTGATCTATAATAGTAAATTTCTCTTGTTAAACACATGCATTGACTAAATCGACTCATAATTCATATTTTGGCAAAATTACATTTTTGCCCCTAAACTTTCACATAATTATACTTTCGCCTTTAGGCTCGTAAAATGATTTTCATTCAACTTTCTTGCATTTCAAGCCTAGCCTAATCATTTCCTCAACTATAACAACAATAAATTCCCACTATTTCACTCATGTATGACCATTTCTATAACTTTACAAATTGGTCCTTTTCATGCATCTTTCATGAAAATCACTTAGAAAAAGATATTTATCATACATCAAACTTTCATATTCTTCCATAAAACATCAAAATACATGTATTTCATACATGGGTAAATTTTTGAAGATAAGCCCTAGCTCAACATATGGCTAGAAATAGCTAAATCGAGCTACGAGGGTTTCAAAAATACGAAGAACATTAAAAACGGGGCTAGGATTGTAACGCCCCAAATTTGGGCCTAGAAGAATTAGGCCTATCGGGTTTGGGTCTCATAAAATTTTTAAGTGAGCAAGAAAATGACATGACGGCTTTAAAGGTTTAATGAATTTGGAGTGTCTAGGTGTGTTGGAGAAGCTTTGGTTCGAGCTTTGTGGTGGAGGATTCTTAATTTAATTAATTAAAGAATCAGGGTTGTGAGTAGTGGGCTTTTAAATAAAAATAAGTGAAAATGGCACAAAGAAGCCTATGGTGAAGTGGCTAAGTGACGCCACTAAGGTGTAGAGAGGTGGCAACATATGCATACAGGAAGGTCTGAGGTTTGAGTGCTAGCTTAGCTTTATTTTGGAGTTTAATTTTAGGCTTCTAGAAGGTTGGAAGTGGAGTGTAGAGGGACTCTAAGGAGAAGTGATCAGTAGAGAGAATTTAGGAGAAGGATAAGGGAGATATCATGGAGAAAAATTAGGAGATGAGCAGTGGATGAAGTGGTGCCGAATTGGACTTTAGGGGTGGCTAAGTTTCGACTATAGGCTATATAAATGTGTGTGTGTCGAATCTGGGGTCCTAGGTAATGCCGAATTTTCCATTCTTTTTCTTTTCTTTGCTGAAACCTTATTTTTTCACAACCGAAAATACCTTGCCTTGTTGCCGAAATCTCCTAAAGCCGAATCCCTTTGTGCCGCATTCTTTTGAAGGGCTCTTTCAGTTTTCAATGCTTTTTTGTTCTCTTCCACAGCTGAATTCTCTCATTGCCGAATTACCACCATCTTTTTCCTTGCCGAAATCCCTATTAGTGCCGAATCTTTGTTGTTTTCCTCCATCACAAATCGATTGTTATCTACTATCAGTCAAGGTTAAAAGCCGAATCTCGTTCAGTAGCTATCTAGGCTGCAGGATCAAAAGTGGATTCGGTAAGTATTCAGTTAACCCGTTAGTGTGTTTTGTTAAAAGCCGAAGGGCTATCTAACTTCTCATTGTCGTTAATCTTGTATTAACAAGGGTAAGGTTCAGAGATTGCAAGCGTGGTAAGGATCGTTAGCAAAGTGTAAGTGTACTCAACTCGATTATGGTTTAAGTAAATGGCCGAATGTGAGTATGACCTATAGGGGTGACTTGTGTGGATTATGAGTCACTCAAAGTTTGATGGTGTATGTGTGAGTGCAGATCTAGGGGATACTCGTGAATAGTAGCTAAGGAAGGGCTTCGGCTTTTGGTAAATGTTTTGATTAAGTATGGGTGATTGATTGAAGGCTGGTTGGTTGTAGGTTCAAGGCTAAGGATAGTATAGCATATCGCAGTAACCAGGTGTGTACAAACACTACACACACATGATATTGGCAATGCCAGAAAGCCGAAAAGCTGAAAGTGGCTAAATGGGCTCGGTGGGCGTTGAGGCTAAGTTTGATGAAATTGTTTGATTTGGTTATATGAATTGAGTTAGTCATACATGTTACATGATCTGGAATCGTTTTGGGCCTAATAGGCCATATGAATGAGATTTGGGCCTAATGGGCCATAAGGATGTGATTTGGGCTTAATGGGCTATATGAACGTGAAATGGGCTTGATGGGCTTTATGGGGACGTAGACAAGTATGCTAGGGTTTAATGGACTTTAGGCCTAGTTCTGAACAACTTTTAAACCGCATAAGACTTAATCTAATAATTAAACATGTCCGTGGACAAGTCGCTGGGTTAGAGTGTGGCAACGAACATATGCATGTCTAGGATTGGATTTAGGGAGAGCTTGGTACTTAAGCGGTCCTAGTGGCCCACCTCCTCTTCTCTGGAATCCTACCTGGTGCATAGTGTCGGTTCACTTTAGCCACAAGGACTTGTTAATGGGCCAAAGTTCATAACTAAAACCCGAGAGGGACCAAAATACCCCTGATTTGAAAATTACCAAAATATCCTTAGATTTGCAAAATTACTAAAATACCCCTAATTTGTAAAATTACCAGAATTCCCTTTATTTGCAGAATTACCAAAATATCTCTGATTTACAAAATTACGTAACCTCTGTAGAGTAGATTTACAGAAATACCCTTGGGTAGTGAAATAACTAAAATACCCCTAAGTGTCGAATGTGTGAAAATGTGTATGTTGCATTCATGAAATATATGTTGCACTTGGGTGGATTTTGATGATACGGAGGAAGATTTGAGGATCGCATAGTCGCTTGACGACTGTGGATCCACCGGTGGCTTTAAGCCCTAGCTATGGAGTCCTTGCAAATTTAGGCACCATGGAGAAGAAGATGGACATAATTTTTGGCTTATTTTCCCTTTTTATTCTTTAATTAACCAAATGACTAAAATGCCCTTAATGACCCATTTCTTAAGATTTTTCCTTCCCATGTACCTTTTTGTCCATCATCAAATATAATGGTCTAATTGCTAAATAAGGACCTCTAGGATCTTTCATAATTATATTTCATACTTGAACCTTCTAGAATCTCACATTTTCTATTCTTTGCAATTTAGTCCTAATGGACAATTTATTCACTAATTAATAAAATTTTATGTGACCTTCACAAAATTATGCAAATACCTCATAAGCCTTGTAAAATCATTTAAACACATATTTTCTACTTTGGATTTGTGGTCTCGCACCACTATTCTGACTAAGCCCTAAATCGAGTTGTTACAATTCTCCTCTTTAGGGATTTTCGTCCTCGAAAATCTTACCAGTGAAGAGATTCAGATACTGGTTCCTCATAGCCTCCCCGGGCTCCCATGTAACCTCTTCTACCCTGTGTCTCTGCCACAACACTTTGACAAGGGCTATACTTTAATTTCTTAACTGCTTGACTTCTCGGGCTAGAATCTTGACTGATTCTTCACCGTATGTCATGTCAGATTGAATCTCAACCTCAGTCAGTGTAATCACCTGCGAAGGGTCTGATTGGTAGCGTCGCAACATAAACAAATGGAACACATCATGAATCTTCTTTAACTCAGATGACAAAGCCAATCGATAGGCTACCGGCCCTATTCTCTCAGTGATCTCATATGGTTCGATAAAACGAGGACTCAATTTGCCTTTTCAGCCAAATCTAAGAACTTTTCTCCATGGCGAAACCTTTAAAAATACTCTATCATCGACTTGATATTCAATCTCTTTCCTTTTTAGATCCGAGTAAGATTTTTTCCTGTCAGAAGCAACTTTTAAATAGTCCCAAATCACCTTTACTTTTTCTTCGGTTTCTCTAGCCAAGTCGACCCCGTAAATCTAGTTTTCTTTAAGTTCAATCCAGTATAAAGGCGTTCGGCACTTACGCCCATACAAAGCCTCATAAGGTGCCATTATTAAACTTGACTGAAAACTGTTATTGTAGGCAAATTCTACCAATGGTAGATACTTTTCCCAAGTACCTTGAAATTCAAGAATCCTCAAGTACTTGTATTAACCTCTCCGACTGTCCGTCGGTTTGGGGGTGAAAAGTCGTACTAAATTTCAACTTTGTGCCCAGGGCCTCGTGCAACTATTTCCAAAATCTGGAAGTGAATCTTGGATCTCTATCTGATATAATCGATAAGGGCACTCCGTGTAGCCTCACGATCTCAAAGATATACAAGTTTGCCAACTTGTCTAGTGAGTAATCGACACGCACCGGTATGAAATGGGCTGACTTTGTAAGTATATCAACTACAACCCATACGGCATCTTTCTTGCTCAGTGTCAATGGCAAACCTGATACAAAATCCATAGTGACTTGATCCCATTTCCACTCGGGTACCATTGTAGGTTGTAACAAACCCGAGGGTACTTGATGTTTGGCTTTCACTTGCTGACAAATTAAACATCTTGAAATAAACTCAGAAATATCTTTCTTTATACTCGGCCACCAATACCGTTGCTTCAAGTCATTATACATCTTGGTGCTACCCGGGTGTACAGATAAGCATCCATTATGCGCTTCATGCAAAACTTTATGAATGAGCTCATCATTTCTCGATACACATACTCGGTCCCTGAACATCAAACATCAGTCCCGATCAATCCAAAAATCAGACTTGACACCTGTCTTGCATTGAGTCTTTCTGGTCTGTAAGTCGCTATCACCCTTTTGAGCATCGTAGATCTCTTGGAGGAACATAGGCCTAGTCCTCAACTCAGCTAGAATGGAACCATCCTCTAATACAGTCATCTGGGTATTCATAGCCCTCAAGGCAAATAAAGATTTTCTACTTAAGGCGTCGGCAACTATATTCGCCTTTCCCGGATGGTAATCATTGACTAGCTTATAGTCTTTTATCAACTCCAACCACCTTCATTGCCTTAAGTTCAATTCTTTCTGAGTCATCAAATACTTTAAACTCTTGTGATCTGTGAATATCTGACATCTTACACCATACAAATGGTGCCTCCAAATCTTCAATGTGAAAACAATGGCAGTCAACTCTAAATCATGCGTCGAATAGTTCTTCTCGTGTGGCTTGAGCTGTCTGGAAGCATATGCTATCACCTTGCCTTCTTGTATAAGTACACAGCCCAATCCGTTTAAAGATGCATCACTGTAAATTACAAATTCTTTCCTAGGTTCAGGTTGTACTAGAATTGGAGCCTTTGTCAACATGGCTTTTAATCTTTCGAATCTCTGTTGACACTTTTCTGTCCACTCAAACTTTAAACTTTTCTGTAATAATCTCGTCATCAGTGTAGCTATCATGGAAAATCCTTTGACGAACCGTCGATAATAGCCAGCTAGGCCCAGAAAACTTCTAACCTTAGACACATTTTTCGACGATTTCCAGTCAACAATAGCTGAGATTTTGCTTGGGTCAACTCGACCCCATCCCCCGAGACAATGTGTCCCAAGAATCCAACTTCCTTTAGCCAAAACACACTTTTACTAAACTTGGCATACAACCGATTATCTCGCAAGATCTGCAAAACTGTCCTTAAGTGTTTGGCATGCTCATGTTCATCCTGGGAGTATATTAGTATATCATCAATAAATACCACAACAAACTTGTCTAATAATGGTAAAAAATGTGGTTCATTAGATCCATGAACACCGTAGGGGCATTTGTGAAATCGAATGGCATGACTAGAAATTCATAATGCCCATACCTCGTTTGAAAAGTAGTCTTAGGCACGTCTGAGTCCTTCACTCTAAACTAGTAATATCCCGATCTCAAGTCTATCTTGGAAAATACGGTGGCTCCCTTCAATTGATCGAACAAGTCATCGATCCTTGGCAAAGGGTACTTGTTCTTCACGGTTACTTTATTAAGCTGACGATAATCTATGCATAACCTCATGGAACCATCTTTCTTTTTCACAAATAGTACTGGAGCACCCCATGGAGAACTACTCGGTCTTGCAAAACCTTTATCCATCAACTCTTACAACTGTGTCTTCAATTCTTTTAACTCAGTTGGAGCCATTCTGTAAGGTGCAATTAATATGGGTGCAATGTCGGAAGCTAATTCGATACCAAATTCAACCTCTCTAACCGAAGGTAACCTTGGCAACTCTTCTGGAAATACATATGGGTACTCACATACTACCGAAACTGATTCAATCTTTAATTCTGTTTCTTTAGCATTCATCACAAAAGCTAGATAAGCCTCATACCCTTTTCTTACATACCTCTGGGCCGACATGTGAGATATCATTACCGACGACCTGTCTTGATCATCTGATTCAACACGAAGGGTTTCCCCATTTTCACATCTTAATTCAATATATTTCTTGCCACAATTTACTGTCACAACATGAGTGGTTAACCAGTCCATACCAAGAATAATATCAAATTCATCAAATGGCAATATCATTAGATTTGCCTTTAAATAATGACCTCTAATCATTAATAGGGCAATCTTTACATACTTTATTAACTAACACACTTTTGCCTAAAGGATTAGACACCTTTATCACAAATTCTGTAGGCTCTACGGGCATACTCATTCTAGATACTAATTTCATGCATATATATATGAATGGGTAGATTCTGGATCTATTAAAGCAATAACTTTAGTATCATAAAGAGAAAAGATACTCGTAATCACGTCAGGAGAAGATGCTTCTTCGCGGGGGCGAATGGCGTAAGTTCTTGCAGGTGCTTGGCCCTCAGGTCTCGTAGCCTGCTCCTTGTGAGTAGTCTTACTACTTGCCCCGCTTCTCGGGTTTCTCTGTGATCTCCCTCTAGTAGTGCCTCCTGGTCTTGCCTCCTGAGGCTTCTCTTTCTCATCCAATTCTGGACAATCTATAATAAAATGGTCTAAAGACACACACCTGAAGCAGGATTTTTCATTGGCTCGACATTCATCGGAGTGACGTCTGCCACACTGTGGGCACTCCGATCTACTGGGTCAGGGGTTGCCAATACTAGCAATTGATGTAGCCTGGGCTTTAAGCCCTAAGTACTGTTTACTATTACTCTTATTTGAAAACTCGACTGAAGTAGCTGATCGGGTTAAGAAGTCTCTTGACTTCTTAGATGATGATTGAAATGTTTTGCTCATCTGTCTCTTTCTCACGAGACTCCATCTTAGCCTTTCTTTTCTCCTTAACTAGGTCTTCAGCCTTACATGCTCTGTCTACTAACACAACAAATTCTTTCAATTCAAGGACCCCAACGAACAACTTTATATCTTCATTTAGCCCGTCCTCAAACCTTTTACACATAATGGCTTCCGAGGACACACACTCCCGAGTGTACTTACTAAGTCTCACAAACTCATGCTCGTATTCAGTTACTGTCATCTTCCCTTGCTTCAGTTCAAGGAATTCCTTTCTCTTCTGGTCAATAAATCTTTGACTTATATATTTCTTTCGAAACTCTTCTTGAAAGAATTCCCATGTGATCCTTTCCCTTGGTACCACCGACACAAGGGTATTCCACCAATGGTAAGCGAAATCTCTCAAAAGGGAAACTACACACTTCATGCACTCTTCAGGTGTGCACGATAGCTTATCAAACACCCGAATGGTGTTTTCGAGCCAGGACTCTGCTGTTTCTGGATCATCGTCCTTACTAGCCCTGAATTCCTCAGCTCCTTGCTTCCGGATCCTATCAACCGAAGGCTGTTCTCTTGTTACAATTTCTACTACTTGGAGAGCTACATGAGTAGGTTGAGGAATAGGCCGGGGCGGAGGAGGTGGAGCATTCAGATTTGCTCGAATGTACTCTGTGTACCACTTACTCATCATTCGGAGAAAAGATTATCGGGCCTCTTCCCCCTGACCCAAAGTCTAGGGTCTACTTTCAACTGGCGCGGTCCCTTACACGGGAGCCGGCGCATGACTTGCAGTACCATCAGCTGCAGCTCGATCGAGATCAGGATCCATTAACTATATCAAATACAATTTAAAATTTCAGGAGTCATCATACTATCATTACACAATCACTCCTACGTATGGCATGTGCAGCTAGACTCATACTCACGCTACGTTAGTCCGAGAATTGACTAAACTGTAGCTCTGATACCACTAAATGTAACACCACTTACGCGTGTCTGGCAACGGGACCGGATGTGAGGCATTACCATGCTTAACCTTACTTGAACGTGTAATAACGGACTATAATATTTCGTTCAAAACCCATTTCTTGTTTATTCTTGACCTACGTGGCCCTAAGCATACCTCCTAGAGGTTTCGAGATTTAACCACAACTTTCACGAATTTGGAAAACTTTTTATCAAAACAGGGGCCACACGCCCGTGTTGAACTAGGGACACGTCCGTGTGCCCCTAAAACATGCCCGTGTCTTCCGCCCGTGTCTTCCACCCGTGGTCGACACTGACTAATTTCACACGGCCTTGACACGCCCGTAGCCCTGGCCCGTGTGCCAAACCTTGTCATTCTGACTTATCCACACGGCTTATGTACACGCCCGTGTGCTTCAGTCGTGTGGCAATTTAAATTTCAAATGCAAGGTGCAGACTTCACACGGCCTGGGCATACGCCCATGTGCTAGCCGTGCCTCCCACACGGTCTAGACACACGCCCGTGTGTCTACCCATACGGATAGTTAGCAGGCTATCTACCGAGCCATTTTGCCACCCTACATCGCACACATGCAAATTTAAATTTAAAAGATGACCAATTAATATCTCTAGAAATTTAAGAAATTGAGATATACACAAGAGCGTACACTTCATGAAATTTACCTTCATTGAGCAAAAGGATTTTCCAAGTATTGGCCTAACTCAAGACCGTTTACAAAATGACTTTAGTAACATACATAGCCAACACTTTGGCTAACAATTACAACTTAAAAAAATACTCAAGTCCTATACATGCCATGCTCAAAACAAGTTTAAATTGTTATACCAAAGTGACGTCGATAGTGTGATTCCGAGCTCCGGCGTCCAATGATCCTCGAGCTAACTTGGTGAACCTACAAGGAAAAGGGAAGAGAGAGAGGTAAGCATATGGCTTAGTAAGTTTGCATGAAACTCTAGGGTGACAATTTACTCAAACTATAATCATTCATATCATGAAACAATGGCGACATAGCACCAATGAATAAAAGCACTTACTCAAGATACTTGTATCACTGATTCATGTTGTTTAGCACATTTGCTTACATAGCCATAAACTCACATGTTTATCATTCATACTATGAACATCACTCCAGGCCATCCATAAATAGACTTGGATTTAAGCCAACTCACATGCTTGACTCTTTGCTTATAAATAAATCGGATTATCATGAATCATTCAAGCTTAACATACATAAGATTTGATGCCAACCCCATATCCCGGATATGGTCTTACATGGGATCATTCCTTAGTACCAACGCCATATCCCAGATATGGTCGTATATGGGATCTCATAACTCAATGTCGATGCCATGTCCCAGACATGGTCTTATACGAGATCGTACTTAGATGTCGATCCCATATCCCATATATGGTCTTACACAAGATCATTATTTGGTGCCGAATCCATAACCCAGATATGGTCTTATACGGTATCTTTCCTTTCTCATATGCATACGTAGGTAATATACTTATTCCAGAACCGGAACTACAATTTAGCCTGTTCTCATCGTTTACTCATCGAGACTATATAACTTAATTTCGATCACAATAACATGCATTAACATAATAAGGAACGATATCAAATATCGAACATTATAAAATACTAATTTCATACAAACTTACTTCGAATCTCAAAATGTGTCTTGGGGCTCGATTTAGTCTTCAACTTTGTTCTTGCCTCGGTTTTGGTCCGGGCTTCGTGTTTCTTAATCTATAATAGTAAATTTCTCTTGTTAAACACATGCATTGACTAAATCGACTCATAATTCATATTTTGGCAAAATAATGATTTTACCCCTAAACTTTCACATAATTATACTTTCGCCCCTAGGCTCGTAAAATGATTTTCATTTAACTTTCTCGCATTTTAAGCCTAGCTGAATCATTTCCTCAATTATAACAACATTAAATTCCCACTATTTCACTCATGTATGACCATTTCTATAACTTTACAAATTGATCATTTTCATCCATCTTTCATGAAAATCACTTAGAAAAAATATGTTTATCATACATCAAACTTTCATATTCTTCCATAAAACATCAAAATACATGCATGTCATACATGGGTAAATTTTTGAACATAAACCCTCGCTCAACATATGGCTAGAAATAGCTAAACCGAGCTACGAGGGTTTCAAAAATACAAAAAACATTAAAAATGGGGCTAGGATGCACTAACTTTAAGCTTGAAAATGAACAAAACCCTAGCTATGGAATCGTTGCAAAATTCAGCACCATTGAGAAGAAGATGGACATGATTTTTGGCTTATTTTCCCTTTTTATTCTGTAATTAACCAAATTACTAATATGTCCTTAATGACCCCTGATAAACCATAATTTACACATATTTTAACCTCATGCTTGGCTTAATTTTGGATGATTTTCCATTGAATTTGATGAATTCGATGCTCCTAATCTCTTAGTTTCATGTTTTATACTCAGGAGAGCTTAGGGAGTTGAAAAGAATGAGAAACGGGCCAAAAGGGACAAAATGGGCCTACATGGCCTAGACCACTGCACACGGGTAGACCACACGGCCGTGTGTGACAAGCAGGATCAAACACGGCCTGGACTATCAACCACGGGTGTGTCACACGGGCGTGTCTATGCTGAAACCAGGATGAATTCTATTTAGAATAGGATACTTGTGGGCTAAGTAAGGCATCTCAAAAGCCTATATAAACACCCTAGGGGGCAACCTAAAAGGAAGGTTGACAGGACGTCGAATATACGTCGAGAAGAAGGAGAAAATACTCCAAGGCAACCATCGGGAATAGCTTAGGAGAAGGATCTCCATCAAGACTAAGGATCTCCCTTCAAGTTCTTTAGAAGTTTTTGGCTTTTCTTATGTTTTGTTGTTTTTCGTATTCTAATATGTTTTCCTCTATCAGTATAAACTAAATCCCTTAAATACCTAAGGGGATGAAACCTAAGACAAATCTTATTATTATTTGATTTATAAGATAAATACTTGTTCTTATTCTTAATTGTGAGTTTTTATTTTTGTTTTGATAATTCAGGTTATTGATTCAAGTCGAGTGTGCTTATTCAATGGAGCAAAAGTCCCTGTTGTAGATCAACACAATTAAGCGGAGTTGATTGCAACCCTAGAAATAGGGCAACATAAATCTGCCGGATTAGGGTCAAACCTAATAAGGTAATCCATAGATCGACTTAATGCGACGATAGGGGTTTAATTAGAAAGAGATTTTAATTAATCAACCTAGAGTTAGTTGTTTTTAGTCTTGAAAGAGATATTAAAATAAATTAGGGATTTCTACGGATTAAGTCAAGTGAATAAATCGTATGAATCAAAAGTAATAAGTGAAGTCTAGGTGGATTCTTCCTTAGGTATTGCCTATCTCATATAAGTTGTCCAAAAGTATTTTCCCCATTCACTCTCTGTCACTTTCATAGTCATTTAGTTAGTTAAATTTAGATTAAAAATAAATCCCCTTAATTACTAGGCTAGATAATAAAAAGATAGTTATTACTAGTAATTTTAGTCTTTGAGGATACGATATTCCGAACTCACCACAACTATACTACTGTTCGATAGGTGCACTTGCCTTTCTCGAAATAATAGTTAGTTTCGTGCCCATCAACCCCTTTCTTAAGATTTTTCCTTCCAATGTACCTTTTTGTCCATCATCAAATATAATGGTCTAATTGCTAAATAAGGACCTCTAGGATCTTTCATAATTCTATTTCATACTTGAACCTTCTAGAATATCACATTTTCTATTCTTTGCAATTTAGTCCTAATGGACAATTTATTCACTAATTAATAAAATTTCTTCATGTGACCTTCACAAAATCATGCAAATACCTCACAAGCCTTGTAAAATCATTTAAACACATACTTTCGACTTTGAATTTGTGGTCTCACACCACTATTCCGACTAAGCCCTAAATCGGGCTGTTACATGTAGGTACTCTGCATATCTCTACATCCCCTCGATCGATAATCTCTAGAATAGGATGGTAGCACCTAAGTATATGTTCGGATCGCTGGTGAGATCTGGGTTCTTTAGCTTGTGCAATAGCTCCATTGTTATCACATCGGAGTTCTATAGCATTTGATATGCTAGGTACAACCCCTAGTCCAGTAAAGAACTTTTTGATCCAAACCACTTCTTTTGCTGCCTCACTGGCTGCAATATACTCAGCCTCTATTGTAGAATCGGCTACTGTACTTTGCTTTGAACTCTTCCAGCTCACAGCCCACCATTAAGGCAAAACACAAAACCTGATTGCGATCGAGAATCGTCCTTGTCGGTTTGGAAGCTGGCATCAGTGTAACCTTTTGCACTTAACTCTTTCTCACCTTTATATATTAGGAACGTATCCTTAGTTCTTCTTAAGTACTTAAGAATATTCTTGACTATGGTCTAGTGACCTTCACCGGGATCTACTTGGTACCTGCTTGTCATACTTAAGGCATATGAGACATCTGGACGGGTACATAACATAGCATACATGATAGCGGAAGTATATGGAATTTTACTCATGCGTTCTCTCTCTTGTGGAGTTAAAGGACACATTTCCTTCAAGAGTGAAATACCATGTCTCATAGGTAGGAATCCTCTCTTAAATTCTTCCATATTGAACCTTTTTAGTACTTTATCTATGTATGTACTTTGGCTTAGACCTAGTGGCCGTCTTGATCTATCTCTATAGATCTTGACTCCTAAGATGTAAGTGGCTTCGCCTAAGTCTTTCATAGAAACACAACTTCCTAACCAAGTCTTAATAGACTGCAAGGTAGGTATGTCATTTACCATGATAAGTATGTCATCCACATGTAGTACCAAGAATGTGATAATGCTCCCAGTAACTTTCTTGTAAACACATGGTTCATCTTCATTTTTGATAAAACCAGACTCTTTGATTGCATCATTAAAACGAAGATTCCAACTTCGAGAAGCTTGCTTTAATCCATAAATGGATCTTTTTAGCTTACATATCTTTTTAGCATCCTTTGGATTGGCAAAACCTTCAGGTTGTGTCATGTACACATCCTCTTCAAGTTTCCTATTAAAGAAAGCTGTTTTGACGTCCATCTGCCAGATTTCATAATCATGAAATGCAGCTATAGCGAACAAGATCCTGATGGATTTAAACATAGCTACAGGAGAAAAGGTTTCATCATAGTCAACACCATAAATTTGGGGAAAACCTTTAGCGACTAATCGCCCCTTGTATGTTTGTACATTACCATCCATGTCGATTTTCTTTTTAAAAACCCACTTGCACCCTATAGGTTTAACCCCTTCGGGTGGGTCAATCAAAGTCCATACTTGGTTTTTATACATCGAATCCATCTCAGATGTCATGGCCTCAAGCCATTTCTCAGAGTCTAGGCTCGTCACCGCTTCTTAATAAGTCCTAGGCCCATCTTGATCTATAAGAAGAACGTCACCATACGTTGTAATGAGAAATCCATATCTCTCAGGTGCATGGCGTTCTCTTAGAGATCTGTGCGGTGGTTGTGTTTATACAGCAGTTACTTGTTCCTCAATTTCTTGTGGAATTTGTTGTTGTTCTATCTCTGGTTTAGTGGTATCTTGTGATTCTCGAATTTCTTCAAGTTCAATCTTTCTCCTACTTCCTTTTCTAGAAATAAATTCTCTCTCTAGGAAGACACCAGTCCAAGCAACAAATGTTTTGTTCTCAGTGGGATTAAAGAAATAATATCCTTTGGTTTCTTTCGGATACCCCACAAAAATACACCTTCCAAATTTGGGTTCAAGCTTAGTAGACGTCTGACGTTTAACATAAGCTTCGTAACCCCAAATTTTCATAAAAGGCATACTGGGACGTTTCCCAGTCCACATCTCATATGACAGCTTTTGAACCGATTTAGATGGAACACGATTTAGTGTGAAAGCAGCTATCTCAAGTGCATGTCCCCAAAAGGAAGTCGGTAGATCAGCATGACTCATCATGGATCGAACCATGTCTAACAGAGTTCGATTTCTTCTCTCGAAAACTCCATTCCATTGAGGAGTACCAGGATGAGTAAGTTGTGAGACAATCCCACATTCCTTAAAAAGATCATCAAACTCTAGGCTCAAATACTCTCCACCTCGATCAGATCAAAGTGACTTGATAGTTTTGCCTAGTTGATTTTGTACTTCATTTTTGAATTCCTTGAACTTTTCAACGGACTCAGATTTATGGCGCATGAGGTAAACATACCCATATCTACTGAAATCATCAGTGAAAGTAATGAAGTAGTGAAATCCACCTCTGGCTTGTGTATTTATTGGTCTACATACATCAGAATGTATTAGGCCCAATAAATCACTAGCTCGTTCACTTTTACCAGAAAAAAGAGATTTAGTCATTTTTCCCAATAAGCAAGATTTACATACTTCAAATTGTTCAAAAACAAATGAATCCAAGAGACCATCTTTATGGAGTTTGGATATGCATTTCTCACTTATGTGGCCCAAACGACAATGCCCAAGATAAGTTTGATTTGAGTCATTTATTTTAGATCTTTTAGTATTTATATTGTAAATGGGATTCATTTGATCTAAAATATAGAGACCATTAATCAATTGTGCTGAACCATAGAAAACATTATTGAGATAAAAGGAACAACAATTATTCTTAATAATTATCTTAAATCCAATTTTGTCTAAACAAGAAATTGAAATAATATTTTTAGTCAAACTGGGCACAAAATAACAATCCTCTAAACATAAATCAAGTCCACTAGGCAAAGATAAAGTATATGTTCCCACAGCTAATGCAGCAACTTTTGCTCCATTTCCAACTCGCAGGTCCATATCTCCTCTAGCCAAAGTCCTACTCCTTTGTAGTCCTTGTACAGAAGTACAAATATGAGAACCACGGCCAGTATCTAATACCCAAGAAGTAGTAATTGATAAATTAATATCAATAACATAAATACCTGAAGCAAACGTTCCGCTTGTTTTGTCCTTCTTGACTTCCTCAAGATAGATAGGGCAATTCCGCTTCCAATGTCTAGTCACACCACAATGAAAGCAGTTTCCTTCCTTAGACACCCCACCTTTAGGTTTCAGTGCAGTCTTTCCTTTTCCAGGCTTGGGCCTACCTTTGCCCTTGGGCTTTGTCTAAACTTTGGCCTTTCCCTTGCCCTTGTTGTTACGGACCATCATTATGCGCTTGGGTCCAATCTTTTTCATGTTGCTTTCAACAGTTCGTAACATACTGAACAACTGCGGAGAGTCTTGTCAATTTCATTCATATTGAAATTGAGGACAAACTGGCTGTAGCTATCCGACAACGATTGCAGAATAACATCAGTGGACAACTCTTGGCTCAATGGAAACCCAAGCTTAGACAGGCTTTCAATATAGCCAACCATTTTAAGGACATAAGGTCCTACTGGGCTTCCTTCAGCCAGCTTACATTGGAATAGGGCCTTAGAGGTATCGAACCTCTCTTGTTATGCTTGCCCCTGATAAAGTTCTTTCAGGTGCTCGATCATATCATAAGCAACCGTGTCCTTATGTTGTTTCTGAAGCTCAAGATTCATAGTGGCAAGCATAAGACATCCAACATCTACCATGTCACCGAGATGCTTCTTGTAAGCATCTCTATTAGTCCTCGAGGTATTAGCGGGTGGTTCATTAAGAAGTGGTTGTTCAATGACATATAATTTCCGTTCTTGTTTGAGGACAATCTTCAAGTTACGGAACCAGTCAAGAAAGTTCAAACCATTCAATTTTTCCTTCTCAAGGATCGATCGCAATAAGAGTGTATTAGTGTTTGCAGCCATAATATATCTACAATAATAAAATATGCGTGTGAGTAAATTTGCCAAGTTTATATCAATCATTAAAAAGACTTTATTAAATGATGTTCCCACTATTTTATTTCAAAACCAATAACCCTCGTATATTAATTTTGGAAAGACTTTCTCAAAAGTATTTCTAGTGGGTTAAGGATCCATATTTCACCTCCTCTTAAGTCAGCTTTGGCTTTACTCTCAAGACTATGGTTATTTAGGTAAGCAACATTTGCTAATTACATCATATGTAACTCCTAAAATTTGGTGAACAACTCTTGTTCTAATCATCTTATGATTTATCCAATTTACTTGCCTCTAGGTTTTTAATCCTATTAGAGTAACCTAGTTAAGTCATTAACCAATTTTTAACCAGCGAATATCACTTGTTTATTCTTCGCATTTAACCAATATAAATACTAGTACTTCGCTTTGGCAAAACCTACATAGTATTGATCGAGGCCTTAACGAGGGAAAAATTGGAAGGTCACGTTGACTTAATATTTTAATAGAGGGATTTTATTAAGGTTGTTGCATCTCACCAATTATGGTCTACTTTAGTCCATTTAGTCTTTTAATTGATCTCACCAATTAATGGGGTTTATTATTATCAAATTTTAATATATTTAAAATTGGCATGCTTTAGACATCCATAGCATCTCATACATGAATAAATAAAGCAATAAATAAATGCAATAGTTATAGCCCATAAACTAAGGTGGTTCAACCCAAGCCAATGGGAGAACCAAAAGGAAACCTAAAGGTGTAAGGCGTTTCACAAGCTATCGGTCCACACTAGTTGTCCCATCTTTCTTCTCGTCTAGTCCACAGCAACTCTTACAAATTACAATATTCAGAAACTCATTTTACATACGAGGGAGTAAGATGAAAAGAGATGTAACACCCCTAACCCGTATCCGTCGCCGGATTAGGGTTACAGGCATTACCAGTTATGTCATGTCTTTCAATCAATCACTCAAGTCATAAATAAACTTACTTATATTAAAATATAATTAAATTTTAAACGATCACATATGCATGCAAATGAGTAGAACATTCGATTTCTAAAAGCATACTTACCATACTAAACTTAAATCATATACGGCATAGTAATCAAAGAACATAGATCGAACATGCAATGAACTTTTATTCACACCACATAACATTGTAATTAACAAGCCCCCAATTACTGTATCTTTAATCATTTACTACGTACTCAATTAACTATTCTAACAAATTACTATTCGAACAACACCTGTAAAATAAAATTTAAAACATACCTCATTTCATTGACCAACTATTATAAATTTATTCACAGATATACCATAGATGAGTCATTGCAACGATTAACAAAATGGTTCTATTCATTGAGTAATTTGAATCACCTTAACCGAAAGTACATTTGTTCATAAATAGTTTTTAACTATGTAATAATCATAGCATTTAATTAACATATATGAGATCACATGTATAATGCTCATACCAAATTCAAATAGATCCAACACGCAATAGTACAAATACACACTTCTTGCGCATAATAGAACCACAATTACTTATACAACTTATTCATTATTAGTGCATTCATCAACCTTACCTAAATTCGCAAATCATTTAATCATATAATCGTGCATACATTTTCCTTACAAATGAATCTAGACGACTAACACAAATTCAAATATATTCATATACCTTATACCCTATTACTAAGTGAGTTTATAACCATACTCCAAGCCAAATCATACCAAGCATCAAAATTATCAAATCTGACCTAATTATAATCCATTCGCATCATTCCCCAATCAAGCCATAAACCCCAAAGCTTTATACACATGTGCCATATAATATAGTTACCAAAAGAGCTTATAACAAGACCGATTATATACATATATTAAACTAGCATCATATTCAAGCCAATTTCGCATGGCTATATTATATATAAACAAAACATCATTCACACATTTAACTAGCCTATACATGCCTTTGATTCTAAATAACTAGCTTGAAAATACCAAAAAGGGTGATAGTGTGGTTGACTTCTTCAACGATCCGCCGAGCCCGTAGCTTGACTCAAAATCTATAAAATAGAACAATGTAAACACACAAAGTAAGCGCACTGGCTTAGTAAGTCTCAAGCAACTACAAATTAATATCTGAACATTTAACCTTTAATCAAACAATTCATGGAAACGAATATAAACATTATATAAAAAAAATATGACATGGCCGAATACCATCAATAACCTTAGCTTGAGGATTTACACTTGTCTTCCATGAACATATACATCAATAACTTACATAGTTATCATAAATGTCATGTACTCCAAATTGAATAAACATATCATACATATTAATCACATTTTCTTCTTTTGTACACATTTACAACCACATTCAAATTCATTTATCCATTAGAAATATCACATATAACCGATTCATCAAAGAAATATAGATATGAAATTCATACCCTGCAGTGATTAACTCAATAGCACATTATGAAATCCTTATTGAAGCTTCAACTCAATCTCATCATGCAAAACTCATTCAATGTCATACTTACTTGATCCATTCCTTAGTAATATAATAGGATATTACTTACCTGAACTATTCGCATATTACATTAAATACTTCTTACCTTGTTGGATTCATGACTTCTCGATTTATCACTTATCACCGGCATTTAGCCTGCTAAGCATTTAAGCCTGAAATATACACCGGCATTAAGCCTGCTAGGCTCGAAGCCTGAACAACAACATAATAACCTTTTCATATGCACTTGTTATTTCCAAAAGCACATATAGCACAAGTATTTCATAATTCAAATATCAACTTAAGTAACCTAATCACATTACATCAATTAGATTCAATCTAATATTTCACCATTCACATCGGCAATATCATAAATATATTCTCAAAATTTCCAAATTTCATTAGTTATTATGCTTTGTAACTAATTTTCAATATACAATTGCTTAAAGACTTACCTCGACTATCGACGGACAGCGTAGACTGGCTACTCGATAAATTTCGCCTTTCCCCGATCCAAATCCGTTTTTCTTTGTTCTTGATCTAAACACATTAAAATTTAGCTCATTCAAGCACATTTCATCTCAATTTAGTCCCAAAACACATAAATGGGAAAATTACCATTTTACCCCTAATGTTTCACATTTTTACAATTTAGTCCTATTTGCACAAAACACAAAATACACAAAATTTCATAATAGTACCTTAGGGCCGAATGTTCATAAGGACCATACAAGTCCATTTCTTTCATTTATTTTGCATTTTAGCCCCCTCAAAAATTCATTTTTGCAATTTAGCCCAAAATACTTAAATTCACTATAATTCCCAATACAAAACATACTAATCTTTAACATATCTTTAATTTAAAATCATCAAACATCAAAAACTACATGAACATATCAATGGTCGAATACCACATACACACTAATCTCAAAAATTTTAGCATGGGTCGGATAATATACGAAGCAACGATCACAAAAACGTAGAAATTATCAAAAACTGAGCTAAAATTCATACCTAATTGAGCTTAATGATGGCCGAATGTTTTAAGCCTTTAAACCCCTTTTTCTTAGCTAACTCACATCAATGGAAGAAGAAGAACAACTAAAATGGCTTTTAATTTCATATAATATAACATAAAATAACATTTTTAATGTTTTACCATTTTAAACTTTAATTAATAATAAAAACAACTTATAATATAAGGTTACACTTGACCTTTGCCACCCACTAACTCATAAAATGGGTTAATTACTCTTTTAATACTCCATATTAAAAGAACATCATCATTCTAGCACTTTACACTATAGTTTATAACTTTTACACTTTACGCGATTAAGTCCTTTTATCTAATTAAGCACACAAACGATTAAATTTTTCTACGAAACTTTCACACACATTAATTCACATATAATAAGCACAAAATATAATATTTAAAAATATTTCAGACTCGGATTCGTGGTCCTGAAACCACCGTTTCGATTAGGGTCAAATTCGGACTGTTACAAGAGAAATACAAGAGAATAGTAGTAAGGAAGGACATGCAGGCCGTATTTAAAAAAAAATACAACCTTTTATCAAATGGGTCATCGGGCTATAACTATGCATTTCAAACACCGTGCATGTCAAAAATATCATACATAATTCAATGTTTTGCTAAGGTGAATTATAAAATATCCTTTCAACCTTTTGTGGCCCACCAAGTTTTATTTATTTATTTACAAACACACTGTAAGAAGATGGGGATTTGAGGCGGTCGGAGGAAGCGGGCCGAGCCCCCGCGATATGGACCAGGGGTGCGGGGCGGAGCCCCGCGGTACGAACTGCATACCCTAGTCAAATGAAACCTCATGATTTGATAAGTTTTATCAACATAATCGTGTTTTCAGGATTTTAATCCTTAAGGTTTCATACCGGAACAACCCTTGTTCCACTAACCAGTTAACTCTTATTGGAAATTGTAAATACCACCGTCGCATCATTACAGATTTGTTAATAGTTAACAGTAATAACATAAAACCGAATAGGCCACAACACCATGATTAACATTTAAAAATTATCGAAAGGAACAGTTATCAGGTTGTGTTTAAACGATTTAAACAGTCGAAAACGTAATAAAATTAAAGCATGCATCTCATACAATTGCATCACCCAAGTATTTAAACCCGAGTCTGTAGCACACAAGTGGCTCTGATACCACTTTTGGAATGCCGGTACCCCCATGGCGCAGTAAAAAAATAATTTCGGTGATCCAAACCATGGATCCATGTGTGAGGAACGAATCAGGGTGAAATAATGGTTTTGAAATTACCGAAACTTCAATCTGAGTAGACAGCGACACCTCGGCAACGAGAATTCTGATCTACTATCGAATCAAGCCGCAACATTTTATGATTTCGACCTCTACGTAATCCACCCAGTCTGACGATGAACGGATGAAATCTCCAAAACTGTTTTGGAGGTTTCTTTGCTTGACGGTTGCTAGACCTCACAAGCAAAGTTTCAGTTTTTTTTAGGGTTTCTAAAAAAACTCTCTCACTCACCTTTTATAATTGGTATATATATAATGAATCATAATTCATAAAATTTTTATCCGAACATAATAATCATAATTAAAAATGAATAAATATAATAATGTTTTAACCGAAAATTATAATTACATTAATTATAACAAGGATTTCGGTAAACTATATTTATTTAAATTTATATACGAACCAAATTCATATATTAATAGAACTATGTTCTCATTATGTGTACAACATCCTTGTACATATAATAAGTTCAATATTTGATTGCCCAATTAAATTCATGTGACAACCAAACACAATACCAACTATGTTTTATTCCGTTCATTTCAACCATAGGGTGTGACCCTGTAGGTTCTTGTAACGTTAGCAGTAATACTAGAACGATTCTAATGTTACAAACAATGAGTGGCATCTAGCAATGCATCATTGCTACCTAAGTTATAAGAAGTCATGATTCGACATAACCTTTTGTGATTAACCTTTCATGTATTAATCCTTAAGTCCTTTATCTCTGGAATGGACACAAGTCATAGAATAGTCACACTTGCATATCCCATCCCATGTTTCTTGATATCTTGAGTAGACTATGATATACAAATAAGTATGACATCTCATATCAACTTATTTGAGCATGGCCATGCATTTCTAGTCTCACTCAATCAAGTGGCCTAAGATATTACTCCCATTATGTAGGAGGGACTTATCCTATATTGATCAACCATATCCCTCTACATAGATTGTGGTACATCCAACATCAGCCTTTATAGAACAACCAGTTACGGTGTACGTTTGACTGTATCAAAATATACAACTCACGATGTTAGGATAATGATGATCTCAAGTCTGAGGATCATATACATATTAATCACTATGAGTAATGTTGTGACAATTACATAATAATCTAAGAAACATACTCATAGCGGGTCAGTCCAATATGTTGTACTCTAACACACATATTCATGCATTGATTTTGACACTCCATATCAATGACAATTCTTTATCATCAATCAACTACATGTTAGTTTTAATGCATTATTGTTGTCCTAGTCAACAATAATACTTGACTAAGGATCTTTTAAGAATAATCATATTATTCTCAGGACATTATTATAAAATAGTTAATTTGTGCACATAGAAAAAAAACTGAAATAATAATGACAACGCCTTATATTATTAATAAACATGGTAAATTAAGTATGTTATTACAACCATCTCATGATTAATCTTTGGGCATACTCTTACATCAAACCCTACCAATAAGCAAATGACCATCATTTCTATTGGTAGGTGATTGTGCGTCACCCAGGGTCCAATCCATCGAAGTGCTCCTACAGTGACAAAAAACAAAATCTTGGCTTGACTCAAAGACAATATTAACCCTATGAAGGATTTATCGACTCTAGACAAAAAAAGAAAAACACTTCACGAGCTTATTCGAAAAAAGTTGAATTCACACAACAAGTTTAATAGTTTAGTTTTATAACCTCCTTATAATTTAAAAATATTAAAACTATACTTTGGACATTTAAACTTTATGAAAAAAAGGCTTATACATTAAAAAAAAAGTCGTTAAGAAAATGAAAAATAAAATAAATAAATTCAAGCACTTGTATTAAATTCGCACCTAATTAAGCCCTTGTCGTTAACTAAAATAATCAATTAAGCCTCTCAGTTGATGACTTTCGTCACTGACCACGTTGACCATTAAAATAAATTTATGTACTAATTAGATGTTGACATGTGACAACTTTTGGTTTAATCTAATATTCTTCCCATAAAATGATTAAAAAACATAAAAAAATATTAGCAATCATAAAAATAAAAAAAATTTAAATTTTTAAATAATATGAAAATAGATAAAAACTTATAAAAAATAAAAAATATATATTATAAAAAACTAAAAATCTAATAAATTATACAAAATATAAAAATTTTTAAAAATATAAAATTAAATAATTTTTTTTCTAAATTTTATAAAAATGTATTAAAATTCTATGAAAATCATAAAAAATGAAAAAATTATAAAAAAAAGTATTAAAATTGATATAAACTTATAAAAAATCATAAAAACTTAAACTGGACCGGATTAGTTGGTTGTACCAATTAGGCCGAAAACGACAAGGGTATTAGTCCAAAGAAAGCCATTAGATCAGTTGATCTAGGAACCAAATGGTTGAACCGATTTTTTATTTTTTACTTTTAATGTTTATTTAATTGAATTGGATGGGTCGACCGAACTAGCAAACCCGTGGCCTAATCAGTTCAATCACCAGTCCGATTTTGAAAACCTTGGTTCAAATATTTCATTTTGACATATGCTAATAGTTGGATAATAAAATTTTGGTTTAATAAAAATATTAAAAAAATAAAAAAATGGGTTCAACAGCTTGGTTCCCAAGTCAATCGGTCTAATAGCTTTTCTCAGACTAGTACCCTTGTCAATTTCGGGCTAACTGATCCAAATCAAGTTTTTATGACTTTTTTAATAATTTTTATAAGTTTTAGCAATTTTAATATTTTTAATAATTTGTTTTACAATTTTTACTATTTTTTAAGAATTTTTAAATTTTAAATATTTTAATTAGTTTTATTAATGTTATTTTTTATAATTTATTATATTTTGTTAGATTTTTTATATTATTATAATATTTATAAAATTTGATATTTATTTTATAATTTTATAGTTTTAATAAGTTTATACCAATTTTAATATTGTTAATATTTTCTCTTTTTATTTTTATATTTTTATATTTTTTAAATATTTTTACAGGAAAAATATTAAATTAAAATTAGAAACTGTCATGTGTAACCATTTAATTGACCTGTCAATTTATTTTAACACTCAACGTGGTCAACAATGAAAATCATTAATAGAAGAATTTAATTAATTATTTTAATTAATTATAAAAACTTAATTAAATGCAAAATTAATATAAAGAATTAATTGATTAGAGGTGTCTTTTTTTTTATTTAAGCGATCAAAGAAACTATAAGGAAAAAAAAAGCATGGTCCAAATCTTGAAAATCTATACATGGTTTTACAATTAATATTTCTTCAAGAGAAAATAACAGCAGTAAAAAAAGTAATAAAAAGTAATAAAAAAAAAAGGTAACTGCCGAGGTCATCGAAAGATGTTGACAAACCTTTCCAAAACCCAAAAAGTACATGTGTTTCTGTGTCTGGGTTACTTCTGTCTCAAAGTCCATTTCTCTCTTTACACCTTATATCATATGGAAGCAAAAATCCGAAGAGGGATGAGAGATTATTCCATCCTCTCTACGATTTGCTTACAATATTAGGGAAATAAAATTAAAAGGAAAAATAAATAAACGCCCAGTTCTAAAATTTCATCTTCTTCTTTTTTTTTATCTTGGAAAATCTCTGAGTGGGGGAGAAAAAGAGTGAGGGAAAGATGTTTTTGATGGGGTTAAGCATGCAGTCGTTGATGGATTTGATGCTCGCTGGGATTTCTCTGATGATTGGGTTGGGGATTTTTGCTTTCATTGCTTCAATTCTTTGCTCTGTTGCTTTCTTGCACCATGCTAAATATGTCGCTTGATTTTAATATTTCAATGCACAGGTAATGCCCTTAATCCTCTCTTTTTTGAAATAGCCTTTTTTTATGTTTGTTAATTTGCTTCTGGGTGTCTACGATTCCTTTGATTTCGTTGCTTTCTGGGTTTTTTTTTTCATTATTTGTTCAGTAATGGTTGGACCGGGAAACAAAGTTGATTTGATATGAGGAATAGATAACCCCACTTGAACAGGATGCTGGTTTTTTTTTTCACCGTGTTTTACTACCTGGAAACAAGTTAAGAGACTCTTGAAAACAATTCAAGAGCTCAATTTCATTGCATTTTATGCATCCATGACATTGTTGGACTGTCATAAACAATGCTTATGATGTTGAAGCAATAAGTCTACCTGCTTTTTTCTCGAAGACTAGTCACAAATACTATCACCAATGGCCTCGAGGGCATCTCTGATATATGTCGAATAGTAGCATTTGGCTTGTGTACGGTGTTTGGGGTTTGTTAATTTTGTTCTCTTACTAAGCTATGTAATTGAACTTTGAATGTTTCTATTAAGTGTTCTTGGTGTAATGTTTTGTTGCTTTTAGGAATTTTGTGATTGCTTGTAGTTAGGCATGAATTTGCATTGTCTTGTGTCTTTTGAACTGAATCGTTGTATGGTTTGTCAAGTGTGCTTATTGCTGTGCCTTTACCCTTTTGGGTAAAAGAATGACTTCAATGGCACCCTTTTCCATCAAATCAATGTTTCTACAATTTGGATGTAGAAATAGCCCTCAATCTCATGGTGGAGGCAATACAACTGTTTACCAGTAAACACGAATGAAGCATCCACAAATGTTGTTTTGCTATGAAAAATTGAAAAGCAAAACTTAGAAAAACGAACCTTGTAGAGCGTTAACGTTTCAGTGTCCTTAATTCTCTCTGTATTATTCCTGTTCAGTTCCTTTATAATTTTCACTGAAACAAAGTCGAGCAAAATTGTAACCCATGTTCTATGTTTCTCAGGTGCCAAAAGTGGTAAAAGAAGTTGCCAATTCGTTGGTCAAATGTTTCATTTTGCAGTAGTTGCAGTACTAGATGGGTTGAATTCTGAGTCTTTTTAGATATCTAGTTTGAGAATGTATGAACTCTCCTATATTAAAAAATAATAGCTTCTGTAATGAGCCGTACTATTGTTTAAATATTGAGATCGGGGGCAATTTTCTCATAACTATTATATTGATATTTATCTGCTTGTTTATCCCTACACAATTCAACTTGAAAAACTAAAAATTCAACTGCATATTAGTAATAATTTGCAGCAACTTGAAAGCTAATGAAGAAGTTGGTAGAAAAGGTGGATCAACCGTGACTGAATGCTGAAAATAAAATAGAAGATATGATTGAATTTTATAAATTTGTAAGCTTTCATCTGTTTTGGAAGAAAGGACAAATATTTAACTTATTGAACGTTAAACTGGAAAATGGAACTAAAAGAAAGTTATTTTTTCTTTTTTTGCTTTCTAGAGTAGACCATGCCTCTAATTCCGTCAGGATCAGCTACGAAGCCAAGAGGCCTATAAAACCCCAACACCCTAGGCTCCGAGTACAATGCAATGTTACAAATACCTTTCTCCAACAGTTCCTCAACCAACCGTTCCATTACAGCTTTGCCGAGCCCGATACCTTGGAATGAAGGGTCCACCACCACGTCCCATATTATAGCATTGAAAACCCCGTCCCCGGTAGCTCTAGCAAAGGCCACTGGTTTCTGGGACTTCTTGTGCTCCACCCAGAGTATGGATTGGGTGTGTTCAAGTGCCAGCTTGATCTTTTCCGTGTCACGCCTAGGGAATCCCACGGCTACGAAGACAGAGTTGAGGTGGTCGAGGTTGAGGTCGGAGATGGTGCGGCGGAGGAAGAAGCCTCGGGACTCAAGGTCTTTGTCGGAGATGGAGTATTTGCATGTCGGAAAAGGGAGGGTTGGGGTTCGGAAGTTGGAGATGATGCCACGTGAAAACATTGAGGGAGAAATGAAATGAGTGGATAAGGAGGAGGATGTTTCTTTGCCTTGTTTGTAATTCAGTGGTTGTTAATGACGGTTGGTTGGTTGGGTCATGGGTAGTGAAAAGCTGATAGGATTGGCGGGAGGTAGCGGGTCTTTTATATCATTGTTTTAGAGCTGGACTACCTATTGAGCCCAAATTTTTGTCTAAAATTTTGAAATAATTTGGATAAAAACATTAGATTTTGAAATTTATTCTTGTTTAAAATATGAACCAAGTTTAAATTTTAATATTCAAAGCATGAGCTTGGTTCAATCTATTCTCGAGTTTATAATATGTTTTTTTATATATTTTGTAATTTATATTATATGATAATTAAATGTATTATATATATTATAATATAAATATTAAAAATATAGCGTATGTTTAGATTTAGAGTAAATTAAAAAAAATATCTTTTATGTATGATTTAAATTACGTTTTGGCCATTAAACTATAATTTATTGCAAACGTTATCAAATCATAACATTTTAATCAATTTGTGATTATTGAATGTTTAAAGGGTTACAAAAGTCTCATATGACACAAAATGTGCCATTAAACGTTGATGTGTCTTCCATGTTTGGTTTTGGCATGTTATCTCATATGGAAAGGTCATTTAATCATATTGTCTCTCATCCAACATATATTAAGGTCTTAGATTAAGGAAATCCTAAAATAAGTTCTCCTTCCTTAACAGTATACTTATGTATATAGTTTGGTAAATCCTTTTAATTAGGAATTTCATTAATTTGTAAATTTTTTGTGATACTAGAGTTATTATCCAGTATTGGTGCCTAAAGATGTAGGTAATTTGCTAACCTCATAAATTTGGTGTGTTTTCTCCTTTATTTTTTTGTATCTATTGGTTTTTCTATTGTAGTTTAATATTCAATAGTTATTTTTCAGATAAATTCATTGTAGGATATTACTCGGTGTTCCCAACAATTGGTATTATAGTCTCAGTGAAGAAGTGTATGATATTTGGTTGTAGAATTGTTTGATCTCAGTGAAGAAGTGTATGATATTTGGTTGTAGAATTGTTTGATCTTCTACATTATAAAAAAATTTTCACTATTGGAGACTTATTCATGGTAGCTCGGTTACTAGCTAGAAATGTGGTTATGTGAAAGTGCATGTCTAGAAAAAAGTACTAACTAAGAAAGACTCGGTACCTAAGAGTGTTGATGAGTCCTCATCATATGATTAATGCTTACTTTTTCTTAGTTTCATGCATATTTTTATATGTTTTAGATTCATTTTAGTTAATTTGATATTTTATGTTTGTATTGCAAATATTGTGTTTTTAGTGTTTTTATAAGTATTTTCAGCATTTTTGTGCATTTAATTTCAATAAAATATTTCGTGTGATATTCGCAGGTAATACAAGTTTGTGAAAAAGATGTCAGTATATGGAACCATGGGATTAAATGCATTGAACCTAAAGTTGATCCAAGATTATGTGTGGTAGTCAAATACTCAAAGATTCGAAATTTGTAATTTGGATACATTTAGAACTTCCAACCTGAACACTTCTAAGTGTTTCGATCATATCTTGGGTTCTAAGATTTCATTTTGGGTGTACTTTATATCTTTAGAAAAAGAATTTAAATCTCTATCCAAATATTAAAGCATCAATACCAAAATGAATCGGGAAGAAACCCAAAAGTAAAGAAAAAGCTATAAGTTTTACATTGATGGACAATTCTGACGTATTTTCTTGCTTGGATCATATCTTTTAATATACATGGAGTTTGGAGCTAAAATTTCTACAATTAATGTACAAGATGTAGATCTTCAATCATTTTTTTAACTTTTCCCAGTTGGAGTCGTTATTTTAGACAAAAGAAGTCATCAAATAATATGTGAAAATTTATTCTAAAAGATAATAAAGAAACGGGTCTAGCAATTTATTACTATCAATACCTTTTCATCGTCATTTAACTCTTCCTAAATGTCTATAAAAAACCTTTAGTTTCCATAATATGAGGCATCTTGGAATTGAGATCAAGATCATTTTCTAGTTGATGTTTATTATTATTATTATTATTATTATTATTATTATTATTATTATTATTATTATTATTATTGTTATTATTATTCACTATTCTTATAATATCTTAAGTTTCTTATTTCTAATGTATTTTTCCTTTAAGTTTGAGTTATTTAAATCTTTTTATGTTTTTCTAATGTTTCCATGCTGAGTTAAAAGGGTGAAAATCTTGGCAAATAATAAGGCAAATTCTATACTCATCATTTGAGCTATCATGAATTATCAATCACTAGTTAAAATCATACTTGTAAAGTAAGAGTCCTAATTTATTATAAACAATTGATAGCACGATGAATGATTGGATAAATTAACCTCGTAATTTGTTATTTGTTAAACTGCTAAATGTTTTAAATTGTGCCATTGTTGAGTTAGAGTTATTCTTTACATTTCATGTAGGATTATTAAGCTTTGATGTTATTTGGTTATTTAGTAAAGTTTTTTTTTTATGAATTTAATGTTTAGGGATTAAATTGCTAAAGTATTAAATATCCAAGGACTTGATGTGAAACTACCACAAAAGTGGGTTGTAATGGGAGCTATTGATATTTTGCTAGATTGGGTTTTCAATAAAAATGGATAATTTGCAAGATTAAGGCCTAGAGACTAAATTGAATAAAAATGAAAAGTTAAGGGTAATTTTGTAAAGTAGTAAAAAGGACTTAATTGCATAAAATGAGTTAATTTTACTGTTGGATTTAATTAATTAAGTGAAACCATTGTTTTAGATCACGAACGTGTGGAGGACCGACGAAAAGACAAGGTGGCGAAGTAGTCCCTGTACTTTGGCTATTAATGCGAATCAGTCGGTAAGTTCGTATTTTTAATTCTTAAAATTGGTGTTTCTTCCCATAAAATTATGAATATCAAAGTTTGAGAATTGCTAAGCTTATTGGATCAAAATGAGAGATGGTAAAATGAATAGTTAAGGTGATTAGGCCTTGGGCCGATACGTGAAGTGACAAAAGGATTACGTAATTCTGTTCTGACGATATGGACTAATCCGATGGCTAAGAATCATGCTTAAGTTGCAGATTCTCGACAGCTTGTGTGGACAGCATCAAGATTTTGTGAAACAACTAAATGCTCTGTTCTGATGAACGAACCATAGCAATGGTTGAGGTCCTGCATACGTTGCAGATCCTCTACAGCTTGTGTGAACAACATTGTGAAACTGTAACACCCCTAACCCGAAACCGTCACCGGATTAGGGTTAAGAGGCATTACCGGACAATAGGATCATTTCACAACTCATTTACGACACAAAGTCAATCATCATCATAATACATCAAACATAAACAATTAGTCCCTTATTAAGGCGTATAAGACCTTAAACACATGTTAGAGAGGGGTCGGGACTAAACCGAAACACATATAGAAACTTCATGGAAATTTAAAACTTTTCTAAGTTTCAGGGGATACATGCCCGTGGGGGTAGGCTGTGTGCCTCCCACGGCTGCTAGACACACCCGTGTGTCCTCCCCGTGGTCGAAACTGACCTTTGCTCCACGGCCACCAAGCACGCCCGTGTACTTTGACCGTGGTCGATCCTGTCAAAAACCACGGCTACCAGGCACGTCCGTGTGCCGTGGCCGTGTGCTCTTAGGCCATATACTGACTTACGCCCACGGTCACTAGGCACGCCCGTGTACCACAACCGTGTGGCAAAAATAGGCCATTTGCAAGGCCAAAATGCCACCCACATGGGTCAATCCTACAAGTACATTTGAGCATCTTTATACACACAATTTGGCAACCAATTTCATGTCCAATAATCATCATATCATCACATATAATCTCATTTCTAAGCATGCGATTTTATACAACCAAATTACATGTAAATATAGGTATAAATCATCCATAACTTCACTAAATCACTAAGGCATTAATTCATCATTGAACTCACCATTTATAAGCTAATTCATTACGATCATGCTATATCAAAATATGTACCAAATACCATATTCACTCATGCACATTACGAACATTTAGCTAGCCATATCACATGGCTAATTACACATCTCACATATGAGTCAAAACAACTAGCCTATACAAGCCATATTTCAACTATGTACATCTTTCAAAAAGTACCAAAATAGAATGCCGATAGTGTGATTGAGATGCTGACGATTCCCGGATCCGAGCTAGCTTTACTGACACTGCAAAGCAGAGAAACAAATCACACAGTAAGCTTTATAAAGCTTAGTAAGTTCGTAACATAAAACATTAAACTAAACCAACCATCCCATAGATCAATTCTCTCTTATACATACCATATCATCCATAGCTAAAATTATTCATTCATCCATTCATAGCTTTACCTATAAACTCATCAATCACAAAGGTTTAATGCATACCTTCGTTAACACATAGTTATTCAATTTCCAAGCTACTCAATGCTTGATATTACAAGTCGATCATCCTCTGATATTCTTTCAATCTAATCGCACACTCAGTGCCATATACATGGTTGATACATATTAGTCATCGCACACTTAGTGCCTAATCTTTCAACTGACTTATCTCGATATCGCACACACAGTGCCACGTCAAATAGCCAAAGCTGTAACACCCTTAACCCGTACTCATCGCCGAACTAGGGTTATAAGGCATTACCGGACTCAACTCAGATCATCACAGCCATTTATCACAATTCATACATTTATTAAACTCAAAGAGATTTAGTATATATTTGTACATATTAACCATTGAATTACCGAATATAAGCTATTCAAATGTTTATCACAAGTTTGAGTAAGCACCTATCACTTTATGCACATGTAGTAACATAAATACATCTATTACTTACTCAACTATCACCTTGTCATTTCATAACTCATACGCACATACATACTTAATCATAAACTCTCATAGCACTCTATGGTATATCTATGCACATACGAAAAAAAACTCATTCAAGGTTCGCATTTAACATAACCTACTCCATAAAATTTCCTCTTTAAGATAATAAAAATTAACGCATGTTTATCAAGATACATAAATATATAAATTGTACAGATACAATTAAATCCAATGTGCTCATTATAACATGAATTATAAACTCATCATCTTTATCAATACAAACCTATCATTAGATCAACCACATATACAATTTCCACATAATCGAACACATACAACTTAGTACACATCACTTACAAATTTAAGTGTTTGACCGAATATATAAGGTCCCATTTATGATATTTCATATTTATTACCTAACATAATTTGAATTTGGTAGTTTCATGCATTCGGTAAAATTTAACCAATCTCTCAAACCATTTATGCATATAATATGGTTATGCACATTTCCATACCCGAACATAAACCCAATCAACTAGTTCTGTGAACATGTTAACTACGTTTGACTATAGCACATAGACTTAGCCGAATATACATACATAAACATTTTCACTATCATCATCGACTTATAACCAACATCTCAATATAAATGTCATATTATATGCTTTCAAATTAAACTTAAAACATAACAAGAAGCATATAACCAAGAACAATTATACAACCAATCTATCAAATCCATAAGTAAAGTTTAACCAAAAGTAATAGTCATTTCGCAAGGCTATACATATATATATAAGATTAAATACCATTAATAACAACACAGCCTAGCTTATACATGCCTTTTGAATCAAACTAGGTTTATAAGTACCAAAAGAGTTGATAGTGTAGTTGACTTCTCCGAAGATCCTCTGAACCTGTAGCAGACCTAAAATCTATATAATAACACATTAAAACACACAAAGTAAGCTTACTAGCTTAGTAAGTCTCAAGCAAGTATTAATGCATAAACGAACATTTAAACTTATTATCTCCATACTTTCGGCATTGAATTTAATCATTCCAACATGTAAATTTTGCTTAACCGAATACTAGCAATACTTTGGCTTAAATATTAACACCTGTTTATCATAAATGCATATACCAACAAATCATTGAGTACTATGCTTATTCATAAGTTTCGAGTCAAACAAATTCAATTACAAATACTTTCAAACACTTTTATCATTCATCTTTTCACTAAAAATTGAATTTACATGTGTTATATATATATATATATATATATCTTAACCTCACACATATTAAGTGTTCATACCTGTTAATGATAAGATCATCATCACTAAATAAAATACTTAATGAATCATTCATTTCATCACACCATACTTAAGTATAATGGTAATGAACTGAGCTACTTCATTTCTTACTAATACAATAAGTCAATTCTTACCCGAGCTTCTAACATATATCATTTAATATGCCATACCTCATTTCATTCTCGATTTCTTCATTTATAGCGAATCACCGACATTTAGCCTGCTAAGCATTCAAGCCCGAATTTCCCACCGGCATTAAGCCTGCTAGACCAAAGGTCCGAAATATAAACACTGGCATTAAGCCTGCTAGGCTGTAAGCCTGAAATAAGTCACCGGTACAAGGCCTGCTGGGCTTGAAGCCCGAAATATCAACATAACAAATCGTTCAATGTACATTTCTCAACATTAGCATCTCAAACAACCTATGTAATGCTTATCACTCTCACATAACAACCAAGCATATCTATTACACCTTACTTTCAACAAATAAAATTCAATCCAATTTCATATCCCTACATTCGTCCATTTGATATATTTATGCTAAAAATATTTAAATTTCATCATTTATTATATTCACAAATAAGTCTTTAACTTATATTTGCTTAAGGACTTACCTCGACTATCGACGGACGACGAGTACCGGCTATTCGTTAACTTTCGCCTTTCCCTGATCCAAGTCCGTTTTTCTTTGTTCTTGATCTAAACACATTCAATTTGAGCTCATTCAAACACATTTCATTTCAATTTAATCCCAAAACACTTAAATAGGCAAATTACCATTTTGCCCCTAATGTTTCACATTTTTACAATTTAGTCCTATTTGCATAAAACACAAAATACACAAAATTTCACTAATCTACTCAAGGGCCGAATATTCATATGGACCCTACAAGTCCATTTCTTTCATTTATTTTGCATTTTAGCCCCCTCAAAAATTCATTTTTACAAATTAGCCCAAAATACTCAAATTCACCAAAATTTCCAATACAAAACATACTAATCTTTATCATATCATTGATATAAAATCATCAAACATCAAAAACCACATAAACATGTCAATGGCCGAATCTCACATACATGCTAATCTCAAAAATTCTAGCATGGGTCGGATAATATACGAAGCAACGATCTCAAAAACGTAAAAATTATCAAAAACCGAAAATCACACATACCTTAATCAAGCAAATTGATTGCCGAAATTCAAAGCTCTCTAACCCTGATTCTTTTCTCAATATTCGGCCAACAATGCAAAAGATGACAGTGGCCTTCATTTTGTTTTATTTAACATATAATATGTTTTATTTATGAATTACTAATATAACCTTTTAATAATAATAAGACTAACTTATAATATAAGGGTATTTTAGTCCTATGCCGTCCACTATCTTAGAAAATGGGCTAATTGCCCTTTTAGTGCCTCATATTAAAAAAAGTCATTAACACTTGGGCACTTTTCACTATAGTATGTAACTTTTACCCTTTACGCGATTTAGTCCTTTTTCTAAATTAAACACACAAACGATTAAATTTTTCTACGAAACTTTCACACACATTAAAGCACATATAATAAGCACAGAATATATCATTTAAATATATTTCAGACTCGGATTCGTGGTCCCGAAACCACCGTTCCGATTAGGGTCAAATTCGAACTGTTACAAAAGCTTTCATAACATCGCACACACAGTGCTATTCATCTCTATTTCAATTTCAATTTTGCAACCTTAGTGCCATCAACTAAATCTTGCACATAACATCTCGATTTCATACACATATACACATTCATTTCATAATGTTGAACCATATCTTAATAACATGTATTATATCCGAACTTACCTCGGACGTCGAACTATTGAAACGGTCGATTAATCGAGCACTTTATCTTTACCTCGATCTCGATCCGAACCTCTCCTCTCTTGGTCTATACACATTCAAATTCAATGCATTCAATTTCCAAATCATTCATTTTAGTCCAAATACACATATTTAGGGCATTTTACAAAATAGCCCTCACATTTTCACATTTCGGCACTTTAGTCCTTAATTCATAAAATCATCAAATATATAAAATCTCAAAACACATATGCTTAGCCGAATTCTTCTCATGCTAATACAAGCTCACACATTTCATTTATTTCACATTTTAACCCTTCAATTTCTCATTTTCTCAATTAAGTCTAAAATACTCAATTTCTTTAAAAATTCCAATACAATTTATGTTAACCCAACACCAAGTTTTCATATTTCACTATCAACTAGCATATAGCTCAAGCATTCATCAATAGCTCATCATAAAAACATCAGCAATTCACAAAATTACAACATGGGTTAGCTAGAGCACGAAGCAACGATTTAGAAAACGTAGAAATTATCAAAAACGGAAACCAAAACATACCTTAATTTTTTACTTAAAGCTTGCCGAATGTTCAAGGCTTTAAAACTTCTTTTCTTTTCTTTGTTTTTCGGTGGAGATGGATGAACAATCCACTACTCCTTTTCTTTGTTTTATTATAGTTTATAATATATATATTTATATAATATTAACTTTAACTTATAAGTTAATGTATATATATATATAAATATAAACATCTATATAAACACATATCAACATTTAATGCCGTCCACCACATATATTTTTGGCTAATTACAACATTAATCCTCCACTTTATAAAGACAACAACAATTTAACACTTATAAATCAGCACACAGCTTTTACACTTTATACGATTAAGTCCTTTCTCTTAATTTGACACACAGTCGATAAAATTACCATATAGAATTTTCACACAGACTATATCACATATAATAAACACCAAGAATAATATTAAAATATTATTCCAACCTCGGATTTGTGGTCTCGAAACCACTATTTCGACTAGGGTCTAAACCGGGCTGTTACAACTCTCCCCCCTTAGGGATTTTCGTCCCCGAAAATCTTACCAGTGAATAGGTGTGGATATTGCTCTCTCATAATGTTCTCAGGATCCCATGTAGCCTCTTTAACTCCGTGTTTATGCCATAATACTTTCACTAAGGAAATTCTTTTGTTTCTCAACTCTTTAATCTCTCATGCCAAAATTCGGGTCAGTTCTTCACTATACGACAAGTCTGACTGAATCTCAATTTCAATAGGAGTAATCACATGAGATGAGTTTAATCTGTACCGTCGAAGCATTGACACATGAAACACGTTATGAATCTTTTCTAACTCAGATGGCAATATCAATCTATAAGCAACCGGCCCAACTCGTTCAATAATCTCATACAGTCTGATGAACCTCGGACTCAGCTTGCCTTTTCGGCCAAATCGAAGTATTTTCTTCCATGGAGACACTTTCAGAAACACTTTATCACCAATTTTGAATTCAATATCCTTTCGTTTCAAATCTGCATAAGACTTCTGACGATCTGAAGCTGCTTTCAAATTGTCACGAATTACTTCCACTTTCTGTTCAGTCTCATTTATTAAATCAACCCCGTGAATCTTATTCTCACTCAGCTCAGTCCAATACAATGGAGTTCGACACTTTTGACCATAAAGAGCTTCTTATGGTGCCATTTTAATGCTAGATTGAAAACTATTGTTATACGCAAACTCAATCAATGATAAATGCTTTTCCCACGTACTTTGAAATTCAAGTATGCAACATCTCAGCATGTCTTCGAGAATCTGAATGATTCGCTCGGATTGACCATCCGTTTGCGGATGAAAAGCAGTACTGAAATGTAATTTCGTGCCTAAAGCATCTTGCAATTTCTTCCAAAACCGTGAGGTAAATCTCGGATCTCTGTCAGGCACTATAGATAACGGTACTCCGTGCAATCTCACAATCTCATTGATGTATAGTTTAGCTAACTTATCTAAAGGATAATCGGTTCTCATCGGAATGAAATGAGCTGATTTCGTTAATCTCTCCACTATCACCCAGATTGTATCTTCCTTACTCGGAGATAAGGGCAAACCCGACACAAAGTCCATCGTAATTCTCTCCTATTTCCACTCAGGAATCGTAATCGGTTGTAACAAACCAGACGGAACTTGATGTTCAGCCTTGACTTGCTGACAAACTAAACATTTTGACACAAAGTCAGAAATATCTCTTTTCATGCCATGCCACCAATAGAACTGTTTCAGATCATTATACATTTTTGTACTCCTTGGATGTACAGTCAAATAACTATTGTGAGCTTCATTCAAAATCATCGAAATCAACTTTGACTTTTTTGGAACACAAATCTGATCTCTAAATCTCCAACAATCATCACTACCAACTCGAAATTCTGATTCAGCATTCAATTCATATTGAGTTCGTTTAGCCGTCATTTCAACATCATTTTTCTGAGCATCACAAATCTGCTGTACAAACATCAGCTTTACTTTCAATTCAGCTACCACCGCACTATCATCACATAAATCTATCTGATTACTCATAGCTCGCAAAGCATATAACGATTTTCGACTCAAGGCATCAGCTGCAACATTAGCTTTACCCCGGTGGTAATCTATCACAAGTTCGTAGTCTTTCAATAATTCTAATCATCTTCTCTGTCGCAAATTCAAGTCTTTCTGAGTCATCAGGTACTTTAAACTCTTATGATCAGTATAGATGTGACATTTTTCCCCAAACAGATAGTGATGCCAAATCTTCAATGTGAACACAATCGCAACCAATTCAAGATCATGCGTTGGGTCCTTCAATGCGAACACACTCGAACCTAACATCCTTCTGTAACAACTTTGTCAATGGGGTCGCAATCATCGAGAAGCCTTTCACAAATCGTCTATAATATCCTGCTAGTCCCAGAAAACTACGAACTTCAGACACATTTCTCGGAGGCTTCCATTCCAAAATAGTAGAGATTTTACTCAGATCAACTCGTATTCCATCAACTGATACAATATGTCCCAGAAACCCAACCTCACACAACCAAAATTCACATTTGCTAAACTTTGCGTATAACTGTTTCTCACGTAGAGTTTGTAGCACAAATCTCAAATGTTCAACATGATGCGTCTCATCACACGAATAGATCAAAATATCATCAATGAACACCACCACAAAGTGATCTAAAAACGGCCTGAATATCCGATTCATTAGATCCATAAACACTGCGGGAGCATTTGTTAGTTCGAAAGGCATCACTAAAAATTCATAATGTCCGTACCTTGTTCTGAAAGCAGTTTTTGGCACATCGGTTTCTTTAACTCTCAATTGATAGTAGCCTGATCTCAAATCTATCTTAGAAAACACTGTAGCTCCCTTCAGCTGATCAAACAAATCATCAATATGAGGCAACGGATATTTGTTCTTTATCGTCACTTTGTTCAATTGTCGATAATCAATACACATTCTCATAGTTCCATCTTTCTTTTTCACAAATAATACAGGAGCTCCCCAGGGTGAAAAACTCGGTCGTGCAAATCTTCTATCAGTTAATTCTTGCAACTGCGATTTTAACTCTTTCAATTTTGTTGGTGCTATTCTATACAGAGCTATAGAAATGGGAGTGGTCCCCGGCACTAATTCAATACCAAATTCCACTTCCCGAATTGGAGGTAATCCCGGCAGCTCTTCAGGAAACACATCTGGAAACTCACATACCACAAGCACAGCAACTTTCTTTTCTGACACTTTTGTATCAATCATATACGCCAAATAAGCTTCACACCTTTTTCTCACATAATTCGTAGCTTTCATCGCAGATACAACAGCTGGTAATCCTTTCATATCATTGGATTCAATTCGAACTATCTCACCATTCTGACTCTTCAACTCAATACTCTTTCTTTTACAATTCACGATGGCATTATGCAGAGTAAGCCAATCCATACCCAGAATTATGTCAAACTCATTGAATGGTAGTAACATCAAATTGGCCAGAAAACATATATCACGAAACATGAATGGGCAATTCTTGTATATTTTATCCACCAGGACACACTTGCCTAAGGGGTTCGACACTCTAACCACAAATTCAGTAGATTCAACACGTAGATTCTTATTCAATACTAAGTTCATACACACATAGGAATGAGTTGATCCTGGATCTACCAATACAATGACATCAGTATCAAATAAAGTGAAAGTACCGGTGATGACATCTGGAGATGATGCTTCCTCTCGTGCACGTATAGCATAGGCTCGGGCAGGTGCTCTAGCTTCTGACCTCACAGCTGTGTTAGCTGTCTCCCTCTGACTTTCACTCATATTTCTGATGTTCCTGGATGGTTTACCTCTAGCCGTCACATTACTTGGTCTTTCATTCTAAACATTTTCCTCTTCCACCATCTTCGGGCAATCTCGAATAAAATGATCTCGGGATCCAGATTTATAACAAACTCTATTGTTGTACTTGCCCCAGCACTCTCCCACATGTCGTCTTTCACACTGTCTGCACTCAGGTTTGTTACTCTTAGCGCTACCAACACTCGATTCAGTCGGAGCTTGAATTCGTGAACCAGTACATTGTCTCGAACGATCTCTACTTGGATGTCCAAACGAAACATTTAAACGATTGCTTACATCTCTATATCGTTTCGTTGAAGGTTGAGAGAACTTATTCATCGATCTCTTTCTTTCATCACGAGCCTCAGAATCGACTTTCTTCTTTTCTTTACTAAGCTCCTCAGCTTTGCATGCTCTTTCGACTAACACAACAAATTCATTTATATCAAGTATCCTAACCAACAATTTAATGTCTTCATTCAATCCCTCTATGAACCGTTTGCACATAGTAGCTTTGGTCGAAACACATTCTCTTGCGTATTGACTCAATCTTACGAATTCCCGCTCGTACTTAGTAACAGACAAACAACCCTGTTTCAATTCTAGAAACTCTTTACGTTTTTGATCAATGAAGCGTTGACTGATATACTTCTTTCTGAACTCGGCTTGAAAGAAGTCCCAGGTGATTCTCTCTCTCGAAACCACAAATATCAATGTTTTCCACCAGTTATAAGTCGTGTCTCTCAACAAGGAAACTGCACATTTAATGCACTCATCAGGATTCAACGACATCTCATCGAATACTCTGATTGTATTCTCAAGCCAAAACTCGGCTCGCCCAGCATCGTCATCAAATGTGGCCCTAAACTCCTCGACCCCGTATTTTTTAATCTTGTCTACAGGTGGTTTATTCAATCTGATCGGATCTACAACTTGTGGCACAACAGGTACCTGTGGGGGTGGAGGTTGTGGAGTAGCCGGATTCGTTCAAACGAACTCCGTAAACTACTCGTTCATCATTCGAAAGAAGGCTTGCTTAGCCTCTCCTCCCTCACCACTGTCATTCGGCCTAGATGTGGCTGGAGCTGTCCCTTGAGCTGGAGCAGTCGCATTGCTTTCTACATCGTCAGCAATTGCTCGATTGGGATCCATTACTATAAGAAAAAACATTTTCAACTGTCAGAATTCATCACACTATCGCAATTTTATAATATGGCATGTATAGCTAGACTCACACGCGCTACATTAGTCAAAAAATCGACTAAACCGTACTCATTTACGGCACAAAGTCAATCATCATCATAATACATCAAACATAAACAATTAGTCCCTTATTAAGGCGTATAAGACCTTAAACACATGCTAGAGAGGGGTCGGGACTAAACCGAAACACATATAGAAACTTCATGGAAATTTAAAACTTTTCTAAGTTTCAGGGGATACATGCCCGTGGGGGTAGGCCGTGTGCTCCCACGGCTGCTAGACACACCCGTGTGTCATCCTCGTGGTCGAAACTGACCTTTGCTCCACGGCCACCAAGCACGCTCGTGTACTTTGGCCTTGGTCGATCCTGTCAAAAACCACACGGCTACCAGGCACGTCCGTGTGCCATGGCCGTGTGTTCTTAGGCCATATACTGACTTATGCCCACGATCACTAGGCATGCTCGTGTACCACAACCGTGTGGCAAAAATAGGCCATTTGCAAGGCCAAAATGCCACCCACATGGGTCAATCCTACAAGCACATTTGAGCATCTTTATACACACAATTTGGCAACCAATTTCATGTCCAATAATCATCATATCATCACATATAATCTCATTTCTAAGCATGCGATTTTATACAACCAAATTACATGTAAATATAGGTATAAATCATCCATAACTTCACTAAATCACTAAGGCATTAATTCATCATTGAACTCACCATTTATAAGCTAATTCATTACCATCATGCTATATCAAAATATGCACCAAATACCATATTCACTCATGCACATTACCAACATTTAGCTAGCCATATCACATGGCTATTTACACATCTCACATATGAGTCAAAACAACTAGCCTATACATGCCATATTTCAACTATGTACATCTTTCCAAAAGTACCAAAATAGAATGCCGATAGTGTGATTGAGATGCTGACGATTCCCGGATCCGAGCTAGCTTTACTGACACTGCAAAGCAGAGAAACAAATCACACAGTAAGCTTTATAAAGCTTAGTAATTTCGTAACATAAAATATTAAACTAAACCAACCATCACATAGATCAATTCTCTCTTATACATACCATATCATCCATAGCTAAAATTATTCATTCATCCATTCATAGCTTTATCTATAAACTCATCAACCACAAAGGTTCAATACATACCTTAGCTAATACATAGTTATTCAATTTCCAAGCTATTCAATGCTTGATATTACAAGTCGATCATCCTCTGATATTCTTTCAATTTAATCGCACACTTAGTGCCATATAGATGGTCGATACATATTAGTCATCGCACACTTAGTACCTAATCTTTCAACTAACTTATCACGATATCGCACACACAGTGCCACGTCAAATAGCCAAAGCTTTCATAACATCGCACACACAGTGCTATTCATCTCTATTTCAATTTCAATTTCAATTTTGCACCTTTAGTGCCATCAACTAAATCTTGCACATAGCATTTCGATTTCATACACATATACACATTCATTTCATAATGCTGAACCATATCTTAATAACATGTATTATATCTGAACTTACATCGGACGTTGAACTATCGAAACGGTCGATTAATCGAGCACTTTATCTTTACCTCGATCTTGATCTGAACCTCTCCTCTCTTGGTCTATACATATTCAAATTCAATGCATTCTGTAACACCCCAAATCCGGTCAATACGTTACGACCGAATCTGGAATATTACAGGAAATAAGGTTTGGAAATATTGGCAAAGCATCGTGATTTGGGAAAATCGTTTAGATCTAAAGATTTTGTGTTAAGGGCTATTCATGATTTGGTTAACTTAAAGCTTGAAAAACTTCTAATAAAGGTAACTAGATGATAAAAACTGATTGATTTGTTTTTATTTCTTTAGAGAAAAAAAAACCAAGTTTTGAAGATTTCGTAAAATAACATTTTGAAAACAACGTTGAGGTACGCGGTCTTTTAAAAATAGTATTAGCAGTATTGAGAAAGAATACCAAGTTAATCTATTTACGACTTATTATACGTTCGTTGAGTTTTGGGAAAACCTTCATTTATGTTTTAAGAAAAACCCGTTTTCCTTATGATACTTAACATGTATAAAATCAATATATGACAAACCCCAAAGTAAAAATAAAGTTAAAGCGGCCTTATTACAAATTGTAATCCCAAAACAGAAATAAATTTTAAATAAAGTCTGAGTTTACTTAAAGAGATTGCAACGCATGGCCACCTCGAGTTCGTCTCGGCCCAAAACCCGCCATCTACTGATTACCTGTAAAATTTGCAAAAGGGTGAGTCATCGAGACTCAGTGTGTAAATCCCCATGTAACGCAAACTGGGCCTTAGCCCATACAATACAGCACATGACAAATATGCAATGCAGCCCAACCCAGTTTAGCTCTCCATCCATGACACCCGTAGCATTATGCCACTGTGGCTCATAACCACCGTGGTCCCGGACCACTCGTGACAATAGTCACTCATGACAGTAGTCACTGTAATATGTACTTGTGGGGCCAACCCACTGTGGTCTTAGACCACCGTGACGATCTCTGAAAAATAACGTGTACGTGGGGCCAACCCACTGTGGTACTTGACCACCGAGATAAGTCACTGATTAGATAATTCGTGGTTTCAACCACCGTGGTACTTAGACCACTCGTGACACTGGTCAGTCGTGACAGTAGTCACTGATTCTCCCTCCTCATATTCAATCCCGAGCCCATGCTCTTTACATCGTGCACATTATGTATGCAACCAATATCACAGTGTATATCAGAACTTATCTCATACATGAGATAAAATCAAAATATACATACATGCATATTAACAACAATACCAGTATCGAAGAACTTACCCGGCGTCTCCAACCTTACCCATAAGGGCATTTTGCTTATTACATCAGTTAGTTCGGCTTTCAGCCTTTACAGTTAATAACATAATTAACATAGAAGGCATGTGAGTAATACACACCTAACAATACATAACACCAAGATATCTACGTCTACGCCTTCACTAGCAAGAAAGATGACTATCTGTCTTTCCCAAGCTAACGTCGATTCTCTACCACATCTCGACGAAAAATCCCGAACCGCCGACACAGCACGCTTCTTAAACTTTGGAATAGGGGTTACAGACACACTCCCCTCCCCGGCTTGATCGTTTCTTACATCCATGAATAGCCTTGACCAGTACACAGAGAGGCGTAGATTGACTAAATAATAGGATTTGGTTAAGGCATAACACATTTGAAAGGAATGAATAACCGAAAACCATGAAATGACCCCTTACCTTAAGATCCCGAATAAAGTGATCCAACTCGGCAACCAACAACTTACAGCCTTCGGACTACAAGCACTTTGACTAGAGGAGTTTCCTGGAGTAATGTCCCAAAACGAGAAAAGATAAAAGGAGAAAAGTTTAGTCGCAAATCATAACTCAAGAGGAACATAGCCATTCGACTATGACCTAATAGAACCGAAAAGAAGAGAAAGAAGAAAGAGATTCGGCCTCTTACATTCAGAGAGAAAAGAAATATTACCTACCACGAAAATCCAGAGGCAGAGTGAAACCGATTCGCTTGGGGTTACAAAAACTCTTCAGCTAAAAGAAAGAAAAACAATCGAGAGGATGTCAAAAGAACAGATGCAAAGTTACGACTAGAAGAAGAAATAAAGGAGAGGAAAGTTTCGGCCAAAAGAATTAAAGAATAGCAGAAGGAAAAAGAAGATGAAAAGAGAGGTGTTATGATCAAGGAAAATTTCGGGTATGGTGTTTAAGAGAAAAGCAAAGAAGGTGACAAAGTTTCGGCAAGAGAGGTGGCTTCAGAGGATTTTGGCTTGTGAAGAAAGTAGCAAAAGAAAATGAAACCAAAATGTGAAGAGTGGATGGTAATGGAAGATTCGGCTATGAAGGAAAGCAATGGGGTGAGAGTTTTGGTTTTTGGTAAATGAGAAAAGAAGGAGAAATTTCCAAAAGTGCAAAAGAGAAAATAGGAGTGTTTCAAGATGACCTAGGCTACACAAAACTCAAGAATGCCCACATGAGGGCTACGACACACCCTTATGACCACCTTGCTCAACCACAAAGTCTAAGAGCTACCAAAGAAGGTTCGGCCCCCACCTAGCCAAGCTAAACTATGCACCCACACACACTCCTTCCCAATTTCGGCCAACCAACACCTTTTCTCCTCCACCTTTCACTCTCCACTCCATATTCAAACCTGTTGATCCATTCTTGCTCCACCAATTCCTCTCCTCCCTTCAATTCAAAGTGTTGACTCATTCAACTCCCACACTCTAAAGTCCCAGCCGAATCCACCACTCTAGCTCCCTAGGTGCAAAAATTAAAGTACCAAAGTGAGGCTTGTGGGATTCGAACCTCCTCCCTGCTGCTTCCCCCTTGTGACGCCACTTCAAGCACTCTAAGTGGCGTCTCCTTGCCACTTTACCACCTCTTTTCTTGTGTCATCAAACTCAAATATTTATTCCTAAGACCTGCCTCTGCTAGTTCACCCCCCTAAAGTGCCTAAAAACAAAATTTTCACCAAGGCTCAAGCTTAACCCCAAGCCTTCCCGAGACCCCCAAACATATCAGAACAACAAACAAAACATGCCAACACACAGCAACATAAAATAATGCCAAGCCCCTAATTCCAAGATGTTACACATTCAATTTCCAAATCATTCATTTTAGTCCAAACACACATATTTAAGGCATTTTACAAAATAGCCCTCACATTTTCACATTTCGACACTTTAGTCCCTAATTCATAAAATCATCAAATATACAAAATCTTAAAACACATATGCTTAGCTGAATTCTTCTCATGCTAATACAAGCTCACACGTTTCATTTATTTCACATTTTAACCCTTCAATTTCTCATTTTCTCAATTAAGTCCAAAATACTCAATTTCTCTAAAAATTCCAATACAATTTATGTTAATCCAACACCAAGTTTTCATATTTCACTATCAACTAGCATATAGCTCAAGCATTCATCAATAGCTCATCACAAAAACATCATCAATTCACAAAATTACAACATGGGTTAGCTAGAGCATGAAGCAACGATTTCGAAAACGTAGAATTTATCAAAAACGGAAACCAAAACATACCTTAATTTTTTACTTAAAGCTTGTCGAATGTTCAAAGCTTTAAAACTTCTTTTCTTTTCTTTGTTTTTCGGTGGTGATGGATGAACAATCCACTACTCCTTTTCTTTGTTTTATTATAGTTTATATATATATATATATATATATAATATTAACTTTAACTTATAAGTTTATATATATATATATAAAAACATCTATATAAACACATCTATATAAACACATATCAACATTTAATGCCGTCCACCACATATATTTTTGGCTAATTACAACATTAATCCTCCACTTTATAAAGATAGCAACAATTTAGCACTTACAAATCAGCACACAGCTTTTACACTTTATACGATTAAGTCCTTTCTCTTAATTTGACACACAGTCGATAAAATTACCACACAGAATTTTCACACAGACTATATCACATATAATAAACACCAAGAATAATATTAAAATATTATTCCAACCTCAGTTTTTTGTCTCGAAACCACTATCCGACTAGGGTCTAAATCGGGCTGTTACAGAAACGGTCAATAATCTGGGATCTAGCCAAATGAATGATACTCTGCATTTCTGAAATGTTGAGCTATCATATCTTATCAAACTGATTTAATGAAATGAGTAGCTCTTATCTGTGGTAGATTGTGAACATCAGAGAATTATCATAGTTGTTATTCAGTTGTGTTGTTAGGATAACTTGTGGTAAGCTCTATCATTAATTTTTTATGAACTTATTAAGCTTCAAGTAAGCTTACCTCTATTTGTTCTTTGTTTGTAGATTTCATTTTTGCGGTCGGGAGATCGGATCAAGCTCAAAGAAGCACACTTTCCCAAGGACTAATTTGGTAGATTTTGGATATTTTGGTTATATGGCATGTATAGGACCTTGAATAGTAATAGCTCTTGAATGTGTTATGATCATCTTGGTACAAATGTGTTCTTTGAACTTAAGTCTTGTTTGATGGACTTTAAATGCTTTGATAAGTTTAAGTCTTTTGGTCATTTTAAGCACTTGGAAAATAAGTCCTTATATGTATGTTTCAAGTAAAAATGTAAATGGTTAAGTTGATTGTTATGTTGTGGTAGTTAGAAGAACTAAGTTTATGCTTGAAATGTAGCGAAATTGCTTTGCTTTGGTTAGAAATGTTTTGATGAAATGCGGTGCCTTTGAATGGCATATTGGGTAGTTTGAATTAGGATCTTATAATGGCATTGTGATGTGTGTTTGGGAGATGTTTAGGTTCCTTTAAAGTGTGTTTAAATGGGTTGAAAGGTTATGCATGGAATGGTTTGAATTGACTTGATTATAGGTAAATTTTGGTTCACACAGCTAGAGACACGGACGTATGACTCAGCCGTGTGTCATCTGAGGATTTCAAAAGGTTCAAGTCAATGAGTTACACAGCCTAGAACAGTACCTGGCACACGGGCATGTGAGGCAACTCAGAGAGTTACACGGTCTGGAACACGAGTGTGTGACACGGCCATGTGACCTTACTCAGTGAGTTACACAGGTGAGGACATGGGCTGGGACATGGTCGTGTGTCCCATGTTCGAAAGTTACACGGCCGTGTGACCCATGTTTCTGATTTTTGCAACTTTTTCTTGAACTTCTTGTTTTGTTTCAAATTAGTCCTGATGTAACACCCCACACCCGTACTCACCGTCAGAATAGGGTTACGGAGCATTACTAGACTTACGAAACAATTAAACAACTATTTAACATACATTTGCTCAATTCAATCATTCATCATTCAATATCAATCAATTTGTGTAACACCCCTTACCCGTGTCCGAAGCCGGAATCAGATATGAGGCATTACTTAACTTAACATACTTAAACATAACACATCAGGCTATAAAATTTCGCTGCAGCTTAGAAACTTTCCATTTAAACTCATAACCTGCTCATTCTGGGCCTACGAGGCCCTAAACATACTTCGGGAGGTTTCGAAATTAAACCGAGAACTTTTACGTGCTTAGAAAATTTTTGTCCAAACAAGGACCACACGCCCATGTTGTTCAAGGGACACGCCCATATGCCCCTAAGACATGCCCATGTTCTTCACCCGTGGTTGACACTGACTTATTTCACAAGGCCAGACACACGCCCGTGTCCCTAGCCCTATGTTCCTCACACGGCCTTGACACGCCCGTGTCTTAGCCCGTGTGCCAAAACCTTGGCATTTTGTTTATGACGTCATCACCTCACTAAAGTCACACGGCCAAGGCATACGCCCGTGTCCTTAGGCCATGTGTCAAATTAAATTCCTAACTTTAAATGCAGACTTCACACGACCTGGGCACACGCCCATGTCTAAGGCTGTGCCTCCCACACAGCTGAGACACACGTCCATGTCTCTGCCCGTGTGTTTACTGCTGAGCATACTGACTTGTAAACCTAGCTCAGAAGGGGACACACAACCGATCAACACGCCCATGGGGTTGACCGTGTATCACACACGGCCTAGACACACGCCCGTGTGTCTACCCGCGTGGACATTAAAAAGGCTATATTCCAAGCCAAATGCTACCCTACATTGCAACCATGCTTACACCAACTCATATCAAGCATAAACTTCATGATTCATCCTCAATGAATATATATATATATATATATATATATATAAGAGCTAGTCAAGTATTGGCCCAACTTTAAGGACCATTTACAAAATGAATTGAAACAACCATAGTAGCCAACACATTTGGCTTGCAAAATGACATAACCAAAACATCTGAGTCCTATACATGCTATACTCAAAATAAGTCTAAATTTGGCTATACCAAAAAGTAGTCGATAGTGTGATCTCCAACTCCGACGTCCGCGAATTCTCGAGCTAACTTGGCATTACTACAAGGAAAAGGGCAATGAAAGGGGTAAGCATAAAGCTTAGTAAGTTTGCATGGAAATAAATAGCAACCATAAGCCCATGACAATATCCATCCATGGCATTAAATAACCACACACAAAGTCATAGGCTCTTTGCCATACTTACTCATACTTTCCCTTATCTAGTACACACCATGCCACGTATCGTAAATGTTCTTTGTGAATTACTCACGGTACCTGTGTTAACTCAATCACATAGCTTAAATACAATTCTCGTTTCTATTTCTAAGCTGATCTATTTATCCCAATAAATCACTAGCGATACTCAAAGGTGCATATTCATTATCGTTATCATAAATGAGAAGCCAATGCCACATCCCGGATATGGTCTCACATGGATCATCTCTGAATACCGAGGCCATATCCCAGATATGGTCTTATACGGAACCTCACATTAATACCGATGCCATATCCCAGATATGGTCTTATACGGGATCTCAGTTTGGTGCCGAGGCCATGTCCCCGACATGGTCTTATATGGGACCTCATCCATCTCATGTCACAATGATAGTGTTTTCACCTTCATTATAGTCCAACTAGGACTTCAACATCTAAACTTACTCATTCAATATCAAATACTCAATTTAGTAGAATATCATGTATCATCATAATACAAACATTCCCAAACATGCTGGCGTAATTGTTGAATTTACCACATACAAACTTACCTCGTTTTCAAAATATGCTAGATTGTCTGTCTAGTCCGATATTTTGTTCTTTCCCCGTTCAAGGTTGATTCTTGGTTCTTCTTGCTTTGTAATAGCAAATTAGCTCATTTTAATCATCACGTTAATAAATGCATTTCAATAATCATATTTTGGCAAAATTACTATTTTGCCCTTAGCTTTGGCAAAATGACCATTTTACCCCTAGGCTCAGAAATTAATTTTAATCAAATTTCTACCTTCAACAAGCCTAGGTGAACATTTATTCCTCTCATGACTACCATCAAAAGTCAACATTTCACACATTTATTACATATTTTACAACCTTTACAAAAATGTCATTTTAGGTGTTTTCATGGTAACACCTTTCACAAAAAGTTGTTCATTTAGCAACTAAGACCCATTTTCTTCCATAAAAAATGCAGAAAACAACTTAAAAGCTCTCATGGAAAAACTCTAAACTCTTCACCATTTTACAAAATAGTCCCCTCTTTAGAAAGCTTAAGCTTTAGGGGTTCCAAAAGTACACTTTTTATCAATAAATGATCACTAGAACACTTAATTGTAGGGAGAAGAGTTTGCTGCAAATTTTGAAACTTTCAAGCCCCTATTTGCTACTAATTTTCGGTGGTGGAGTGAAGAAGAGAAGATGATATCTTTTCTTTCTTTATTTTAATATAAAATCCCAATTTAGTCAACCTAATCCACCTACTTGATCAAATTTTGGACTTTCTTGTCCCCTATGGCCGGCAAACCATTATTTAAGGGGCTAAATACACTTTAAAGACCTCCAATTAATATTCCATAGATATTTGGCACCCTTACCTGGAAATTTTAAACTTTTGCACTTTATGCGATTTAGTCCTTTCTCGCGATTTAGCATGAAATCGCTAAAATTAAAGCACCAAAATTTTCATGTACTTATACAATCATACTCTAACTCATAAAATATCATGAAAATAGTTTTATCTAGCCTCGGATTAGTGGTTTCGAACCACTGTTTTCGACTAGCCCCTAAATCGGGCTGTTACATTCTCCCCTTAAGAATTTTCGTCCGCGAAAATCTTATCGGCAAAAAGGTTGGGATATTGGTTCCTCATGGTATCTTCAGGCTCCCAAGTAGCCTCTTCTATTCCATGTCTCTGCCATAGCACTTTGACAAGGGCTATACTTTTGTTTCTCAACTGTTTGACCTCTCGCGCCAAAATTTTAATCGGCACTTCGCCATAAGTCAAGTCCGGTTGAATTTCTACCTCTGTTGGTACTATCCTATGTGAAGGGTCCGGACGGTATCTTCGCAACATGGATACGTGGAAAACATCATGAATCTTTTCTAGTTCAGGTGGCAAGGCCAAAAGATAAGCTACCGGTCCTATCCTCTCAGTAACTTCATAAGGTCCGATAAAGCACGAACTCAACTTGCCTTTCTGACTAAATCTGAAGACTTTCTTCCATGGTGATACTTTCAGAAACACTTTATCACCTACTCGGAACTCAATCTCTTTCCTTTTTAAATCCGAATAGGACTTTTGTCTATCTGAGGCCGCTTTTAGGCATTCACGTATGACTTTTACTTTCTCTTCAGTTTCCCTGATCAAATCGACCCCGTGTATCTATTTCTCTCTGAGTTCTATCCAATACAAGGGCACTCGACACCTACGCCCGTACAATGCCTTATAAAGCACCATCTTCAAACTTGACTGAAAACTGTTGTTGTAGGTGAATTCCACTAACGGTAAGTATTTTTCCCAATTACCTTGGAATTCCAAAATACAACATTGAAGCATGTCTTCAAGTATCTGTATTATTCTCTCCGACTGCCCGTCGGTTTGCGGATGGAAAGTTGTACTGAAGCTCAATTTTGTGCCTAAAGCCTCTTGTAACTTTTTCCAAAATCGTGACGTGAATCTTGGATCTCTATCCAAAATAATCGACAGCGATACTCCATGAAGTCTCACTATCTCTGACACATACAAATCCGCCAACTTATCGAGAGAATAATCGACTCGTACTGGTATGAAATGGGCTGGCTTCGTAAGTCTATCGACTACGACCCATACAACATCTTTCTTTTTCAGTGTCAATGGCAAACCCGTCATGAAGTCCATAGTAATATGGTCTCATTTCCATTCAAGAACCATTATGGGCTGAAGTAGACTTGAAGGTACTTGATGTTCAGCCTTTACTTGCTGACAAATCAGACATCTCGATACAAACTCAGAAATGTCTTTCTTTATGCTAGGCCACCAATACCATTTCCTCAAGTCATTGTACATCCTTGTGCTGCCTGGGTGTACAGTTAAACATCCGCTATGTGCCTCACTCAAAACCCTTCGAATAAGTTCATCATTTCTGGGTACACAGACCCTATCTCGAAACGTCAAACACCCATCAGGATTTTCCCGAAAGTCTAACTCAACATCTAACTCACATAGAACTCTTTTGGCTTGTAAGTTGCTGATGGGTGTAAACCACAAATTCTCTTCCTGGCTCAAGTTGCACCAAGACAGGAGCCTCAGTCAACAATGCCTTTAGTTTCTCAAAACCCTGTTGGCACTTTTCTGTCCAATCAAACTTCACATCTTTTTGCAATAGTCTCGTCATCGGAGTAGCTATCATGGAAAACCCTTTGACAAAACACCTATAATAGCCGGCTAGGCCCAGAAAACTTCTTACTTCAGTTATGCTCCTTGGCGGTTTCCATTCAACAATCGCTGAAATCTTACTCGGGTCGACTCTAATTCCATCTCCCGAGATAATGTGCCCCAAAAATCCAACTTCCTTAAGCCAAAAGTCACTTTTACTAAACTTGGCATACAATTGTTTATCTCTCAAAATTTGTAGAACTTTTCTCAAATGCTCAGCATGTTCGTTCTCATCTCGAGAGTATATTAGTATATCATCAATGAAGACTACGAAAAATTTATCCAAATATAGCCAAAAAAATGTGATTCATCAAATCCAGGAAAACGGCTGGGGCATTTGTTAAGCCAAAAGGCATGACCAAAAATTCATAGCTAGTCCAAAATGCAGTTTTCGGCACATCTGAGTCCTTGACTCTCAACTGATAGTACCTAGGCCTTAAGTCTATCTTGGAAAATATCGTGGTTCCCTTCAATTGAGCAAATAGATCATCAATTCTCGGCAACGGGTACTTGTTCTTCACAGTTACCTTGTTAAGTTGCCGATAGTCTATGTATAATCTTATGGACCCATCTTTCTTCTTCACAAATAATACGGGAGCACCCCACAGAGAATAACTCGTTCTTGCGAAACCTTTATCTGTAACACCCCAAACCCGACCTAGAAGGTAGGCCCGAGTCCGGAATGTCACATTAAAGGCACACTTCAAAACGATTTTACCATTTAACAAATTAAGGCCCAAAACCCTCATATCTTGTTAAGTTACGTTGAAAAGCCCATATTTTAGAAAACATTCATAGGTTAAGTTATTTCGAAAACCATGTTAACCTTAGAAATTTCATGAAATTTATTAAGCGGATAGTTGAAACAATAATAATAAAACCCAAAATCTAAAGTCAATTAGGAGTTAGATGGCCTTATTACAATCCGATGAAAGAAATAAAACAAAGTATTTAAAATAAATTCATTTGAACAAAATAAAACATTTGATCAGCTTGTAGTGTGGCCATCTCTGAGTCTTCTCCCACGTCGAGCCGTTTATTCAGGATCACCTGAAACATTAAATAAAAGGGTATGAGTTTCGAAACTCAGTGTGTACAACCCTTGGCAATCAAATCACATACAAATATTCACATTGGGCCTAAGCCCTATCAACATCGGTGGTCTTGGGCCTTAGCCCACAATGACCTCATATCATATCATATCATATCATATCGTATCATATACAAACAAGATAAAGCAAAACCCATCCCAATAATCCATCCGCTACACACACCATTTCCCTTCCAACCTTATACACACCTGTGGGGATTTCTAAATCGACCCACCCATCCTCTACACACCAAAGGTAGCTTGGTTGCGGTACTACCTAACGTTGCAGCAAAGTTGCTAATCATATAATGGGCTTAAAGCCACAGGTGGATCCATGGCCATACGACTATGCCATCCTCAAATCTTTCTCCGTACCATAATTCCCACCCATATGCATCCTAAGCAGAATATCATATGAATGCATCACACACACGAGTAACATCCATAAACTCATATTTGTCACAGAGGGGTATTTTCGTCATTTCCCTACCCAAGGGTATTTTCGTAATTCTACCCTACAGGGGTATTTTGGTAATTTGGCGAAATAGGGGTATCTTGGTAATTTTGCAAAACAGGGGTATTCTGGTACTTGCACAAAATAAAGGTATTTTGGTACTTGCACAAAACAGGGGTATTTTGGTAATTTACAAATATAAGGGTATCTTAGTAATTTTTCAAACATGAGGGTATTTTAGTAATTTAACAAACATAAGGGTATGTGGTCCCTCTCGGGTTTTAGTTATGAACTTTGGCCCATCAACAAGTCCTTGCGGCTAAAGTGAATAGACACTATGCACCATGTAGGATTCCAGAGAAGAGGAGGTGGGCCGCTAGGGCTGCTTAAGTACCAAGCTTTCCCTAGATCCAATCCTAGACATGCGTATGTCCGTTGCCACACTCTAACCCAGCAACTTGTTCATGGACATGTTTAATTAGATTAAGTCTTATGAAATTTAAGAGTTGTTCAAACTAGGCCTTAAGTCCATAAACCCTAACATACTTGTCTACATCCCCATAAAGCCCATCAAACCCAAATTACATCTTTACGGCCCATTAGGCCCAAATCACATCCTTATGGCCCGTTAGGCCTAAAAAAATTCCAGATCAAGTATTATGCTTGACAGACTCAATTCATACACCAAACCAAACAAACTCATCAAACCTAGCCTTAGGGCCCACCAGGCCGATTTAGCCACTTTCAGCTTTTCGGCTTTTCGGCATTGCCGATATAGTGTATGTAGTGTTTGTACACACCTGGTAACCTTGTGCACTGCAAATTTCCTTAGTCACAAACCTACAATCGACATTACTAGCGATTAACCAAAGCTTTAACATGTACTTATCAAAAACCGAAACCTCACCGTACCCTTACTGTGTGCCTCACGTTCTAGTAGCCCTTTCTTTGCTACTATTTGCGATTATCCTCTAGATCTATACTCAAACACCTATATCGTCAAAACCAAGTGACCATATTGTACATAAGTCACCGCTATGAGCCACATTAGATTCGGCCATTTACTAAACCATGATTGAGTTGAGAACACTTACCACCTTGTTAGCAATCCTTACCTACCACGCTTGCGATTGTTGAGCCTTACCCTTGTTAATACATGATAACAACGAGGAGGGGTTAGATAGCCCTTTCAGCTTTTAACGAAACACACTAAAAAGTTCAACTTAAGCACTTATCGAAATCCTCCTTTGATCTTGCTGCTTAGATATCTACTGAACAAGATTCGGCTTCTAACGTGACTAGGAGTAGATAACAAATGATTGAGATGGAGAAACAACAACAAGGGTTCGACAAGAGTAGAGATTCGACAAAGAAGGATGATAGTAATTTCGGCAAAGAAGAGAATTTGGCTATAGGGGAATTTGGCTTTCAGAGAAAGAAGAAGAACACAACTCTAATAGGAATTTCGGTAAAAAGAAGGATGGGTTTTCTTTTCGGCAAATGAAAGAATTCGTCTGAGGGGGAGAAAAGGAAAAGTAATGGAAACCCAAGGAACCTTTCAAAGGAATTCGGTAAAGAAAAGAAAGACTGACCTATTTCCAAAACTCTTCAAATGCCAAAGCCATAATGAAAATTCGTAATACCCCTTAAAAGACCCAAAAACGGCACTCATCTACCCTACTAAGTTGAATTTATACACTCTCCACTTCTCAAAACGGCACCAACTCTTCACACTTCTCAACTCCTAACTTTTCTCCCGGATAACACCTTAGCCTTATCCGAATTTCCCTCCATTATCAGTTCCCCTTACCACTCAAACACTCTAACGCAATAGTTCATATTCAACACAACTCTAGCCGTCCACCTATGCAAAATAAAACACTCCAAAAACACCACTCCTAATGCTCGAACCTTGGACCTCCTCAGCTGACAACACGTCACCTTATAGCTCCCCAAGTGACGCCACTTGCCACTAGACCACAAGCCCATTTGTGTCCTATTTTCTCTTAATTTGATTAAGAGGCCTAATGCCTGAGACTAGGGTCCGCTAAAGCAAGAAAAATAAAATTTTCCCTATGGTCTTCCCTATCTCTAAGACTTCAAATATTCCCGATAATACCTAAAAATTAATATTCTAAGTGCTATTCATACATACCAACCTCAATGCACAGAAATTAAGAGTTTCGGGATTTTTGGGGCGTAAACCAAAATTTTCCTATACCCTTACTTGATCTCAGAACATCCCCAACACCCCTAAACACTCCAAATTCAATAACCCTTAAAGCCCACATGCCAATTTTCATTTTCTTGCTCACTTAAAAATTTTCTGAGACCCAAAGCCCAAAGCCCAATAGGCCCAATTCTACTAGGCCCAAATTCGGGGCTTTACATTATCTGTTAGTTCTTGCAACCGTGCTTTCAATTCTTTTAGCTCGGTTGGAGCCATTCTATATGGAGCAATAGAAATGGGGCAGTGCCCGGGGCTAACTCAATCCCAAATTCAATCTCTCTAATAGAAGGTAACCCTGGCAATTCCTCCGAGAAAACATCTGGATGCTCGTATACTTTGGGTACCGACTCAATTCTCAACTCAGTCTTTGTAGCATTCATCACAAAGGCAAGGTAAGCTTCATACCCTGTTCTTAAATACTTCTGAGTCAACAAGGATGATATCACTACTGGTGATCTATCTTGCTCGTCTGATTCAACACGAATAAGATCCCCGTTTTCTCATTTCAACTCAATAAACTTCTTTCCACAATTCACAATTACACCATGAGTAACTAACCAATCCATCCCAAGGATGACATCAAACTCATCAAATGGCAATAACATAAGATTAACTAAGAAACAATGACCCCTAATCATCAAAGGGCAACCTTTGCATACTCTATCAACTAACACATACTTACCTAGGGGATTAGACACTCTTATTACAAATCCAGTAGACTCTATAGGCATGCTCATGCTAGAGACTAATTTCATGCATATGTATAAGTGGGTAGATCCCGGATCAATTAAAGTTATAACACGAGTATCATAGAGAGAAAATGTACCCGTGATCATGTCAGGCGAAGATGCCTCTTCACGAGAACGAATGGCATATGTTCTCATCAGTGCTCTACCCTCGACTCTTGCAGTCTGCTCTCCAGATGAATTCTTTCTACTCATCTCAGTTCCCCGGTTTCTCTGCGGTCTTCCTCTAGAAGTACTTCCCGGTTTTGCATTCTGGGACTTCTCTTTCTCGCCCACCTCGGGGCAATCTCTGATAAAATGGTCTAAAGACCCACATCTAAAACAAGCCTTCTCATTTGCTCAGTATTCATCAGGATGATGCCTGCCACACTGCGGGCATTCCAGTCTACTCGGTCGGGTATTGCCAACACTAGCAACTGATGTGGTCTGCGCTTTAGACCCCGAAAATTGTTTGCCCTTACTTTGGTTTGAAAACCCGATGGAAGTGGCTGGTCGAGTAGCAAAATTCCTCGATTTCATAGATGAGGATTGGTAGGACTTATTCAATTGCCTTTTTCTCGAGTCATGGGACTCAATCTCAGCTCTTCTTTTCTTTTTCGCCAACTCTTCGGCTTTACAAGCTCTATCTACCAACACTACAAATTCTTTTAGTTCGAGGACTCCAACATATAAACGGATATCTTCATTTAACCCATCCTTAAACCTTTTGCACATGATGGCCTCGGTAGATACGCACTTCTGAGCATACTTACTAAGCCTTACGAACTCACGTTCGTATTCAGTCATCGTCATTCGACCTTGCTTTAGCTTCAAGAACTCTTTCCTCTTCTGGTCAATGAATCTTTGGCTGATATACTTCTTCCGAAATTCCTCTTAGAAGAATTCCCAGCTAACTCTCTCTCTTGGTACCACCGACACAAGGGTGTTCCACCATTGATAGGCCGAATCTCTCAAGAGAGGTACTGCACATTTTATGCACTCTTCAGGCGTGAATGTCAACTCATCGAATACCCTGATGGTATTCTCGAGCCAGAATTCTACTCTCTCTGGGTCATCATCCTTACTAGTCCAAAATTGGTCGACTCCTTGTCTCCGGATGTTATCGACCGGAGGCCTCTCTTCTCACTACCTCAACCACTTGAGGAGCTACAGGAGCGGGTTGAGGAATAGGTGGGGGTGGAGGGGGTTGACCATTATGATTTCTTCAAATGTACTCAGTGTACTAGTTTCTCATCATATGGAGAAAGGCTTATCGGGACTCTTCTCCCTGACCCAAGGTCTCGGGTCTACTATCTACTGGCGCGGTCCCTTGCGCGGGAGCCGGTGTGTAACAGCCCGGTTTAGACCCTAGTTAGAATAGTGGTTTCGAGACCACAAATCTGAGGTTGAAAAAATATTTTAAAATTATTTTTGATGGTTATAATGTGTGATTGAGCCCGTGTGAAAGTTTCGTGTGAAAATTTTATCGACTGTGTGTCAAATTAGAGAAAAGATTTAATCGCGTAAAGTGTAAAAGCTGTGTGCTGATTTATAAGTACCTAAGTGTTGTTGTGTTTATATTATGGAGGCCTTATGAGGAAAATATTCCAATAATTGGATAGTGGATGGTTAAAAAGACATGAATGGTCTTATTATATATATGTTTTATATATTAAATGAAAGGTTAATATTAATAAAACAAAAGGCTAATCATAAGCCATTATCATCCATAATAGTTGAAATTGAAGAAAGAAAGGAAAGGAAAATTGATCTAGGGTATTCGGCTAGTTTTGGAATCAATTAAGGTATGTTTTCACTTCGGTTTTTGATGATTTTTATGTTTTTGAGATTGTTGCTTAGTTTACTATCAAGCCCATGTTGTAATTTGAGGAATTTATGATATTTATGAGATGTGCCATTGATGAAATGGTGAGCTTTGTGATGAATATTGGTGTTAAATGGAAGATATGTGTTTAATGGACATGTTTTGTTCTTGGATTTTTGGTGAATTTAGCTAATTAGGGCTAAATTGTGAAAATGATAAATTGAAGGACTAAAATGTGAAATAAATAAAATGTGTGGGCTTGTATGAACATAAGAAAATTCAGCTAGGCTTGTGTGAAGAGAAATTATGTGAATTTGATGATTTTGTGAAATAGGGACTAAAGTGTCGAAATGTGAAAATATGAGGGCTATTTTGTAAAATGCCCTAAATAAGTGTATGTGGATTAAACTAAATGAATTGGTGATTGAATGGATTAAATTTGAATGTGTATAGACCAAGAAAGGAGAGGTTCGGATCGAGATCGAGGCAAAGATAAAGTGCTCGATTAATCGACCGTTTCGATAGTTTGACGTTCGAGGTAAGTACGGACATAATGCGTATATTTATTTATGTTTAATGCTATGAGATGAGTGGAATGATAATATAGAAATGTGAATTCTATATGAGAGTTTGAGTTATGTAGCACTAAGTGTGCGTATTTGGAAATGTAACCGAGATGATGAGCACTGTGTGTGTGAAATAATATAAGTTTTGGCTTTGTGGTTGGCACTGTGTGTGCGAAACTGATTTAAGATCGGTTTGATATAGAAGCACAATGTGTGCGATGCTAATTAAGTTTCGGCTAACTATTTGGGCACTAAGTGTGCGATTGAATCGAAGAAGAGATGGAAGTTGATCGAAATGGAATAGTGAGTATTGAGTAGCAAATGTAATTGACAACTAAGTGTTGGCTAAGGTATGTTTGGAACCTATGTGGTTGATGAATCTATGAATGAGATTATGAAACGTTAAATGAGCATATTAGCTTTGGGATGGTACAATATATATATAGATGTGAAATAATCTATGTGATGGTTTGTTTTGATTTAAATGTGTTATATATAGATGTGAAAAAATCTATATGATGGTTTGTTTTGATTTAAATGTGTTATGTAACGAATTCCTAAGCTTTGGAAAGCTTACTATGTGATTTGTTTCTCTGCTTTGCAGTGTCAGTAAAGCTAGCTCGGATCCGGGGATCGTCAGCATGTCTATCACACTATCGACAATCTATTTTGGTACTTTTGGAAAGATGCATATAGTTGAAATATGTCATGTATAGGCTAGAAGTTAAGATATGTCTTGAAATATTTAATCCTTGCCATGTGAGTTGGCTTGGAAGTTGAATGATGTAGAATTGATGAATGAGCTCTGAATGTGGTATATTTCATGACCTTATTGATTGTGAATAATGTGATTTGAAGATAAATTTTGGTATGGATTATATGATGCTTGAATTTCATATACTTTGAGATGCATAATTGTCACTTTGAATGGACTTAGTTGTGATGATAATGAGCATAGAAGTAGATGGTATAGTTGCTGGATAAATAATGCATGAAATGGTGTGTTTGAATGCATTTGGAAGTACGAATTGGCATTTCTTTGAAGCTTGTTGGTAGACCTTATGTGGGTGGCAAATTGGCCTTGCAAATGACCTGTATTGTGTACACGGTTATGGCACACGGGTGTGCCTAACGACCGCGGGATAAAGTCAGTAGCTAACCCAAATATGCACGGCCACTGTACACAGACGTGCCTAGTATCTGTGTGAATAAGTCAATATATTGCCTAAGAGTACACGACCTTAGCACACGGGCGTACCTGGTGGCCGTATGGAAAAGTCAAAATACATGCTTTGTTTTGGCACGGCCTGGACACATGGATGTGTCTGGTGATCGTGTAAGGCACACGGCCTGATTGCACGGGCATGTGACCTCAACCGTATTGAAGAATATTGAAATTTTGAAGACTTTCATTAGTGTTTGGTTTAGTCCCGACCCCTTTCTAACACTTAATTAAGGTCTCGTAGACCTAGATGAGGGACTGTATGTTCATATTTAAGTAGGTATGATTGATGATAGACTATGTGTCGTGGAATGGATGTGAATTATTGTGGTTGTTCAGCAACGCCTCTTAACCCTATTCCTATGATAGTCTCGGGTTAAGGGTATTACACGGCGCATTACTCGCAACAACACCAGCTGCAGTTCGATCGGGATTCAGATTCATTTACTATATAAAAACACAATTTAAAACGTTAGGAGCCATCACACTATCATTTCACAGGTACTCTTACGTATGGCATGTATAGCTAGACTCATACTTACGCTACGTTAGTCCTAGAATCGACTAAAATGTAGCTCTGATACCAATAAATATAACACCCCTTACCCGTGTTCGAAGCCGGAACCGGATATGAGGCATTACTTAACTTAACATAGTTAAACATAACACATCAGGCTATAAAATTTCGCTGCAGCTTAGAAAGTTTCCATTTAAACTCATAACCTGCTCCTTCTGGGAATACAAGGCCCTAAACATACTTTCGGGAGGTTTCAGAATTAAATCGAGAACTTTTACGCACTTAGAAAATTCTTGTCCAAACAGGGACCACACGCCCGTGTTGTTCAAGGGACACGCCCGTGTGCCTGATAAACCGTAAAAGTAACATATTTTAGACCCACATTTAATATGCTTTTAGATGATTTATCCCTTGTTTTATATAAAAAGGTGCTTTTAATCCTTTCTTTTCATGTCTTATACCCAGGAAAGCACCTGAGGATGAAAAGAACACAAAACGGGCCTAAAACGGAGTAAATGGGCCTTTACACGAAATCGACACGGCCTGGCCCAAAGCACACACGACCGTGCCTCGACGAACACCTAGAGCACGACCTCAACCCTGTCACACACGGCCGTGCCTCAAGAGAAATCCAAACACGGTCATGTCTCGATTCACACGGGCGTGTGGCATGGCCGTGCCTCTAACGCTAGAAAGAGCAATTTTAGTCAAAAAAGGATACTTAGGGAGAAAGAATCGCATTCCAAGAGCCTATAAATAAGTCCCAAGTATCACCTGTTAAAGGGGAGCAAAAGCGAGGCCAAGGAGCCAAGCCGAGAAGGTTAGAGTTAGTGAATAACGTGAGGATAGCTAGTTGATCCATCCCAAGAAGCCAGAATTATACTCAAGACGGCGGAATTCTCCTTCGATTCCTTCAGGGGGTTTTAGGATTTTTCCTATGTTTTGTTTTATCTTTTCTCTTGCGATGTTTTGTTTATTCATTATGAACTAAACCCCTCAGATACCTGAAGGGGATGAAACCTAGATGGATTTTATTATTTGATTTTTAAGTTATATGATAAAATTACTTAGTTTGTTCTTAATTATGTTGCTTAACTCAAATCTAATGTGCTTAGGTGGAGGAGGAATAGACCCTGCCTAAGAGAAGATCTAACATAATTAAGCGGAGTTGATCGAACGTCTAGAGATAGGGTTACGAGATTTTGCCGGATTAGGGTGAAACCTAATATGGGAGTCCATTGATCGATTTACTGCTATCCTAGAGGGTTATTATAAGCGAACGAGAGTTCCACTAATTAACCTAGGGTTAGACGTTATTCGCCTCGAGAGAGGGTTTAATATAGGTTAGGGAGTCTCATAGATCAAGCTAAAGTAAAAGAAATCATATAATTTAGGGTTACTTAATAACTGAAGTCTAGGTGGATTCTTCCTGAGGGTATCGTCGTAATCAATTGAGTTTTCCCTCAAAGTTATTTTCCTATTCGTCTTCTTGTCTTTGTGTCAGTTTAGCTATCGTTGATTTAGTTAAAAAGTAATATTTACTCTAACTTTAAGACTAAATAATAGAAAAAAAGTGAGTATTAATACTTTTAGTTCCTTTGGGTTCGATAACCGGTCTTGCCTAAGCTATACTACTGTTCGATAGGTACACTTGCCTTAATATCGTTGTCAGAGTTAGTCTCCAGGTTTGATCATTCTTTTATGAATATTTAAAACTCTGATTTTACAGCGATCAGTGCCCCTAAGACATGCCCATGTTCTTCACCCGTGGTTGACACTGACTTATTTAACACGGCCAGACACACGCCCGTGTCCCTCACACGGCCTTGACATGTTCGTCTCTTAGCCCGTGTGCCAAAACCTTGGCATTTTGTTTATGACATCATCACCTCACTAAAGTCACATGGCCAAGGCACACGCCCGTGTCCTTAGGCCATGTGTCAAACTAAATTCCTAACTTCAGATGCAAACTTCACACGACCTGGGCACACGCCCATGTCTAAGGCCATGCCTCCCACACGGATAAGGGGTAAGCATAAAGCTTAGTAAGTTTGCATGGAAATAAATAGCAACCATAAGCTCATGACAATATCCATCCATGGCATTAAATAACCACACAAAAAGTCATAGGCTCCTTGCCATACTTACTCATACTTTCCCTTATCTAGTACACACCATGCCACGTATCATAAATGTTCTTCATGAATTACTCACGGTACCTGTGTTAACTCAATCACATAGCTTAAATACAATTCTCGTTTCTATTTCTAAGCTGATCTATTTATCCTAATAAATCACTAGCGATACTCAAAGATGCATATTCATTATCGTTAGCATAAACGCGAAGCTAATGCCACATCCCGGATGTGGTCTCACATGGATCATCTCTGAATACAGAGGCCATATCCCGGATATGGTCTTATACGGAACCTCACATTAATACCGATGCCATATCCCAGATATGGTCTTACACGAGATCTCAGTTTGGTACCGAAGCCATGTCCCCGACATGGTCCTATACGGGACCTCATCCATCTCATGTCACAATGATAGTGTTTTCACCTTCATTATAGTCCAACTAGGACTTCAACATCTCAACTTACTCATTCAACATCAAATACTCAATTTAGTAGAATATCATGTATCATCATAATATCAAACATTCTCAAACATGCTGGCGTAATTGTTGAATTTACCACATACAAACTTACCTTGTTTTCAAAATATGCTAGATTGTTGGTCTAGTCCGATATTTTGTTTTTTCCCCGTTCGAGGTTGATTCTTGGTTCTTCTTGTTTTATAATAGCAAATTATCTCATTTTAACCATCACATTAATAAATGCATTTCAATAATCATATTTTGGCAAAATTACTATTTTGCCCTTAGACATTGGCAAAATGACCATTTTACCCCTAGGCTCGAAAATTAATTCTAATCAAATTTCTACCTTCAACAAGCCTAGGTGAACATTTATTCCTCTCATGACTACCATCAAAAGCCAACATTTCACACATTTATTACATATTTTACAACCTTTACAAAAATGTCATTTTAGGTGTTTTCATGGTAACACCTTTCACAAAAGTTGTTCATTTAACAACTAAGACCCATTTTCTTCCATAAAAAATGCAGAAAACTACTTAAAAGATCTCATGGAAAAACTCTAAACTTTTCACCATTTTACAAAATAGTCCCCTCTTTAGAAAGCTTAAGCTTTAGGGGTTCCAAATGTACAATTTTTATCAATAAATGATCACTGGAACACTTACTTGTAGGGAGAAGAGTTTGCTGAAATTTTTGAAGCTTTCAAGCCCCTATTTGCTGCTAATTTTCGGTGGTGGAGTGAAGAAGAAAAGATGATAACTTTTCTTTTTTTATGTTAATATAAAATCCCAATTTAGTCCACCTAATCCACCTACTTGACCAAATTTTGGACTTTCTTGTCCCCTATGGCCGACCAACCATTATTTAAGGGGCTAATTTCCCTTTAAAGACCTCCAATTAATATTCCATAGCTATTTGGAACCCTTAGATGGAAATTTTAAAATTTTGCACTTTATGCGATTTAGTCCTTTCTCGCGATTTTAGCATGAAATCGCTAAAATTAAAGCACCAAAATGTACTTATACAATCATACTCTAACTCATAAAATATCATGAAAAACCAACATGACCAAAGTCCCTATACATGTCATATACTCAAATTACCAAAGTTCATAGATACCAACTTATAGGTGGATAGTGTGAAGCGATCCCCGACAATCCCCGAATCCGAGCTAGCTTCGATATCACTATAAAACACAAGAAAATAAATAAAGTAAGCTTTAAAGCTTAGTAAACTTGTATGAGACAAATTTAATGCAATCACTTAACATGATTCAATGATTTCAATACGTCAATATGCAACTTTTATTAACTATCAAACCTTTCAAGTGCTCATTCACAAAACCATATACATTCGTCATCAGTTCTCCCATTCAAAGCTAAAATGGTTTATACACATACCTGTACCATATCGTACAAATCTCGTATACATTCTCCTATTTCATTTACCCGTTGAACCGTTCAGAATAGAAGTTGGATACTCAAGGGTCTCATACGATAAGTACCAATACCATGGCCCGAAGCCAAATCAAGGTAACTTATCCGAAATTCTGATATCATGGCCCGAAGCCAAATCAGTCGATATGCATGGCCCAAATCCAAATTAGTTTATCTCGCACACTTAGTGCCAAATCCAAATCAGTCGATATGCTTTGGAAGTATACCTAATGACATGTCACTAGCATCCTAAACTATTCCTAAGGTTCAATCGGGTTTCCAACTGTCGAATCTTCATCGAATCATTTCTGAACTCATACGTAATCACATAAACACGATTCATGCTATATCGAAGCATATAAAATATATTTGAATTGAATTTACAACATACGAACTTACCTAATTCGGTGTAACGACGAATTAGGTCGACTAATTCGATATTTTGTTTTCCCCCGTTCTAGATCCAAATCTCGTTTATCTCAATCTATATAATATCAAAATTTACTTATTTAATCACCGTTTCATTCAATTCAATCCAAAACACACATTAGGGCTATTTTACACATTTGCCCTAAACTTTCACATTTTTACAATTTAGTCCTTATTCCATAAAATCACAAATTCATGCAATCTAACCACAACTCATGCTAACTGAATTTATCTAGTATTCATATTAGCCCATATTTCTCATTTGTTTCACATTTTAACCACAAATTTTCAACATTTCTCAATTCAATCCCTAATTTGCATTTCTACTCAAAATCACTCAACAAAACATATATATATCATAACAAATATTCATAATCTATCATCAAACATAAAAAATCATACACATTCATCAATTGCATCATTCAAAATATTTAACAATTTTGCAAATTAGTCCCTAGGCTAGCTAATACTAGCTGCAACGATCTCAAAAACATAGAAATCATTTAAAACTGGACAAAAATAGACTTACAATTGAGATAGGAAGCTTGGCCGAATGTAAAACCTAGCTATGGATTTTTCCTCTTTTCAAATTTGGCAACAAGATGATGATAGTAACATTTAATTTGGTTTTGTTTTATTATTTATAACTTAATTAACTAAATTACCTTTTTAACCTTAATAATATTTGGTAACTACACCAAATACCACTCCACTATCAATCATTAGCTCCCAAATGGGTTAATTACCACTTAAGGACCTTTATTTTAAGGTTCTATAGCTATTTAATACCTTTAGGTAATAGAACAACACTTTTGCATTTTACGCGATTGGGTCCTTTTTTTTCAAATTGACTATTTAAACGATAAAATTACTTCACGAAATTTTCACACATACATGCTATAATGCTGTAGACACTAAAATAATAATAAAATAAATATTTTGACTTCAGATTTGTGGTCCTAAAACCACTGTTCCAATTTGACCCAAAAATGGGCTGTTACAACTCTCCCCCTTAAAGATTTTTGTCCTCAAAAATCTTATCAGAGAATAAATTAGGTACTTGCTATATTATAACCTTATCAATTTCTCACATAGCCTCAGATTTCTCAACTCTTCAATCTCACGAGCTAAGATTTTGATCTGTCCTTTGCTATAAGTCATATCAAGCTGAATTTCAACTTTTGAAAGAGATATTATATACAAAGGGTCTTATCTGAATCATCGTATCATAGATATAAGAAACATATTATGGATCTTCTCAAGTTCTGATAATAATATAAGTTGAATAAGCCACTTGCTTTATTTTCTCAATAATCTCATACGACCCGATGAATCATGAACTCAACTTCTCTTTATAGCTAATTCGAGAAATTCTATTCTCACAGTAGTACTTTCACAAATACTCAGTTCACTAACTGAAATTCAATGCTTTTACATATCAAGTCTGCATATATTTTCTGTCAATTTGAAACTACTTTCTAACTGTTACGAATTACTTCCATTGTCTCTTCAATTTCTTTGTTGAAATCAATCCCGTGGGTCTTTTTCTCACAAAGCTCGATCCAATAACAACAGAGTTCGGTAATTGCAATCATACAAAACTTCATACAATACCATCTTTATACTCATATGATAACTATTAATATGGTCCAACTCAACCAACAGTAATTGTCTCTCTTAATTGCTGTCACATTCTAAAATACAGTAACAAATCATATCTTCGAGAATCTGAATCACTTTTTCATATTATCCATTAGTTGGAGAATGAATTACGGTGTTACAATGCAACCTCATACCCAACGTTTACAGTAGTTTCCTTTAGAAACACAATATAAACCTCAGAAATAATGGAGACTGGCACTCTGTAAAATCTGACAATTTCATAAATATATAACTTAGCTAGTCTTTCAAGAGAGAAATTATACGTACTGAGATAAAATGTACAGACTGCTTCAACAATCAACAATAGTTCGAATAACATCTTCCTTTTACAAAATCCAAAGAAATTCTATTTCATCTCCACTCAGATAATAACACAGACTGTAACAGTCCCGAAGGTACTTGATAATCAGCTTTAACCTGTTGATAAATCAGACATTTGGATACAATTCAGAAGTATCACGTTTTATACTCATTCACTAGCAAAACTGTCTCAGATTATTTTACATCTTAGTATTCCCAGAATGAACAGATAAATACTACTGTAAGCTAGATATAACAATTGTTGTATAATCTCTGGATTTCTCAGTACACGAAATCTGTCTCGAAACAACAAATAATCATCGGTTTCAATCTAAAGCTCTAAATCAGAAGTCAATTCACGTTGAACGCTTTTAACTTGCAATTCACTGATACATTTCCGAGCTTCACAAAATCGCGGAATAAACATCAATTTAGCTTTTAACTCAGCTAATATCTATCCATCATCTGATAAGATCAATCGCGTATTCATCGCTTGTAAAGTACACAAAGATTTCTTATTCAAAATATCCGTGACTATAATTGTTTGTCCAGAATGATAACCATTTATTGACTCAAAATCTTCCGATAGTTCAAGCCATCTTTGCTGTCCCAAATTTAGATCTCTCTGTAACATCAAATCTTTTAAACTCTTGCAGTCATCAAATAGGTTGCATTACTCACCAAATAATTAATGTTGCTAACTATTCAATGCAATTACAATGTCAACCATCTCTGGTCCACGCATCGAATAACTCTTTTCATGCAACTTTAACTGTATGGAAGCATAAGCCATCACTATACATTCTTGTACTAAAACACACTCCAAACCATTCAATGACACATGACTGAAAATCATAAACTCTGTACCCGATTCAGGCTGAACCAAAATTGATGCTTCAGTTAATAGTGTTTTCAACTGTTTATAACTTTATTAACATATATTAAACCAATTCAAACTTCGCACAATTGAAAACTTCAACAATCGAAACAACCTTAATTCACAATAATATTTCTCAATTAGAACCGTTCTGATAGATATAATTCTGTATCATGTCTTCTAAAATATGAATTCTTCATTCAAACTATCCATCTATCTACCCGTGAGCGCACAAAATTTATTTCCAGACCCAAGGATAAATTCAAACACATATAACTCAATTAAACTTTCAAATAAATAACCCAATCAAACTAAACAACTGAATCGATCTTGGCTGTCAAACAATAACTTTTCAAAGAAAACCTTTCTTCTTGTTGTCAAGATAATTCAGACATACAATTTATCGCAATTTCTTCAGGATACTAATCAAAGATCTTTTTAAAAACTGCATAACTCGAATATGACATAACATTCCGTCTTACTCATTGACATATATCAAGATTTACCTAGAAGTGATAACTATTATACAGATTTGAACTTGATCTTCTATTGTCTATGTTTTTGCCGATGTCAATTCCCTTTCAAGAAAACTAGAAAGGATTATATAATAAAGCTATCTCAACTATTAATCTTCGAAGCGTTGTACTATATTGAAGCCACTTCCGTCAGATACAAAATCATAATGCCATAATAAGACCGACATCTCTACCGAATAAATAGATAATATCCCAGTTGTTAATAATGCATTTTGAACACAAAAGAAAATCAAATATGGTTTCAACAGAAATAAATATAGAAACATAACCTCTATAAATCCGATGGTAATACCACTGTACTCCCATGATCAAACCAGAAATTATAATCACAATAGATATATTTATCTTCGTCAAAAGAATATCTCTTGCAGATAATCACATAGAATCATAATAAAATCAAGGTATCGAAATCTCAAAGTATGTAACTATACAGAACTTCTAGAAGAAAACATCACTCATAAGCATTGAAATCAACTGTGATAGAAGCAATATAATCTTCATGTATATTTAGCAAAACAATAACCAGTAGAAACAGAATACCAGCATCATACGGATTTTATCGCCGACTTTTCTATCAACACAATGGAATAGAATACCAGGGAAAGATAGAGCAATGTCGATCATAACCTAAACATACCAACAATGCTTTTTTCTATCAATATGTTTAGCTAGAAATCTCATACGATAAGAGTTTCATTTGAAAATAAATAGCCACATATACCTCTGAGAATAATGGATCACGTAGAATACCCAGAAGAGATCATTATAAGCTATTCAACTTTACTTTTGTACTCAGATATCTTTACAATTCAAACATTATTCCACTGTCCAATTCTGTCATTATTGATTCCTCTTTATCCCATCATCAACAGAAATCAATTAAATAGAACTTCTAGTTAATACATTCTTTAGATATCATACCTGAATATTTTGTTTCATCGAAGCCAACTTCTTCTTTAATAGAGACTTTGCATAATCCAAATAGCCTTCAAAACGACTCGATATCTCTTCTAGTACTGTCTATATTGTTGACTCATTCTCTTATCTAACCACAGTATTAATCCTTCAATCACGTAACTCTATAATTCCACACTTGTGAGCTTATTCAATCTAAATCTTACAGATTTCATTGTAACACTATACTGATAAGGGGGTGAGGGTTGTAAAGCCTCAAATTTAACTCACATATACATGCACATAACATAACATTTGTCAATAACATAATATTATGAACTTTTATTCATACCTTTATGAATTTCAACTCATCATAAACACATTTTCGCTCAAATATTTGAGTACCACTTTTTGCACTATTGGAATTAGCTCAGTCGGAAAGCATATATGTCTAGTTAAAACAATTTTCATTAAAGTCGGGAGATATCACACTATCACAGGTTCTATATGGCATGTATAGCTAGACTCACATATGCTACTTCAGTTCTAGAATCGACTAAACGCAGCTCTGATACCAATAAATGTAACACCCCTCACCCGTATTCACTGTCAGAATAGGGTTACGGAGCATTACCGGACTTACGAAACAATTAAACAACTATTTAACATACATTTTCTCACATCAATCATTCATCATTCAATCTCAATAAAATTTTCCCTATTAAGAGCCTACGAGGCCTTAAATATGCTTTGGAAGTGGTTCAGGACTAAACCATAAACTCGGGAAAATTTTCAACACTTAGTAAATTTTTCTTCAAACAAGGGACACGCCCGTGTGGCCAAGCCGTGTTCTCACATGGCCACCAGACACGCCCGTGTCACAGGCCGTGTAAAAATAGGGGGTACATACTGACTTGGGTCACATGGCCAACCATACGCCCGTGTGCCCTTCGAAGTGGCCACACACGCGCGTGTGCCAGGCCGTGCCAAACCTGTAGGCTATACTGACTTATGCAACACGACCAAGTCACATGCCTGTGTGTGACCGTGTGGAGCATACTGACTTCACTTCAATTTCAACACCAGGGGACACACGACCGTATGTCATGACCATGTGTCACACACGGCTGAGACACACGCCCGTGTCTCTTCTCGTGTGGACAAAAATAGGCTAATTACCATGCCATTTTGCCACCCAAATTTAGGTACACCTACACCTTTCTACTAGCACACCATATAGCATCAAAAGGCATATATTTCAAATACAATCAAATATGATTTATACTAATTTCAACACTAGCAAATACAAAACATAAATACCACATATTGCCATCTAATTTCATGCCAATCTTTGTCTTCTCAAAACATCAAAATGACCATTTACAATTCCAACAACTAACATGCTTACTATCTCATGTTTTACTTATTCAAATTATATCAACTTTACATATTCAAATCAACTAATTAAACCTTTCCAAACATGCATCATTATTCATCTATTCACAAGCACATAACTTCCTAACTATCAATCATTTGACATTCAAATTACCTATTATTATTAAGCATCATGAATCCAATTTCAATCACACAACATAGGTCAATTGTATACATATAAACATAATAAAAATCAACCAAAATAAGCCAACTCACATGGCCAAATATACAAACCAAATCTTCAACATTTACAAGCCAATTCAAATGGCCAAAATCATAACCAAAACATAACCAACATGACCAAAGTCCCTACACATGCCATATACTCAATTTACCAAAGTTCAAAGATACCAAGTTATTGGTGGATAGTGTGAAGCGATCTCCGACGATCCCTGAATCCGAGATAGCTTCAATATTACTATAAAACACAAGAAAATAAATAAAGTAAGCTTTAAAGCTTAGTAAGCTCGTATGAGATAAATTTAATGCAATCACTTAACATGATTCAATGATTTCAATATGTCAATATGCAACTTTCATTAACTATCAAACCTTTCAAGTGCTCATTCACAAAACCATATACATTCGTCATCATTTCTCCCATTCAAAGCTAAAATGGTTTATACACATACCTGTACCATCTCGTACCAATCTCAAATACATTCTCCTCTTTCATTTACTCGTTGAACCGTTTAGAATAGAAGTCAGATACTCAAGGGTCTTATACGATAAGTACATATACCATGGCTCGAAGCCAAATCAGTTTATCTCACACACTTAGTGCTAAATCATGGCCCGAAGCTAACTCAAGTATACCTAATGACAGGTCATTAGCATCCTAAACTATTCCTAAGGTTCAATCGAGTTTCCAACTATCGAATCTTCATCGAATCATTTTTGAACTCATACGTAATCACATAAACACGATGTAAGAGTATGCCCAAAGATCAATCATGAGATGGTTGTAATAACATACTTAATTTACCATGTTTATTAATATAAAGCGTTGTCATTATTATTTCAGTTTTTCTTTCTGTATGTATAAATAAACTGTTTTATAATAATGTCCTGAGAATAATATGATTATTCTTAAAAGATCCTTAGTCGAGTATTATTGTTGACTAGGACAACAATAATGCATTAAGACTAACATGTAGTTGATTGATGATAAAGAGTTGTCATTGATATGGAGTGTCAAAATCAATGCATGAATATGTGTGTTAGAGAACAACATATTGGATTGACCTGCTATGAGTATGTTTCTTGGATTATTATGTAATTGTCACAGCATTACTCATAGTGATTAATATGTATATGATCCTCAGACTTGAGATCATTATTATCCCAACATCGTGAGTTGTATATTTTGATACAGCCAAACGTACACCGTAACAGGTTGTTCTATAAAGGTTGGTGTTGGATATACCACAATCTATGTAGAGGGATATGGTTGATCAATAAAGGATAAGTCCCTCCTACATAATAGGAGTAATATCTTAGGCGACTTAATTGAGTGAGACTAGAAATGCATGGCCATGCTCAAATAAGTTGATATGAGATGTCATACTAATTTGTATATCATAGTCTACTCAAAATATCAAGAAACATGGGATGGACTATGCAAATGTGACTATCCCATGACTTGTATCCGTTCCAGAGATAAAGGACTTAAGGATTAATGCATGAAAGGTTAATCACAAAAGGTTATGTCCAATCATGACTTCTTGTAACTTAGGTAGCAATGATGCATTGCTAGATGCCACTCATTGTTTGTGACAATAGAATTGTTGTAACACCCCAAACCTGGTCTATGCATTTAGACAAGATTTGGTTTGTCACACCAATCAAACATTCTTTTATTCTCGAGTGGTTAAAGTAAAATAGTGCTTCAAAACGTTTTGAAAATAGAGTTTAATAAAAAGTTAGAACGAGATTTTGTAATTGATGACTTAAAAGAAAATACTTGTTTGAAAACTTATCATTGAAATATTAAAGTCAAAACCTCAAGATAGTAAAAAAAATCTTTGAAAGAATTTATAATATTTAAGGTGTCCAAAATTGTTATAAAACCCAATATTTTATAGAAAACTTAATGGATTTAAGAAAAACTCATATTAAAAGTTTGGAAATAAAGTTAAATCCATCCACACAATAAAATCCACAAAAACATATTTAGAGGCCTTATTACATCAACCCAAAATAGTAATTAAAATAAGTAACTTAAAATAAAGTTCATAGTATATAAAACTCATGCTTGTAGTATGGCCTCCACCAAGTCATCACCGGCCCAAGTCCACATCAATTTCCATTACCTGAAATGGTTATAAAATTGGGTGAGTTACAAAGAACTCAGTGTGCAACTCACTTACCAGCATTATTGGGCCAGATCGTCAAGATATTATGCTGGGCTTGAGCCCATTTGCAGAATTCATCAATATCATAAAGTAACATGAAATAAATTAAAATGCATATAAAATGAATTTCCCAACCAAGCCTAATTTCCATCTGCTAACACCCCCGTACCAACCAACACACCTGTGGGGATCAAGTCAACCCACCCCGCCAAACACACCAATCATAGGCCTTAAGCCTTTTATAATTTTGTAGTGCACTACCGAACTAGATTGTGACATTGTCACCGAACTAGAGGCATTTAGCCAAATTTGTGGCAGAGCCACCGAACTAGAGGCATTAAGCCGAGATTTTGTGGCAGAGCCACCGAACTAGAGGCATTAAGCCGAAATTTGTGGCAGAGCCACCGAACTAGATTTTTGGCAACAGGCCATTCTTCTCTTCATTAAATACCCCGCCCCATGCAATCATGCGTGTATAACAAAATATAGCCATATAACAATTTATCAAATCATCCATAACATCAATTGGGTCTATAATTAAACATTTCATTTGGCCCATAAAACAATTTATTATCTTGCCCATTTAATAATTTAGCAGACTTTGGTCCATATATCAAACTAGAGAAATTTTAGCCCATATATCGAACTAGAGGGTTTTTGGCCCAATTTATCGAACTAGAGTATTTATGGCCCAATTTATCGAACTAGAGGGTTTTTGGCCCAATTTATCGAACTAGAGTATTTATTGCAATTTTTCCAACTTTAACCATTTTCATGCATTTACTCAAAAGTATTAATATCACAAAATTTCCGATTTTACCATTTTTACGGTTTTATCACGTTACTTACGATTTGATATCTAACCCGAAAATGAGTGTGAAGTTACACACCTGGTTATTGAGAGAACTAGACTTTCCCGCTCGTCAACACCTATACGTATCATGATAATTAGAACACTGTAATCTAATAATAAAACCGATCTAAACATAACGATCTAGAATTTTACCCTCGGATTTTCGTAATACTTCTACTTGCGGTTTCTCCCCGATCGATGGTTCGCTAACCGAATCAAATCCACGAACAAACAGGGGTTCGGGAGTACGAACAACTTCAAACAATTGATCCTCCCCGGATGAACGTCCACAACCCGGTGGAAAATCCCGGATTCCCGAAATAGTCCTTTGCTTATACTTAGAGGGAATAAGGGAACCTCCCCTCTTTCGAAGACTAAATACCGCCCTTTTCTTCCCTATTTTGATTGTCTTCAAAGACAAAAGATCGTTAACCAATCACATATTATTTCGAAAATAATACTAAAGGTTTTAAGGATGTGATTTCCTTACCACAATATCTTCGTTCCACAATACGAGAGTCGTCCAAAACGTTCCCTTAATACTTAAATCGTTTCCAACTTTTATAATACTCACGAACACTTGATCCCCTATCTTCCGCTATCGCACTATTGTCCACGGTTGAAAAGAAAGGATTGAAAACGATGCTTATGAGAGATGGAGAATTCGGCTATGCAACCAAAGAAAAGAGAAAATAAAATTGGCTATAGGCACATTAGCATTCGGCCATGTGTAAATGGAGAAAATTTCGATTGAAAAGAAATAGAAATAAGAGAAAAGATGGTGATGATGTTGTTTCGGTTTTCAAAGAGAAGAGAAGAAAAAGATGGGTTTAGGAGCTAGGTACATTCGGCAATGGTAAAAAGAAAAGAAAAAGAATGGCTTTTGGTATAGGTGATTTCGGCACTCAAAGAAAAGGCACAAAACAAATGCTAAAGAAATAAACAAAAATGACCAAATGGTCACAAGATTAGAGCTTTACCAAATGCACAATTCGGCCAAGGGAGAAAAGTTGAGAAGAGAAATTGCAAAATTTTGCACAAAGTTGCTAGGAATGACCAAAACAAAAGACTTCAAATCCTAGCCAAACTACCACCAAAAATTCGGCTCCCCCCTAGACCAAATTGCCGTCCCTATGCATGGTCAAATGGCCATGAATTTGTTTCCATAACATTTTCCTTGATACTAGCCTCATGTCTCCATATCTTTCCTTAATTTCTTGATTCCATACCATATGTTAACACTTGCCTTATTCCTTTGATATACTAACCAAAAATAACAAGGTCAATACTTACCATATATGCACTTGGCCGACACTTGCTATACATGTGCAGAAAATTTAAAAATAAAATTCATCTAGATGCTAAACAAGGGATTCGAACCTCTCCCCTCATGCTAATATCCATGCGCCAACACCACCTTGCCATATACTCATCTCATGCTACACTTTGACACTTTAATTAACTTATGTGTCAATGCCACTAGCTCCACTTCAATAAATTTTCAAACTAAAAACTATTCTATACCCAATTAATTCTATACTCTTCTTCAGGACTATATTAAACATGAAAATAAATAAGAAAATTTTTCTTCAAAATTTAAACACCAAAATACGCAATAAAACAAGACTCGGATTTTTAGGGTGTTACAACTCTACCCTCCTTAAAGAAAATTTCGTCCTCAAAATTTACCTGGTTGAAAAAGGTGAGGGTATTGTTGTCGAATTGCATCCTCAGGCTCCCACGTAGCTTCTTCCACTCCGTGGTTACGCCATAACACTTTGACCAACGGCACGGTCTTCTTTCTTAGCACCTTAACATCTCGGTCTAAGATTTCCACTGGTTCCTCCTCAAAAGACAAGTCTAACTTCAACTCCACATCTTCTACCGGTACTACGTGCGAAGGATCCGATCTATAGCGCCTCAACATGGACACATGAAAAACATTATGAATTTGGCTCAATTCCGGAGGTAATTCGATCTGATAGGCCACTGGACCAACTCGCTTCACCACACGGTATGGTCCAATATATCTCGGACTCAATTTGCCCTTCTTCCCGAATCTGAAAATCTTCTTCCAAGGTGAGACCTTCAAGAAAACTTGATCCCCCACAGCATACTCGATATCCTTACGCTTCAGATCCGCATACGACTTCTGTCTATCCGAAGCTTCCTTTAACCGTGCTCGAATAACTTTTACTTTCTCTTCCGTTTCAGAAATCATCTCAGGTCCTAACATCTGCCGATCGCCCAATTCAGTCCAACAAATAGGAGAATGACACCTACGACCATATAATGCCTCGTTGGGTGCCATCTGAATACTTGACTGATAGCTGTTGTTATACGCAAATTCTGCCAACGGTAGAAAATCCTCCCAACTACCTTTGAAGTCGATTACACATCCTCTTAACATGTCTTCCAGAACTTGAATTACTCTTTCCGACTGACCATCTGACTGAGGATGAAAAGCCGTACTGAAGTTTAGCATTGTTCCCAGAGCTTCATGCAAAGCTTTCCAAAACCAGGATGTAAACCTAGGATCCCTATCCGATATAATAGATACGGGTACCCCATGCAACCTCACGATTTCAAATACATACAGCTTCGCCAACTTCTGCAACGAGTAATCCGTACGAACTGTAGAAAATGAGCAGTCTTTGTCAAACGATCAACAATTACCCAAACAGAATTTTTCTTAGTAGGTGTTAAAGGTAACCCACTAACAAAATCCATCGTTATCCGCTCCCATTTCCAAAGAGGAATCTTGACTGGTTGCAAAAGACCTGACGGTAATTGATGCTCCGCCTTCACTTGCTGACAAGTCAAACATTTTCCCACAAATTCTGAAATCTCACGCTTCAACCCTGGCCACCAAAACTGTTCACGAAGATCCCGATACATCTTATTTCCTCCGAGGTGCATAGCATAAGGGCTACTATGCGCCTCCCTCAAAATCATTTGCCTTAGATCTGAGTCCTTAGGCATACAGGCTCTTCCACGAAAGCACAACACACCTTCCGTGTTTATTCCAAAGTCCTCTAATCCACCATTTTTAACTTGCTGAAGTAAAGGTCCCAACTTTCCGTCTAATATTTGCTTTTCCTTGATTTGCTCCAACCACTGAGGCTTCACCTGAAGTTCCGCTATTAGACTACCATCCTCATACAAACGCCAATGGGCAAACATAGCTCTCAAATCAGATACCACCTTACAACTTAATGCGTCCGCCACCACATTAGCTTTTCCAGGATGATACACGATTGAGAAATCATAGTCCTTTAACAGCTCCACCCATCTTCGTTGTCTGAAGTTTAATTCCTTCTGAGTAAGAAGATACTTAAGACTCTTGTGATCCGTAAAGATGATAGACTTCTCACCATAGAGGTAATGCCTCCAAATCTTTAAGGCAAACACTTCTGCAGCTAACTCCAAATCGTGAGTAGGGTAGTTTACTTCATGCGGTCTCAACTGACGAGAAGCATAAGCTACCACTTTCCCACTTTCCATTAATACACAACCTAAACCCGTATGTGACGCATCACAATAAACTGTAAACTCCTTTCCAGCCTCAGGTTGAATCAATACCGGCGCTTCCGTTAAAATCTTCTTCAATTTATCAAAACTTTCTTGCTGTTTTACAATTCATACAAACGGTACTCCCTTTCGCAATAGCTTAGTTAGGGGTGCAGCAATCAACGAAAACCCCTCAACAAAGCGTCTATAGTAACCAGCCAAACCCAAGAAACTCTGAATCTCAGCTACTGACTTTGGTGGTTTCCAATCCAAAACAGCTTCAATCTTTCGAGGATCCACCCTTATTCCTTCGGCTGATACCACATGACCCAAGAAAATCACTTCTTTTAACCAAAATTCACATTTACTGAATTTGGCATACAATTGATTATCTCGAAGCAACTACAATACAATTCGCAAATGCGAGTCATGCTCTTCTTCATTCTTTGAATATACCAGAATGTCATCTATGAATACCACCACAAACCGGTCTAAATATGGTTGAAAGACCCGGTTCATCATATCCATAAATGGAGCTGGTGCATTGGTCAACCCAAACGGTATCACCAAAAACTCATAGTGTCCGTAACGGGTTCGGAACGCAGTTTTGTGAATATCCGCTTCTTTCACCTCGAGCTGGTGATAACCCGACCTTAAATCAATTTTGGAGAAAACTGAAGCTCCCTTCAATTGATCAAACAGGTCATCAATTCTCGGCAGAGGGTACCGATTCTTGATCGTCAGCTTATTCAATTGCCTGTAGTCAATACACATACGCATCGACCCATCTTTCTTCTTAACAAACAAAACCGGTGCTCCCCATGGAGACACACTCAGTCGAATAAAACCCCGATCTAGCAGTTCTTGAATTTGAGCTTTAAGCTCCGACAACTCCTTCGGTGCCATTCTATAAGGAGCAATGGACACTGGAGCAGTTCCGGGCAAAAGCTCAATACCAAATTCCACTTCCCGATCTGGAGGTACACCGGGAAGTTCTTCGGGAAAAACATCAGGAAACTCCTTCACTGTTCTCACATCTTCCACTGATAACTCTTTGGCATCTAAAGCACTAATGAATGCTAAAAATGCTCCATACCCTTTTCGCACCAACTTCTCCGCCTTTAACGCAGAAATCACGTTTGCCAAGTAATTCCTTCGTTCACCTATCATAACTATCTCCTTGTCCTCCACGGTTCTTATGGACATCCGCTTTTCGGCACAATCCAATTGCGCCCGGTGCTTAACCAACCAATCCATCCCCAAAATGATATCGAATTCGCCAAAAGGCAATTCCATCAAATTCGCCAGGAATTTTTCTCCTTGAATTTCTAAGGGCACGTCTCTAAACAGTTTATTTACCAACACCGACTGTCCTAAAGGGCTAATTACCTTCATCTCACTATCGGAAATTTCAGATTCTAAATTCAAGTTGCCAGTTATGGTGCTAGCAACATACGAGTGGGTAGAACCAATATCTATCAAGGCAATAACGGGTACATCAGAGATGAAGAACGTACCAGTTATCACATCAGGTGCATTGCCATCCTCACGGCGTCTGACTGCATACACCAATCCTGGCTGTCTTGCATCCATGTTGCCTCTAGGACCATTGCCTCGACCCGCTGCACCTTGACCACGTCCAGCCCCATTACCCCCACGACCTGGTCCACGACCTCTCGGTGGTTGCTGAGCTCCTCTTGCCGGTGGTACATCAGTATTACGAACTTCTTGAGTTGTATCCATACGTCGAGGGCAATTCCTATATTGATGATCCGTTGATCCACATTTATAGCAAGCACCCGTTTTCCTCCAGCATTCTCCAAAATGCCTTTTTCCACATTCAGCACAGTCTCGGCTCTGATTTACAGCTACAGGTGTTCTTCCTTGAGCTGGTTCCTCATTCCGAGGCCTCTTTGTAAACCTTTTTGAAGAACCCGAATACTTTATATCTCTCTTGCTTCGAACTTGCTCCCGATTCTGACGTTCCGAGTTCTTAGCCTCTTCGGCTATCTTGGCCTTCTCCACAAGCGTGGCAAAAGTTCTAACCTGTTGTGGGGCTATCAGAACCCGTAACTCATCTTTCAAACCATCCTCAAAGCGTACACAGTGCTCATGATCTGTTGCCACTATCGTTCGAGCATAGCGACTCAAACGTAAGAACTCAGCCTCATATGCTGCCACCGTCTTATTTCCTTGCACCAGGTTCAAGAATTCCTTCCTTCGGGCATCCACATAGCTTGTTCCCACATATTTCCCTTGAAAAGAAGCCTTCAAGAATTCCCAATCAACTAATGCAGCATCAGTGCCTTCTCGGACTGTAAGCCACAATTGGTATGCTTCGTCCCTTAACAAAGATACCGCTCCTTTTAGTTTTTGTTCCATAGTGCACTCAAGATCGTCCATAATTTGCTCCACTACCTCAAGCTAATATTCCGCGACATTGGGAGCTACACCAGAGACACCTCTGAAAACCTCAGCTCCACTCGATTTCAAACGCTCCGATATCGACCCACGAGCTGTTGGCCCAGTTCTGGATCCAGCGACCCTTTCAAGGACTCGCAGCATTGCTCGTGTTACAGCATTATCTTCATCCATATGGTCATGTGATCCCGTCTCACTCTCGAGTGACGCAGGTGCATCCATTTCTGGCATATGACCCGGCGCTTCAGTTGCGCCCCTAACACCTCGTCCCCTACCGCGGCCACGTCTACCGCGTCCACGACCACGTCCTCTAGTGCTCATAACGACTAATTCAATTTAATTTGATTAAGAGTTTTATGAATCAGAATAATATTTCAGTTGTTTATTAACGATATTTTATGATATGAAAGAGATAGAGTTGTTTTCGCAACCATATCCTATTGTCTCAATCTCTACGGTTTTCAACACCTAAAACTAGAAGTTCTAGAGTGTTTCTTACGATCATATCATAATAATAATAATAAACAATCAGTATACAGATACTTACTTGACTTGGCGCGGGATGCTCATGGTGCCATACTACCTTTAAATCAAAAATCTAGAAATTTTGAATTGTTTTTCAACCAAATATCATTGTTGAACCCAAACCACAGCCGAGTTTTGAAACTGGGCTCTGATACCATTAAATGTAACACCCCAAACCCGGTCTATGCGTTTAGACAAGATTTGGTTTGTCACACCAATCAAACATTCTTTTATTCTCGAGTGGTTAAAGTAAAATAGTGCTTCAAAACTTTTTGAAAATAGAGTTTAATAAAAAATTAGAACAAGATTTTGTAATTGATGACTTAAAAGAAAATACTTGTTTGAAAACTTATCATTGAAATATTAAAGTCAAAACCTTAAGATAGTAAAAAAAAATCTTTGAAAGAATTTATAATATTTAAGGTGTCCAAAATTGTTATAAAACCCAATATTTTATAGAAAACTTAATGGATTTAAGAAAAACTCATATTAAAAGTTTGGAAATAAAGTTAAATCCATCCACACAATAAAATCCACAAAAACATATTTAGAGGCCTTATTACATCAACCCAAAATAGTAATTAAAATAAGTAACTTAAAATAAAGTTCATAGTTTATAAAACTCATGCTTGTAGTATGGCCTCCACCAAGTCATCACCTGCCCAAGTCCACATCAATTTCCATTACCTGAAATGGTTATAAAATTGGGTGAGTTACAAAGAACTCAGTGTGCAACTCACTTACCACCATTATTGGGCCAGATCGTCAAGATATTATGCTGGGCTTGAGCCCATTTGCGGAATTCATCAATATCATAAAGTAACATGAAATAAATTAAAATGCATGTAAAATGAATTTCCCAACCAAGCCTAATTTCCATCCGCTAACACCCCCGTACCAACCAACACACCTGTGGGGATCAAGTCAACCCACCCCGCCAAACACACCAATCATAGGCCTTAAGCCTTTTATAATTTTGTAGTGCACTACCGAACTAGATTGTGACATTGTCACCGAACTAGAGGCATTTAGCCAAATTTGTGGCAGAGCCACCGAACTAGAGGCATTAAGCCGAGATTTTGTTGCAGAGCCACCGAACTAGAGGCATTAAGCCGAAATTTGTGGCAGAGCCACCGAACTAGATTTTTGGCAACAAGCCATTCTTCTCTTCATTAAATACCCCGCCCCATGCAATCATGCATGTATAACAAAATATAGCCATATAACAATTTATCAAATCATCCATAACATCAATTGGGTCTATAATTAAACATTTCATTTGGCCCATAAAGCAATTTATTATCTTGCCCATTTAATAATTTAGCGGACTTTGGTCCATATATCAAACTAGAGAAATTTTAGCCCATATATCGAACTAGAGGGTTTTTGGCCCAATTTATCGAACTAGAGTATTTATGGCCCAATTTATCGAACTAGAGGGTTTTTGGCCCAATTTATCGAACTAGAGTATTTATCTCAATTTTTCCAACTTTAACCGTTTTCATGCATTTACTCAAAAGTATTAATATCACAAAATTTCTGATTTTACCATTTTTACAGTTTTATCACGTTACTTACGATTTGATATCTAACCCGAAAATGAGTGTGAAGTTACACACCTGGTTATTGAGAGAACTAGACTTTCCCGCTCGTCAACACCTATACGTATCATGATAATTAGAACACTATAATCTAATAATAAAACCGATCTAAACATAACGATCTAGAATTTTACCCTCGGATTTTCGTAATACTTCTACTTGCAGTTTCTCCCCGATCGATGGTTCGCTAACCGAATCAAATCCACGAACAAACAGGGGTTCGGGAGTACGAACAACTTCAAACAATTGATCCTCCCCGGATGAACGTCCACAACCCGGTGGAAAATCCCGGATTCCCGAAATAGTCCTTTGCTTATACTTAGGGGGAATAAGGGAACCTCCCCTCTTTCGAAGACTAAACACCGCCCTTTTCTTCCCTATTTTGATTGTCTTCAAAGACAAAAGATCGTTAACCAATCACATATTATTTCGAAAATAATACTAAAGGTTTTAAGGATGTGATTTCCTTACCACAATATCTTCATTCCACAATACGAGAGTCGTCCAAAACGTTCCCTTAATACTTAAATCGTTTCCAACTTTTATAATACTCACGAACACTTGATCCCCTATCTTCCGCTATCGCACTATTGTCCACGGTTGAAAAGAAAGGATTGAAAATGATGCTTCTGAGAGATGGAGAATTCGGCTATGCAACCAAAGAAAAGAGAAAATAAAATTGGCTATAGGCACATTAGCATTCGGCCATGTGTAAATGGAGAAAATTTCGATTGAAAAGAAATAGAAATAAGAGAAAAGATGGTGATGATGTTGTTTCGGTTTTCAAAGAGAAGAGAAGAAAAAGATGGGTTTAGGAGCTAGGTACATTCGGCAATGGTAAAAAGAAAAGAAAAAGAATGGCTTTTGGTATAGGTGATTTCGGCACTCAAAGAAAAGGCACAAAACAAATGCTAAAGAAATAAACAAAAATGACCAAATGGTCACAAGATTAGAGCTTTACCAAATGCACAATTCGGCCAAGGGAGAAAAGTTGAGAAGAGAAATTGCAAAATTTTGCACAAAGTTGCTAGGAATGACCAAAACAAAAGACTTCAAATCCTAGCCAAACTACCACCAAAAATTCGGCTCCCCCCTAGACCAAATTGCCGTCCCTATGCATGGTCAAATGGCCATGAATTTGTTTCCATAACATTTTCCTTGATACTAGCCCCATGTCTCCATATCTTTCCTTAATTTCTTGATTCCATACCATATGTTAACACTTGCCTTATTCCTTTGATATACTAACCAAAAATAACAAGGTCAATACTTACCATATATGCACTTGGCCGACACTTGCTATACATGTGCAGAAAATTTAAAAATAAAATTCATCTAGATGCTAAACAAGGGATTCGAACCTCTCCCCTCATGCTAATATCCATGCGCCAACACCACCTTGCCATATACTCATCTCATGCTACATTTTGACACTTTAATTAACTTATGTGTCAATGCCACCAGCTCCACTTCAATAAATTTTCAAACTAAAAACTATTTTATACCCAATTAATTCTATACTCTTCTTCAGGACTATATTAAACATGAAAATAAATAAGAAAATTTTTCTTCAAAATTTAAACACCAAAATACGCAATAAAACAAGACTCAGATTTTTAGGGTGTTACAACTCTACCCTCCTTAAAGAAAATTTCGTCCTCAAAATTTACCTGGTTGAAAAAGGTGAGGGTATTGTTGTCGAATTGCATCCTCAGGCTCCCACGTAGCTTCTTCCACTCCGTGGTTACGCCATAACACTTTGACCAACGGCACGGTCTTCTTTCTTAGCACCTTAACATCTCGGTCTAAGATTTCCACTGGTTCCTCCTCAAAAGACAAGTCTGACTTCAACTCCACATCTTCTACCGATACTACGTGCGAAGGATCCGATCTATAGCGCCTCAACATGGACACATGAAAAACATTATGAATTTGGCTCAATTCCGGAGGTAATTCGATCTGATAGGCCACTGGACCAACTCGCTTCACCACACGATATGGTCCAATATATCTCGGACTCAATTTGCCCTTCTTCCCGAATCTGAAAATCTTCTTCCAAGGTGAGACCTTCAAGAAAACTTGATCCCCCACAGCATACTCGATATCCTTACGCTTCAGATCCGCATACGACTTCTGTCTATCCGAAGCTTCCTTTAACCGTGCTCGAATAACTTTACTTTCTCTTCCGTTTCAGAAATCATCTCAGGTCCTAACATCTGCCGATCGCCCAATTCAGTCCAACAAATAGGAGAACGACACCTACGACTATATAATGCCTCGTAGGGTGCCATCTGAATACTTGACTGATAGCTGTTGTTATACACAAATTCTGCCAACGGTAGAAAATCCTCCCAACTACCTTTGAAGTCGATTACACATCCTCTTAACATGTCTTCCAGAACTTGAATTACTCTTTCCGACTGACCATCTGACTGAGGATGAAAAGCCGTACTGAAGTTTAGCTTTGTTCCCAGAGCTTCATGCAAAGCTTTCCAAAACCGGGATGTAAACCTAGGATCCCTATCCGATATAATAGATACGGGTACCCCATGCAACCTCACGATTTCAGATACATACAGCTTCGCCAACTTCTGCAACGAGTAATCCGTACGAACTGGTAAAAAATGAGCAGTCTTCATCAAACGATCAACAATTACCCAAACAGAATTTTTCTTAGTAGGTGTTAAAGGTAACCTACTAACAAAATCCATCGTTATCCGCTCCCATTTCCAAAGAGGAATCTTGACTGGTTGCAAAAGACCTGACGGCAATTGATGCTCCGCCTTCACTTGCTGACAAGTCAAACATTTTCCCACAAATTCTAAAATCTCACGCTTCAACCCTGGCCACCAAAACTATTCGCGAAGATCTCGATACATCTTATTTCCTCCGGGGTGCATAGCATAAGGGCTACTATGCGCCTCCCTCAAAATCATTTGCCTTAGATCTGAGTCCTTAGGCATACAGGCTCTTCCACGAAAGCACAACACACCTTTCGTGTTTATTCCAAAGTCCTCTAATCCACCATTTTTAACTTGCTGAAGTAAAGGTCCTAACTTTCCGTCTAATATTTGCTTTTCCTTGATTTGCTCCAACCACTGAGGCTTCACCTGAAGTTCCGCTATTAGACTACCATCCTCATACAAACTCAAATGGGCAAACATAGCTCTCAAATCAGATACCACCTTACGACTTAATGCGTCCGCCACCACATTAGCTTTTCCAGGATGATACTCGATTGAGAAATCATAGTCCTTTAACAGCTCCACCCATCTTCGTTGTCTCAAGTTTAATTCCTTCTGAGTAAGAAGATACTTAAGACTCTTGTGATCCGTAAAGATGATAGACTTCTCACCATAGAGGTAATGCCTCCAAATCTTTAAGGCAAACACTACTGCAGCTAACTCCAAATCGTGAGTAGGGTAGTTTACTTCGTGCGGTCTCCACTAACGAGAAGCATAAGCTACCACTTTCCCACTTTGCATTAATACGCAACCTAAACCCGTATGTGACGCATCACAATAAACTGTAAACTCCTTTCCAACCTCAGGTTGATTCAATACCGGCGCTTCCGTTAAAATCTTCTTCAATTTATCAAAACTTTCTTGCTGTTTTACAGTCCATACAAACGGTACTCCCTTTCGCAACAGCTTAGTTAGGGTGCAGCAATGAATGAAAACCCCTCAACAAAGCGTCTATAGTAACCAGCCAAACCCAAGAAACTCCGAATCTCAGCTACTGACTTTGGTGGTTTCCAATCCAAAATAGCTTCAATCTTCCGAGGATCCACCCTTATTCCTTCGGCTGATACCACATGACCCAAGAAAATCACTTCTTTTAACCAAAATTCACATTTACTAAATTTGGCATACAATTGATTATCTCGAAGCAACTGCAATACAATTCGCAAATGCGAGTCACGCTCTTCTTCATTCTTTGAATATACCAGAATGTCATCTATGAATACCACCACAAACCGGTCTAAATATGGTTGAAAGACCCGGTTCATCATATCCATAAATGCAGCTGGTGCATTGGTCAACCCAAACGGCATCACCAAAAACTCATAGTGCCCGTAACGGATTCGGAACGCTGTTTTGTGAATATCCGCTTCTTTCACCTTGAGCTGGTGATAACCCGACCTTAAATCAATTTTGGAGAAAACTGAAGCTCCCTTCAATTGATCAAACAGGTCGTCAATTCTCGGTAGAGGGTACCGATTCTTGATCGTCAGCTTATTCAATTGCCTGTAGTCAATACACATACGCATCAACCCATCTTTCTTCTTAACAAACAAAACCGGTGCTCCCCATGGAGACACACTTGGTCGAATAAAACCCCGATCTAGCAGTTCTTGAATTTGAGCTTTAAGCTCTGACAACTCCTTCGGTGCCATTATATAAGGAGCAATGGACACTGGAGCAGTTCCGGACAAAAGCTCAATACCAAATTCCACTTCCCGATCTGGAGGTACACCGGGAAGTTCTTCGGGAAAAACATCAGGAAACTCCTTCACTGTTCTCACATCTTCCACTGATAACTCTTTGGCATCTAAAGCACTAATGAATGCTAAAAATGCTCCATACCCTTTTCGCACCAACTTCTCCGCCTTTAACGCAGAAATCACGTTTGCCAAGTAATTCCTTTGTTCACCTATCATAACTATCTCCTTGTCCTCCACGGTTCTTATGGACATCCGCTTTTCGGCACAATTCAATTGCGCCCGGTGCTTAACCAACCAATCCATCCCCAAAATGATATCGAATTCGCCAAAAGGCAATTCCATCAAATTCACCAGGAATTTTTCTCCTTGAATTTCTAAGGGCACGTCTCTAAACAGTTTATTTACCAACACCGACTGTTCTAAAGGGCTAATTACCTTCATCTCACTATTGGAAATTTCAGATTCTAAATTCAAGTTGCCAGTTATGGTGCTAGCAACATACGAGTGGGTAGAACCAATATCTATCAAGGCAATAACGGGTACATCAGAGATGAAGAACGTACCAGTTATCACATCAGGTGCATTGCCATCCTCACGGCGTCTGACTGCATACACCAATCCTGGCTGTCTTGCATCCGTGTTACCTCTAGGACCATTGCCTCGACCCGCTGCACCTTGACCACGTCCAGCCCCATTACCACCACGACCTGGTCCACGACCTCTCGGTGGTTGCTGAGCTCCTCTTGCCGGTGGTACATCAGTATTACGAACTTCTTGAGTTGTATCCATACGTTGAGGGCAATTCCTATATTGATGATCCGTTGATCCACATTTATAGCAAGCACCCGTTTTCCTCCAACATTCTCCAAAATGCCTTTTTCCACATTCAGCACAGTCTCGGCTCTGATTTACAGCTACATGTGTTCTTCCTTGAGCTGGTTTCTCATTCCGAGGCCTCTTTGTAAACCTTTTTGAAGAACTCGAATACTTTATATCTCTCTTGCTTCGAACTTGCTCCCGATTCTGACGTTCTGAGTTCTTAGCCTCTTCGGCTATCTTGGCCTTCTCCACAAGCGTGGCAAAAGTTCTAACTTGTTGTGAGGCTATCAGAACCCGCAACTCATCTTTCAAACCATCCTCAAAGTGTACACAGCGCTCATGATCCGTTGCCACTATCGTTCGAGCATAGCGACTCAAACGTAAGAACTCAGCCTAATATGCTGCCACCGTCTTATTTCCTTACACCAGGTTCAAGAATTCCTTCCTTCGGGCATCCACATAGCTTGTTCCCACATATTTCCCTTGAAAGGAACCCTTGAAGAATTCCCAATTAACTAATGGAGCATCAGTGCCTTCTCGGACAGTAAGCCACCATTGGTATGCTTCGTCCCTTAACAAAGATACCGCTCCTCTTAGTTTTTGTTCCATAGTGCACTCAAGATCGTCCATAATTCGCTCCACTACCTCAAGCCAATATTCCGCGACATTGGGAGCTACACCAGAGACACCTCTGAAAACCTCAGCTCCACTCGATTTCAAACGCTCCGATATCGACCCACGAGCTGTTGGCCCAGTTCTGGATCCAGCGACCCTTTCAAGGACTCGCAGCATTGCTCGTGTTACAGCATTATCTTCATCCATATGGTCATGTGATCCCGTCTCACTCTTGAGTGACGCAGGTGCATCCATTTCCGGCATATGACCCGGCGCTTCAGTTGCGCCCCAACACCTCGTCCTCTACTGCGGCCACGTCTACCGCGTCCACGACCACGTCCTCTAGTGCTCATAACGACTAATTCGATTTAATCTGATTAAGAGTTTAATGAATCAGAATAATATTTCAGTTGTTTATTAACGATATTTTATGATATGAAAGAGATAGAGTTGTTTTCGCAACCATATCCTATTGTCTCAATCTCTACGGTTTTCAACACCTAAAACTAGAAGTTCTAGAGTGTTTCTTACGATCATATCATAATAATAATAAACAATCAGTATACAGATACTTACTTGACTTGGCGCGGGATGCTCATGGTGCCATACTACCTTTAAATCAAAAATCTAGAAATTTTGAATTGTTTTTCAACCAAATATCATTGTTGAACCCAAACCACAGCCGAGTTTTGAAACTGGGCTCTGATACCATTAAATGTAACACCCCAAACCCGGTCTATGCGTTTAGACAAGATTTGGTTTGTCACACCAATCAAACATTCTTTTATTCTCGAGTGGTTAAAGTAAAATAGTGCTTCAAAACTTTTTGAAAATAGAGTTTAATAAAAAGTTAGAACGAGATTTTGTAATTGATGACTTAAAAGAAAATACTTGTTTGAAAACTTATCATTGAAATATTAAAGTCAAAACCTTAAGATAGTAAAAAAAATCTTTCAAAGAATTTATAATATTTAAGGTGTCCAAAATTGTTATAAAACCCAATATTTTATAGAAAACTTAATGGATTTAAGAAAAACTCATATTAAAAGTTTGGAAATAAAGTTAAATCCATCCACACAATAAAATCCACAAAAACATTTTTAGAGGCCTTATTACATCAACCCAAAATAGCAATTAAAATAAGTAACTTAAAATAAAGTTCATAGTTTATAAAACTCATGCTTGTAGTATGGCCTCCACCAAGTCATCACCGGCCCAAGTCCACATCAATTTCCATTACCTGAAATGGTTATAAAATTGGGTGAATTACAAAGAACTCAGTGTGCAACTCACTTACCACCATTATTGGGCCAGATCGTCAAGATATTATGCTGGGCTTGAGCCCATTTGCAGAATTCATCAATATCATAAAGTAACATGAAATAAATTAAAATGCATGTAAAATGAATTTCCTAACCAAGCCTAATTTCCATCCGCTAACACCCCCGTACCAACCAACACACCTGTGGGGATCAAGTCAACCCACCCCGCCAAACACACCAATCATAGGCCTTAAGCCTTTTATAATTTTGTAGTGCACTACCGAACTAGATTGTGACATTGTCACTGAACTAGAGGCATTTAGCCAAATTTGTGGCAGAGCCACTGAACTAGAGGCATTAAGCCGAGATTTTGTGGTAGAGCCACCGAACTAGAGGCATTAAGCCGAAATTTGTGGCAGAGCCACCGAACTAGATTTTTGGCAACAGGCCATTCTTCTCTTCATTAAATACCCCGCCCCATGCAATCATGCGTGTATAACAAAATATAGCCATATAACAATTTATCAAATCATCCATAACATCAATTGGGTCTATAATTAAACATTTCATTTGGCCCATAAAACAATTTATTATCTTGCCCATTTAATAATTTAGCGGACTTTGGTCCATATATCAAACTAGAGAAATTTTAGCCCATATATCGAACTAGAGGGTTTTTGGCCCAATTATCGAACTAGAGGGTTTTTGGCCCGATTTATCGAACTAGAGGGTTTTTGGCCCAATTTATCGAACTAGAGGGTTTTTGGCCCAATTTATCGAACTAGAGTATTTATCGCAATTTTTCCAACTTTAACCGTTTTCATGCATTTACTCAAAAGTATTAATATCACAAAATTTCCAATTTTACCATTTTTACGGTTTTATCACGTTACTTACGATTTGATATCTAACCCGAAAATGAGTGTGAAGTTACACACCTGGTTATTGAGAGAACTAGACTTTCCCGCTCGTCAACACCTATACGTATCATGATAATTAGAACAATATAATCTAATAATAAAACCGATCTAAACATAACGATCTAGAATTTTACCCTCAGATTTTCGTAATACTTCTACTTGCGGTTTCTCCCCGATCGATGGTTCGCTAACAGAATCAAATCCACGAACAAACAGGGGTTCGGGAGTACGAACAACTTCAAACAATTGATCCTCCCCGGATGAACGTCCACAACCCGGTGGAAAATCTCGGATTCCCGAAATAGTCCTTTGCTTATACTTAGGGGGAATAAGGGAACCTCCCCTCTTTCGAAGACTAAACACCGCCCTTTTCTTCCCTATTTTGATTGTCTTCAAAGACAAAAGATCGTTAACCAATCACATATTATTTCTAAAATAATACTAAAGGTTTTAAGGATGTGATTTCCTTACCACAATATCTTCGTTCCACAATACGAGAGTCGTCCAAAACGTTCCCTTAATACTTAAATCGTTTCCAACTTTTATAATACTCACGAACACTTGATCCCCTATCTTCCGCTATCGCACTATTGTCCACGGTTGAAAAGAAAGGATTGAAAACGATGCTTATGAGAGATGGACAATTCGGCTATGCAACCGAAGAAAAGAGAAAATAAAATCGACTATAGGCACATTAGCATTCGGCCATGAGAGTGTAAATGGAGAAAATTTCGATTGAAAAGAAATAGAAATAAGAGAAAAGATGGTGATGATGCTGTCTCGGTTTTCAAAGAGAAGAGAAGAAAAAGATGGGTTTAGGAGCTAGGTACATTCGGCAATGGTAAAAAGAAAAGAAAAAGAATGGCTTTTGGTATAGGTGATTTCGGCACTCAAAGAAAAGGCACAAAACAAATGCTAAAGAAATAAACAAAAATGACCAAATGGTCACCAGATTAGAGCTTTACCAAATGCACAATTCGGCCAAGGGAGAAAAGTTGAGAAGAGAAATTGCAAAATTTTGCACAAAGTTGCTAGGAATGACCAAAACAAAAGACTTCAAATCCTAGCCAAACTAACACCAAAAATTCGGCTCCCCCCTAGACCAAATTACCGTCCCTATGCATGGTCAAATGGCCATGAATTTGTTTCCATAACATTTTCCTTGATACTAGCCCCATGTCTCCATATCTTTCCTTAATTTCTTGATTCCATACCATATGTTAACACTTGCCTTATTCCTTTGATATACTAACCAAAAATAACAAGGTCAATACTTACCATATATGCACTTGGCCGACACTTGCTATACATGTGCAGAAAATTTTAAAATAAAATTCATCTAGATGCTAAACAAGGGATTCGAACCTCTCCCCTCATGCTAATATCCATGCGCCAACACCACCTTGCCATATACTCATCTCATGCTACACTTTGACACTTTAATTAACTTATGTGTCAATGCCACTAGCTCCACTTCAATAAATTTTCAAACTAAAAACTATTCTATACCCAATTAATTCTATACTCTTCTTCAGGACTATATTAAACACGAAAATAAATAAGAAAATTTTTCTTCAAAATTTAAACACCAAAATACGCAATAAAACAAGACTCGGATTTTTAGGGTGTTACAATTGTTCTAGTATTACTGCTAACGTTGCAAGAACCTACAGGGTCACACCCTATGGTTGAAATGAATGGAATAAAATATATAGCTGGTATTGTGTTTGGTTGTCACATGAATTAAATTAATTAAAGAATTAATTTAATTAGGCAATCAAATATTGAACATATTATATGTACAAGGATGTTGTACACATAATGATAACATAATTTTATTAATATATATGAATTTGATTCATATATAAATTTAAATAAATATAGTTTACCGAAATCCTTATTATAATTAATGTAATTATAATTTTCGGATATAATTAATGTAATTATAATTTTCGGTTAAAAACTTAATTGTATTTATTTAATCTTATAATACATTCATGAGATACCAATTATAAAAGGCCCAGTGAAAAAGACACCCATTATAAAAGGTATTAAAAGGAGACAAAGCTAAAGATGTAAACCCTATGTGATTGCTTGTTAGGTCTAGCAGCCATCAAGCAAATAAACCTCCAAAACAGTTTTGAAGATTTCTTCCGTTCATAGTCAAACCGGGTGGATTACGTAGAGGCCGACATTGAAAAAGGTTGTGGCTTGATTCAACAGTAGATCAAAACTCTTGTTGCTAAGGCATCACTGTCTACTCAGATTGAAGTTGTAACATCCTAAAAATTTGAGTATCAATATGTTGCTTGTCTTTGGTGTTAGCTCGGGTATGATTTTATTATGTGCTAAATATAGTCTTGAGAAGGCTCGGGTTTACTTGGAATTAGAATAAATTTTAGTAAAGAGTACTTTAGTGTAGAGAAATCAGGTGACCTTGAAGTTAAGTTAATTAAGTGATAAAAGATGGCATAAGATGAGCAATTGGCAAAGTGGTGATGGTGCCATAAGTTGGACTTGAGGGGAGAGGTTCGAATCTCCTAGCATGCAATTTGGGAGTTTTTATTTTTGCTTTTTTCCTAGCATGTGTCGGCCAAGCATCAATCATGGATAAGGTGGACTAAATTTTTATGGTAAGGACATTAAAGTTTATGGCAAGCATGATTTAAGGGATGGAATTGCTTGATTTTGGGGATAGGATTTCCCAAACTTTAGGAAAAGGGAGGATTGCAAGGCTTGAATCAAGGTTGATGTTTTGGTAACATTTTCATGGCCATTTTGACCATGAATGGGGACAGTTTTGTGGACTAAAGGGGGGAGCCGATTTTGGGTGGTGAATTTTTTTTGATAGGCTAGTTGGTTGGTAGCTTTTGGGGGTATTACCTTTTGGTCATTTTTGCTTTTGCAAGACACTCTTTTTTCTCCATCCATTTTCTCCCTAGCCGAATGTGCCAAAAACTTTGAGTAAGCAATTGTTTCTTTTTGCTATTTCTTTTGACCATTTCGGATTTAGTTGCTCTTTCTCTCCAAATCTTTTTCTTCTCTTTGTGACCGGAACCACATAGCCATCAAGGACCTTTTCTTTTCTTCTCTTTTTCCTCCCCAATGCCGAATGCATATTGCTCCTAAATTCATCTCTTTTCTTTCTCTTTTCGCTCTTGAAAACCGAATCATCATCATCATCTTTCTTTTATCTTTTATTTTCTTTTCAACCATATTTTCTTCAATATTTTTCTCTCATGGCCGAATGTTAGATTACTCCATAGTCGAACCATTTTTCTTTTTTTTTGTTTATTCATAGCCGAATCTTCCATTATACGAGAGTATTCTTCTCAATCATTCTTATTTCAAGCCGTGGACAATAGGTAAGAGTTTTCTTTTTGGTTTCTATGTTGGCTTAAGGGATGTTTTGGTCGAATCTTTATGGTGGTAAGAAGAATCTCTTTGATCAAAATCATTGTTCATTCTATTAAACGTTTTCTTTCGTTATATTTTGGTGTGATAGTGGAGGGCCGAAACTCAAGTGTTCGTGAGCATCATGGAACGTTGGAATCGATTTAAGGTGTTAAGGTAAGGGTTTGTTAAGGACTCTCATTTTACTCGTCATATTGATATAGATGGATTATTAATCGATTTCGTTTTAGGGGATGTTTTTGCTCGATTCTCATATTGTGGTAAGGCAATCTCACCCTTAAAACCGTTAGTCATAATTTCGATATACTATTAGTCGGACTAATGATCTTTTGTCAATGGAGACAATCAAGATAGGGACGAAAAGGGTAGTGAATAGTGTTCGAAAGAGGGGTGGTTCCCCTATTCCCCCTAAGTTTAAGCGAAGGGCTGTTTCAGGAATCCGAGATTTTCCACCGGGTTGTGGACGCTCATCCGAGGAGAATCAGTTGTTTGAAGTCGTTCGTACTCCCGAACCTTTGTTTGTTTGTGGATTTTCATCGGGTAACGAACCAACAATCGGGGAGAAACCGCGAAGAGAAGTGGTTCAAAATTCTGAGGGTAAAAGTCTAGATCGTTATTTCTAAGATTCGATTTGTAAATAAATTATAGTGTTCTAATTTATCGTGATACGTTTAGGTATCGACGAGTGGGAAATTCTAGTTCTCACAGTAACCAGGTGTGTAACTTCACACTTATCTCGGGTTAGATACTATACCGTAAGTATTGGGATAAAATCGTAAAGATGGCAAAATCGGAAAATACGTAGTAATTAACATTTTTGTGTAAATGCATGAAAACAGTTAAAGTCGTGAAATTTACAAAAAACTGCTCGATCGTTAAATGGGCCGAAAAACTGCTAGATCGTTAAATGGGCTGAAAAACTGCTAGATCGTTAAAATGGGCCGAAAAACTGCTAGATCATTAAATGGGCCGAAAAACTGCTAGATCGTTAAATGGAATGGGCTAAATGCTATTTTGTCTTATGGGCCAAAATGAAAATTTAAAATATAGACTCACATGTATTATGGGCTTCTTGTTAAATTATCATATGGATATAGATTGTTATGCATACATGATTGCATGGGTTGGGATAATTGATGAAGAGAAGAAAGGCTTGTTGCCAAAATCTAGTTCGGTGGCTCTGCCACAAATTTTTAATGGCTTAATGCCTCTAGTTCGGTGACTTTTTCACAATCTAGTTCGGTGGTGCACCACAATATTATTTAAAATGGCTTTATGCCTACGATTGGTGTGTTGGCGGGGTGGGTTGACTTGATCCCCACAGGTGTGTTGGTTGGTACGGGTGGTGTGTAGTGGATGGAAATTAGGTTTGGTTGGGAAATTTCATTTTACATGCATTTCATTTATTATATTGTTAAATCCGTAAATGGGATCAAGCCCAAAATAATGTCTTGATGATCTGGCCCAATGAATGTGGTAAGTGAGTTATACACTGAGTTCTGAGTAACTCACTCTGTTTAATTATCCATCTCAGGTAATGGCAATTGACGGAGGCTTGGGCCGAGGATGACTTCGTGGAGGCCATACTGCGAATATGGGTTTTATAAACTATGAACTTTTATTAAGTGATTTCTTTTAATTACTATTTTGGGTATGATGTAATAAGGCCTTTATTAATATTTTTATGGATTTTTATGTGTGGATGGATTTAATTTTGTTTTAAAACATTTGAGATACTTTAACTATTCTTGATTTCAAATTCTTTTGAACTCTTTAAAAACTACTTTAAGGTTTTTGACAATTAAATACTAAATGATAAGATTTGAAACTAGTATTTCTTAATTCATCGATTTTAAATCATTTTTCTTAATTTTTACTAAACTTCACTTTCCAAAAGGTTTTGTAGAACTGTTTTACCTAAATCATTAGAGAATTTAATGGATGTTCGATCTGTGTGACAAACCAAATCTCGTCTTAACTCATAGACCTGGTTTGGGGTGTTACAGAAGTTTTGGTAATTTCGAAACCTTTATTTCACCCTGATTCGTTCCTCACACATGGATTCATGGTTTGGATTGCCGGATCTAATTTTATTTTGCTGTGCCATGGGGTACCGGTGTTCCAACAGTGGTATCAGAGCCGCTTGTGTGATACGAACTCAGGTTTAAATACTTGGGTGAAGCAATTGTATGAGATGCATGTTTTGATCTTATTGTATTTTTGATTGTTTAAATCGTTTAAGCATAACCTGATAATTATTCCTTTCGGTAATTGATTAAATGTTAATCACGGTGTTGTGGCCTATTCGATTTTATGTTATTACTGTTAACTATTAACAAATCTATAATAATGCAACGGTGGTATTTATAGTTTCCAGTAAAAGTTAACTGGCTAGTGGAACAAGGGTTGGTCCGATATGAAACCTCAAGGATTAAAATCCTAAAAACACGATTATGTTGATAAAAGTTCTCAAATCGTGAGGTTTCATTTGACTGGGGTATGCGATTCATACCGCGGGGGCTCCGCCCCCACCCCTGGTCTATGATGTTGGAACGCTGGTACCCCATGGCGCAGCAGAATAAAATTAGATCCGGCGATCCAAATCATGGATCCATGTGTGAGGAACGAATCGGGGTGAAATAAAGGTTTCGAAATTACCAAAACTTCAATCTGAGTAGACAGCAACGCCTTGGCAACAAGAGTTTTGATCTACTGTCGAATCAAGCCTCAACCTTTTCCGATGTCGGCCTCTACGTAATCCACCCGGTTTGACTATGAACGGAAGAAATCTCCAAAATTGTTTTGGAGGCTTATTTGCTTGACGGCTGCTAGACCTAACAAGCAAACACTTAGGGTTTTCATGTTGAGTTTTGTCTCCTTTTAATACCTTTTATAATGGGTGCCTTTCTCATTGGGCCTTTTGTAATAGGTATCCTCTTAATTGGGCCTTTTATAATTGGTATCTCTTGAATGTATTACAAGATTAAATAAATACAATAAAGTTTTTAACCAAAAATTATAATTACATTAATTATATCTAAAAATTATAATTACATTAAGTATAATAAGGATTCCGGTAAACTATATTTATTTAAATTTATACATGAATCAAATTCATATATTAATAAAATTATGTTATCATTATGTGTACAACATCCTTGTACATATAATATGTTCAATATTTGATTGCCCAATTAAATTAATTCTTTAATTAATTTAATTTATGTGACAACCAAGCACAATACCAACTATATTTTATTCCGTTCATTTCAACCATAGGGTGTGACCCTGTAGGTTCTTGCAACGTTAGCAGTAATACTAGAACGATTCTATTGTCACAGACAATGAGTGGCATCTACCAATGCATCATTGCTACCTAAGTTACAAGAAGTCATGATTCGACATAACCTTTCGTGATTAACCTTTCATGCATTAATCCTTAAGTCCTTTATCTCTGGAACGGATACAAGTCATGGGATAGTCACACTTGCATAGTCCATCCCATGTTTCTTAATATCTTGAGTAGACTATGATATACAAATTAGTATGACATCTCATATCAACTTATTTGAGCATGGCCATGCATTTCTAGTCTCACTCAATCAAGTGGCCTAAGATATTACTCCTATTATGTAGGAGGGACTTATCCTTTATTGATCAACCATATCCCTCTACATAGATTGTGGTATATCCAACATCAGCCTTTATAGAACAACCTGTTACGGTGTACGTTTGACTGTATCAAAATATACAACTCACGATGCTGGGATAATAATGATCTCAAGTCTGAGGATCATATAAATATTAATCACTATGAGTAATGTTGCGACAATTACATAGTAATCCAAGAAACATACTCATAGCGGGTCAATCCAATATGTTGTTCTCTAACACACATATTCATGCATTGATTTTGACACTCCATATCAATGACAACTCTTTATCATCAATCAACTACATGTTAGTCTTAATGCATTATTATTGTCCTAGTCAACAACAATACTCGACTAAGGATCTTTTAAGAATAATCATATTATTCTCAGGACATTATTATAAAACAGTTTATCTATACACACAGAAAGAAAAACTGAAATAATAATGACAACGCTTTATATCAATAAACATGGTAAATTAAGTATGTTATTACAACCATCTCATGATTGATCTTTGGGCATACTCTTACAATCTCCCACTAGCACTAAGACCAATTACTCATATATCTAATACCAAGTGACTTAGTGTGACGATCATGCTTCTGCTGTGTCAGAGGCTTGGTAAGGGGATCAGAGATGTTATCATCTGAAGGTACTCTGCATGTCTCTACATCCCCTCGATCGATAATCTCTCGAATAAGATGGTAGCGTCTAAGTATATGTTTGGATCGCTGGTGAGATCTAGGTTCTTTAGCTTGTGCAATAGCTCCATTGTTATCACATCGGAGTTCTATAGCATCTGATATGCTAGGCACAACCCCTAGTCCAGTAATGAACTTCTTGATCCAAACTACTTCTTTTGCTGCCTCACTGGCTGCAATATACTCGGCCTCTGTTGTTGAATCGGCTACTGTACTTTGCTTTGAACTCTTCCAGCTCACAGCACCACCATTAAGGCAAAACACAAAACCTGATTGCGATCGAGAATCATCCTTGTCGGTTTGGAAGCTGGCATCAGTGTAACCTTTTACACTTAACTCTTCCTCACCTCCATATAATAGGAACGTATCCTTAGTTCTTCTTAAGTACTTAAGGATACTCTTGACTGTGGTCCAGTGACCTTCACCGGGATCTACTTGATACCTGCTCGTCATACTTAAGGCATACGAGACATCTGGACGGGTACATAACATAGCGTACATGATAGATCCAATAGCGAAGCATATGGAATTTTACTCATACGTTCTCTCTCTTGTGGAGTTGAAGGACACATTTCCTTCGAGAGTGAAATACCATGTCTCATAGGTAGGAATCCTCTTTTATATTCTTCCATACTAAACCTTTTCAGTACTTTATCTATGTACGTACTTTGGCTTAGACCTAGTAGTCGTCTTGATCTATCTCTATAGATCTTGACTCCTAAGATATAAGTGGCTTCGCCCAAGTCCTTCATAGAAAAACAACTTCTTAATCAAGTCTTAATAGACTGCAAGGTAGGTATGTCATTTCCCATGATAAGTATGTCATCCACATATAGTACCAAGAATGTGATAGTGCTCCCACTAACTTTCTTGTAAACACATGGTTTATCTTCATTTTTGATAAAACCAAACTCTTTGATTGCATCGTTAAAACGAATATTCCAACTTCGAGAAGCTTGCTTTAATCCATAAATAGATTTTTGTAGCTTACATATCTTTCTAGCATCCTTTGGATTTACAAAACCTTTAGGTTGTGTCATATACACATCCTCTTCAAGTTTCCCGTTAAGGAAAGCTGTTTTGACGTCCATCTGCCAGATTTCATAACCATGAAATGCAGCTATGGCGAGCAAGATCCTGATGGATTTAAACATAGCTACAGGAGAAAAGGTTTCATCATAGTCAACACCATGAATTTGGCGAAAACCTTTAGCGACTAATCGCCCTTTGTATGTTTGTACATTACCATCCATGTCTATTTTCTTTTTGAAAACCCATTTGCACCCTATAGGTTTAACCCCTTTCGGGTGGGTCATTCAAAGTCCATACTTGGTTTTCATACATGGAATCCATCTCAGATCTCATGGCCTCAAGCCATTTCTCAGAGTCTGGGCTCGTCACCGCTTCTTGATAAGTCCTAGGCTCATCTTGATCTATAAGAAGAACGTCACCATGTGTTGTAATGAGAAATCCATATCTCTCAGGTGCACGGCTTTCTCTTAAAGATCTGCGTGGTGGTTGTGTTTCGAATGCAGTTGTTTGTTCTTCAATTTCTTGTGGAATTTGGTTTTGTTCAATCTCTGGTTCAATGGTATCTTGTGATTCTTGAATTTCTTCAAGTTCAATCTTTCTCCCACTTCCTTTTCTAGAAGTAAATTCTTTCTCTAGGAAGACACCAGTCCGAGCCAAAAATTTTGTTCTTAGTGGGATTAAAAAAATAATATCCTTTGGTTTCTTTTGGATACCCCACAAAAATACACCTTTCAGATTTGGGTTCAAGCTTAGTAGACGTCTGACGTTTAACATAAGCTTCACAACCCCAAATTTTCATAAAGGACATACTAGGACGTTTCCCAGTCCACATCTCATATGGCGTCTTTTGAACCTATTTAGATGGAACACGATTTAGTGTGAAGGCAGCAGTCTCAAGTGCATGTCCCCAAAAGGAAGTCGGTAGATCAGCATGACGCATCATGGATCGAACCATGTCTAACAAAGTTCGATTTCTTCTCTCAGATACTCCATTCCATTGAGGAGTACCAGGAGGAGTAAGTTGTGAGACAATCCCACATTCTTTCAAAAGATCATCAAACTCTAGGCTCAAATACTCTCCACCTCGATCAGATCGAAGTGACTTGATAGTTTTGCCTAGTTGATTTTGTACTTCATTTTTAAATTCCTTGAACTTTTCAAGGGACTCGGACTTATGGCGCATGAGATAAACATACCCATATCTACTGAAATCATCAGTGAAAGTAATGAAGTAGTGAAATCCACCTCTGGCCTGTGTATTTATTGGTCCACATACATCAGAATGTATTAGGCCCAATAAATCACTAGCTCGTTCACCTTTTCCAGAAAAAGGAGATTTAGTCATTTTTCCCAATAAGCAAGATTCACATACTTCAAATTGTTCAAAAACAAATGAATTCAAGAGACCGTCTCTATGGAGTTTGGATATGCGTTTCTCACTTATGTGGCCCAAACGACAATGCCAAAGGTAAGTTTGATTTGAGTCATTTATTTTAGATCTTTTAGTATTTATGTTGCAAATGGGATTCATTTAATCTAAAATATAGAGGCCATTAATCAATTGTGCCGAACCATAGAAAACATTATTGAGATAAAATGAACAACAATTATTCTTAATAATTATCTCAAAACCAATTTTGTCTAAACAAGAAATTGAAATAATGTTTTTAGTCAAACTGGGCACAAAATAACAATCCTCTAAACATAAATCAAGTCCACTAGGCAAAGATAAAGTATATGTTCCCACAACTAATGCAGCAACTTTTGCTCCATTTCCAACTCGTAGGTCCACATCTCCTCTAGCCAAAGTCCTACTCCTTTGTAGTCCCTGTACAGAAGTACAAATATGAGAACCACAACCAGTATCTAATACCCAAGAAGTAGTAGTTGATACATTAATATCAATAACATAAATACCTGAAGCAGACATTCCGCTTGCTTTAGCCTTCTTGACTTCTTCAAGATAGGCAGGGCAGTTCCGTTTCCAATGTCCAGTCACACCACAATGAAAACAGTTTCCTTCCTTAGACACCCCACCTTTAGGTTTCAGTGCAGCCTTTCCTTTTCCAAATTTGGGCTTACCTTTGCCCTTGGACTTTGTTTGAACTTTGGCCTTTCCCTTGCCCTTGTTATTACGGACCATTAGTATGGGCTTGGGTCCAACCTTTTTCAAGTTGCCTTCAGCAGTTCGTAACATACTGAGCAATTGTGGTAGAGTCTTGTCAATTTCATTCATATTGAAATTGAGGACAAACTGGCTGTAGCTATCCGGCAACGATTGTAAAATAACATCAGTGGCCAACTCTTGGCTCAATGGAAACCCAAGCTTAGACAGGCTTTCAATATAGCCAATCATCTTAAGGACATGAGGTCCTACTGGACTTCCTTCAGCTAACTTACATTGGAATAAGGCCTTAGAGATATCAAACCTTTCTTGCCGTGCTTGTCCCTGATAAAGTTCTTTCAGGTGCTCGATCATATCATAAGCAACCATGTCCTCATGTTGCTTCTGAAGTTCAGGATTCATAGTGGCAAGCATAAGACATCCAACATCTATCATGTCATCGAGATACTTCTTGTAAGCATCTCTATCAGTCCTCGAGGCATTAGCGGGTGGTTCATTAGGAAGTGGTTGTTCAATGACATATAATTTCCGTTCTTGTTTAAGGACAATCCTCAAGTTACGGAACCAATCAAGAAAATTCAAACCTTTCAATTTGTCCTTCTCAAGGACCGATCGCAATGAGAGTGTGCTAGTGTTTGCAGCCATAATATATCTACAACAATTAAATATGCATGTGAGTAAATTTACCAATTTTATATCAATCATTAAAAAGACTTTATTAAATGATATTCCCACTATTTTATTTCAAAATTAATAACCCTCGTATATTAATTTCGGAAAAACTTTCTCAAAAGTATTTCTAGTAGGTTAAGGATCCATATTTCACCACCTCTTAAGTCAGCTTTGGCTTTACTCTTAAGATTATGGTTATTTAGGTAAGCAACATTTGCTAATTACATAATATGTAACTCCTAATATTTGGTGAACAACTCTTGTTCTAATCATCTTATGATTTATCCAATTTACTTGCCTCTAGGTTTCTAATCCTATTAGAGTAACCTAGTTAAGTCATTAACCAATTTTTTTTAACCAGCGAATATCACTTGTTTATTCTTCGCGTTTAACCAAGATAAATACTAGTACTTCGCTTTGGCAGAACCTACATAGTATTGATCGAGGCCTTAACGAGGGCAAAATTGGAAGGCCATATTGACTTAATATTTTAATAGAGGGATTTTATTAAGGTTGTTGCATCTCACCAATTATGGTCTACTTTAGCCCATTTAGTCTTCTAACCGATCTCATCAATTAATAGGGTTTATTATCAACAAGGTTTATTATCATCCATAGCATCTCATACATGAATAAATAAAGCAATAAATAAATGCAATAGTTATAGCCCATAAACTAAAGTGGTTCAACCCAAGCCAATGGGAAAACCAAAAGGAAACCTAAAGGTGTAAGCCCTTTCACAAGCTATCATTCACAATCATTGTCCCACCTTCCTTCTTGTTTGGCCCACAGCAACTCTTGCAAATTACAATATGCAGAAACTCGTTTTACATACGAGGGAATAAGATGAGAAGAGAAATACAAGAGAATAGTAGTAAGGCACGACATAGCAGGCCGTATTTTTAAAAAAAATACAACCTTTTATCGAATGGGTTATTGGGCTATAACTATGCATTTCAAACACCGTGCATGTCAAAAATAGCATACATAATTCAATGCTTTTTTGCTAAGGTGAATTATAAAATATCCTTTCAACCTTTTGTGGCCCATCAAGTTTATAAATTTCTTTTATTAACAAATTTTTTTTCGGTCCGCTTCCTCCGACATCCTCAGACCCCTATCTCGGGGGGTTGCGGGGGCGGAGCCCCCGCGGCGCGAATCGCATACCCCAGTCAAATGAAGCCTCACGATTTGATAAATTTTTATCAACAGAATCGTGTTTTTAGGATTTTAATCCTTGAGGTTTCATATCGGAACAACCCTTGTTCCACTAGCCAGTTAACACTTACTGGAAACTATAAATACCACCGCCGCATTATTACAGATTTGTTAATAGTTAACAGTAATAACATAAAATCGAATAGGCCACAACACCATGATTAACATTTAATCAATTACCGAAAGGAACAATTATCAGGTTATGCTTAAACGATTTAAACAATCGAAAATATAATAAGATCAAAACATGTATCTCATACAATTGCATCACCCAAGTATTTAAACCCGAGTTCGTATCACACAAGTGGCTCTGATACCACTGTTGGAACGCCGGTACCCCATTGCACAGCAGAATAAAATTAGATCCGGCGATCCAAATCATGGATCCATGTGTGAGGAACGAATCGGGGTGAAATAAAGGTTTCGAAATTACCAAAACTTCAATCTGAGTAGACAGCAATGCCTTGGCAACAAGAGTTTTGATCTACTGTCGAATCAAGCCTCAACCTTTTCCGATGTCGACCTCTACGTAATCCACCCGGTTTGACTATGAACGGAAGAAATCTCCAAAACTGTTTTGGAGGCTTATTTGCTTGACGGCTGCTAGACCTAACAAGCAAACACTTAGGGTTTTCATGTTGAGTTTTGTCTCCTTTTAATACCTTTTATAATGGGTACCTTTCTCATTTGGCCTTTTATAATAGGTATCCTCTTAATTGGGCATTTTATAATTGGTATCTCTTGAATGTATTACAAGATTAAATAAATACAATAAAGTTTTTAACCGAAAATTATAATTACATTAATTATATCTGAAAATTATAATTACATTAATTATAATAAGGATTCCGGTAAACTATATTTATTTAAATTTATATATGAATCAAATTCATATATTAATAAAATTATGTTATCATTATGTGTACAACATCCTTGTACATATAATATGTTCAATATTTGATTACCCAATTAAATTAATTCTTTAATTAATTTAATTTATGTGACAACCAAGCACAATACCAACTATATTTTATTCCGTTCATTTCAACCATAGGGTGTGACCCTGTAGGTTCTTGCAACGTTAGCAGTAATACTAGAACGATTCTATTGTCACAGACAATGAGTGGAATCTAGCAATGCATCATTGCTACCTAAGTTACAAGAAGTCATGATTCGACATAACCTTTCGTGATTAACCTTTCATGCATTAATCCTTAAGTCCTTTATCTCTGGAACGGATACAAGTCATGGGATAGTCACACTTGCATAGTCCATCCCATGTTTCTTGATATCTTGAGTAGACTATGATATACAAATTAGTATGACATCTCATATCAACTTATTTGAGCATGGCCATGCATTTCTAGTCTCACTCAATCAAGTGGCCTAAGATATTACTCCTATTATGTAGGAGGGACTTATCCTTTATTGATCAACCATATCATTCTACATAGATTGTGGTATATCCAACATCTGCCTTTATAGAACAACCTGTTACGGTGTATGTTTGACTGTATCAAAATATACAACTCACGATGCTGGGATAATAATGATCTCAAGTCTGAGGATCATATACATATTAATCACTATGAGTAATGTTGTGACAATTACATAATAATCCAAGAAACATACTCATAGCGGGTCAATCCAATATGTTGTTCTCTAACACACATATTCATGCATTGATTTTGACACTCCATATCAATGACAACTCTTTATCATCAATCAACTACATGTTAGTCTTAATGCATTATTATTGTCCTAGTCAACAATAATACTCGACTAAGGATCTTTTAAGAATAATCATATTATTCTCAGGACATTATTATAAAACAGTTTATCTATACACACAGAAAGAAAAACTAAAATAATAATGACAATGCTTTATATTAATAAACATGGTAAATTAAGTATGTTATTACAACCATCTCATGATTGATCTTTGGACATACTCTTACATATGATGCGAGGGCTCCGCCCCTGCACCCCCGAGGATGGGGATCTGAGGACGGCTCCGGCCGCTTCCTCCGACCGCCTCAGACCCCATCTTCTTATTATGGTAAGTTTTGTTAATAAAAGAAATTTATAAACTTGATGGGCCACAAAAGGTTGAAAGGATATTTTATAATTCACCTTAGCAAAAAAAAAAAAAAAACATTGAATTATGTATGCTATTTTTGACATGCACGGTGTTTGAAATGCATAGTTATAGCCCAATGACCCATTCGATAATGGGTTGTATTTTTTTATAAATACGGCCTACGTGTCGTGCCTTACTACTATTCTCTTGTATTTTTCTTCTCATCTTATTCCCTCGTATGTAAAATGAGTTTTTGCATATTGTAATTTGCAAGAGTTGCTGTGGGCCAAACGAGAAGGAAGGTGGGACAATTATTGTGGTTTCTTTAGGTTTCTTTTTGGTTTTCCCATTGGCTTGGGTTGAACCACCTTAGTTTATGGGCTATAACTATTGCATTTATTTATTACTTTATTTATTCATGTATGAGATGCTATGGATGTCTAAAGGATGCCAATTATATATATATATACATATATATATATATTAAAACTTGATGATAATAAACCTTATTAATTGATGAGATCGATTAGAAGACTAAATGGGCTAAAGTAGACCATAGTTGGTGAGATACAACAACCTTAATAAAATCCCTCTATTAAAATATTAAGTCAACATCGCCTTCCAATTTTGCCCTCATTAAGGCCTCGATCAATACTATGTAGGTTCTGCCAAAGCAAAGTACTAGTATTTATCTTTGTTAAATGTGAAGAATAAACAAGTGATATTCGCTGGTTAAAAAAATTGGTTAATGACTTAACTAGTAGGTTACTCTAATAAGATTAGAAACCTAGAGGCAAGTAAATTGGATAAATCACAAGATGGTTAGAACAAGAGTTGTTCACCAAATATTAGGAGTTACATATGATGTAATTAGCAAAAGTTGCTTACCTAAATAACCATAATCTTAAGAGTAAAGCCAAAGCTAACTTAAGAGGTGGTGAAATATGGATCCTTAACCTATTAGAAATACTTTTGAGAAAGTTTTTCCGAAATTAATATACGAGGGTTATTAATTTTGAAATAAAATAGTGGGAATATCATTTAATATAGTCTTTTTAATGATTGATATAAAATTGGTAAATTTACTCACATGCATATTTAATTGTTGTAGATATATTATGGCTGCAAACACTAGCACACTCTCATTGCGATCGGTCCTTGAGAAAGACAAATTGAATGGTTTGAATTTTCTTGATTAGTTCTGTAACATGAGGATTGTCCTTAAACAGGAACGAAAATTATATGTCATTAAACAACTACTTCCTAATGAACCATCCGCTAATGCTGATAGAGATGCTTACAAGAAGTATCCCGATGACATGATAGATGGTGGATGTCTTATGTTTGCCACTATGAATCCTGAACTTCAAAAGCAACATGAGGACATGGTTGCTTATGATATGATCGAACACCTGAAAGAACTTTATCAGGAGCAAGCACGGCAAGAGAGGTTTGATATCTTTAACGCCCTATTCCAATGTAAGTTGGCTGAAAGAAGCCCAGTAGGACCTCATGTCCTTAAGATGATTGGCTATATTGAAAGCCTGTCTAAGCTTGGGTTTCCATTGAGCCAAGAGTTGGCCACTGATGTTATTTTACAATCGTTTCCGGATAGCTACAGCCAGTTTGTCCTCAATTTCAATATGAATGATATTGACAAGACTCTACCACAATTGCTCAGTATGTTACGAACTGCTGAAGGCAACTTGAAAAAGGTTGGACCCAAGCCCATACTGATGGTCCGTAATAACAAGGGCAAGGGAAAGGCCAAAGTTCAAAAAAAGCCCAAGGGCAAAGGTAAGCCCAAATTTGGAAAAGGAAAGGCTGCACTGAAACCTAAAGGTGGGGTGTTTAAGGAAGGAAACTGTTTTCATTGTGGTGTGACTGGACATTGGAAACGGAACTACCCTGTCTATCTTGAAGAAGTCAAGAAGGCTAAAGCAAGCGGAATGTCTGCTTCAGGTATTTATGTTATTGATATTAATTTATCAACTACTACTTCTTGGGTATTAGATACTGGTTGTGGTTATCATATTTGTACTTCTGTACAGGGACTACAAAGGAGTAGGACTTTGGCTAGAGGAGATGTGGACCTACGAGTTGGAAATGGAGCAAAAGTTGCTGCATTAGCTGTGGGAACATATACTTTATCTTTGCCTAGTGGACTTGCTTTATGTTTAGAGGATTGTTATTTTGTGCCCAGTTTGACTAAAAACATTATTTCAATTTCTTGTTTAGACAAAATTGGTTTTGAGATAATTATTAAGAATAATTGTTGTTCATTTTATCTCAATGACGTTTTCTATGGTTCGGCACAATTTGTAACATCCCCAAACCCGGCCCATTCACTACGACCGAATCTGGTTATGTCACTGGGGAAAGTCGGTTGAAAAGCTTTGTTAACTTAGCATAAAGCATGGAAGAATTTAATTTTTGAAAACCATGCTCATTTATTATCTTATGAAAAACTTTGAAGTTATAAAGTGTCTGAATAAAAACTATATTAAACATACACTTATAAGTAGGTTACTAAAATTAAAATCATTTTCACATAGAAACTCATATTAATTAAACCATAGTTAAAATAATACCAAAAATAATAAAATGGCCTTTATTACAACCCAATACTTAAAATGAAATACTTATATCAAAAACAAGCATAATATAATTAATCATCATCCTCGGCATGGGCCACCTTGTCCTCTCCGATCCCGGTCCAGCTTTATGCACTACCTGAAATGGTTAAAGGAAAAAGGTGAGTCACCAAGACTCAGTGTGCCACCCTTTTTCCCGGATTAGCAAAATATCATATACAAACATGATCATCATGCATCCAATTAATATGCACCCAACCTAGCCATCCATACACCCTTTTCTACCCCGTGTGGTACAAAACCACTGGTGGTGCCAAACCACTGGTGACGTATAGTCACAGATGTGATGCCAAATCACTGGAGGTGCCAAACCTCTGGTGTCTGAAGACACGATATCCGTCAATGTGGTGCCAAACCACTGGTGTCCCAAAGACACAAAGTTGTGTTACCAAAACACTGGTGACCGAAGTCACAAATCAATTGATGGGCCCAACCCATCGTGTGATACCAAATCACTGGCGTCAATCCCTCAATACCGCCTTGTGGGGCCAACCCACTGTGGTGCGAAACCACGGGGACGAGACGCTGAGGTGCCAAACCTCTGGAGGTGCCAAACCTCTGGTGACCCAAAGTCACAAAGTTGTGTTACCAAAACACTGGTGCTCGTCAGCACAAAATATCACTGCCCCCTCCTCTCATATCACCCATCATCATACCAACTCATGTATAGTATTCAAAATCATGCAAACATGTTTAACGTTGCATCTCATAGCACATACATCATAAATCATGACATCATGTATCAATAACAGTACTCATAATGAAACGGACTTACCTGAATCCGTGCACATACCCCATAGGGTATCATATCACTCAACCATACTGTTTCAGTGTTACCAATCAATCAGTTTATCAAACATATACAAAGCAAGAAGTGTGTTAGTTTACACACCTGGTTACTAATGCGACTATCAAATCCCGTAGATCAAGATCTAACGCACTAGATCCCCCATTCCTTAACACTTTTCGAGCACTAGCCACAACCCGAGATATGCGAGATCAAGCCTTCCCCTACAATCGGCCAAAACTAAACAACATAATCATGCTAATCAACCTCTAAGGGTATAATCGTAATTTTACCTACTAAGGGCATTTTCGTAAATTCACACCTGCAATGGCCTTTCTGAAGGCCTAATGTCGCCACTAGCGACTCAGCTACCACTTCCGGTTGTACCGGACGATTGGGCCTAAAACCCGATTTCGGCCCATCCGGGCCCACACGCTCGTGTGGCCCACCTAACACGAATCTAGTCATGTATATAACTTCCACCTAGTCTAGTTCAACATATACTAACCAATCATGCAATTTACTCATATGGGCCCACGGGCCCATTGGGCCCACTTCGGCCCATCGAGGCCCAAGCAGCCCCAACCCACAAGAATACTACTGATGGCCTCAACTATCGCGTCGAAGCCCCACACATGCGCTCGCACGCTTGTATGGCTACTAATGCCGTGTAACCGGCATTTCGGCATTTTGCCGCTCTACAACTAGAGTAGAGAGAGTTACACACCTGATAAGACTCTGGGGCTAATCCGCGCTCCTATCACTCTTGTGCCCAAACGCCCTCCAAGATGTGTTTACTCTCCTCCTAGGATGCTCTTTATATAGCTAGCTCTTCACCTTCATTCTTTGTGTCTTTCCGATGTGGGATCCCTTCGTCAGTATAGTTTAAATTCAACTGAAACTCTTGCCGTCCAATCCGCAAAATAAATACTCCATTGCTTGTCATGAGATTCGAACCCAGGCTCCCTTGCAACATAATCCACGCTGCTAACCACTTGGCCACAAGCTCCTCTTGTGTCTTAAACCATGCGCAACTAAATATAAACTATGGGCCAAATTCTAAGGTCCAAGCAAAAAGAAACCAAAATGCAAAAGCCAAGACTTGAACCTTGGACCTCCTTCCTTCCCTTGTGGCGTCACTCCCTTGTCCCCTAAGTGGCGTCACTTTGCCACTACACCACACACTCCACTTGTGTTATTTTCTCCGTATTTTATTCTTAAGGCCTATCTGCCAACTTCCAGGGTTTTTTTCACCTAAAACCAAAATTTCCCCAAAGCCAATATTTGATCCCGGGACTTCATAGAAGCCCTCTAACCTTCCAAAATCACTTATCCAATGGGTCTAACTAGCATTTAATCCGATCTCTTGTTCTCCAAAAATTTAAACGCTACTACGCCTAAGGCCCATTGGGCTCAATTCTCCTAGGCCCAATTTCGGGATGTTACACAATTGATTAATGGCCTCTATATTTTAGATCAAACGAATTCCATTTACAACATAAATACTAAAAGATCTAAAATAAATGACTCAAATCAACCTTATCTTTGGCATTGTCATTTGGGCCACATAAGTGAGAAACGCATATCCAAACTCCATAAACATGGTCTCTTGAATTCATTTGTTTTTGAACAATTTGAAGTATGTGAATCTTGCTTATTGGGAAAAATGACTAAATCTCTTTTTACTGGTAAAAGTGAACGAGCTAGTGATTTATTGGACCTAATACATTCTGATGTATGTGGACTAATAAATACACAGGCCAGAGGTGGATTTCACTACTTCATTACTTTCACTGATGATTTCAGTAGATATAGGTATGTTTATCTCATGCGCCATAAGTCTGAGTCCCTTGAAAAGTTTAAGGAATTCAAGAATGAAGTACAAAATCAACTAGGCAAAACTATCAAGTCACTTCGATCTGATCGAGGTGGAGAGTATTTGAGCCTAGAGTTTGATGATCTTTTGAAAGAATGTGGGATTGTCTCACAACTTACTCCTCCTGGTACTCCTCAATGGAATGGAGTATTTGAGAGAAGAAATCGAACTTTGTTAGACATGGTTCGATCCATGATGAGTCATGCTGATCTACCGGCTTCCTTTTGGGGACATGTGTAATAAAATTAGATCCGACGATCCAAACCATGAATCCATGTGTGAGGAACGAATCAGGGTCAATAAAGGTTTCAAAATTACCAAAACTTCAATCTGAGTAGACAACGACGCCTTGGCAACAAGAGTTTTGATCTATTGTCGAATCAAGCCACAACCTTTTCCGATGTCTGCCTCTACGTAATCCACCCGGTTTGACTATGAACGGAAGAAATCTCCAAAACTATTTTGGAGGTTTATTTGCTTGACGGCTGCTAGACCTAACAAGCAATCACTTAGGGTTTTTCATCTTCAGCTTTGTCTCCTTTTAATACCTTTTATAATGGGTGTCCTTTTAATTGGGCCTTTTATAATTGGTATCTCTTGAATGTATTATAAGATTAAATAAATACAATAAAGTTTTTAACTGAAATTTATAATTACATTAATTATATCCGAAAATTATAATAAGGATTTCGGTAAACTATATTTATTTAAATTTATATATGAATCAAATTCATATATTAATAAAATTATGTTATCATTATGTGTACAACATCCTTGTACATATAATATGTTCAATATTTGATTGCCCAATTAAATTAATTCTTTAATTAATTTAATTCATGTGACAACCAAAAACAATACCAACTATATTTTATTCCGTTCATTTCAACTATAGGGTGTGACCCTGTAGGTTCTTGCAACGTTAGCAGTAATACTAGAACGATTCTATTGTCACAAACAATGAGTGGCATCTAGCAATGCATCATTGCTACCTAAGTTACAAGAAGTCATGATTCGACATATCCTTTTGTGATTAACCTTTCATGCATTAATCCTTAAGTCCTTTATCTCTGGAACGGATACAAGTCATGGGATAGTCACACTTGCGCAATCCATCCCATGTTTCTTGATATCTTGAGTAGACTATGATATACAAATTAGTATGACATCTCATATCAACTTATTTGAGCATGGCCATGCATTTCTAGTCTCACTCAATCAAGTGGCCTAAGAAGTCCCTTTATTGATCAACCATATCCCTCTACATAGATTGTGGTATATCCAACATCAGCCTTTATAGAACAACCTGTTACGGTGTACGTTTGACTGTATCAAAATATACAACTCACGATGCTGGGATAATAATGATCTCAAGTCTGAGGATCATATACATATTAATCACTATGAGTAATGTTGTGACAATTACATAATAATCCAAGAAACATACTCATAGCGGGTCAATCCAATATGTTGTTCTCTAACACACATATTCATGCATTGATTTTGACACTCCATATCAATGACAACTCTTTATCATCAATCAACTACATGTTAGTCTTAATGCATTATTGTTGTCCTAGTCAAAAATAATACTCGACCAAGGATCTTTTAAGAATAATCATATTATTCTCAGGACATTATTATAAAACAGTTTATCTATACACAGAAAGAAAAACTGAAATAATAATGAAAACGCTTTATATTAATAAATATGGTAAATTAAGTATGTTATTACAACCGTCTCATGATTGATCTTTGGGCATACTCTTACAATCTCTCACTAGCACTAAGACCAATCACTCATATATCTAATACCAAGTGACTTAATGTGACAATCATGCTTCTGCTGTGTCAGAGGCTTGGTCAGGGGATCAGCAATGTTATCATCTGAAGGTACTCTGCATATCTCTACATCCCCTGAATAAGATGGTAGCGTCTAAGTATATGTTTGGATCGCTGGTGAGATCTGGGTTTTTTAGCTTGTGCAATAGCTCCATTGTTATCACATCGGAGTTCTATAGCATCTAATATGCTAGGCACAACCCCTAGTCCAGTAATGAACTTCTTGATCCAAACTGCTTCCTTTGCTGCCTCACTGGCTGCAATATACTCAGCCTCTGTTGTAGAACTGGCTACTGTACTTTGCTTTGAACTCTTCCAGCTCACAGCACCACCATTAAGGCAAAACACAAAACCTGATTGCGATCGAGAATCGTTCTTGTCGGTTTGGAAGCTGGCATCAGTGTAACCTTTTACACTTAACTCTTCCTCACCTCCATATAATAGGAATGTATCCTTAGTTCTTCTTAAGTACTTAAGGATACTCTTGACTGTGGTCCAGTGACCTTCACCGGGATCTACTTGATACCTGCTCGTCATACTTAAGGCATACGAGACATCTGTACGGGTACATAACATAGCATACATGATAGATCCAATAGCAGAAGCATATGGAATTTTACTCATACGTTCTCTCTCTTGTGGAGTTGAAGGACACATTTCATTCGAGAGTGAAATACCATGTCTCATAGGTAGGAATCCTCTTTTAGATTCTTCCATACTGAACCTTTTCAGTACTTTATCTATGTATGTACTTTGGCTTAGACCTAGTAGTCGTCTTGATCTATCTCTATAGATCTTGACTCCTAAAATATAAGTGGCTTCACCCAAGTCCTTCATAGAAAAACAACTTCTTAACCAAGTCTTAATAGACTGCAAGGTAGGTATGTCATTTCCCATGATAAGTATGTCATCCACATATAGTACCAAGAATGTGATAGTGCTCCCACTAACTTTCTTGTAAACACATGGTTCATCTTCATTTTTGATAAAACCAAACTCTTTGATTGCATCGTTAAAACGAAGATTCCAACTTCGAGAAGCTTGCTTTAATCCATAAATGGATCTTTGTAGCTTACATATCTTTCTAACATCCTTTGGATTTACAAAACCTTCAGGTTGTGTCATATACACATCCTCTTCAAGTTTCCCGTTAAGGAAAGCTGTTTTGACGTCCATCTGCCAGATTTCATAATCATGAAATGCAGCTATGGCGAGCAAGATCCTGATGGATTTAAACATAGCTACAGGAGAAAAGGTTTCATCATAGTCAATACCATGAATTTGGCGAAAACCTTTAGCGACTAATCACCCTTTGTATGTTTGTACATTACCATCCATGTCTGTTTTCTTTTTGAAAACCCATTTGCACCCTATAGGTTTAACCCCTTCGGGTGGGTCAATCAAAGTCCATACTTGGTTTTCATACATGGAATCCATCTCAGATCTCATGACCTCAAGCCATTTCTCAGAGCCTGGGCTTGTCACCGCTTCTTGATAAGTCCTAGGCTCATCTTGATCTATAAGAAGAACGTCACCATGCGTTGTAATGAGAAATCCATATCTCTTAGGTGCACGGCGTTCTCTTAAAGATCTGCTCGGTGGTTGTGTTTCTACAGCAGTTGTTTGTTCCTCAATTTCTTGTGGAATTTGTTGTTGTTCAATCTCTGGTTCAGTGGTATCTTGTGATTCTCGAATTTCTTCAAGTTCAATCTTTCTCCCACTTCATTTTCTAAAAGTAAATTCTCTCTCAAGAAAGACACCAGTCCGAGCAACAAACGTTTTGTTCTCAGTGGGATTAAAGAAATAATATCCTTTGGTTTCTTTTGGATACCCCACAAAAATACACCTTTCAGATCTGGGTTCAAGCTTAGTAGATGTCTGACGTTTAGCATAAGCTTCACAGCCCCAAATTTTCATAAAAGACATACTAGGACGTTTCCCAGTCCACATCTCATATGGCGTCTTTTGAACCGATTTAGATGTAACACGATTTAGTGTGAAAGCAGCTGTCTCAAGTGCATGTCCCCAAAAGGAAGTCGGTAGATCACATGACTCATCATGGATCGAACCATGTCTAACAATGTTCGATTTCTTCTCTCAGATACTCCATTCCATTGAGGAGTACCATGAGGAGTAAGTTGTGAGACAATCCCACATTCTTTTAAAAGATCATCAAACTCTAGGCTCAAATACTCTCCACCTCGATCAGATCGAAGTGACTTGATAGTTTTGCCTAGTTGATTTTGTACTTCATTTTTGAATTCCTTGAACTTTTCAAGGGACTCAGACTTATGGCGCATGAGATAAACATACCCATATCTACTGAAATCATCAGTGAAAGTAATGAAGTAGTGAAATCCACCTCTGGCCTGTGTATTTATTGGTCCACATACATCAGAATGTATTAGGTCCAATAAATCACTAGCTCGTTCACTTTTACCAGTAAAATGAGATTTAGTCATTTTTCCCAATAAGCAAGAATCACATACTTCAAATTGTTCAAAAACAAATGAATTCAAGAGACCATCATTATGGAGTTTGGATATGCGTTTCTCACTTATGTGGCTCAAACGACAATGCCAAATATAAGTTTGATTTGAGTCATTTATTTTAGATCTTTTAGTATTTATGTTGTAAATGGGATTCGTTTGATCTAAAATATAGAGGCCATTAATCAATTGTGCCGAACCATAGAAAACATTATTGAGATAAAATGAACAACAATTATTCTTAATAATTATCTCAAAACCAATTTTGTCTAAACAAGAAATTGAAATAATGTTTTTAGTCAAACTGGGCACAAAATAACAATCCTCTAAACATAAAGCAAGTCCACTAGGAAAAGATAAAGTATATGTTCCCACAGCTAATGCAGCAACTTTTGCTCCATTTCCAACTCGTAGGTCCACATCTCCTTTAGCCAAAGTCCTACTCCTTTGTAGTCCCTGTACAGAAGTACAAATATGAGAACCACAACCAGTATCTAATACCCAAGAAGTAGTAGTTGATAAATTAATATCAATAACATAAATACCTGAAGCAGACATTCCGCTTGCTTTAGCCTTCTTGACTTCTTCAAGATAGACAGGGTAGTTCCGTTTCCAATGTCCAGTCACACCACAATGAAAACAGTTTCCTTCCTTAGACACCCCACCTTTAGGTTTTAGTGCAGCCTTTCCCTTTCCACATTTGGGCTTACCTTTGCCCTTGGGCTTTGTTTGAACTTTGGCCTTTCCCTTGCCCTTGTTATTACGGACCATCAGTATGGGCTTGGGTCCAACCTTTTTCAAGTTGCCTTCAGTAGTTCGTAACATACTGAGCAATTGTGGTAGAGTCTTGTCAATTTCATTCATATTGAAATTGAGGACAAACTGGCTGTAGCTATTCGGCAACAATTGTAAAATAACATCAGTGGCCAACTCTTGGCTCAATGGAAACCCAAGCTTAGACAGGCTTTCAATATAGCCAATCATCTTAAGGACATGAGGTCCTACTGGGCTTCCTTCAGCCAACTTACATTGGAATAGGGCCTTAGAGATATCAAACCTCTCTTGCCGTGCTTGCCCCTGATAAAACTATTTAATTACAATATATCTAACCCCCGAGGTCAAGCCTCTGAAGGTATTCTAATAAAACTATTTAATTACAATATATCTAACCCCCGAGGTCAAGCCTTTGAAGGTACCCATTTTATATGCATGACATCTTATTGACGATCTTTCTTGGTTTTACAATGTTTGGCTTGGTGGAGGTATTAACAAAAAGGGGAACAAACATGCTAACTCCCTATTTTCCTTAGATGTTCATGTTTTATCTAGAGTGGCGGACTTCGGTATGATTTAGGTATTTCTTTATTGGTGGATAGACCACTAAATGAATATTACTTGGTCGAGCTTATGATCAGTCGTCTAGTTTGGCGATTTCTAGATGTTTCATCATTTTTACAGATTCTTACTTTTACCTTGTACATTTTACCTTCTATTTCTTTTTCCACACATCTCTTTTCATGAACAACCATTTATCTTTATCCCTACTCATAGCCCTATAATTTTGAAACTTGGCGAGTTGTTGCCCACATTGTCATCCTTGATTGTATGTCGATTGTACACTCTACCCTTAATAGAACTCTCATTACATGGTACCCTTTAGTTGATTCTCATATCTCATAATAGTCCTAGCGAAATTAGTGACATTCCACCCTTAGGCCACTAGTAAAAACCCATGCCACCCTGGCAGACTTAACTCTATTTCATCTTTTCTACTTCCACCGTACACTCGGGCTAAAATGTTGTTTTAACTACTCCTTTGTAGTTCGCCATATTTCTGATACCTTGCTTTTAAGGTGTAACATGTACATCTGCAGTGGACCATTTTGGCCTATAGCATCTAGCAGATTGTTATCTGAGCAACCATTCAAGTTTACGGTCTCTCTTATATGATGGTTCCCTATGAAACTAACTCTATGGTGGGTACACCCGCAATAGATTATCCTTAAAGAGGAACAGTCTTGACAAGCATAACTGTCACTTGGATAATCCTTATTAGAATCTCTTTCTATCGATAGGTTCCAACTAACCCCTCTTCATAGATTAGACTATATGGAGTATATACATTTGGACCTCCTCGTGTAAACTATGTTATCAACAAAGCCTTATACCGAGACTGAATTTCTTGTTACTCTTTCAAGACTTCCCTCTAACACATAGAGTTTCTTTAACCACTTTCTAGTTGTTTTTAATGGTGGACCTTTGTTTGTGATCCTCAGATAAATCCTCTTTCATTTTCTTATATACAAGGTATTGTTGTCACGTCATTTCCATATCTTATTCTTGTTGGGTTACCACCATAAGGCCTATTGGCTTCCACGTTTACCGTTTTGGCAAACTTTTCTTATTTCTTTTACTTTTTCCTTTTCTGGCAGATTCCTTAAACCCATTGGCTAGCTATCGCTTGTCAGCACTTGCATTTTCCCTCTAACCCTTTTTTCGTTGTTTGTATATTTTTATTGTCTTAGCGGACTACCCTACATTTCATTTCTCGACAGACTCCATATGCTACCATAGTTGAGCTACGGTTTTACACATCATACCTCATGTTTAATGTCCTGGCAGACTCTCTATGTTGCCATAGTTGAGCTATGGTCTTACTCATTATACCCCATGTTTAATGTCCTAGCAGACTCTTTATGTTGCCAAAACCAAGCTATGGTCTTACAGATTATATCCCATGTTTAATGTTCTAGTGGACTCTCTATGTTTCCATAGTTGAGCTATGGTCTTACACATTATATCTAATGTTTAATGTTCTGGCAGACTCTCTTTGTCACCATAGTCAAGCTATGGTCTTCTACATTATACCCCATGTTTAATGTCATGGCGGACTTTCTGTGTTGTCATAGTCGAGCTATGGTCTTACACATTATACCATATTACAACCCATCCATTTTGCCTCACTTCTATCCTTGATGCTTGAACACCATAGTGTCCCCTTTATAAGGCCTGGAGCTTTGCCAATCATGGTTTGCACCCAACAATTCCAAATTGCAATAAACAAAAACTACATTTCTCAATCATCTACCCAATTATCCACATCACCAAATCCTAACTTCATCTACCTTGTCAATAATTTTCCCTCCATACACCATCATTATAAATGTACAATACATGAAAAGTATTCTCAATCAGTAGAGATCATACATCATCACAAAACTCTCTCTAAACTCAACACAAAATCATGTCAGCCATACAACATCCTAGGAATAGAGTATAGAAAGTTACCTAATGCTCCTTTGCCTCCTCAACTTAGCTTTTCCGAATGCCTGAGCTTCCATTCTCTTAGAAACTAAGCATCAACCAAAGTCATAAGTTAAACTCAACATTGATGAAAAACTCTGTTTCCAAAAACATGCAAAACCCCCTTAAAGGTTTTAAAAATTCTTAACTCTAGTTTCTCAAATTCACAAACAATGAAAGACTTAGAAGCTTACCAATCCCCTTGCTTATCTATCCTATTGACTCTATCTTCAAGAATATTGCTCCATGTAGAGCTCTCCTTTTTCTTCTCCTTTAGAGTAACTGAAGAAGATGATGGAGAGAGCAAAATAAGGTTGAGAAGAATTCACCCGAGAATTCATTTCCCTACTATTTATAGCCCTTCATTCTCGATTATCAACTTTATAAAAATAATCCATTGGTAATCATTTTGGCTCCAAATAAGGAACCAATTGGTCGTAATCCAACTTAACAGAATTGCTAGTTAACTATGTCTAAATCAGCCACTAAATTTTCCTGATTTTTCTGTAGAAGATGCCAACTTATGGCTTCTTTCAATTTAACCCCTATTTAATCCTAAATTTTGGATTTAAGGAAATTTGGGTGTGGCAACTCCCCACCCTAAAAGAAAATTTGCATCCTTGAAATTTTCTTTCAAGCTCAACCTCTAAGGCAGACTTAGAGAAACTCTTCTCCATCTCTACCCTCATATGGTTCAAGGAAGTAATCATCTTTCATTCTTACCGAAACCTTCAACATAGTTTATCCTTTCGTACATCATTTTTGTAACACCCCTAACCCATAACTGTCGCCGGCCTAGGGTTAAGAGGCATTACCAGACAATCAGAAACTTTTACGGACATTTTATAATATAAATGAACCAATATGATCAAAACGTCCCTAAAATGGGTCAACGAGACCTCAAACATGCTTTAGAATAGGGCTCGGACTAAACCGAATACATACAAAAATTCTCGAAAATTTAAAAATTTTTCAAAGTTACAGAGGTCACACGCCCATATGGGCAGGCCGTGTGCCTCACACGACCTCAGACACGCCCATGTGTCTAAGCCGTGTCAAAACAGGGCATACATACTGACTTGTCCACACGGCCATGGACACGCCCATGTGCCTCACTCGTGGTCGCTACTGACTTGCACCACAGGCCAGTCACACGCTCGTGTGTCTTGCCCGTGGTCGAATCTGACTTGTTTTGAATTTCAACCACGAGGGACACGATCAAGCCACACACCCATGTGATCAACTGTGTGGGCAATTATAGGCCATTTTCAAGGCCAAAATGCCACCCACACATTGGGTTATCCCTACAAGCACATACAAGCATATTTCTTAACATAATTGGCAACAAAAAACATACCAAATGGTCATCATATCATCCCATTCAATCTCATTCCTAAGCATAACAACTTATATACCAAATAGCTAAACCAATTCACAAATAAACCAAGCGTGATTCATCCCCAACTTATCACTTCAACATAACCATCATTCATCAAACACATATACTCACTTTGCATCAATAAGCTTACCATTATCTTGACCATTTCATAACCACCAAAACATACCAAAACTAAGCATATATAGACATGGCTACTCATTCATAACTTAACCATTTATCTAGCCATATCACATGGCTATATACATATCTTAAACATACTCCAAAACAACTAGCCTATACATGCCATACTTTAATATCTATACAATTTCAAAAGGTACCAAAATAGAGTTTGATAGTGTGGTGATTATCCTCGATGATTCCCAAGCCTTTCGTAGCTTTGACGATCTGTAAAACAGAGTAAACACACACAAAGTAAGCTTTCCAAAAGCTTAGTAAGCCATATACAAATCAACTTAGTATAAAATGCATATAGCCACATAAATACAATAACATTAATGTTTCTCATTTGCAAATTTATCACATATCTTTTGTCTCATTTGTTTAGCCATTACTTACCCACATTCCATAGCTCAAAGTATCACTTCACTCATAGCTCATTCAAGCTTGTATCACATATTATCACATCAAATCTATACACATATTTACTTTAGTAAGCTCATTTGAACACTTACCTTTCCAACGTACCTGAATCATTTATACATTTCAAATAGACATTCATTTCTCAGACTTGCCCATTGAACCTTTCAAAACTAAATAGGATACTCAGAATGCTTGGAATAGTCATACAATGCCAACGTCCCAGACGAGGTCTTACATGTACCCAGATATCGATGCCACTGTCCCAGATAGGGTCTTACATGAATCAAATACGATGCCAATGTCCCAGACATGGTCTTACACATAAATCTCATATCGAGGCCAACATCCCATACGTGGTCTTACATGAAATCTCAAATCAATGCCAACGTCCCAGACGTGGTCTTACATGATATCACATATCGAAAACCTATGTCATGACATATATAATCCTATCTATTCCTAGGTTCGTACGGGACTTCTCGGACATAGATACACTATCGATACTATCTCGAATTCCATGTACATAACATCTCGAGCATATTCAACACAAGCTAAATTTCATATATACACAATTAACTCAATTCAAATGCATTTATTTGTATATCGACTTACCTCGGATTCAGTTAACGTACGTACTCGACTATTCGATAACTTTTGACTTTCCGCGATCTAAATCTGTTTTCTTCGACTCTCTATCTATACATATTCAAACTTAATCCATTTATTCACTAAACCATTCAATCCAATCCAAAAACACATATTTAGGGCAATTTACAAATTAATCCTCACATTTTCATATTTTGACATTTTAGTCCCTATTTCACAAAATTACAAAATACACAAATTTTCATATTACCCATGCTTGGCCGAATATTCATGTAGTCCATACAAGTCCATACATTTCATTTATTTCACAATTTAGCCCTCAAATTATTATTTTCTCAATTTAATCCAAATTACTCAAAATCATCAAAAATCCAAATACAAAATATGTTAAGCTAACACATATATCTCATTTTTCACTATCACACATCACACATCACAAAACTCATGTGTTCATCAATGACACATTTCAAAACTTTTATCAATTCAAAAAATTTGAAGCATGGGTTTCAAAGTACTCGAAGCAACGATTATGAAAACGTAGAAATTATCAAAAACTGAAACAAAACATACCTTGAACCAAGCTTAAAAATGGCTGAATGCCCTAGCTTTCTTATTTTCTTTTTCTTTTCTTTGTTTCGGTCACAATAAAAAGATGAACACAAAGATATGGCTTTTTAATGTTTGTTTATTATAGCTTACATATTATTATAACAATTTCCATCTTTTTAACCTTAATAAAATAATACATAAACCTTAAAATCAATGTCCACCACCGTCCACTAGCCTTATGAGTGGCCAAATTGCTTCATAAAGTCTCCAAATTATAAAGACATCAACAATTTGGTACTTTCACATTTAACCATCAAACTTTCATTTTATGCGATTAAGCCATTTTCTCAAATTAAGCACATAAAGGACAAATTAATCCACGAAACTTTAACACATGCTTAATCACATACAATAGACACAATAAATAATATTAAAATTTTTTTATGACTCGAATTTGTGGTCCCGAAACCACTATTTCAACTAGGGTCTAAACCTGACTGTTACAACTTTATACCCACTTCGTTTGATTTGTTAATCCATTAGCACTTAACAAAATATAGATACCGACTAATTTGCAGACATCAAATCACCCGGTTAATGGATGCACTCTAATTCATAGATCTTCTTCACAATCTTAATTTGGAGGATGCTTTGAGTCGAACATTGCTTGACTAAAATCTTCTTGATTCTAATTCTGGCGGATATTCTCGCAAATCCTAGGTTTGTTCATGTGTTAACTCTGCCCATCTAGTGGGTCAATTCCTTATCGTCACAGGGTAGCTAAGCTCACCCATGAAATATTTTAACTACTATTTTGGAAAAGTACCAGAGCTACCACTCTAATTCCGAAGTTCTACTCCAGTGGTAACAATGCTTCATAGTCATTCTCAAAAAGGGTTGTCGTTGGACAGACTTAGAACTTGTTCTACTTACCTAAGTGTTACGCACTTAATGGGTAACAGTTGGCAGATATCCCCACTTCCAGAATATTGAAGGATTTTTTTCCTCTTCCGATGCTAACATGTGTCTTTTATACATTGGTGGATTTAAACGATACATTTCATTCATTAAATTTCAACAATTTCCCATGCATGCTACTGGTTATAAATAAACCAAAACTCTAAGAGGAAAGTTCATAAGTCCACAGGCCTTTGGCTTGACCAACTCACCTATTATCCATCACTTTTCTTCTTCCTATATTTCTTTTCTAGTTAGGCTACTGGAGTGCAGTTCCCCGACTACTCTCAATTCCAAGGAATCAATAAACATCTTCCGAGATGTCGTCCCAAAAGACCCGTACAACTATTTCCACAGTATTGTCCCAAAGGACCTGTATATTATCGTCGCGATGTCACTCCATAAAGTTGATAGACCATCATCACAATATCGTTCTAGTGAGCCAGTCAATAACATTCCACGATGCCGCCCAAACTCTCTTGTATTCCCATTTCGTCCATCCTCTATTGGCAAATTCGGTGGTTTCCCCTCAATCATTAACGAGGGTGGTGTGGAAATCCTTGGACGGGCTCTTCAAAGTAGAAACGAAGCCAATTAGGCTGAATTCAAGAGGGCCACCAATTCTGGCAAACAACAGTGTGTCTGACTTTTAGGACTTTTGAAAAATTCGTCCGCTTGTGTAACACCCTTTACCCGTATTCAACCCTAGAATAGGGCTCGAGGCATTGTCGGACTTATAACACAAGCATTCCCACAATTTCTAGTTATAAATTTGCATCCAAATTAAAACCATTCATATTTAACCATAAAGTCCCTTATACGAGCCTACAAGGCCCAAAACATGCTTTGGAAGAGGTTTTGGACTAAACCGAGAACTGTAGGAACTTTTACAAAACTTAGAAAATTTTTCATGTTTTAAAGGTCACACGCCTGTGTGGTTCAAGGGACACGCCCGTATGACCTTGAGACATGTCCGTGCTACAGGTCGTGTTCAAATTAGGGTGCTCCCTAACTTATGCCACACGCCCGTGTGGTCAATTTAATTTTCATAATTTTTTTATAAAATAGGTACAGACTTCACACGGCCGGGGCAGATGCCCATGTTCAAGGCCGTGTAGCACACACGGCTGAGACACACGCTCGTGTCTCTACCCGTGTGCTATATTCTAGACATTCTATTTCTCGAAATTAAAGTGCAGGGAACATACAGCTAGAACACATGCCCGTGGGGCAAACCGTGTGTCGCACACGGCCTAGACACACGCCCATGTGCCTACCCATGTGGACAAAACTAAGGCTATTTACCAAGCCATTTGCCACCCTCATTTACACCTACACTTACACCAATTCAATGTCACAATTCATAACATACTTAGGCAACCAAAACATCAACAACTAAGACATCCACACATCATTCACATGTTACATCTATCATACATAAACATCACATACTTATCAATTCAAATCATGCAAGCTTCCACATCCATGAAAGGCATCATCAAATGGTCATACTTAGACCAATATTTTCCAATTTCAAATGGCGTTATACAAAATGAACTTTCAACCAATATAAGCCAACATATTTGGCCAAATCAATTATGAAACATAGCAAAATGACCAAGTCCCCTATACATGCCATAACTCAAAATGTTGAATTCATTGGTACCAAAATAATTGTTGATAGTGTGTATGGATCTCCAAACCCTGAGCTAGCTTGGTGATACTATAAGACAAGGAAAAGAAAGGGCAGTAAGATATATAGCTTAGTAAGTTCCTATGCAAATAATAAGCATCATAACCACACATTTAACATACAATTTACCTAATAAAAATTAGCATGAATGTTATAATAATATTATAGTCATAACTTACTCAATCACCACCTTACCAAGGGTTCACCACATATTGAGCTCGTTACTTATGAGTTTTACGTTCATACCTGTACCAACTTGCAACATAGCCATATCCTTTTACAACTTTGACATTCCCGTTGAACACTCGGAATATTAACTGATACTCAGAAATCTTGCACATAAGTGCCATATATGTAGCTAAAGCTAACTCATATCTCATAATACATATAGACTCGCTTTTGAACTATTCACGGGCCTGCTCACACAAGCTATTAGTTAGGACGTAACTACACAATGCTGCTCACACAAGCTGTCAGGTATCCGCAACACATGCCGAACTACCTAGCCACTGGTAGAACCTACAAGACCAGCACCTGGACCACGTAATCGCATATAGACATGGGTTCCTAGTAACATGTCACTCGTATCCTATTCTATTCCTAAGGTTCAACCAAGATTTCTCATTTGTCGAAACTTTGTTGAATACGTCCAAAGAGTCAATCACAATTCATACAATATCAAAGCATTTAAAACATAAATATAACAATGCATTATTTACATACGAACTTACCTCGGTACAAAAATAGTAGAATTGGGCCTAATCTTAAAATACTTTGTTTTTCCCCTGATCTAGGTCCGAACCTCGTTTTTCTTAATCTATAACAACAAATTTAACTCATTTAATACTTACATTATTCAATTAAGCCCAAAAATCACATTATAGAAAAATCACATTTTTGCCCCTAACTTTTCAACATTTTACATTTTAGTCCCTAGGCTCATAAAATGAAATATAGTCAATTTCTTCAAAACCCAAGCCTAGCTGAACCATTTACACACCCATAATAGCCCACATTTTTCATTAAATCACACTTCTACTACATATTTTATAACCTTTACAAATATGCCCTTTTAGGTATTTTCATCAAAAATCACTTAGTAAAAGTTGTTTATCTATCATGAAACATACATAATCTACCATTACAGATCAAAATACACAAATATTCAACATGGGTAAAAATTTAGACTTTGATTTTCTTTCAAATTAGTCCTTGAAATAGCTAAATCAAGTTACAACATTCACAAAACGTAAAAATCATTAAAAACGGGACAATGACGGACTTAAAATCGAGCTTGAAAGCTTGGCCAAACCCTAGCTATGTCTCCTCTTCTAATTTTCGGCTATGAGGATGAAATTGAAGAAGATGACATCTTTTATTTAGTTATTTTGGCTTTATTTACCAAATGACCAAAATGCCCTTCATTTAAACTTTGATATTTTTCCCTAACCATGTCCATTTTTGTCCATACTTAGACATAATGGTCCAATTACCATCTAAGGACCTCTAATTTGAAATTACATAGAAATTAGACACCTCTAGTTTCTAGAACACACATTTTGCACATGTTACAATTTAGTCCTTTTAACTAAATTGGGTGCTCAAACGTCAAAATTTTCGAATGAAATTTTCACGAAGTCATTCCATAAAACTGTAGACTATAAAAAATACAATAAAAGTAAATTTTACTGCGTCAGATTTGTGGTCCTAAAATAATTGTTCCGACTAGACCCAAAATCGGGTTGTTACAGCCAGAGTTATGGGTTTACATTTTCTCTCCCCACCCAAAGGTCTAAATTCAAACCTTTGAAGGTTTACGAAAAGAAAAGGGGTTAGAAGATGGTATTGGATTTTGAAAGTTGCACTCTAATGAAAAGTTGTAGTTGCAAAATAGGGAGTCTCTAAGCCCTTGAAGAATATGCGACAGATACCAAGTCCGACATCCAAGCATACTTCCTAAACTCTCTCGTTTAATCCCCATTCAAACCTAACACAAAGGTCTTCCTCATTCAATTTTGAACTCGCTGCTTAGTTGACTCGTTGTTGTGGGTCTTTTTGATACGAATCTCTCAACTTTATTAGTATATATAAACTTACCAGTGTCATCCTTGAATTTGACATTCTCACTCTTTTAATTCCAATGACGAGATTGTTAGAGAGGATAGAAGGAGCTAGGTAATGTTCTCATTTTCAAGAATCAGGTGTGGTCATTTCTACTCTTTTTGAAAGACTAGGCAAAAGGAGGTGAAGTCACCATTGAAGCAGCAACTCACTCGGTGGATAACAATACTTAAATTTCTTTGTATATTTTTTAATAAAATTTTCTTCTTTTCATTACTTGTCCTTTCAATCGCTTTATCCTTTATTTGTATTTTTTCCTAAATTATTTGTTTTTACTTTCATCTTTGTCCACCAATTTAGGTGAATATAGCTAGTCGAACATCATGCATATAAGGGGTACTCTTTCTAACTCCTACGTCTAGAGAATCGATTAAACTAAGCTCTGATACCATTAAAATTACAACGCCCTTACCAGACCTAATCATTGAGTCTGGGTACAGAGTGTCACAATTGAACCGGTACAACTTTATTATGAATATTTCTTACAAAAAGAACCTTAAACCAAACATAATTTGACTACCTTGAAAATTACATTATATCTAACCTCGAGGCGAAGCCTCTGAAGGTACCCTTTTTATGTGAACGACATCTTACTGAGATCTTTCTTAGTTTTACAATGTATGACTTGGCCCCTCCTCAAGTTCCTTATTTACCCAACGAATCCTGAAAACATAGACCAAAATCCTATAAGCTCAAACGAACTTAGTGAGTTTCTTTGCTAATATATATAACTAAGGCCCCATCTCACCGAGGTATTAACTAAAAAGGGAACAAACATGCTAAATCCCTATTTTCCTTAAACGTTCATGTTTTATCTGGAGTCTCAGACTCCGGTATAACTTGCACATTTTTTTATTGGTAGATAGATTGCTAAACGATTATTACTAGGTCAAGCTTATGACCAATCATCAGGTTCGACGATTTCTAGATGTTTCGTCATTCTTAAGGATCATTACTTTTACCTTGCACATTTTACCTTCTTTCCCTTTTCCACGCATCTCTGGTCATGAAAAACCATTTACCTTTATCCCGACTCATAGACTTATAATTTTGAAACTTAGTGATTTGTTGGCCACATCATCATCATTGGTTGTAAGTCTGATTGTACGCTCTATCCTTAATAAAACTCCCATTGCATGGTACCCTTTAGTTGATCCTTGTATCTCAAAATAGTTCTGGCATATTTACTAACATTCTACCCTTAGGCCACTAATAAAAACCCACGCCACCATGGCAAACTTATCTATTTCATCTTTTCTACTTCCACCCTACACTCAATTTGAAAATTTGTTTGGGTTACTCCCTTGTATTTCACCCTGTTTGTGATACCTTGCTTTTAAGGTATAACATGTTTGTCTATAATGGACCGTTTTGGCCTACAACATCCAACAGACTATTATCTAAGTGACCATTCGACTTTATTATCTCCCAAATATGATGGTTCCCTATGGAACTAATTCTATCACAGGTATACTCATAATAGATTCTCCTCAAAGAGGAATAGTTTTGACGGAAATAACTGTTAATTGGAAAATCCTTATTAGTACCTCTTTCTATCCATAGATTCCAACTAACCCCTCTTTACAAATTAGACTATCTGGTGTATATACGTTTGGACCTCCCCGTATAAACTAATATATCAACGAAGCCTTATATTGGCAGTGAATCTCCCGTTACTCTTCCAAGACTTCCCTCTAACACATAGAGTTTCTTTAAGCACTTTTTTATTGTTTTTAATGACGGATCCTTGTCTGTAATCCTAGGATAAATCCACTTTCATTTTCCTATATACAAGGCATTGTTGTCATGTCATACCCATATCTGATTCTTTTTGGGTTACCACCATATGCCCCACTGGATTCCACGTTTACTATTTTGGTCGACTTTTCCTATTTCTATTACTTTTTCCTTTTCCAGTAGATTCCTCAAACCTGCTAGCTAGCTATCACTTGTCCACACTTGCATTTTTCCTCTAACCATTTTTCCTCATTTGTGTAATTTTTCATGATTATCATCTTGTGGACTAACCCATTTTTATTGTCCCACGAATTACCTTGTGTTTAATGTCCCGATAGACTCTATATGATGTCATAGTTTCGCTGTGGTCTTACACATCATATCCCATGTTTAATGTCCTAGGGAACTCTCTATGTTGCCATAGTCAAGTTATGGCCTTACACAATATACCATATGTTTAATATCCTGGCAGACTCTTTATGTTGTCATAGCAAACTATGGTCTTACACATTTGCCCTATGTTTAATGTCCTGGTGGACATTTTATGTTACCATAGTCGACCTATGGTCTTACACATTATACCCCATGTTTAATGTCCTGGTGAACTCTCTATGTTTCCATAGTCGAGCTATAGTCTTACATATTATACACTATGTTTAATGTCCTGGCAAACTCTCTATGTTTCCATAGATGAGCTATGGTCTTACAAATAATACCATATGTTTAACGTCATGGCGGGCTCTTTATGTTGTCATAGTCGAGTTATGGTCTTAAACGTTATACCCCATTATAGCCCATCCATCCACCTCACTTCTAACATTAATGACCGAACACAATTGTGTCCTCTCCGCGAGGCCAAAAGCTTTGCAAACCATGGATTGCACCTAACAATTCTAGATTGCGATAAACAAAAACGCCATCTCTCAACCATCTGCTCAATTCTCCACATCGCCAAATCTCAACTTCATCTACCCCGTCAATAATTTTCCCTCCATACTCCACCATTATAAACATACAAAACATGCAAAGCATTCTCAATCAACAAAGAGCATTCATCATCACAGAACTCTTTCTAAACTCAACACAAAATCATATCAACCATACAACATCCCAGGAATAGAGTATAGAAACTCACATAATGTTTCTTTTCCTCATTAGCTTAGCTTTTTCAAAAGCTAGAGCTTCCATTCTCTTGGCAACTACGCATTACAACCAAAGTCATAAGTTAAACTCAACATTTCAGATGAAAAACTCTATTTCCAGAAACATGTAGATCCCTTTCAAAGGTTCTAAAAATTCTTAACTCTATTTTCTCAAATTTACGAACACCGAAAGACTTAGAAGTTTACCAGTCCCCTTACTTATCTCTCATTTTGACTCAATCTTCAAAAATATTACTCAATGTAGAGCTCTCTTATCTTCTTCTTCTTTAGAGTAACTGAAGAAGATGACATAGAGAACAAAAGAGGGTTGAGTTGAGAAGAATTCACCTCGAGAATGCATTTTCCTACTATATTTATAGCCCTTCACACCCAGTTATCAACCCTAAAAAACCCATCCATTGGTAATCATTTTTTCTCCCACTAAGGAACCAGTTGGTCTTAATCCAACTGTGTAACGCCCCAAAATCTAGGTATTCATTTTTGTATGTTTGTAAAATAAATTCATGTTTGCTTCAGTGGTTAAGTGATTTGGATGTGTTTGGGAGTGTCTGAGAAGTCTTGGGTTCAAGCCTGGGCTTGTGCAAAAAAATTTGTTTTTAGGGAATAAACTCTTGCCTATAATTAGTAGGCTTTTAAATTATTGTGGGTAAAAGCAAGACATAAAAAGCCTGCTGGTCTAGGGGGTGAGTGGTGTGTTACCTATGCCAGGGGACTGAGGTTTGAATCTTGGTGGAGGCAAGGGAGTGTTTATTTTGCTGCTGTGCCGTGGGGGGAGTTGTAGTTTGACTGAAACACTGAAGTGGTTGGGAAGAATTCAAATTGAGTGGTTGAGGGGAGGTGTGATCAGGTAGAGAGATTTGAGGAGGGATTTTAGGAGAAAATCAAGGGGAGTGAGGGAAGAGGGAGAGTTGTGCCGAAATTGGACTATTAGGCACTCATGAATTCAGCCAGAAGGGGGATACTTCTCATTTTTGGGTTTTACTGAGTAATTGGTGTTATTCTCTCTTTTTCCTTGAAGGTAAAATGTGGTAGGGTTTTTGGCATATTCTTCTGTTCACTTTCGTATTTTGACAACCTTTCTTTGGCCGAATATTGCCTCTCTCAATTGCCTCCTCTTGTTTCTTTTCCCAAGCCGAACATACCTTCTCCCCTTTTTCATTTTTTTCTTTTCCCTCTGCCGAAACCTCTTCTCCCCTAAATCATTTCTCTTCTTCCTCCACCTCAAGTTTTGTGCTGCCGTTTCCCAATTCTGATCACTGCTGAAACCATTCCTCTTCCTCTGCCGATTAACTTTTCTCCTTTCTTCTCTCAAACATTCTGAGCCTCCATCTTGTTCAGCGGTTTACCACACTTTATTGGTAAGTGAGTATGGCACTTGAAGTTTCGATTCTTGAGTTACTAAAGTGGGGTTTTGTTTAACTATTTTTTACAGCTATAAATCGAGTGTGAGGGGCTGTGCTAGTGCCGAATCCTTCCATTATTCAATTCTTTTGCTCTCTTTCGGTAAGTGCTATAGACGAATCATTATTCTCTTTCTTCTTCTGCCTTAAGTGGTAACTGATAACAATTGTATGGCAGTTAAGTAAGGATTCAGGGAACTCCTAATCAATCGCTAGAGACTAAGATTCTGGGAATCACCGTGGTTCGATTGAAGGTTGGTGATTGCTTGAGCGACTGTTCGTGACGAATCGAAACAAGGTGTATAAACACAACTCAAATCGTAAACCAGCAAAAGGCAGAAAAATATGACAATTGATGCTACACAAGCATGCGCTCGCTCGTGTGGTAAATCAAACGCATAAAACATGGGTGTTAGACTACCGAGGCCATCATGAGCAATTTCATGGTCTTAGGCCATTTTGGGCCATATTGGGCCAAAATAGGCCGTGTGGGCCCAATAGGCTTATGGGCCCTACACGGGTAAACCACCGAACGCGTGGAGAATATTGGGCCAAACTGTGTAATTTTCATGACCGATATCAATTCTAGGTGGGCCACATGGGCTCGCATTATGGGCATTGGGCCTATTTTCACTGTTTGATTATAAAGGTTGCACGGCTCGTCTGAGACGACTGTGGACCTACTAATGGGTCGATAAGTATACCTAGACCCCTAAACTGATATGAAATGATTGTTATGCCCCTATGGCTTGAAATGACTGTTATGCCCCTATGATATAAAATGATTGTATGCCTTATGTTATGTATGACTATATATGAGCATGCCACGATATATATGTTGCATACATGTATGATATATTGCATGGGATGGGATTATTACGATTGGAGGAAGTGTACTATACTGGCAGCCTTGCTGTAAATACTGTTTAGTGCCGCAAACGATGCTAATTTTTGAAGTGTAGGGATGAGTAGGTTTATTTTATCCCTACATGGAGTGTTAGGCTGGACAGAGTGGAGTGTAGAGGCTGGATGGGTAGGATTTCTAATTGCTTGCCTGAACTGTTACTGTCACTAAAATGGGCTAAGGCCACACTGATATTGATACTGTTATGGGCTAAGGTACACACTGATATTGATACTGTTATGGGCTAAGGCCCAACTGAATTGAACTGTTATTGATTTGGGCTTAGGCCCAGTCTGTACTTGCCTACGGCCTGATTGGCCATTTTGCTTATATGGGGTTACACACTGAGTTCTCGTAAACTCACCCCTCTGTTTATTTGTACAGGTAATCCCTAATCTTAGGCGGATCGGTGCTGCAAGGGATTCGGAGGTGGCCATACAACCGCACCTACTTTTATATTTGAGTTTTATTTCCAGTAAATTTGATTTGGGTATTTGTTTTGTACTAAGGCCTCTTTAAATTTTAACTTTTAATTTAGGGATTTTACTAATTTTAATTCACATCTGAGAGTAGTAGGATGCGGATTTTCAAAGGATAAATGCTTTTCAAAACACCATGTTTTCGTAACATGCTATAAAAGCTTCCACACCAAACATTGTTTTAAAGTATAGTAACAAACTAATATGATCAACGTTCTGCTAAAAAAAACTTGAGTTTTCAATGAACAAGATACCCTAAGTTTCCGTTAAGATCATAAACGAGGTTTAATAATAAGAATGGATTTTCCAAAGAAACTACCTTTTCAAAAAATACTTCAATGTGATATCGCTGGATTCGGCCATAACATCTGGGTCGGGTTTGGGGTGTTACAAACAAGACCAGAATTGGAACTCAACTTTGTCCAAATCAGCCACTAAATTTTCCTGATTTTTCTATAGAAGCCATCAACTTATGTCTTCTTTCAATTTAACCCTCAGTTATTCTTAAATTTTAGACTTAAGGAAAATAGGGCGTGACATTGTTACTCTGCCAAAAAATAGAGAGAATTTATTCTCAACTATTAAATATATTTTTCCTGAATAAAAATTCTATTGGTTTCTATTAAAGAAGAGAGAATCTTTGTTTTCACCCCAAAGATAAAAAGAAAATTTTTTCTAGTTCTGTGTTTTGATTCAATTGGTTCGACCCCACACTCACAGCAGTTCCTGATACGAGAATAGTGGAAAAGATTGTTTGGTTGAAAGCCAAAAAATTTCAATGATCAACTTATCTGAAAACACAAGTATGTTTGGTTCAAGGTTTATTGTTAAAAATATCACAAACTGAGTTGATTTTCAAAATTTTATTTTTCCACTGCGCAAGAAAATTATTTTCAAATCAGATTTTTCTCACACTTCGGTGCTTTGGTATGGTGTAGTTTTGCTCTAACGAGTTATCTTGGTGTGGTGTAGTTCACTAGTGTATTCGAGTCCGTTTTACTAGGGTGCCATTAGGCGAAATATTGAAATCAAAACTTGAAATCAGAAAATGAAATAAACCAAATTTAAGTAAAGTATTATAATGTATTATTTGATTTAAAATAGTACGCAGTTGTGAATTGATAATAGTATATGAAATGATGTGATAATATGGAAATATATCAGTGCATATATACAATTCACGATAAGAAAATATACAAAAGATTATACGATCCATTTAAAATCGAACCATAGAGGCCAAATTAGATATGAATGAGTCAATAGACTCCAGAAAGAGATTCAAATGGTAAGTTAAAAGGTTAAATGGTATTGATTGAACACGAAAATTGAATAGTTGCATGTCAAAGATATTCATGTTTGATACATAAATGGATTTGAATGTTTAAATGGTATAAAGATTGGCACCTGACAAATGGTACGACTTGGTTAATTATTTTGTAATGTTGAATGGAATTATATGATAAGTTTAAATGTTAATATTAAATGAATTGGTGTACAAAATGGTTATATGCATATTTCATATGATAATAGAAGCTTTTGGCATGTATGTGTATGTGATATGGCTAAAGATTGAAGTTGAATTGGTTATATGCATTTGATTAATACTTGTGTTATATTGACTTGAATCATAAAAATACCACTAAACTTTATCTCTTAGCGGATGGTTTGTTTATTCCATGCACAGGTTTAGGTGGATCTTGAAGTTTCGAGAGGTGATTTCAGCATCCAATTTATGGTCCTCGACAATGTTTGTATAGTTCCTTTCGTTTTGATATATGGCATGTACATATGTTTAAGTCGATTTAACATAATATGATATCCTGTTGATATGTAAAGTTAGAAATGGTAAATTTGATATGGCCAAATAGTTAGTTTCTATGTTTGAGAATGGTATATAGGTATGAATTGGATAATCAATGTAATAATTGTGGCATGTAGGTGAATTGCTACCAAGTGACCAAATGGTTAATATAATAAAATTTGATTTATGTGTTTTAATTGAAATGATGAAATTGATGTAATGCACATGTATATAATTTATTAATGTTTAGAAGTAAACGTATTGGAGATGTATCTTTGGTTGGAAAGGTAAATGGAAATATTGAATTGTTTTGTTTAGGTATTGCAAATTGGTACCTTTTGGACCATTTGTAAACAGAGGACATGTCACGACATTGAACCTTTAATGTCTCAACGAGATCATGTCAAAGAGTTGTGTCGCGACGAGGAACCCCCAAAGTCGCAACTTCAACCCGATATTTTTCAAACTTTACTATTTGGTCCTAATTTGACCTTGGGTTAGCAAAAGAGCCTTTGTAAGTTAATATAAGACCCAAAAATGATTATGTAGTGTAACACCCCAAACCCGGCCCAAACACTACCACCGGATCTGGTATGTCACTAAGGAAATTTTATAAAAGTATGTGGCACTTTGGAAAACAATTATCAGGTTTAAATATTTATACCGAAAACTTAATGATTTATTAATTCATATAAGATGAAGAGTTATAAAATGCCTTGGTGAATTTTAAATAAAAACCTAACTTTGTACATGTCATAACTTAATTTAAACATAAAATGTGAAAGCCCAGTAATAAAAGCCCAACATAAACCAAAACGTAAATAAAAGTCTAATGGCCCTGGCCTTATTACAACCAAATTTAAAACCCACTTAAAATAATAAAAAAATAATATAAAATAACAAACTAAAGTCTTATTGCTGAACCCAAATGTTCTTTTGCATGGCCACCTTGCTTTCCTCCCCAGCCCGGTCTGATGCACTAAGTGTCACCTGAAATTATTAAAATAATAGGGTGAGTTGCGAAAATCAGTGTTCAACCCTCGTGCACCATCAGATTGAGCCTTAGCCCACAGATCAGAATATAGCACATAACATAATAGATAACATACATAAAACCCAACCCAATCCTAGGTTTCCATCCGCTACACACCACCCTTACCTGCCAATCACACCATTGGGGATTTCTACAATCTACCCACACCGCTACACACCATCGATGGCAGTCATGCTGCAGTTAGCTGCTCATCATCAAAGTTGTTACAGAGTCACCAGGCTGAAATGGCAGAAGCCACCAGAAACAGAGATTGTGACAGAGTCACCAGGCTGAAATGGCATAAGCCACCAGAACAGATCACTTCCCCTTTCATCAATCCACCAACCCCAAGCATACATAGAAATTGACATATAAAGCTTATCGTGTTTAACAGAACATTCACTGAGGAATGGCAGAAATCACTAACCTGATATTTAGCCTTTACCCTTCTTGGGTTTCCAAACGTTATGCCGGGATTTTGGCATTTAACAGAATATAGCAGATTTATTACATATATATATATATATATATATATATATATATATATATATATATATACAAGCAATCAGTCTAATGGTGTGAGGAATTACACACCTGATTAATGTCGATACCCTTGCTAAATCGATCTACAACTTTGCTTAAAAAGCCGAAAAAATGTGAAATAAGACCTCCCCTACAATTGGCCAAGGGTTAATAAATACCAGAATTTACACGTTGAAACTAATAGATCTTCTTACCTTGAAATCCCGAAAGTAACACGATTCAAACTATAACTTAAAGATCTATGCGATTGGCCCCACTTCAAATCCCGGAATGCCGAAAATAAAAGAAAAACAATAGATTAGTCACTAAATAGTCATTCGACTAGGGACTTTGAAAAGCTAGAGAAACACTGAAATCCCGAAATTGACACTTACCTATTGTTTCCTTCAAAATTCGGCACAAGCAGACTCCACTGAAGAAAATTCAGCAACTTCAGGAGGTGTGATCTTAGTGATTTCAGCTTTTTGAAGAACAAAGAATTGGAAAAATATAAGCAAGGAGTGGATAGAGAGATTCGGTCAAGAGAAAAGAGAAAAAGAATGGTAGGGTTTCGGCAATTGAGATCTAAGAAGTTTTGGTTTTTGAAAAGAGAAGAGAGGGTTCAAGTTTACCGAAAATAAAAGAGAAATCTTGAGAGAATTTTCAAAGAACATAATGAAGAATTCGGCACACCCCCTTAGACTATACTAAACCGATTCCTCCCCCTTACTGAGTTTGATTTTCGGCCAACTCTAGCCTCTTGGATGAGCTCTCATCTTTTCCCATATCTTGATCTATTATCTCCTCAAAAATAGCCTTTATCTGCTTATTATCCACATAAAATAAACATTAAAAATCCCTAAAAATAGCCTTGTGCCATCCCCCTTATTGCTCCCTTTAAGTGCCGAAATTTAGCCCTAAAACTTGGGCTTTAAGCTGCCAAAATTTGGGCCCTCCTCATGCACTTGTGACGCCACCTATAGCTCCCCTTTACTGTGCCCCTAGTTGCTGGGCCATAAGCCCAATATGTCACTTAACCTACTAAAACTTTAATTTAAGCCCCTAGAGTATCTAAATAAAATATTTATTCGAAGCCTCAGCCCAAACCTGAGCCCCATTTGCACCTCAAATCCTTAAATTAATAATTTAAGCACACATTGCACAAAATGCACAAGCCCATAAATTCAGGATGTTACAGTTCTACCCCCTTAAAATAATTTCGGCCTCGAAATTTACCTGATCAAAAGAGATGGGGATACTGTTGTCGCATAACATCCTCTGGCTCCCACGTCGCATCTTCTGTGTCGTGATTTTGCCACAAAATTTTGCCCAAAGGGACGGACTTCCTTCTCAACATTTTTACGTCTCGATCCAAGATTTGCACTGGTTTCCCCTCAAAGGATAAATCTGGCCTTACTTCAATCTCTTCCACCGGCACCACATGCGATGGATCATAACGATAACGTCTTAACATCGAGACATGAAACACGTCATGTATCTGCTCCAACTCCGAAGGTAACTCCAAATGATAAGCCACTGGGGCCACGCGTTCCAGTACCAGATAAGGCCCAATAAACTGAGGACTTAACTTACCCTTCCGTCCAAACCTCATTACCTTCTTCCACGGAGATACTTTCAAAGAGACTTGATCTCCTACTGCAAATTCCATCTCCTTCCGCTTTAGATCCGCATAAGATTTTTGTCGATCAGACGCTTCCTTCAATCGAGCCCGTATTAACTTAACTTTCTCCTCCGTTTTCGAGACTAGCTCTGGACCCAACACCTGACGTTCATCCAACTCCATCCAGCAAGTAGCGGTACGACATTTCCTTCCATATAATGCTTCGCAGGGCACCATCTGAATACTAGCTTGATAGCTATTATTATACGCGAATTCTACTAAAGGTAAATACTCCTCCCAACTACCCCTAAAATCGATGATGTAGCCCCTTAGCATATCCTCCAGGTTCTGAATTACCCTCTCAGACTGACCATCAGTCTGTGGGTGAAAAGCGGTACTAAAGTCTAACCTTGTTCCCATCGCTTGATGAAGAGCCTTCGAAAATCGTGACGTGAACCGAGGGTCCCTATTCGATATGATCGGCACCAGCATACCATGTAGTCTTACAACCTTAGCCACGTACAACTTAGCCAACTTTTACAGAGAAAAGTCCACTCAAACAGGTGTGAAGTGAGTAGAATTCGTCAACCGATCCACGATTACCCAAATCGAATCCTTCTTGGTGGGCGTAAGAGGTAACCCACTAACAAAATCCATCGTGATTCTTTCCCATTTCCATTGGGGAATCTTCACGGGCTGCAATAATCCCGAAGGCACTTGATGTTCAGCTTTCACCTGCTGGCACCTCAAACACTTCTCCACATATTCCGTAACTTCTCCCTTCAAACCTGGCCACCAGAATTGCTCTCGCAAATCCCGATACATCTTAACTCTTCCAGGATGCATAGCATAATGGCTACTATGCGATTCCCGAAGAATCATCTGCCCTAGCTCCACATCTTTTGGCATACAAATCTTCCCACGGAAACACAAAACTCCATCACCATTCCAACTATAGTCCTCTCCTTTACCATTCTGCACTTGTTGGATTCGAGTACTCAAAACATCATCCAAAAGTTGCTTCTCCTTGATCTGTCTTCTCCACATAGGTCTTACTTGAAGTTTGGCTACCAAACTGCCATCTTCATACAGGCTAAGATGAGCGAACATCGCCCTCAAATCCGTTATCGCCTTCCTACTCAACGCATCTGCCACCACGTTAGCCTTACCCGGGTGATACTCGATTGAACAGTCATAGTCCTTCAAGAGTTCAACCCACCTACGTTGCCTCAGATTCAACTCCTTCTGATTAAGAATATAATTCAGACTCTTATGGTCCGTGTAAATAACCGACTTCTCCCCATACAAGTAATGCCTCCAAATCTTCAGAACAAACACTACCGCCGCCAATTCTAAATCGTGCATAGGGTAGTTCAATTCATGCGATCGTAACTGTCGAGACACATATGCAACAACTTTTCAATCTTGCATTAACACACACCCTAAACCTGTGTGTGAAGCATCACAATAGACGGTAAATTCTTTTCCTGCCTTTGGCTAAATTAACACTGGCACTTCCGTCAAGATTCTCTTCAGCTTCTCAAAGCTCTCCTTCTGTTTGTCAGTCCATACAAACGATACTCACTTCCTTAACAACTTAGTTAAAGGTGCCGCTATTGAAGAGAACCCCTCAACAAATCTCCTGTAATACCCTGCCAATCACAAGAAACTTTGAATTTCCGCCAAAGACTTCGGCGGTTTCCAATCCAATACAGCTTCTATCTTCCGAGGGTCTACCCTAATTCCCTCTGCGGAAACTACATGCCCTAAGAAAGTCACTTCCTTCAGCCAGAACTCACACTTACTGAACTTTGCGTATAGCTGCTTCTCCCTCAAAATTTGCAACACCACACAAAGATGTGCATTATGCTCCTCCTCGGACTTGGAGTAAACCAAAATATTGTCGATGAACACCACCACGAACCAATCAAGGTATGGTTGAAACACCCGGTTCATCATATCCATAAATGCTGCTGGCGCGTTCGTCAAACCAAACGGCATTACCAAGAACTCATAATAACCGTAGCGTGTTCGAAACGCCGTCATATGAATGTCCCCTTCCTTCACCTTTAACTGATGATAACCCGACCTTAGATCAATCTTCAAAAAGACCGAAGCTCCTTTAAGCTGATCGAACAGGCCGTCGATTCTTGGCAATGGGTACTTGTTCTTAATCGTCAACTTATCCAGTTGACGATAGTCCACGCACACACACATGGATCCGTCTTTCTTTTTCACGAATAGGACAGGCACTCCCCATGGAGACACACTCGGCCGGATAAATCCTTGATCCAAAAGCTTCTGCATCTGAGCTTTGAGTTCCACCAACTCCTTCGGTGCCATTCGATAAGGAGCAATGGATACCGGAGCCGTACCCAGAAGTAGTTCTATTCCAAACTCCACTTCGCGATCCGGGGGTAATCCTGGCAATTCTTCCGGAAAGACATCTGCGAAATCCTTGACTGTTCGAACCTCATCGACAGTCACCTCCTTAGCATCCAAAGCACTAATAAAAGCTAGGAATGCGTTGCATCCTTTCCGAATCATCTTAACAGCCTTCAATGCCGATACTACATTGGACAAATAGTTCCTTCTTTCCCCTAACACAACCACCTCCCTGCCTTCCGGGGTACTCAACACCACACGCTTGGTCTCACAATCCAACTTAGCACGATGCTTAGTCAACCAATCCATTCCTAGGATAAGATCAAACTCTCCAAATGGCAATTCCATTAAGTCTGCCGAAAATACTACCCCTTGAGTCTCTAACGGTACATCTTTAAATAGCTTGTCCACTACCCTAGTTTGTCCTAGGGGACTAACCACGGTCATCCTCCTAGTAGTTGTTTCAGAGTCTATACTTAGGGTCTCAGATATCGAACATGCAACATAGGAGTGGGTTGACCCAATATCAATCAAGGCAAGAAAAGGGTTATCAGCAATAAGAAACGTATCGGTTATGACATCCGGTGCGTCACCATCCTCCTGTCGATGAACCGCATAAACTAGACCCGGCTGCCTCGCATCTATATTACCTGCACCTCTACCAGGTGCTCCACGACCGCGACCAGCCCTATTACCACCTCTTCCTGAACCACGACCCCTCCGTCCAGGCTGGTCACCTCTCCTAGTCTGGTCAGAACCTCGGCCCGTTGGCTGTACCTGATCCACTTGCGGATAGTCCTTAATCAAATGCTCCGTGGATCCACACCTGAAACATCCACCTGTTCTTCTTCTACACTCCCCAGAATGTGCTTTCTCGCACCAATTACATAATCGATTCTGATCCCTAGTAGCAGGTGTCAGAGCACGAGCTGGCCCATCAGACCTAGGCCTTTTCTGCGAATTCCCAGATGCTCCTGCCAGCCCAAAATTTCTCTTATTCCTTCCTCGCTCCTTATCTCTTTCCTGTCTTTCAGTCCGTTTTACCTCTTCGGCTATCTTAACCTTTTCCACCAAAACAGCAAAATCTCTCTCTCTCTGTGATGCTCTCAAAACCCACTCATTCCGCAATCCATCCCCGAACCGAACACAACGTTCATATTCGGTTGCTACCATTCCTCGAGCGTAGCGGCTCAAGCGTAGAAACTCTGCCTCATATTCAGCCACAGATTTACTTCCCTGCACCAGATTCAAAAATGCCTTCCTCTGTGCATCCACATAGCTGGCCCCAACATACTTTCCCTGGAATAACTCCTTAAAGAAGTCCCAGTCAATCCGATCTGCGGCTGTACTTTCCTTCATCGTGAGCCACCACTGATAAGCCTCGTCTCGAAGAAGAGACACGACCCCTTTCAACTTTTCCTCCACCGTGAAATCTAAGTCATCCATTATGCGCTCAGTCGCTTCCATCCAATACTCAGCTGTATTAGGGGCTACGCCAGAAACTCCTCTAAACACTTTTGCCCCATTGGCCCTAAGCTGCTCCGGCACAGAATTTCGGGCTCCTGTGCCCATGCCTACTCCAGCAACTCTTTCGAGAACCCGCAGCATCGCCTGAGATACTGCATCATCTCCGGTTGACTGATCTCGTAACTCTCCCTCCACAGCTAGAGGATCCGATATTTCGTTCCCTGACCCGTGGCCAGACCCTACTGGCTCAGACAAGGTCATCCTACCCCTACCGCATCCACGCGGCGGACATCTTCGACCCCTTGTACTCATTCTTCCGATTGGCGTTTATCTGATTAAGAATTTTATGAATCATTAATTCTTTTTACTAATTAACCACGAACAGTCTTATGAACGGTAATTTTAGGAGTAGTTCTTTCGAATCTACAATTCAATCTCAAGTTCACATCCCCTAATTCTATAAACTACATACATTCCACAATCAACATACAGACAACATCCATACATCCACATTCAATACATAGGGGTATTTTCGTTATTCCACTACCGAGGGGTATTTTCGTAATTTTTCCTACAAGGGTATTTTCGTAATTTTCAAAAATAGAGTTCCTTGCTGATTTCATGAAATAAATGTATTTTGGTAATTTTAAAATCCAGGGGTATTTCGGTAATTTTGTAATCCGAGGGTATTTCGGTAATTTTTCAATCTGAGGGTATTTCGGTAATTTTCCAATTCGGGGGTATTTTGGAAATTTTGAAATCTGGGGTACTTTGGTCATTTTACAAATCAAGGGCAATTTAGTAATTTTTACAAATCAGGGATGTTTTAGTTGTTTTCACAAATCAAGGGTATTTTCAAAATTTTACAAAACTAAGGGGGTATCTTGGAGAATTTGATTTCAAAAGAAAATAGTAGTGTTCAGGTGTTTGTGAGTTTTTGGTTGTTGTCGTGTGTTGTGTGAGTTTTTTTTTTTTTAGGAAAAGTTTCGTTGACTTCGTAAATCAGGATATATTTGCAAATCATGGGTATCTTGGTATTTTTTTTCAAAATAAGGGTATTTTAGCAATTTTTTGAAAAAAAAAATGAGGTGGCTGGTCCCTTTCGGGTTTTAACTATAAGGTTTAGCCTGTCAACAAGTCCTCGTGATCAGGGTGAACGGTCACTACGCACCAGGTAAGATTCCAGCGAAAAGGAGGTGAGTCGCTAGGACTGCTTAAATACCAGGCTCTTCCGGATCCAATCCTAGACATGCGTATGCCTGTTGCCACACCCAAACCTTGCGACTCATTTACGAGTTTGTTTAATGAAATTAAGTTTTATGAGTTTTAGGAAGTTGTTAAGCTAGGCCTAGAGTCCATCAAGTTCTAATCTAACTAATCTACGTCCCATAAAGCCCATCAAGCCCACATATATTTCACATAATGGTTTAGAATACTTACCTGGCGGACTTGGGCCGGAGACGCAGGTGCCATGCCGAGCTAACAAACCTGTTATCATTTAAAAACATGCATGTTTCAAAAGCCCATTTTTAGAAAACGTTTTGAGCCCAAAAACCCCAGAGCTGAGTTTTGAACCGGGCTTTGATACCAATTTGTAACACCCCAAACCCGGCCCAAACACTACCACCGGATCTGGTATGTCACTAAGGAAATTTTATAAAAGTATGTGGCACTTTGGAAAACAATTATCAGGTTTAAATATTTATACCGAAAACTTAATGATTTATTAATTCATATAAGATGAAGAGTTATAAAATGCCTTGGTGAATTTTAAATAAAAACTGAACTTTGTACATGTCATAACTTAATTTAAACATAAAATGTGAAAGCCCAGTAATAAAAGCCCAACATAAACCAAAACGTAAATAATAGTCTAATAGCCCGTGGCCTTATTACAACCAAATTTAAAACCCACTTAAAATAATAAAAATAATATAAAATAACAAACTAAAGTCTTATTGCTGAACCCAAATGTTCTTTTGCATGGCCACCTTGCTCTCCTCCCCAGCCCGGTCCGATGCACTAAGTGTCACCTGAAATTATTAAAATAATAGGGTGAGTTGCGAAACTCATGTGCAACCCTCGTGCACCATCAGATTGGGCCTTAGCCCACAGATCAGAATATAGCACATAACATAATAGATAACATACATAAAACCCAACCCAATCCTAGGTTTCCATCCGCTACACACCACCCTTACCTGCCAATCACACCATTTGGGATTTCTATAATCTACCCACACCGCTACTCAACATCGATGGCAGTCATGCTGCAGTTAGCTACTCATCGTCAAAGTTGTGACAGAGTCACCAGGCTAAAATGGGAGAAGCCACCAGAAACAGAGATTGTGACAGAGTCACAGGCTGAAATGGCATAAGCCACCAGAACAGATCACTTCCCCTTTCATCAATCACCCAACCCCAAGCATACATAGAAATTGACATATAAAGCTTATCGTGTTTAACAGAACATTCACTGAGGAATGACAGAAATCACTAACCTGATATTTAGCCTTTACCCTTCTTGGGTTGTCAAACGTTATGCCGGGATTTCGGCATTTAACAGAATATAGCAGATTTATTACATATATATATATATATACAAGCAATCAGTCTAATGGTGTGAGGAATTACACACCTGGTTAATGTCGATACCCTTGCTAAACCGATCTACAACTTTGCTTAAAAAGCCAGAAAAATGTGAAAATAAGACCTCCCCTACAATCGGCCAAGGGTTAATAAATACCCGAATTTACACGTTGAAACTAATAGATCTTCTTACCTTGAAATCTTGAAAGTAACACGATTCGAACTATAACTTAGAGATCTATGCGATTGGCCCCACTTCAAATCCCGGAATGCCGAAAATAAAAGAAAAACAATAGATTAGTCACTAAATAGTCATTCGACTAGGGACTTTGAAAAGTCAGAGAAACATTGAAATCCCGAAATCGACACTTACCTATTGTTTCCTTCAAAATTCGGCACAAGCAGACTCCATTGAAGAAAATTTGGCAACTTCAGGAGGTGTGATCTTAGTGATTTCGGCTTTTTAAAGAACAAAGAATAAGCAAGGAGTGGATAGAGAGATTCGACCAAGAGAAAAGAGAAAAAGAATAGTGGGGTTTCGGCAATTGAGATCTAAGAAGTTTTGGTTTCTGAAAAGAGAAGAGAGGGTTCAAGTTTACCGAAAATAAAAAGAGAAATCTTGAGAGAATTTTCAAAGAACATAATGAAGAACTCGGCACACCCCCTTAGACTATACTAAGCCGATTCCTCCCCCTTACTGAGTTTGATTTTCGGCCAACTCTAGCCTCTTGGATGAGTTCTCATTGTAACACCCCAAACCAGGTCTATGCGTTTAGACGAAGTTTGGTTTGTCACACCAATCAAATAATCATTTATTCTCGAGTGGTTAATGTAAAGTAGTGCTACAAAAACTTTTTGAAAATAGAATTTAATAAAAAGTTAGTACGAGGATTTGAAATTGATGATTTAAGAAAATACTTGTTTAAAACTTATCATTTAGAAAAATATTTATCAAAACCTTAAAGTAATTGTAAAAGAATTTAGAAGAAATTTTAAAGAAAATAATTTAATTGTTCAAAATGTTATAAAACAATATTTTTAAGAAAACCATATAAATTTAATATAAGCCCATAATAAGAGTCTTAAAACAAAATTTAAATCCATCCACACAATAAAATCCATAAAAACATAATTAGAGGCCTTATTACATCAAACCCATAATAGTAATTAAAATAATAACTTAAATAAAGTTCATAGTTTATAAAACCCAAGTTCGTAGTATGGCCTCCACCAAGTCATCCCCGGCCCAAGTCCACATCAATTTCCATTACCTGAAAAGGTTGATAAAATTGGGTGAGTTACTAAGAACTCAGTGTGCAACTCACTTACCACCATTATTGGGCCAGATCGTCAAGATATTATGTTGGGCTTGAGCCCATTTGCAGAATTCAACAATACAACATAAAGTAAAATAAAATAAAATGCATGTAAAATGAGTTTCCCAACCAAGCCTAGTATCCATCCGCTACACACCCCCGTACCAACCAACACACCTGTGGGGATCAAGTCAACCCACCCCGCCAAACACACCAATCATAGGCATTAAGCCTTTAAAATAATTTTGTAGTGCACTACCGAACTAGATTGTGACATTGTCACCGAACTAGAGGCATTTAGCCAAATTTGTGGCAGAGCCACCGAACTAGAGGCATTAAGCCGAAATTTGTGGCAGAGCCACCGAACTAGATTTTTGGCAACAGGCCATTCTTCTCTTCATCAAATACCCCGCCCCATGCAATCATGCGTGTATAACAAAATATAGCCATATAACAATTTAGTAATTTGCCCATTTAGCAGTTTAGCGGACTTTGGCCCATTTATCGAACTAGAATATTTTTGGCCCATTTATCGAACTAGAATATTTTTGGCCCATTTATCGAACTAGAATATTTTTGGCCCATTTATCGAACTAGAATATTTTTGGCCCATTTATCGAACTAGAATATTTTTGGCCCAATTTAACAATCTAGCAAGTTTTTCAGCCCAATATGTCAATCTAATAGTTTTTCGTATTTTTCTCGGTTTTAACCATTTTCATGTATTTTCACAAAAGTATCAATTACTACCTAATTTCCGAATTTACCATTTTCACGATTTTATCACAGTACTTATGATTAGGTATCTAACCCGAAAATGAGTGTGAAGTTACACACCTGGTTATTGTGAGAACTAGATTTTCCCGCTCGTCAATACCTAAACATATCACGATAAATCAAACACTATATTTTATTAACAAAATCGCTCTTAGAAATAATGGTATAGATTTTTACCCTCCGAATTTCGAACTACTTCTACTTGCGGTTTCTCCTCGATTGATGGCTCGCTAACCGATGAAAATCCACGAACAAACAGGGGTTCGGGAGTACGAACAACTTCAAACAATTGATTCTCCCTGGATGAACGTCCGCAACCCGATGGAAAATCCCGGATTCCCGAAATAGTCCTTTGCTTATACTTAGGGGGATTAACGGAACCTCCCTTCTTCCGAAAACTAAACACCGCCCTTTTCTTCCCTATTTTGATTGTCTTCAATGACAAAAGAACATTAATCCAATCTAATATTATACCGAAATAATATGACCAAAAGTTTTTAGGAGTAAAATTTCCTTACCACAATAATCCTTGTTCCACAATACGAGAGTCGTCCAAAACATTCCCTTAACACTTAAATCGATTCCAACTTTCTATGTTACTCACGAACACTTGATCCCCTATCTTCCGTTATCGCACTAAAATATAACGAATGAAAACGTTAATAGAATGAACTATTATCTAATCGTAACTAACAAGAATCCTTACCTATTGACCACGATCGAAAAGAAAGGATTGAGAATGATGTTTGTGATAGATGAAGGATTCGGCTATGTATAACCAAAGAAAAGAGAGAAAGGTTCGGTTATGGGCACACTAGCATTCGGCCATGAGAGAGTTAATGGAGAAAATTTGAGTGAAAAGAAATAAAAAAATAAGAGAAAAGATGGTGATGATGTTGTTTCGATTTTCAAAGAGAAGAGAAGAAAAAGATGTATTGGAGAGCAAGGTACATTCGGCAATGTAGAAAGAAAACAAAGAGAGAGATATGGTCTTTTTGGTACTAACAATTTCGGCACTAAGAAGAGGCATAAGAGAATATTCAAAAGATGAACAAAAATGACTAAATGGTCAAAAGAATTAGGCTTTACCAAATGCACAAATTCGGCCAAGGGAGAAAAGTTGAGAAAGGATTGCAAAACTTGCACAAAAACTAAGAATGACCAAAAACAACTCCTAAAAATTACCAAGCTACAAGCATATTCGGCCAACCTCCCCCCTAGCCTCATTGCCGTCCAAATTCATTGGTCAAATGACCATGAATTTGTTTCCAAAACTTTTCCTTGATATATGCCTTATGTCCCCATATCTTTCCAAACTTTTGATTCCATACCATATGTTAACACTTACCTTATTCCTTTGATATACTAACCAAAAATAACAAGGTCAACACTTACCATATTTATGCTTGGCCGACACTTGCTATACATGTGCAGAAAAATTAAAAATAAAATTCATCTAGATGCTAAACAAGGGATTCGAACCTTCCCCCTCATGCTACAACTCATACGCCAACACCACCTTACCATGTACTCATCTTATGCTACACTTTGACACTTTAATTAACTTATGTGTCAATGCCACTTGCTCCACCTCAATAAATTCTCAAACTAAAAATTATTCCTTACCCAAATTATGCTAGAGTCTTCTTCAAGACTATAACAAACACGAATAAGAAGTAAGAAAATTTTTCCTAAAGCCCAAGGCCCAATCCTACTAGGCCCAATTTCGGGATGTTACACTCATTTTTTCCCTTATCTTGATCTATTATCTCCTCAAAAATAGCCTTTATCTGCTTATTATCCACATAAAATAAACATTAAAAATCCCTAGAAAATAGCCTTGTGCCGTCCCCCTTATTGCTCCCTTTAAGTACCGAAATTTAGCCCTAAAACTTGGGCTTTAAGCTGCCAAAATTTGGGCCCTCCTCATGCACTTGTGACGCCACCTATAGCTCCCCTTTACTGTGCCCCTTGTTGCTGGGCCACAAGCCCAATATGTCACTTAACCTACTAAAACTTTAATTTAAGCCCCTAGAGTGTCTAAATAAAATATTTATTCGAAGCCTCAGCCCAAACCTGAGCCCCATTTGCACCTCAAATCCTTAAATTAATAATTTAAGCACATATTGAACAAAATGTACATGCCCATAAATTCAGGATGTTACATGTAGCATATTATGAATGTGTAGTATAATTTTTTTCTTGTGTAAATGGTTGCATTATGTAAAATTAATTGTAGTTGCTGTGGAAATGGATGAAGAAATGCAATCTCTCTAGAAAAATGATACTTGAGAGTTGGAGTAGTTGCCAATGCGTTAGAAAGCAGTTGGGTGCAAGTGGATATATGCAAAGAAAGATGGATTTCCTAGCAAGAAAGATGTTCGCTACAAGCAAGGTTGTTAGTTAAAGCCTATGCTCAAAAGGAAGGAATTGACTATAATGAAGTATTTTCTTTTATTGTAAAGCATTCCTCCATAAGAATTTTTTTGGATTTAGTAGCATTGTTGAATTTGGAGCTAGCTCAACTTGATGTGAATACGACTTTCTTGCATGATAATTTAGAAGAGGAAATCTATATAATTTTTCTAGAAGGATACAAGGTTATTGTTGAATAAAATAAGGTTTATAAGTTAAAAAAACTGTTCTATGGTTAAAGCAAACCCTGAGGCAATGGTATTGGTAATTTGATAGCTTTATGGAAATGTGGAAGTACACCAAAAGAAAATATAATCATTGTGTGTATTTGTGAAGGCTACAAGATGGATTTCATAATCCATTTATCTCTTCTTATATGTTGATGATATGTTGATCACTTCAAAAATTCAAAGAGAAATAGATGAGTTGAAAACTCGACTAATCAAGAGTTTAATATGAAGAATCTAGGTAAGGCCAGGAAGATTCTTGTCATGGAAATACATAAAGACGAAAAGAGAGGCAAGCTTTGTTTGACTTAAAAGCAATATTAGAAAAAGGGTAATATATAAGTACCCCCTACTTACTTCTTATTTGAATCTTAGTGCTCAATTATCTCCTAAGAGTGATGAAGAATAAGAATATATGGCCTAATGTAGTTGAGAGCCTAATGTATGCAATGGCATGTACTCGATTGGACATTTCGCATGTAGTTAAGTTGTGAGTAGGTATGTGCATCTTGGTAAAAAAAACATTGACCAGATGTGAAATGGATATTATGGCATCTTTTAAAAATTGTTGATGTTGGTTTAATCTTTAAGGAAAAAACCACTTAGTTAGTGTTTAGTCAGATATTTTTATTTTAATTATGCTAGTGATTTGGATAAATGTAAATCTATTATTGGTATCTACTTACTCCTGGTAAAGCCTTGGTAATTTAGAAGTCTACCTTGCAATCTACAATAACTTTGTCAACTACGAGGCAAAGTACATGACAATTTTAGAAGCTACTAAAGAGATTGTTTGGCTCAATGGATTGTTGGATTGGGAATTTTTCAAAATCACTTTAGTCTTTACTATAATATTTAGAATGCTATTCAGTTAGAGAAAAATCAAGTTTACCTTTCAAGAACCAAACACATCAACATGAGGTATCACTTTATTTGAAAAATCATTAAAGAAGGAAAGATTCAACTTCAAAAGATTTCAACAACTGAAAATCTTGCAAATATGATGACCAATGTGGTAAAAAAAATAAGTTCAGTCGTTGTTTAATTTTTTTTTTTAATATCATATAAGTTTCAACACCACATTTGAAGGCACTACAAAGGATAACTTCATTAGGTTTGAGGAGTTGAAGACTTTGGAATATGATTGGGATTGATAAACTCACCAAAAGTGAAGATGTGTTGGTTTTGGTGTGTTTATCCCACATGGAAAAGGGAATTTAATTATGTTGCCTCTCATCCTATATTAAGGCCTTAAGCCTTCAATTGAGAGGATCCTAATGTAAGTTCTTGTTGGATCTGGTGCCCTAAGTGTAATATATTCGTTTGTAAACTTCTAATTTTTTCAAACAGGTTGGTTAATAAAATAATCCAAGGATTACATTAATATACTTCATATAATGTCCTCATGTGATTTTTGCATGCAAAGTTAAATAGAAGAAAATATTGGTTCACTAGCTGTCTAATATTTAAACTAGTACTAGGTGGTATTACGTGGTTGGATCGTAATACAGAAAGATAGCTTATATTAGTAGACGAACTTAAACATGTCCTTAGCCTAATCGAAAATGAGAAAACTGATTAAAAGACTAATATGCAGATGACTTCCAAAAGATAGAGACATAGATGTGACTGATTGGACTGGCAGTACATCAGACTAAACCCAAGAAGAATTGATCCGAAATTCATTTATGGATTTATTCACTTGTGATGTTCAAAATGTGACATACCTTAATCTTGAGTGCATGACGGACTATGTATGCGTGACTCATATACTTTTATGTAAGTAAAAGTCTGAGTTCAAATAGATAAGGAGCTGAAAGCGGGTGTGTTGGGTACACGGCTTCTATTGTATGTAGCATCATTCACAACAGTGGAATTCATAGCCCAAGATATGGGTAAAAGATATCCTATCATTGCATTACATGATAGATGAAAAGTAAACATGGCCATGGGTCGTTCATCATTGTGATGAATGAATTTATTACTATTTTGTAGTAATTGACTTTTCATTAAAGATGTAATGGTTACCATGAGATAAAATAGGATCATATTGGGAGATCGAATTTATCCCAAAGAGATTAAAGATATCCTAAGAGGGTAACAAACTTACGACAAGGTCATTGGATGATCATTAATTGAGTTGCTTTTGTAACGGTATGTCATTAGGGAGAGCTTAGTCACAATACTAAATGAGTTTATAATTAATAGATGAAAAGCTGGAACTTAATTATAAATCATTTGAGCCCTAATCGCATATGTCCAATTGCTCTCTCCGCTAACTCGTTGAAGCTAGAAATGAATTGCATGTTGAATCAAATGAATAGAAATAGGAAAGTTAGAGAAATGGGAAACATTTGGAAATGAATTTGGTTTTCTCTAAATAAAAATGAACTGAAAATTTATTTATGGTTTTTCAAATTATTAACTAATTAATTAATTGAAGTCCAAAATTTTAAATAAATTAATTGGTCATAATGAATCTAGAGGTGTTCATGGGCCGGGTGGCCCGGCCCGGCCCGAAGGCCCGACCGAAATTTGGGAGGGTTTAAGCAAAAATATAAGCCCGAAAAATGGGCTTGGACAAAAAAATAAGGCCGGTTTTAAAAAATGGGCCGGGCCTCGGGTAAGGTATTTTTGGCCCGGGCCCGGCCCAAATTCACTAAATGACAAAAAAATCTGCTACTTTTTTTATTTTTGAATGTTATTTGTTGTTTGCTCCCTATTTTGCTACCATATTACTATTATGTTGCTACTATTTTGTTGTTATTGATTGAATATTGTATAAAACTTATTTTATTGTTAATTTTGTTATTATTTTAAAGGCATTTGTTAATTTTATTATTATTTTAGATGTATTTTCTTGTTAAGTTACATCTATCTTAGTGTTATTTAAGTCTACATATTTTTTTAAAATTTATTTTCAATTTGTTGGGAAATATTTATTTTGATTTTTTATTATTTTTATGTATTATATATATTTAAAAATTATATAAAATAATATAAAAACTGAATACAGACGGGCCGGGCCGGGCCCGGGTTTTAACATTTTTATATGGGTCGGGCTTGGGCAAAATTTTAGGCCCATTTTTAGGCTCGGCCCGGCCCGAGCCCGATGAATGGGCTTAAATTTTTAGTTGAGCCCGGTCCGAACCCGGCCCGGCCCGGCCCATGAACACCTCTAAGTGAATCCAATGAATGTAGAAATATTAAATATATTTTCTCATAAATTCTTTTACGGTAAAATCGTCATGATTTAATGGAATTAGAATTGGGTTTAGAAAACTATTTAATTTGAAAATTAATTTATTTTAATTTATGATTTTTATTTTGAGAAATAAGAAACAAATATTGGGTTGGATTTAATTATAAGGTATTAAGAAAAAGTCCAAGAAGTACTTACAATTAATCCTGATACGGGAGAGGCCCAAAAGCCTCTCATGTTCATACATGGGATGGCAAACCCTAATTTACTTAAATAGAGTTGTTGCCCCCTCCTAATCCTAGTTAAACTAGTAGTTAGTTTTTCTATTGAAATAGATTTCTATAATTCAAAAAGGGTTTCACTTCTTCTCCCTATAAATAGATGGCATCGGTAGGGCTAAAGACACAAGAAGGTTTACACAAAAATAGTGAGAATTTATTTTCAAAGTATAAATTATATTTTCCAGAATAACAATTCTACCAGTTTTTATTGAAGAGAGGTTTGTTTTCCCACTAAAAGTAAAGTAAATAATTTATGGTTCTATGTTTGATTTGAATTCATTCGATCACACACTCGAAGCAAATCATGGTAAAAGAATAGCGGAGAAGGTCATTCGATTGAAAGTCAGGTACGAAAAGGATCTGTCTAGCCTAAAACATAGGTGCAATTTCGGTAAAGGGCTTATTGCTACAAATATCACAAACCGGCTTGATTTTCAAAATTTTAATTTTTTGTTGTGTAGGAAAACCGTTTTCGAACTAGATTTTTTTCCAACAGTTCTCCCTTCTCATATTAAGGTTGTGTTTAGTATTGCTTCTAAGAAGCACTTTTGAGATAAAAGCATTCCTAAACAAGCTACTTTTTGAGAGAAAAAGTTCTCCTCCCAAGCCCAAAATTGGCCCAAAAGCAAATTTTTGAGAAGTTGAAAATTTTAACTTCTGCTCAATAGGGTTGTAAATGAACTGAGCTTGAACGAACAAACATATATTCATGTTAGTTTATTTATTGTTAAGCTTGTTCATGTTCAGTTTATTTTCGTTAAGAATTTCAAATTTTTGTTCATGTTCGTTTATTTAAAATTATGCGTGTTCATGTTCGTTTGTTTAATGTTCAGAAACATGTTCATTTAACTTAATTGAACATGTTGATGAACATTAAACGAACATTTTTTTGAACATATAATTGAACATGTTCACGAACAATGTTAATAAATAATAAACAAACAATAAATAAATAAATACACACATATATTGTTTAGATATAAAATAGTCATATATAAATATAATAATTATATTATAAATGAAAAAAATACAAACCAAGATAATTTTATTAATATATACTAATGGAACAATAAACGAGTTTTAAGATAATTTTATTAATATATACTAATGGAATTTTTATAAGAAAATATCATGAACAAATAAATGAGTCATAAACGAGTCAATAAACGAGCTTATAAATAAGCCAATAAACGAGCTTGTTCGTAAACATAAACAAACCAAACACACCTCTGTTCGTGTTTGTTTGTTTATTAAACGAACATAAAAATTTTGCTCATACTTGTTTATTTAGCTTAATAAACGAACATAAATTAATGTTATACGAACGATTCATGAACAGTTCATCGAACGTTCTGTTCATTTACACCCCTACTCCTAAAAAGTGTTTTTTTCCCAAAAGCACTTTTGAGAAGCATTGTTAAACTAAGCCAAAGTATACTTTGGGAAATCATTTTAATTAAGGCTTTTTCTAGTTTGTAATTTAGTAAAGTTATCAACCGATGTTGGTGCTCGAGGACTTAGACGATTTGTTGAACCTCATAAATTTAATGTGTTCTCTCCTTTATTTATTTGCATCTATTACTTTTTCTATTGCATTTAATATTCAATAGTTATTTATCAGATAAATCCACTGTGTTTGGGTAGCTTCAATTTGATATTGGTATTTCTAATTCCATATTAGTGCTTAGTATTGAAGCTACATGTGTGGATATTACCTAGTGTCTCTAACAATTGCCACCTATTTTAAACACGGTTTTTTTTACTTTAAAGCTAGTAAATTTAAAATGTGTTATTAATTCTTTTACTATTTAAAAATCCCTAAAACCCAAAAGTAAGAGTAACACTCATTCAAAGAACCAAACAGTAAAGAAGAAGAGAAGGAAAAATGGTCGTCTGTGCCTATGACTTAAACTTGCTAATTAATGTTCAAGCAAAGCCAAATTAACTTTTATTTGGCTTAATCAATAATAAGTCTTCATTGATATTATAAAAGTCATACATAGTTCATATTTGATACTATTATCTTTTAGTTTAGTTTAATGAAAATGATGTGTAGTGACAATCTGTTAAAATAGGGTGTGTTGAATAAGTTAAATGGGTGGTTTTGGTTAAGGCCTAGTCACCAACAATTATCTTTTTATTTTAACCAACTAGTTTGTTTTATTAGTTTTTCATTTCATTTATTATGCTGTAAGGAATTAAAAGATTTCTTCTCTCTAATTTCTCTCTTCTTTTTCCTTACTCTGATTTCTCTCATCCTGTCCCTTTTACATTTTTCTCCTTCCCTTTTCTATTTTTGTTCGTAAAAAAGGTATATGAGTGTAACACCCCAAACCCAGCCCGAAACACCATGGCCGAATTCGGAATGTTACGGGAAAGATGTTTAAAAAGGGTTTGGTTTTGAAGATGAATATACATGTTAAATATTAAAACGAATTTCCTGCTTATCAGGGGTTTGTTGATTAGGAACTCGTAGTTTGCAGAGTTTAAAACCTTACAGATTATGAGAAACGGTTGAGTCGTTGAATGAACGATTTATGAAAAACAATTTACTTTATAATAATCCGAGTTGAAAACTTTAAACTGATTTCGTTGGTTTCAAATAGCAATTCATTCTCATTTAATAATCCGTTATTATATCCAACTTAAAAACCTTAATAAAATTCCGAAATACTTAAAGCGGCCTTATTACAATGGAAATATCCCAAAAGTAATTAAGAATTTAAAACGCGTATATATAAATAAAGACAACTTCAACGTGGCCACCTCGAATCTACTCCAGCCCGGTCCAAGAATCATGTATCACCTGCATTGTTTTAGTAAAAATAGGGTGAGTCAAACCAACTCAGTGTGCAATTAATCCACATGTTTCCACACTTGGGCTTGGCCCACAACCACACATATCCACATACCACACATGATGATGCAAAATGTTAACCCAATCCCAACCTAGTATCCAACCGCTACACACTCCCGTATCCTGCCACCACACACCAGGGGATTACTAAATCGACCCTCCATCCGCTACACACCTCATTGGCAGTCATGCTGCTCAAAGTCCACCTAGTGGTCTAGCCACTGGTCCACGTGATTAAATCACAATATCCACGATGTGACTCAGGGTCATCATCAATCCACGTACATAAATGTACAATGAGGCTCGAGGCCATCATTAATCCACGATGAGACTCAAGGTCATCATCAATCCATGATGTGGCACATAGCCAGCATCAATCCACGATGTAGCTCAAGGCTAACATCAACCCACGTACATAAATGTACACCCTGTCCTTCATCAAGTATATCCCGATCCCCATGCACATACAATATATGATGGAATGACAATGTAATCATTTATACATACCAGATACGTATATTTCATAGGCTTACAAATAAAACCCACATATATCCATCCACGATTTTAATATAAGAAAGATACTAACCTGGTTACCAGATTACCCACTATGGGTAGCCACACCACCACAGCCATTATTTCGGCTACCACACATATCATACGCATTTAATTAATTTAACAGAGAAACAGTGTAATAACCACACACCTGATAACCCGTAACACCACGCCTTCTATGTCAATACTGTCCTTAAACGAGACTACCGCTATCTGCCTACGATCCTGTTCCGACGCTGGCCCACACCTCGGTGGCCAATCTTGCACCGCAGAAACCGAACGCTTCTTGAAATTAGGGGTAGGGACTACGTGTCCAACCCCTTTCCCTCCTTGACTGGTGCTCGCATCCATCAATAATATCTTAGTCAGAAAACCTCGTTAAGAAATCGAATTAGATCCATACAAAAACTAATAACATCTACATCGAATAATCTTACCAAAGTAGATCCAAAACCCGAAGGTTCTCACTTGATTCTGAGAGTTGTCGAAATCCCTACATTAGCCATGTTAGAATCGGCTCTAACATTAATGAACAAAAGTAATGGCCTTCGGCCAACCACTACAATCATCTTACCTCGATTGTTCAAATCCCAAAAGATCTCTACTGCCTCTAACGCTGGCTTCAACAAATGAGTCACGAATCTAAAGCCTTGCATAGATTCAGCCACACATATAAAGACATAGCTAAGCTTCTTGATTTCGGCAACCCAAAAGAGAAAGAAGAATGAAGAGTTTATAGAGAACCTTACCACTATTACCAACCTGATTGAAAGAAAAGGGATGAACGGCAGTCACCACTTCAAAAGATATTCGGCTCTTATCCAAAATGAAGGAGAGATGAGGCTTGAGGAATTGCAAGGTGGAAGAAGTAAAGAAATGCCCAAAAGGTTCGGCTAAGGTTCAAATGACTAGGAGGGTTACTCGGCTTTGATGATGGAACAGTTGGTGCAAGAAAAGAAGAGAACGTTTAAGGTTATGAGGTTTCGGCTATGATAGCAAAGGAAGGGAAAAATTCGGCTTTTGGAATGAAGGTTTTAAGGCTACCAAAATTTTAAAGAAAAAGAGGAAAAGGGAGAGAGATAAATTCAGCTTAAAGAAGAAGATAGAGGAAAAGAAAAAGATGGAAGAATGTGACCTTAATGGTCTTCCAATTTTCGGCCTAAGGTCAAAGAGAAGAGAGAAAAAGTCTTGAGATGCTCAATGCTTTCGGCACAAGAGAAAAAATGAAAGAAAAACCAAAGCAACAGGTGAGGCACACACCAAATACCAAAAATGCTTCCTAAGGCCAATCTAAATTTCAGCACACTCTCACTAGGCTCAAAATCGAACACTCCCTCACCCCTAAACCACTACAAAATTCGGCTATACACCCCTTAGCCAACACTCCCCACGAATCTCTCCTCAACTCCCTCTACACCACCCATTCAAAAGTGTTTGAATGCTTCAAACTTCATGCTTAGCTCTCCACCACACATTTGAAATGTTTGACCATTTCAAACCTCCTATCTTCAAGTGTCCATGTCGAATCCAACTCTCCCCTCTCCTTGACGCAAAAACAAAACCCAAAATGCTTCCCTTGTTGCTCGAACCTCCTCCCTCCTGGAACCTTTTTTACGCAAACTCCCCCTTGTTCCCTTGCGTTACCTTGCCACTCCACCACTTCCTTTCTTGTGTCATAAACTCCACCCTTATTCCTTTAAGGCCTAGCTCCCCTAGCTCTCCCCTAATCAGGTTCAAACCAAAAATTACACTAAGGCTCCTACCTACTCCCAAGGTTTCCCGAAGCCCCCAAATACATGCAAACAGCACACAGAGCATACCAACACATAAATATGAACTAAAATGCAAGACCCCCAAATCCCGGGATATTACAATGAGCTCCAGTCGATTCTCATGGCCAACAACGATGTTACCTTGCGGTTGCAACAGGATGTCAACGTTTTGCATCAGAAGATTGTGAAGATCCGAACAGAGTTGTCCCAACTCGATGCTAAGTTGGATGCCAAGTTAGAGGCCAGATTCAAGGGGTATGACCTATAGGGGTGACTTGTATGGATTATGAGTCATTCGAAGTTTGATGGTGTATGTGCGAGTGCAGATCTAGGGGATACTCATGATTAGTAGCTAAGGAAGGGCTATTAGAACCTGGTGGCACACGGTAAGGTTACGATAAGGCTTCGGCTTTTGGTAAATATTTTGGTTAAGTATGGGTGATTGATTAAAGGTTGGTTGGTTGTAGGTTCAAGACCATGGATAGTATAACACGTCGCAGTAACCAGGTGTGTACAAACACTACACACACATGATATCGGCAATGCCGAAAAATCGAAAAGTCGAAAATGGCTAAATGGGCCCGGTGGGCCCTGAGGCTAAGTTTGATGAAATTGATTGATTTTGTTATATGAATTGAGTTTGGCATGCATGTTACATGATCTGGAATTGTTTTGGGCCTAATAGGCCATATGAATGAGATCTAGGCCTAATGGGCCATAAGGATGTGATTTGGGCTTAAGGCGCTATATGAACGTGAAATGGACTTGATGGGCTTTATGGGGACATAGACAAGTATGGTAGGGTTTAATGGACTTTAAGCCTAGTTCTGAACAACTCTTAAACCGCATAAGACTTAATTTAAAAATCAACATGTCCGGGGACAAGTCGTTGGGTTAGAGTGTGGCAATGGACATATGCATGTCTAGGATTGGATCTAGGGAGAGCTTGGTACTTAAGCGGTCCTAACGACCCACCTCCTCTTCTCTGGAATCCTACCTGGTGCATAGTGTCTGTTCACTTTAGCCGCAAGGACTTGTTAATGGGCCAAAGTTCATAACTAAAACCCGAGAGGGACCAAAATATCCCTGATTTGAAAAATTACCAAATACCCTTAGTTTGAAAAATTACCAAATACCCTTAGTTTGAAAATTACCAAAATATCCTTAGATTTGTAAAATTACTAAAATACCCTTAATTTATAAAATTACCAGAATACCCTTAATTTGCAGAATTTTCAAAATATCCCTGATTTACAAAATTTCCAAAATACCTCTATTTTGTAAAATTACCTAAATACCCCTGTAGGATAGAATTACGACAATACCCCTGGGTAGTGAAAAGACTAAAATACCCCTAAGTGCTTAATGTGTGAAATTGTGTCATGAAATATATGTTGCATTTGGGTGGGTTTGATGATACGGAGGAAGATATGTGAGGATCGCATAGTCGCTTGACGACCGTGGATCCACCGGTGGCTTTAAGCCTATTAAATGTTTAGCAGCTTTGCTGCAACGTTTGAGTAGTGCCGCTGTTGGTGCTACCTTTGGAGTGTAGGGATGGGTGGGTTGATATTTATATTCCCACAAGAGTGTAGGGTTGGAAGGGAAATGGAGTGCAGGGTTGGATTTGGGATGGGTGCATTGCATTCATGTGATACTGATGTGATATGAGGTCATCGAGGGCTAAGGCCCAAGACCACCGTTCTTGATAGGGCTTAGGCCCAATGTAATAATTGTATGTTGATTGGATTACCAAGGGTTATACACACTGAGTTTCGAAACTCACCCCCTTATTATTAAATGTTTCAGGTGATCCTCAGTAAATGGCTCGACGTGGGAGAGGACTCGGGGATGGCTACACTACAAGATACTTAGAAGTTTTATTTATTTGTCTCAAAAGACATGATTTTAATTACTTTATTTTCGTTGGATGTAATAAGGCTTTGTACTTCGATTTGACTTTGGATTTTGAGTTTTGTTGTTTCAACTGTTTGCTTAATTATTAAACCTGAGTAAATTTCTTAAGTTTAAACATAGTTTTCGAAATACTTAAAATAATAAAATGGGCTTTTATCATTACTTAACGAGATTCAAGGATTATGGGCTTTTAGGCCTTAAAATTTAACTTAGCAAAATTGTTTTGAATTATGCCTTTGATGTGACATTCCCGGATTCAATCATAACATCTGGGCCGGGTCTGGGGGTGTTACAGGCTTGTAGGCCCCACACGGGTAAACCACACGAACGTGTAGAGAAAATTGGGCCAAACTGTGTAATTTTCATGACCGAGACCAATTCTGGGCTATGTGGGCCGTACGAGCGTGTGGGCCTGCATTATAGGCCTTGGGCCCACTTTTCACTATTTGACTGTTAAGATTGCACGGGTCGCCCAAGACGACTGTGAACCTACTGATGGGTCGGTAAGTATACCTGGACCCCCAAACTAATATAAAAATGACTGTTATGCCCCTATGTGGTAAAAATAACTGTTATGCCCCTATGTGGTAAAAATGACTGTCATGCCCCTATGTTATAAAATGACTGTATGCTTTACCTTATGTATGAATGTATATGAGCATGCCATGATATAGATGTTGCATACATTTATGATATGTTGCATGGGATGGGATTATTATGATTGGAGGAAGTGTACTGTACTGGCAGCTCTACTGCAAATACTATTTAGTGCCGCAACCGGTGCTAATTTTGGAGTGTAAGGGTGGGTGGGTGATTTTATCCCCACATGGCGTGTTTGGCTGGACGGAGAGAAGTGCAGAGGCTGGTTGGGTAGGATTTCTAATTGCATGTTTGAACTGTTACTGATACTGTAATGGGCTAAGGCCCACACTGATACTGATACTGTAATGGGCTCAGGCCCAACTAAACTGAATTGTTATTGATTTTGGCTTAGGCCCAGACTGCACTTGCATGATTGGTTATTTGCTTACATGGGGTTACACATTAAGTTTTCGTAAACTCACCCCTCTATTTATCTTACAAGTAATCCCCAATCTTAGGATGATCGGTGCTACGAGGGACTCGGAGGTGGCCACACAATCGCACCTGCTTCTATTTTGAATTTTTATTTATAATAATTTAATTTGCGTATTTGTTTTGTAATAAGGCCTCTTTAAATTTTTAAACTTTTAATTTGGGATTTTAATTATTTAAATTCTTACTGATAGCAGTAGGACGTGGATTTTCAAAAGATGAATTCTTTTCAAAACACCACGTTTTCGTAAAATACCGTAAAAGCTTCCGCATCAAACATCGTTTTAAATGTAATAACAAATTAATATGATCGACAAAGTGCTAAGAACAATTTGAGTTTTCAATGAACAAGATACCCTTAAATTTCTGTTATGATTATAAACGAGTTTTAATATAGAACGGGTTTTCCAATGAAATGTTGTTTTCAAAAAACACTTCAATGTGATTCGCCAGATTCGACCATAACGTCTAGGCCGGGTTTGGGGTGTTACATTTAGTGGTATCAGAGCCAGGTTCAAAACTCGACTGTGGTTTTTGGGTTTTTCTAAGGCTTGGAATTTTCAAAAAGAACTGTTCCAAACAATTAGGAAGTATTTTGAAATATTTTTACTGAATGTGTGGCACACTAAGTCTTCGGCGCCAATTTGGTAAGCCCTCTGAAACTTCTGTTTGTTTGAAATGAAATATTGAGACTACTATAGGTAGCAGACGGTACTGAGATATTCTGTTTAGGAAAAATTGAAACTGTAGTAAGACTGCGTTTGGCGAAAACAAACTCTTAAAAACGGATATTACTTCCATAAGATATCTGTTAACCAACACTGGAACTGTAAACTGATGCATAAAATTGTTAAAAATAGATAATATGCAAATAGATAATGAGAACCAGAGGTACTCGTGGAAGGGGTACAAGAGGCCGTGGCGGAGACCATAGAGGTGCTCGGGCTGGGTCTTCGTCATCGGGCCATATGCCTAACATTGAAGCTAGAGAGGCACCTGCTTCACCTGTGACTGAGACTAGGTCTCACGACCGAGCGGCTAGGGACGATGCATTGTCCCAAGCTATGTTGCAAATTCTGGAGAGGGTCATTGGGCCCAACACTGGCACTGTGGGCCGTGGGTCGGTTACAGAACGACCTTGGTTTAATGGGGCTAAGATTTTTAGGGGTATTGCTGGAGTTGCCTATAATATCCCAATTTTGGGCTTAGTCGAAATGGTGGTTTCGAGACCACGAATTCAAAGTAGAAGCAATGATTTTATGATTATTTGATGGTCTATGATATGATTGTATGTTTGCGTGAAACTTTCGTGAAGAAATTCTATGTCTAAAATGTCCAATTGAAAGTTAAAGACTAAATTGAATAAGTTGCAAAATGCATGTTCTAGAAGCTTTTTGTATGAAATTGCTTTGGATTATGAATTAGGAGCCCTTATATAGAAATTTTACCAAATTCTAAAATTTTAGACAAAAATGGGCTTGTGTGGTAAAATATCTAAGAAAGGCATTAAGGGTATTTTAGTAATTTGACATATAAAGCCAAAATAGCCTAATAAAAAGATGTCATCTTCTTCATTCTTTTATGTTGCTGCCAAAAATACCATGGAAGCCATGTTTGAGGTTTTGTCCAAGCTTTCCAAGCTCAATAGTAAGTGATTCCGAGCCCCGTTTTTAATGTTCATCGTATTTTTAAAATCCCGGTAACTTGGTTTAGCTATTTCTACCATTATTTTGAGCTAGAGTTTAATTTTAAAATTTTACCCATGTTGAATAATTGTGTATTTTGATGAATTATGGTAGATTATGCATGTCTATGATTAGAGAAACGAGTTTTATTAGATGATTTTCGATGAAATCGTATAAAAGGGGTTAAATTGTAAAAGTTAAAAATTGGTCATAAGTGTGTGAATTAGTGAGAATTTGAAGTTTCCATAGAAGAGAAAAATGTTCAGCATGTAATGAAACATAAGAAAATTGAATAAATATTATTTTACGAGTTTAAAGGTTAAAGTGTAATGTTTGAAAAGTTAGGGGGCAAAATTGTAAATTTGCCAAAATTTGATATGTGAATTGAATTGATTATTGTGTTGATAAAAGGTATTAAATGGGTGTTAATTTGACATGTTAGATCAAGACAATATGAAATTTGGACTAAGATCGGAAAAGAACAAAGTTGTGGGCTAAGTCGGGAAAATTAGTCATTTCGGCATTCGAGGTAAGTTGGTGTGTTAATAATAATGCAATAATGTTCTAATTTATATTTGAAAGCTAAATTAGTTAATTAATTGAATTATGTTGAATTAAATGTTTAATGTGCCAAGTTTATAAATTGATTTAAAATATGTCTATGATACATGGAAGTGCATTGAAATATTGTACTTAAATGTGACTTCTATGATTGTGAATGTTTTGAGTAATTGTGAATTAGTGTTATCATGAGACAAGTGATTAAGTGAATATTAACTAAGTGATAACAAGTGTGAAAAAGTCCCGATTGAACCTTAGGAAACAATTAGGATACAAGTGACATGTCACTAGGAATTTAAGTGTTTTCAGTGTGAAAGTGTTCCTCGGGAGCTGGTTCATTGTGTTATATCATTGGCTGGGTGATCTTGCATGTGTTGCAGACACTTGACAGCTTGTGTGAGCAGGCCCGAGGGTAACCCCAGTGTTACAGTGGTAGCTTCGGCTACATTACAGTTGTAACGTCCCAAAAATAAGGGGCTGTAATTTTACTTAAAATTCATGTTGTGCTTGAACGGCTAGCTATTTGAGTGTGTTTGGGGGGTCCTAAAGAGGCTTGGGTCTGAGTCTGAGCTTTAGGAAAATTTTAGTTTTTGGCCCTTAAGGGGAGAGGTTGTTTGCAGTAGGACTTAAGTATATCTGTGTGCGTTTAAGTGTCACAAGTGAGCTTGTGGCAGGATGGCTGTGGCGTCATTAGGAGGGCAAGGAGAGAGGGGTTTGAATCCCATGACTAACAAAAAGGGACATTTATTTTGTGGATTGATGGAGCAAGAGGTAGAGTTTGGAGCAAACTCTACAGAGGTGGTTGAGGACTTGGTCAACAAGTTTGAATGGGAGGCTAGGAGTGATCCAAGGAGGAAATAGTGGAGAAAATCAAGTGATGAGAGTGGGAGTGTTGACCAAAATTGGGAGTGTGGCTAAGTGAGAACTTTGGCTGGAGAAGGGTAATAGGAAGCATTTTCAGAAACTTGAGTGTGAGTGCAAACCGACAGTTTCTTTGTGTTGTGCTACTTCTTCTTTTGTTCATTCCGGGTTTTCTCTCTGAGGTGACGTCTTAGGCAGTTTTTTTTACCATTCGGGTTTTTGTTTCAATGATTATTTCCTCAACTGTTGCCCACTTTCTACCTACACTTCTTTCTTTCTCTAAGGTTCCTTGCCGAATTTAACATTCCCTTTTCTTTCCACGTTTCTGTAACACCCCCAAACCCGGCCCATGCGTTTCGGCCGGATCTGGCATGTCACGACTTGTACTTTGAAAACTTTTGTTTGTGTGTTATGGAAATCATAAGTCAATTGAACATTATTTGGATAGATAGGTGGCATTTTAAAAATATGGAATCCTTCGTATTATTATTATTAAAAGTATAAACAAACCTTATCATAAATTCATAAGTTGCTTAACATTGAAAACGACTTAGTTGAATGAAAACTAGGGGCCTTATTACATAAATATTCTCGAAATAACAATGAAATAAAGTAAACTTAAAGAAATCCCAAAAGAAAATAACTTGTAGAAATAGAACTTGATGGTCCCTCGAGTCCCTCTCGGCTCCCATGTCCACGATCTACTGTTCATCTGGAAGAGTGGAGAAAAGGAAAGCGTGAGTCACAAAGACTCAGTGTATAAATCTCAAAACACATCGACCTGAGCCCACAAACACATTATGGGCCCTGGCCCATACAGGAATGCATCAATCATAATCACATAATAACAATAAAGAATGAATAACCCAACCCATCCTAGGTTTCCATCCTCTACACACCAACCCGTACCAACCATCACACCTTGGGGATTTCTACAATCAACCCTCCATCCGCTACACACCAAAACGACAGCCGTACTGCCTATTCCTATTAAGTAGGAATCATTAAACGTGGCATAGCCACCGATCACTATGTGACCTTATATTTAAATTATGTGGGATTTCTACCACCGATCACCAAGTGACCTATCATGCACTTCCCCTTCAATTATCATCATTCCCACCCCATGCATACATACATAAAGAAAACATCAAGCAGACTTATATATTCTTTGATACACATAGGGAGTTCTATGTTTACGTACCTGGCATCCTTGCCTAACCCTTTTTAGGGTTCCATTCGACTGTCTATACAGCCTTATTTCGGCTTTTTTACATAAATAGATATACATACAGGTTTATCAGTAGTGTGTTAGAGATCTACACACCTGGTTACCAATAAAACGATGCTTTCTATGTCGACGCTATCCTTAGTCGACACTACTGCTATCTGCCTAAGGTGTTGTTCAGAAGCCGATCCACAACCAATTCGCCAATCTCGAACAGCAAATACTGCTTGCTTCTTAAACTTAGGGATTCTTTCCTTTTCCTGATCCATATTTAATTCCATCAAATCCTTATCAGAGCTACTATAACAATATTTAATCGTTAATCCTCCTTATAGAGTTAAAATCATATATATATTGAACGAATTTAATAAAAATATAGGGATAATCTTCTTACCTTAAAATCCTAAAATTAGAGAATTATGATTTTCAGCTTTTAGATCTAGTCGACTAAGCTTCCTTCAAATCCCGAATTCCCGCCCATCATAAAACCATTAACTATTAGCTTTCGGCTTTTGCCTTTCTAAAATAGATTATGAGAACTAATCAAAAATCGACTCTTACCTTAGCTTAGGAGATTCAGCTAGCACTAGGGAGAGGATTTGGCAATGCCAATGGAAGATTTAAATGCCGAAAGTATAGAACAATTCCTCAAATAGGATGAATAAAAGAAAAAGTGATGGATGCTTCGGCTTTTTAGAGAAATTGGCACAAGGGAAAAGAAAGTGGGGGGAAGTTTCGGCTTTTGAAGTAATTGAAGAAAGAAATTTGGAGAGGGAGAGGCTAGGGAATTTCGGCACTAAGGGAGAGGATTTTAGGGTTTTCAATGTCAGAAACAAGGAGCTAGCCCCCTCTATTTATAGATTTTTGACACCTACTGCTAAATACCGAAAACGCCCTTAAAATTTAAGCTAGAAGAGAGGAGAATTTCGGCACCCTCTATGCCATGCAGTAGCCGAATTTTACACTCCTCTAGGTGGTGGATTTTCGGCCAACACTTCCTTTGAAGATAAGCTCCTAACTTTTCTCCTTTTTATCTATGATATTATCACTTAAAAAAATCCACATAATTTTTCCTATTTTATAGCTTTGTAGCTGTCCACCTCTTACTAACCCTAATGCCAAATTTAACTCACTTAAATTAAAAGATCTGGGCCTCATTAAACTTAAATTTTGGGCCCTAAATCCCTTGTGTGTGGCGTCACTTCTAATTCCCTTATAGTGCCACTTATTGTTGGGCCACAAGCCCATGTTTGGCATTTTAAACATAATTACCACCTTTTTAATTCCTTAATGCCCAAGCTAATAATTTAATCAAGGCCTTAACCTAATCCTGAGCCCAATTTGGACCTTTATCACTTAAATTAACCTATTAAAGTTATCCCTACGCTAAATGCATAGGCCCATAAATTTAGGATGTTATAGTTTCTTTCTTTGTTCTCTTCAAATTAGCCGAATCCATATTTCCCCTCCTTCTCAATGCCACACCTTTTGTTCCCTTGAGTGAGCCGAAGTTAACCTTACTCCTCTCTAGTTTACTTGCATCTCTGAGGGTCGTACGTGTTCAACTCATTTTTGCTCAAAGGAATTTGTCTTTGTCGAATCTGAGGGTAAGTAGTATTAACCATTTTCTAGTTATTTCGTGATGGTGCTGGTTTTTTCTCCCTACTGCTGAATCTTCCCTTCTTCTTAAATTTAATGTGGGTTGGTGTTAGGGTCACTCGAGGAGTATGAAGGGTCAAGTGCTCGGAAGCAATCGATTCGTACTCTTAGCCTTGAGCAAGTAAGCGCTTTCGCTTTGTTTTTGTCAAGGGTGGATGTTAATCACATCTTTATTCAAACTCTTTTAATAAGGGTGCTTTGTAACGCAAGGTACTTTCAGGGATCCATAATCTTCACTGGAATTCGGAAGAGCTTATTAGCAAAACCCGGTGAAACCAAGTACGTGTTAATGGGGCTTCGGTTTTGTTGTGTAGTGGGAGGATAACCCTCATAATCGTTTGACTAACTGTTGATCTTGGCTAACATAGGATCGGTGCTAAGGGATTGGCAGCACACTCGTAATCAAGGTGTGTAATCTCACACCCCTGTTTATTTTGTTAATGCGATGATTTGTGAATCGACTAAAAGCTGAAATATCGAAAAGTCGGTATATCGGAATCTAAAATCACTCACGCTTGTGGAGTTAAACCGAGCCATAAGGGTTGGCGATAGACTGTTAGGAGTGCCACAAACCCTGCCGTGGGACTGAGGCTGTAACGGGCTTTAGGCCCAATTGCATCGTTTTGACCAGAAATGGAACCTGTGTCGCTTGAGGCATAGTATGCCTCCGGAAAGGCTGTTAGAAGGGGTGAAATGACCGTTCTACCCTAACCGTCTAAATGACCGTTGTACCCTTAGTGGTAGTACCAGTGTTGTATGTGTATTAAATGTATGATTGATTATGATTGAGATGCACTTCATACATGGATTAGCTATGTCATGACATACTGCATTGGGGTAGGTTTGTAACATCCCAAAATTGGGCCTAGTAGGATTGGGCCGATTGGGAATTGGGCTTTAGGAAAATTTTAGTATTATTTTGTGTTGGCTCGGGTATGAATTTTGTGTGTTAGAATAGTTTTATGAAGGCTTGTTTTTATTTAGGAAGTTAGAATAATTTTAGTATGGTTTATTTAATGAAGTGGATTTAGTGATAATTTTAGTATGGTTTATTTAATGAAGTGGATTTAGTGAGCTTAGCACTTAAGTTAATTTAAGTGTTCATTTAAAGCATAAGAGGAGTAAGTGGCAAGTTGGTTAAGGCTCTTGAAAGGTTGCTTGAGGTTAGTGGTTCGAGTAGCATGTTTAGCATTTTGAGGTTTTTATTTCATGATAGCATTAATGGCCGGTCAAACTTATTTATGATAGGTGGACTAATAACTTTTGGTAAGTTGAATTTTTGTTTAAGGAAAGCTTAATTTAAGGGATAAGATTCTTAAGGTTATGGAAGGATATCTTAAAGTTATGGTATATTGAGGGGACAAAAGGCTTGGCTTGTGGAAAATGTTTTGGAAACAATTCCTATGCTTTTAGTGCTTGAATGTGGACGGTATGGGTGTCTAGGGGGGTGGCCGAATTTTGTTAGGTAGCTTGGGGGGGAATAGTTGGCCAATTCTCCTTTTGAACATCTTTTGCATTTTTGTTTTCCCTCTCCAAAAATCCTTTGTTTGGCCGAATGAGTATTATACATTTTGTGCAAGTTTTGCTTTTGGTTAGCCTTCATTTTGTTTGAACCAAAATTTATATTTTCTTTCTCTCATCTTTTCCTTTGAAACCGAAAACATCTTTTGCACTTTTGTGCACTCTTTCTCCCATCTCTCTTCCTTTTCTTACTTTTGGTATTTGCTCAACATCACTTTTTCCTTTTTATTTTCTTCTTGACCGAACCTCTTTCTTCCCCAAATCCTCTTTTCTTTTCTTTTCTTCCATTATTTCTAAAATCGAATCCTCTCCCTCTCATTCTCATTTTCTTTGCTACTCACATACTCTATTTCTTTTTCTCCATAATATCTTTTTTTATCTTCATTCAAAACCATAGCCGAATCTTCTACTTCCTTGTTAGTATTATTTTTTTTTGTTGGCCGAATATTCAAAGGGTAGGCATTCATTTTTGGATTTTCTTCAATCGGTTTTGGAAGATAGGTAAGTGTTTATGGCCGTTTTTCCTTTCTTTTTTTTATGTCATTTTCTTGAGGGCGTAGGCCACTTTCTAATGTTTTTGGTAAAGAGGCCGAAACTAATATGATTCCATTTAGGGATTTCGGCAGAGTTCTTAATCAAGTGACATTTTCGGGATTTGATCGTTTGTGCCTTAGCAGGTGCGTAGTTATCGCACTATTTCTCCTGTTTTGTGTATTGATATATATATATATTCTTGTATGATGTGTGATAGCCGACAACAAAGGCTAAAGTGGTGAAAACCAATGATTGGGGTAATCGGTTAACAGGTCAGTAATATGTGATATTAAATTATTTATGGTGACTGTGTAATATGATAATGAGCATGTGATGTATGTTCATTCTATATGTTGATTTGGCATGATACATTAACATATATGCATGGGGATTGGATTTGATCAAGAAAGGACGGGTGTACATATTTATGTACGTGGTCTAATGTTAGCCGCGTGCTACATTAGCGCTTGATGATCAGCTGTGTGCTACATCAAGGGAGGTGTTGGCTAGGTGCCCATCTCGGCGGTTGATGGCTGTGTGCATCACCGTAGACGAATTAATGTTGGGATCACTTATGTGATCGGTGGCTTAGCCACGGCCTTGAGCAGCAAGTCTGCCAAGGTAAGATATAAGGATCACTATTTGATCGGTGGCTTAGCCACGGCCTTGAGCAGCAAGTCTGCCAAGGTAAGATATAAGGATCACTATTTGATCGGTGGATTAGCCACGGCCTTGGACGGCAGGTGTGCCGGGGTTGGTGTAATGGATGGAATTAGGTTGGGTTGGGCGTCATTTTGCATATTTATGTATGTGAACTGTGTGGATTTGGGCCAAGCCCATATGTAGAGGCATGTGTGATGATTATGCACTGAGTCTGTGGACTCACCCAATTTTTCTCAACCATTTCAGGTGATGAGTAAGCGTTGGACCGGGTTTGGAGTGGATACAAGGTGGCCCATGCAGAAGAAGATATTTTAATTATTTTAAGCATTTTAATATTGAGTATTTTGTTTTAAGTATTGGTTGTAATAAGGGCCATTTAACCAATTTTTAATTATTATTATGTTTTAAGTTGGTTTGTTGAATATATTATTATTTTAAAATGTTTTATTTTAAACAACTTAATTTTATTTAGAACTTTAATTACACAATGTTTTAGTAAAGACATCAAATTTTTATGTTTTTAACTCTAAGTCAAAAGTTTTTCAAAAGTTTTCCGCAGTGGCATTTCAAATTCGGTCATAGCGAATGGGCCGGGTTTGGGGTGTTACAAGGTTTTTCTGATTTGGAGGAAGTATCGTTATAGTGGCATCGCCACGTATTCGAATTCTAGTAGCTCAGCCACGTATTATGTTGATTAGCAGCTAGGCTGTGCTATTGGATAGTTGGTTGGGTGGGTCGACTTGGTCCCCATATGGAGAGATGGTTGGTACGGGTGGAGAGTTGGCTGGGTGGGTCGACGTGGTCCCCACATGGAGAGATGGTTGGTACGGGTGGAGAGTTGGCTGGACAGGGTTGGGGTACATGCCTGTTTTGCATTGATATGATGTAGGGCTTAGGCCCAGACTGTTACTGAATAGGGCTTAGGCGCAGACTGATGCTGTATGGGCTAGGGCCTAGACCATGACCGTAATAGGGGATTACACACTGAGTTCTCGTAACTCACCATTTCTTTTAACTGTGCAGGTAATCCCCAACCTTAGAGGATTTGGAGCTGCGAGGGACTCGGAGGTGGCCAGACATCAGATATGCTTTAAAGGTAAACTTAGCGATTTTAGTTTAATTTATTCTATTTTAAATTATTGGGTTAATAATTTTTGTAATAAGGCCACTGAGTTTTTCTTTTTAACTTTTATTTGGTATTTCTTTTAATTACAAATTGCTGGTTTATTAAACACGAGTTTTTAAAACTATAACTATTGTTTTCAAAATATCACGTATTCGCAACTGCTTGAATCAAACTTCCGCAACAAACAAGGTTTTAAAAATAATAATATTTTTGCAAGGGAATGACTTTGAGCAAATCTTGTTTTGTTAATAAGCAACGAAAAATCGGGATTTTTTTTAAAGGTAGAAAGTTTTGATTCTTAGAAAGGTTTTCCAAAGAAAGCATAGTTTTCAAACATCACGTTGATGTGACACGCTAGATCCGACCATAACGTCTAGGCCGGGTTTGGGGTGTTACAATAGAGGTAACTTTGGCTACATTACAGTGGTAGCTCCGGCTACATTACAGTGATAGCTTCGGCTGTATTACAGTGTGGCACTCTGTCCCTTATTTCGTGTATCCTTTAGTATTTCGTATGGTTCAACGGGTATTGAATTGATATAATGAAAAGTGATTGAATGTGAAAAGGATTTAATCATGTGATAATAATGTGAAAGTGAACATTGTGTTTGATACATTTATATGAGTAAGTGTGAATATGAAATTGTTTGTATAAGTGAAGTGCAGGTGTCGCAACCATTTTTTGGAAAAACGGGTCGACTTTAGTTTTAAAAATGAAAACGAAATAGAACGGGAGTCGCCACCGATCTTTATTGTTGGGGTGTGATTGGGTCACCTCGTAAAATGGTTGTTTTTAATAAATAATTTGATTTATCAAAACAATGATTTCGGTCTACGAAATTCAAAGAAATGGGTTCGGGAGTCGGTTACGCACGAGAAAGGGTTAGCACCATCGATACGCCTAAAATTGGTACCTAATTGATTATCTAATGTCTTAATGTCAAAAATTTGAAAAGATTTGAAAATGCGATCCTCTTTTATTTTTAAAAACTTGAACAAATCAAAAACGGATGATAAGACCCTCTTATTTAGAAGAGATAAAATGTCATACTCAATAAATTAGGGCACGACATTTTGGACTTCCGAAACTGAGCTTGTCTCTTGACTTTAAAATTCGAATTTTAAGTTTGAAGAGATATTCCGTTATTTGTCGAATGAGAAATTGGAACCCAGTAAGTTAGGGCTCGATTTCTCGAAATTCCAAATACGGGATATTGGCTTTATTTTAAAAAAACTTATCTCGGGGTAACTAGGTGTCGTGTCCAGTAAGTTAAGGCATAACACTTCGAATTCCCGAAAATGAGTATTTTATTTAAAACTTGTATTGCGATTTTTTTAAAAAGAGATATTCCGTTATTTAGATTGAATGAGAAAAACTGAAACCCAGTAAGTTAGGGCTCAGTTCTCTCGAATCTTTTAATACGAAATATTGATTACTAAAAAACTTAATGAATTGGGTAAAGGTTAATGTAATACAATTTGATAAAAAGATAAATTCTGAAGCTAGGTTGCGTAATAAGATGATTATTAATAGATTAATGAAAATGGTAATAACAAAGATAAAAGTAAAATGAAATAGAGAAGTAAAACGAACGAGTTATTAACAGAAGAAATAATAAGTAAGAGACAATGTACGCGATAATATTAAGTCAACTGCCTCGATGATATAATAATGATGGTGACAATAATAATAACATAAATAGAAGTAATAGTAATAATAATCATAATAAAATAATAATAGAAATAAAAATGAGAGAATGAGAAGTAATAATAACAAAAATAATAATGGTAGTAATATAAAATAATGATGATGAAAATAAAAATATCAGTTAACAAACAAATTAAAGTATATACATTATAAAGAAAATATAATGATAGTAATAATAATATAAAGAATGGTGATAATAATATATTTATTATAATGATAATAATAATAATGATAAAAAAATTGGAACAATTATGATAATAAGAAAAAAATAAAATAATGGTAATGATAATAATAAATAATATAGGATGCTTATAAATAAGAAATAGTAAAAATAAAATAATAGGCAAAAAAATAAAATAATAATAATAGTAGCAATAATGGTGTTTAGTGAACAAATAATAAAAAATATATATATAAAAGAGATATAATGAAATGTAAACATTATATGAAAAATAATAATATAATAACAGTAATAATAATAATAATATAATGATAATAATAATAAAGTTGCAAAATAATTAAAAGAGGGGCCAAATTGCTTTTAAAACGAAAGTTTGGGGCGAAATTTGAAATAGAATAAAAAGGAAAGGACCTATTTGAAGAGCGCGAATTATATGGGGGACTAAAATGGGCAATAACCCAACTCCTGAATGCGCGACATTTCAAATGGCCCAGGCGCAGATTAAATCAAAAATGAAATAAAATAACAGGGCCAATTTAAAAAAAAAAAAAGAAAAATGCTAGATGGGAGCTGGTCGAATGGTGCTGCAAAAGAGAAGGACCCATAAAGAAAATATCCCTTTTGAAGGAATATGCGCAGTACCTTTGAGGCAAAACGGCATCGTTTTGTTTAAAATATAACACCCCAAAATTTCCCCAAAGTCAGATTTTAAACCTAATACTTTTAAAACACAGCAGCCACAACCTTTTTTCTCTCATCTCTCCCTCTCTTTTTAGCCCGACGATTGGGCTTCCCTGACATTCCGTCGCACCACCGTACCACCACCATATCGGTGGTCGGTGGTGCCCAAGACTTAGCCCTTTTAGCCCTCATTCGAAACCCCGTTGAAGGCCAAGCCTTGATGCCCCGAAAGCGAAGAAAAAAGGGGTCTTTGACACCTCTTCCGGCCACGCTCCAACGACGGAGAGAGGACACCCCGACACCGTGACCGTGAAGGCTCCGGTAAATCTCTCCTTTTCTCCTTTATTATTATTATTATTGGTAAAATTTTCAAAAAGAGACAATAAACAAGATAAGAAAAGAAAGTAATAGTATCTTATCAAAATGAAAACAGAAGTGCTTTAAAAAACAACCTTCTACTGTTTCTTTTCTTTCGATTTTCAATAGTTCGTATTTTTATTGATTTTTTTTTGAATCCAAAAATCCCCCCTTTTTACAAATATGTTCTCTGGCTTTTATAGCCATTTCATACACATTTTTATAATATTTTCTACTGTTCTTGCGTTTCTTGCGTGTTCTTTGCTATCCTTTTTCTTTTTTTTTCTTGCAAGTGCAAGTGGAGTGGCCAGTGAAGATGGGACGGTGGTCGGTGGCTGCAGGTGGCGTCAGAAATGTCAGGGGCAGGTTTGGCGGTGCAGAGGGGCAAGTGGCCCTAGGTGCGGCGCACCTAGGGTTTGTATTTTTTTTCTGTTTTCTAATTTGTTAATTGGGCTAATTGGGCTAGGTTAATTTTTGGGTTATTTTTATTGATTGGGCCTTTAGTCTGTATTGGGCCCCGGGCAAAATTTGGGCTCTACAGCAGGTATGAAACTAAGTAGAGAATCGTATGAACAAGTAGTACAGGTATGTGTACAAAATTGTTATTGTACGATTTATATGTTGAATAAAATGTTTAGATTATGATGCACTAATAGTAAGGATACAAATGAGTGAGATGTGCATATGATCAAGTGATAGTTATGTGCCAAGTTATATGTTGATTTAGTGCATATGTGTAAAAAAAATGAAAGTTAAAACATGGAAATCATGAAAAAGTGAAATTTGCATTAAAACAATACTGGACAACTGCAATTGTGTACTTTTGAAAAATCACCAAAAATAGTGGAATATGAATTAGAAAGTGAAGCGGATATGAATTGAAAGCTCACTGAGTCTATTTTCTTATAAAAGAAATAGAGTAAGCAAAAGAAGTGGAAATTATGAGATATTTAAATTTTAGTGAAACTGGTTCTGAATGACTTTGTGATCCCCTATTCTGTCTTGGAAAAATTATTAAAAATTGTACAAAAAATAATCATGGATCATAGTTTATATTATTAGAATCCTTAATGACTCTATTTTTTTATTGGAATAAACGAGAACATTATTTGAATTCTGTACAATGACATAACTGAGTTTTTATAAAGATAGGTTAGAACCATCGAACAGTGAAGTAAGGGAAACTTTAAGAATAATCTGGTATTGATTGGCCAAAGCAAAAATTCTAGAAATTTTATGGCAAGAAAGTATATGGGTCTAATTTCAGGGAAAATACATGGAACTTAATTTTCAGTTCTGTAGCTTATGGAATAATTAAATTAGTTACTGTGACTTAGAAAAATAGCCTAAGCTGAACTTAAGAAAAAAGTGAAACTATGTGAATATTGATTCTATTTCCTTGAGTATATTTATTGAGAAATGGGTTAATATTGTTAATTAAATTGCCTATTATTATTAGTGTGCCAACTTACTAAGCTATAAAGCTTACACCATTTTCCCATTTCTCTTAGTGTTGTCAGGTTGGCTCGAGGTTGGAGATCGTTGGAGGTATCATCACACTATCAATTTGTCAAGTTAGAATCACGACAATTCCTAATTATTTTCCAGTGAATGGCATGTATAGAGATTTAGTTATTGGTTGTATTTATTATTATGAATTATCCAAATGTTTAGGCTTATATTGCTTTATTGAATAGAGCCATGAGATGTGGCTCATAATGCCTATAGGTAAGTAAACCTATTTTATACATGCATGGAGAAATGTCTTCATGTGGCTAAGTTAGAATTAGATAAAGGTATAGCAAAGATCGATATATTGTATATTAGTACAAAGAGTTAAGAAAACATAAGGTTTGAAAAATAGCCTAATGTATGCCACACGGGCTAGAGACAGGGTCGTGTGTCTCAGCTGTGGGGTAGGACACGACCACCACACGGGCGTGTGGTTTGGCCGTGGTGCATAAACAGAATGCTAGTGAATTACACACGGGTTCTAGACATGGGCGTGTGAGGAGCACACGGTTTACTCACACGGCCGTGCCATATGTCACACGGGCGTGTGACCCTGTTTTGGTAAAAATTTTCTAAATGCCCAAAAAGTTTCGGTTTGGTCCCGAACCAACTTTAATGATTGTTCTGGGCATCGCAAGCCCATAATAGGGACATAGAGTGTGACTATGAATGGTTTTAATGTATAATTGAAATGTTTGTATCAGAAAAGTGTACAAGATTGTTGTAATGCCTCGTACCTTGACCCACGACGGATAGGGGTAAGGGGTGTTACATTTTAATGGTATCAGAGCTATGGTTTAGTCGGTTCTCAGATTAACATAGCAAGTGTGAGAGTCTAGTTATACATGCCACCAAATGTGATAACGTGATGCCTTCCGATGCAATTGAGGACAATCTTGTTAAAAGAGAAGTGCTCTCCAACCGAGCTATATCCGACCATTTGATAGTGATACTGAAGTATTTGAATAAAGTGTAGCTATGATGAGTTAAACTCGGAAATGTGTGATAATTTGTAATATGTAATGCTTGACTAAAATTGATTAGTGAATGTGTAACACCCCAAACCCGGTCAACACGCCACGACCGAATCTGGCATGTCACAGAGGAAAACATTTTGAAAAAAATCGAGTTACCGATTAAATTTTAGAAGGCAGGTGCATAATTAGTTAAAAACTGAAAGTTTACTTTGAAATCCCGAAAATAAATCTTAAAAAAACTTAGTTGCCGATTTTGTAATTTTAAAAGAAACCCAAATGATTAATTTGAAAACCGTTTCTATTTGAAATTTGGAAACCTAAGTGTGGAAACCTTTTGAGTTGTCGAAAACAATTAAGTTGTTAAATATTATCAAGGGTAGGACTTCATTTGGTTTTCTTCAATTGGTTTTGGAAGATAGGTATGTGTTCATGGCCATTAGTCCATGAATATGGACGGCATGTGTGGCTAGGGGGGTGGCCGAATGTTGATAGGAAGTTTGGGGGGGAATTGGTTGGTCATTTTAGCATTTTTGTGCACCTTTTTGCATTTTCTTTTCCTCTCCGAAGCTATTCTCCTAAGCCGAATGTACCTTGATCTTTAGGTGAAATTTTGTTATGTTTTAGTTCTTATTTTGTTGGAACCAAATCCTATTTTTTCTTTCTTTCATTTATCCTTTTGAAATCGAAAGTACATTTGAACTTTGTGCATTTTTGTGCACTTTTCTTCTTTGGTAAATTAGGTGTTGGCCGAACCTCTTACTCCCTTTTTCTCTCTTTTCTTTCTTTTGATTTTGTTCAAAATCACAACATTTCTTTTACTTTCTTCTTGGCCGAATCTCTTTCTATCCCATTCCTCTTGATTTTTCTTTCATTGGTTGTTAAAGCCGAATCATCCTTCTTCCCTTTTCATTTTTCTTTGCCATACTAATTCTTCATCTCTTTTGAGCCGAATGTCAATTGTTTTCTTCATTCAAAAACCATAGCCGAAACTCTCATATCCTTTTGATTTGTTTTGGCCGAATATCATCAAGGGTAGGACTTCATTTGGTTTTCTTCAATTGGCTTTGGAAGATAGGTATGTGTTCATTGCCGTATTTTCCTTTGTTTCTTTTCTTTTTTTATGTCATTTCTCTTGAGGTCAAAGGCCGAATTTTTTGGGCACTTGTTAGCAAGGTTCTAATCATTCTTAGAAACCGATTTCTTTTAGGCTCTTCGGGACATTGGAAGCGATCAATCTAAGCCTCATTTCTTTGTCAATCGTTTTGGGTAAGCATATAGGTAAGATTGGTATTTCGAAGGATAACTCATTTGGATTAAGGTGTTATTGGCCGAATAGTCTTGCTTAAGGTTTTGTGATTTGGCCGAATATAGGACAAGGTGATCTAGTGCGGTAGATCGGGTCTTCGGATTTTAGTACTTGCGGTAGTGACAGGTGTGTACCTTACACACTTTATAATCCGGTTATATATGTATATATATATTGACTAATCATGTTATTAAAGTGGGAATCTATGAGATTTTGATAAGATACCTTGATGGGTATGTGCAAGGATTCGGGTAAGTCCGTTTCGATATGATGTTAATATATGTTGATTGATATCATGATCTACAATTTAAATATGTTATATGATCAAATATAAGTATGATGGCATGATTGATATTCTTAATACATTGGTTTGGGAATATGAGTGGAGGGGGAAGGATTTGATATCCGTGTCTTTGGGACACCAGAGGTTTGGCACCTCCAGTGGTTTGGTACCACAATATTTTGTTTCTTTGGGACACCAGAGGTTTGGCACCTCATAGCGACTCGTCCCTGTGGTCTAGCACCACCATGGGTTGGCCCCACTTTTGAGATATGGGATCGTCGCCAGTGATTTGGTATCATACGTGGGTTGGCCCCACAACTTGATTATTCGTGACTTTGGTCACCAGTGATTTGGTATCACATTTGTGTCTTTGGGACACCAGAGGTTTGGCACCTCATAGCGACTCGTCCTTGTGGTCTAGCACCACCGTGGGTTGGCCCCACTTTTGAGATATGGGATTGTTGCCAGTGATTTGGTATCACACGTGGGTTGGCCCCACAACTTGATTTTCGTGACTTTGGTCACCAGTGATTTGGTATCACATTTTGGATATCGTGACTTTGGGTCACCAGTGGTTTGGCACCACTAGTGGTTTGGTACCACACGGGGTAGGAAAGGAGTTATGGATGGCTAGGTTGGGTGCATTATATGTATGTTGCTTGATTATAAATTGTGTAAGAATGTTGCATTAACCGGGAGAGGGATTATGCACTGAGTCTTGGTGACTCACCTTCTCCCTTATCATTTCAGGTGATTCGTGAGATCGCGGATTGAGGAGCCGGATGAACTCGAGGAGGCCATGCAATAAAATTTGATTTTACATGAACTTCGAATTGGGGTACTTTAATTTATTTTAATTTGGTTTTTGTTTTGTTTTAGGTTTGTAATAAGGCCTCTTTAATTATGTTTTGGATTATTTATATGCTTTGGATATGTTTTAAATATGTCTTATAAATTATTTGGTTAATTTAATAATTGAGCCCAAAGTTTTCTAAAATAATAAAAACGCAATGGTTTTAAAATCTTACCATCGGGTAATATAAATCGTTTGATAGTAAAATATAAATTAAGTGTTTTCTACAATTTTAATGATTTCCAAATATTAAGTTTCCACATTCAAATGCAAATGTTTTCAAATTAATAATTCAAGTTTTCTTAAATGATACAAATGTCTTCTAACCTATGATTTATCAACTAAGCTTTAAAGTTTTATTTATGAAATTTCAAAGTAAATTATCAGTTTAAACTTATTATACATCTGTTTTCTACAAATATAGAATTTTAAAAGAGTTTTTCACTCGAATTAAATTCTTAATTCGATTCTTTTCAAAACGTTTTCCTCTGTAACATACCAGATTCGGTCGTGGCGTATTGACCGGGTTTGGGGTGTTACAGAATGTGATAAGTAAGTTATTCAAATTTCGTAGAATGTATGAATGAATGCACTTGTTTGAATGAGATAATTGGAAATTTTATGTAAGGCAAATATGAATGATAAATTGTTCGAAGTGGGTAGTATAATTATAATAACATATGTTGATAATGAAAGATGTCTCATATGTACATATATGTGTGAGAATTGAGTTAGAGGCTATACAACCTCACCCCTTTACCGATAAGGTGTTTATAAGGGAAATTCATGAGAATCATGTTGATTAAGTTCCTAAGTGTGGAATCAAAGAGTTTAGTTAAAGAATAACTATAGATATAATCAGAGACTGAGGATGGTTGACAAGTGAAGGACAGAGTTAGAGAAATATCATATTAACTCAAGAATTATTTGGTTTGTACAATATCATAATTAGTGAAAAATTTAACTTTGATAAATCGACTTATTCCGATAAGATACTAAAAGGAAGTATTAACTAAAATTTTGGTAAAAATTAACGTGTGACCTTGTTTTTGTAAAAATTTTCTAAATGCCCGAAAAGTTCCAGTTTGGTCCGAACCAACTTTAATGATTGTTTTGGGCCTCGTAAGCCCATAATAGGGACATAGAGTGTGACTATGAATGGTTTTAATGTATAATTCAAATGTATGTATCGGGGAAGTGTATAAGTTGCTGTAATGCCTCGTACCCTGACCCGGCAACGGATAGGGTAAGGGGTGTTACGTTGCCCCTAACGTGGCTGAATATTGGATTGAGGCCATAGAGAGGATCATGGATAACCTCGATTGCATCCCCAAATAGAAACTAAAAGGTGCATGTCACTGTTACGAGATGAAGCCTATCAGTGGTGGCTTACAGTTAAATAGGGTACTCGGGCTGACCGATTGACATGGGAATTCTTCAAGACTAATTTCCAAGGGAAATATATGGGCGCTAGTTATGTGGATGCCCGGAGGAGAGAGTTTCTAAATTTGACTCAGGGGGATAAATCAGTGGCTGAATATGAAGCTAAATTCTTGCGGTTAAGTAGCTACACACGTGGGATGGTGGCAACTGATTATGAGCAATCTGTTCATTTCGAGGATGGCCTCAGGGATAGTCTGAGAGTGTTGATAGCTCCGTAGAGGGAGCAAGATTTTGCTGCACTGGTAGATAAGGTGAAGATCAACAAGGAGGTAAAGTGTACTGAGCGTCTGAATCGAGAAAAGGGTAGGAATAAGAGGGATTCGGAGCCCTCAAGTTCCATCCAGATGTTGAATAAAAAGGCCAAAGTGGATGAGCCAGTCAGACTTAGGGCCCCTATTGCTGCTACTAGACCGCAGCCATGTGTTGATTATGGTAGACGCCATCATGGCGAGTGCTGGAAAAGGATTGGGGCATGTTTGAGGTGCAGATCATTAGAGCACCGAATCAAAGACTGTCCACGGAGGCCCAAGTAGATGCAAGCTACAGCTCGGGGTACTATTCAGCCACCGAGAGGTGTTCAGCAGCCGCCAAGAGGCCGTGTTCAGGCCAAAAATGGAAATGGTATGGGCTGTGGTCGTGGAGCACCGGGCAGAGGTGCTGGTCATACTGAGGCAAGACAGCTAGGTCTGGTTTATGTTGCATGTTGCCGAGAGGACGGAGACGCCCTAGATGTTATTACTATTACGTTTCTTCTCTATAATGTACCTTATACTGCACTGATTGATGTTGGATCTACGCATTCGTATATAACATGCTCGGTATTTGATACTTTGGGTATAAGGGTTGAAACCACTGCGAGTGAGGTTACTGTGTTGAGCCCTTTAGGGCAGTCAGTTAAAGTAAAAAAATTGTTCAGAGATGTACCTTTGGAGGTGCAAGGAACCATCTTTTTCGCAGACTTAATGGAACTCTATTTTGGAGATTTCGATTTAATACTGTGCATGGATTGGCTGGTTAAGCATCAAATGAATTTGGACTGTGCTACTAAGCAGGTGGTACTGAAATTTGTGGAGGGTGATGAGGTGGTGCTAATAGGGGAGCGTTGGAATTATCCGTAAAATGTGATTTCTGCCTTGAGGGCCGAGAAGTTGGTTCGTAAGGGTTGTGAGGCATATATAGCCTACACCAGTGATGTTGATTCTAAGGTTCCATCTGTTAAAGATATTAGAACAGTCAAAGATTTTCTGGATGTTTTTCCCGATGAATTACCTGGACTACCTCCAAACTGTGAAGTTGAATTTAGGATTGAGCTCCTACCGGGTACAGCTCTGGTGTCCATCACTCCTTATAGAATGGCACCCAATGAGCTAGTGGAGCTTAAGGCTCAGATTCAAGAGTTTTTGGATCGAGGGTTCATCCACCCTAGTGTGTCTCCATGGGGAGCATCAGTGTTAGTCGTGAAAAAGAAGGATGGATCCATGCGTATGTACATCGACTATTGACAACTGAATAAATTGACTATCAAGAATAAGTACCCCCTATCGAGGATCGATGATCTATTCGACCAGTTTTGAGGAGCTTCGGTCTTTTCTAAAATTGATCTCCGATCAGGGTACCATCAACTAAGAGTCAAAGAGGCTGATGTTCACAAGACAACGTTTAGGACTCTTATGGTCATTACGAGTTCCTTGTAATGCCGTTTGGACTGACGACTGCACCAGCAGCTTTTATGGACTTGATGAACCGAGTGTTCCAACCTTATTTGGATCGGTTCGTAGTGGTTTTTATAGATGACATCTTGATGTATTCAAGAACTGGGGATGAAGACGCACATCTCCAAATTGTTCTGCAGATTCTGAGGGAGAAACAATTGTACGCTAAGTTCAGCAAGTGTGAATTCTGGCTACGAGAGGTAACATTTCTAGGCCATGTGGTATCTACTGAAGAGATTAGAGTTGATCCTCAAAAAATTAAAGTTGTTTTGGATTGGAAGCTGCCTAAGACGGTATCTGAGATTCGAAGTTTTCTGGGTCTGGCAAGGTATTATAGATGCTTTGTTGAGGGGTTTTCGTTAATTGCTACACCTCTGACTAAACTGTTGGGTAAAGGGGTACCGTTTCTCTGGACTGATAAGCAACAAGAGAGTTTTGAGAAACTTAAGAAGGTTCTGACAGAGGCCCCTATCTTGATACAACCAGAGTCTGGGAAAGAATTCACTGTCTACAGTGATGCATCACATGTCGGTTTGGGATGTGTGTTGATGCAAGAAGGCAAGGTAGTGTCATATGCGTCTCGTCAGCTTAAGTCTCATGAGGCAAATTATCTGACGCATGACTTGGAGTTGGCTGCGGTGGTATTCGCACTGAAAATCTGGAGGCATTACTTATACAATAAAAAGTGTATCATTTACATAGATCACAAAAGCCTCAAATACCTCCTCACTCAGAAGGAGCTAAATCTTAGGCAGTGTAGATAGATTGAGCTGCTTAAGGATTATGACTATTCGATTGAATATCATTCTAGTAAGGCCAATGTGGTGGCTGACGCACTGAGCCGTAGAGCTATGACGGATCTGAGGGTGATGTTTGCTCGTCTCAGCTTATTTGATGATGGTAGTTTGTTGGACGAACTTCAAGTTAAACTGTCGTGGATTGAGCAGATTAAGGGTAAACAGTTGGAGGATGGGTCTTTGGGTCCTCGATTTCGACAGATTGAGAGTGGGGAAACTTCAAAGTTTGGACTGAATAGCGAAGGGGTACTGTGTTTCAGTGGGAGAGTCTGTGTACCAAGGGATACTAATTTGAGGTAGTCTATACTGCGAGAGGCGCATAGTAGTCCTTATGCTATGCATCCCGGTAGGAATAAAATGTACCGAGACCTTCGTGAGTTATATTGGTGGCCAGGTTTTAAGTGTGAAGTTACCGACTTTGTGAGTAACTATCTAACTTGCCAGTAGGTTAAAGCCGAACATCAGTTACCTTCAGGGTTGCTTCAGCCAGTTAAAATTCCACTTTGGAAGTGGGAGAGAGTAACTATGGGCTTCGTTAGTGGGCTGCCCTTAACGCCTACTAAGAAGGATGCATTATGGGTCATCGTGCATCAGTTGACCAAGTCAGCCCATTTCATACCAGTTCATACTGATTATACTTTGCAGAAACTGGCTAAACTGTATGTGGCTGAGATAGTGAGACTGCATGGGGTACTGATTTCCATAATATTAGATAGAGATCCTCGCTTCACCTCTCGGTTCTGGAAGAAGTTGCATGAGGCTTTGGGTACAAGATTGGACTTCAGTACTGCTTTCATCCTCAGACAGATGGTCAATCAGAGAGGGTGATTCAAATACTGGAGGATATGTTAAGGAGTTGTGTAATAGATTTCCGAGGCTATTGGGAAGACTTTTTGCCATTGGCAGAGTTTGCGTATAATAATAGCTACCAGTCTTGCATACAGATGGCACCTTACAAGGCATTATACAGTCGTAGGTATTGTACTCCTACGTGTTGGACTGAGTTGGGCGAGCGGCGTGTTCTGGGCCCTGAATTGGTTTCTCATACCGAGGACAAAGATTAATTCGGGAACGATTGAAGGCGGCATTAGACAGATAGAAGTCGTATGCAAATTTGAAGCACAAAGAGATTGAGTATTCTGTGGGGGACTTCGTTTCTCTTAAGGTCTTGCCATGGAAGAAGGTACTGAGATTTTGACGGAAAGGCAAGTTAAGCCCTAGGTTTGTTGGGCCTTATTGCATACTGAAACGTGTAGGACCGGTTGCCTATCAACTTGAGTTACCCCAAGAGTTGGATCAGATTCATCATGTGTTTCACGTCTCTATGCTGAGGCATTATCTCTCTGATCCCACACACGTGATTTCGACGGAGGAGGTTCAGGTTAGACCAGACTTGACTTTTGAGGAGGAACCTGATCAGATTATAGATCGTGATGTGAAATTTCTGAGGAAGAAGTCTATCCCACTGGTTAAGATACTTTGGCGCCATCATAGCTCAAAGGAGGCCACGTGGGAACCCAAAGACGCGATGCGACAACAATACCCTTATCTGTTTTGATCAGGTAAAATTCGAGGCTGAAATTTTCTTTTAGGAGGGTAGAGTTGTAACGCCCCAAAAATCTAGTATCTATTTTTGCATGTTTTTAACACATATACCTGTTTGCTTCTGTGGTTGAGTGATTTGGGTGTGTTTGAAAGTGTCTGAGAAGTCCTGGGTTCAAGCATGGGCTTGTGCAAAAAGTTTTATTTTTAGGGAATAAACCCTTGCCTATTGTTAGTAGGCTTTTAAATAATTATGGGTAAAGCAAGACATAAAAAGCCTACTGGTCTAGGGGGTAAGTGGCGTGTTACCTATGCCAGAGGACTGAGGTTCGAATCTTGGTTGAGGCAAGGGAGTATTTATTTGACTGCTGTGCCGTGAGAAGTGTTGTGGTTTGACTGAAACACTGAAGTGGATGAAGAGAATTAAAATTGAGTGGTTGAGGGGAGGTGTGATCAGGTGGAGAGATTTGAGGAGGGATTTTAGGAGAAAATCAAGGGAAGTGAGGGGAGAGGTAGAAGTATACCGAAAGTGGACTCTAGCACTCAAGAAATTCGGCCAAAGTGGTATACTGCTCATTTGGTATGCCTCATTTCGGTTTTCAATTGCTTTTTCTCTCTTTGGCCAAATGTAGTAGGAGTTTGTGGCGTATTCTCTTTTCTCTCATTTTTGACAACCTTTTGGCTGAAATTACTCCTAGTGCCTCCTTTCCCTTTAGCTCACTTTTGCAATATTAGTTCTTACTTTTGCTTCTCTACTCTCAAGTCTACTATCCCTCTCCTCATTCTCCTTCTTCTTTTTGCCGAATTATGTGAGGTTGTGTGTACGGCTATTCGGTTCTTCCTCCTTCTTTCCATATGTGTTTCCCTTGGCCAAATCTCCTTTCTTCCATCTTTCCCTTTCTTTTCCTATTGTCGAATCTTTCCTTTTCTCTTGGGTCCGACCGTATTCCCTTCTCTGCTTTCTGGTAAGCATTGTACTTGCTGTTAAGTCTTACACCGTGTAGTTGGTTCTCCTCCTCTCATTGTTGGTAAGGGTAATGGTATAATGTTATCTTGTTGCTGGTCGATTAAGTACTTACCCATTTTCGGTTTGTACGTAGGAACCTTTCGAAGGGTAGAAGGCTTGTAATCAACGGTTGGGTAGGCGAAACCTCCTTCTTTACTCGATCAAAGGTAATGTGGTGTGAGTTTAACGATTGGGATCTTATGTGTATTCGTTTGAGTAAACATTTAAATGATTAATTGGTAATTGTTGATCAAGTGTAGGTTTCAAAGGTGTGGGCGGTTTTCTCAACAAATAGAAACCAGGTGTGTAATAGTATTCTAACAAATGATATCGGTGAAATGCCGAAAGTGGGTAAACACTGCACAAATCGCAAACTGGCAAAAGCCAGAAAGTATGGCAATTGGCGCTACACGAGCGTGCGCTCGCTCGTGTGGTAAACCGAACGCATAAAACGTGGGTATTTGACTATTGAGGCCACCATGAGCGATTTCGTGGTCTTAGGCCGTTTTGGGCCACGTTGGGCCGAACTGTGTGAAGAAAATTGGGCCAAACTGGGTAATTTTTATGACCGAGACCAATTCTAGGCTATGTGGGCCGCACAAGCGTGTGGGCCCGCATATGGGCCTTGGGCCCATTTTCACTGTTTGACTGTTAAGGTTGCACGGGTCGCCCAAGACGACTGTGAACCTACTGATGGGTCAGTAAGTATACCTGGACCCCCAAACTGATATAAAAATGACTGTTATTCCCCTATGTGGTAAAAAAAAACTGTTATGCCCCTATGTGGTAAAAATGATTGTATGCTTTATGTTATGTATGACTGTATATGAGCATGCCATGATATATATGTTGCATACATGTATGATATGTTACATGGGATGGGATTATTATGATTGGAGGAAGTGTACTGTACTGACAGCTCAGCTACAAATAATGTTTAGTGCCGCAACCGGTGCTAATTTTGGAATGTAGGGATCGGTGGGTGATTTTATCCCCACATGGTGTGTTGGGCTGGATGGAGTGGAGTGTAGAGGCTGGTTGGGTAAGATTTCTAATTGCATGTTTGAACTGTTACTGATATTGTAATGGGCTAAGGCCCACACTGATACTGATACTATAATGGGCTAAGGCCCAATTGAACTGAACTGTTATTGATTTGGGCTTAGGCCCAGACTGCACTTGCATGATTGGTTATTTGCTTACATGGGGTTACACACTGAGTTTATGAACCCACCCATCTATTTATCTTACAGGTAATCCCCAATCTTAGGCTGATCGGTGCTGCGAGGGACTCGTAGCTGGCCACACAACCGCACCTGCTTCTATTTTGAATTTTTATTTATAATAATTTAATTTGGGTATTTGTTTTGTAATAAGGCCTCTTCAAAACTTTTAAACTTTTAATTTCGGATTTTAATTATTTAAATTCTTACTGATAGTAGTAGGCCGTGGATTTTCAAAAGATGAATGCTTTTCAAAACACCATCTTTTCGTAAAATACCGTAAAAGCTTCTGCATCAAACATCGTTTTACATGTAATAACAAATTAATATGATCGACAAACTGCTAAGAACAACTTGAGTTTCCAATGAACAAGATACCCTTAAATTTTTGTTATGATTATAAACAAGTTTTAATATAGAACGGGTTTTCCAATGAAATGTTGTTTTCGAAAAACACTTCAATGTGATATCGCCAAATTTGGCCATAACGTCTAGGCCGGGTTTGGGGTGTTACAAACATTCTTTGAACCATAAATCTCCATTGAAACCAAGAAAAACACCCAAAAACTTCACTAATCTCTTATTCTTCTTTAAGAGTGGGTTTTCTCATATTTGCATCAAAACTCATGTATTCTTCAAGATTGGTTCTTCTTATTCGATAGTTTTAAATGTTCTTTAAATAGAATTATTAGCCATTAAAATGCATGTTTTAAATAAAAGCCGATAATTTGGTTATTAATGGTGAATTTTGAGATTATGGATTAAAATATGGTTTCAAAATGTTTTTCAACTTTTTTTAACATGAATAGAAGGTTTCTGAAGTTACATTGAAGTTTTGTTCAAAATTTCTCGAGTTATAGTGAATTTTCGGCATAATGGCCAAAACTTGTCGAAAAATGTTGGTACCTTGAAACATGTAGTTTTATGTAGTTTAAAGTTTGGTAATTATTCATAGATGAATTGTAACATCCCGAATTAGGGCCTAGTCGGAACAGTGGTTTCGAGACCACAAATCCGACATAAGAAAATTTATTTTTATTATATTTTTATGGTCTACAATTTCACGGAACGATTTCGTGAAAATTTTGTTCGAAAATTTTGACGTTTGGCCACTCAATTTAGTCAAAGGACTAAATTGTAAAAAGTGCAAAACTTGAGTTCTAGAAGTTAGAGGTGTCAAATTGCTATGAAAATTTAAAGTAGAGGTTCTTAAATGGTAATTAGCCCATTGGTTAAATTGTTGGACAAAAATGGATATGGTATATGTTAGATAAGATATTTTTTTTTGTAAGGGCATTTTAGTCCTTTTGTAAATTAAATGAATTAAAAACAAAATTAAAATGCCAAATTTGTCCATCTTCTTCATATGGACGAAATTTACCAAGGGAAGACATGGCTAGGCTTTTCTTAACTTTCCAAGCTCATGGTAAGTCCGTTCTAGCCCCGTTTTTCAAGTTATTTACGATTTTGGAGTCTCGGTAGCTCGATGTAGCTTATGCTACCAATAATTCATGCTAGGGTTCATCTTTGGAAGATTACCCATAGGTGAAAAGTGTGTATTTTGATGTTTTATGGTAGAATATGAAGCTTGAAATTATGTTAAACAACTTTTACTAAGCGATTTTAAGTGAAAACGAGTAAAATGACATAATCGGTAAAAATACCTAATGTCCATAAGTGTATGTTAGAGTAAGAATTTGATGTTTCCATAGGGAAAAATGATCAACATGTTATAAAACATAAGAATAAAGGATGAAGTTTAACTTTCGAGTATTGGGGCAAAAGTGTAAATATGTAAAAGTTTAGGGGCAAAATTGTAATTTTGCAAAAGTTTGAGTTAGGGACTGTTTTGAGTAGTACATTAATTAAATAAGTGGAATGTGATGTTTTAGACCCCGAAAAATGAGATTTGGACCTAGAACGGGAGGAAAATCAAAAATCGAGAAAGTTGGTAAATTGCCATTTCTGGATCCGAGGTAAGTTGGTGTGTAAATAATAATGCAATAATGTCGTAATGTATGTTTGAAACCTAAATTGTGGTATTAAATTGATTTTTCTGAATTACATGATTTGTATATTATGTTGGTGAATTGATTTAATAATAATGTTTATGATAAAAGGTGACATAGGTGACATGGAAAATGGGTCGAAATGTTGTGCTTAAAGGTGTTTTTTATGACTATGGTTATTATGTGAAATGGAAAGTTGATATGTAAATAATGCATTTAGTTTACTTGTTCAATAATTATTTTGCTAGATATTATGGAAATCATTGGGTGATAACTATAGTATGAAAATGTATGGAATGTGAAATTCTCGATTGAACCTTCGGAAAACCGAGAGATACGGACAATATGTAGCTAGGTCACATGAGTGATAAGGGACCTTCACCGTGTGCACAAGAAAGCTACAAGATGGCAAAATTTGATATGTAGCTAGGCCACATAGATGATAAGGGACTTTCACCATGTGTGCAAGAAAGCTACGGGATAATAATTTCATATGTAACTAGGTCACATGTGTAATACTGTGTGTATACCATGTGTACAAGAAAGTTACAGGTTATGAGTAGCTAGGTCACATGAGTGGTTCCTAGTGTTGGACACCATGTAGACAAGAAAGCTACGAGATGGAATGGCTAGGTCACATGGGTGATAAGAGACCTTCACCATGTTTACAAGAAAGCCGAATTATGTGTAGGTGGAGCTATGTGACGAGACCACCGAGTATCGGGTGTTTTTCGAAGGGGTTCAACGAGATAAATTACTAATGGTGATTGGTGTGATCATGTTATGAATAAGTGCAAGAGTGAATGTGATCAATTGAGAAATGTGGCAAATGTACATGTGAGCAAGGGTGCATGTGACTATGTGTATATGTACATAATGTGTTTGATATGTGATACGTGATTGAAATTGTGGTAAGGCTGATATGGTGTAAGCGTCATTATGAGTACTCGTAAATATTGGTAACGATTATTCATTTGTATGGCTAGTATTGAACATGCTTGGTGTTATGTGTGCATATATGGAAGTAATATAAAGAAAACATGGGAGAGTAAAATTTTCAGTAAAATAGATTGAAACAGCAGCAGTTACGTGATTTTGGAAAATCACCATAAATAGTAGAAATTGAATTATATGTTGGATGAGATATTTATTTAAAGCTTATTGAGTCTATTTTCATATAAAGAAACATAGAAATCAAAGGATTTTTATATTTTGAGATATTTAGATTTTTTTGAGACTGGTTCAGAGTGATTTTGAGATCCCCTGTTCTGACTTGGAAAAATCATTGAAAATTTTAAAAAAAATAATTTGGGACATAATTTATATGGTTAGATTCCTTATTGAGTTTATTTTTATAAGAAACAAACTAGAACATAATTTGAATTCTATACGAAAAGATAATTAAATTTTAACGAAGAATGGTTGGAACTGTTGGATAGCAGAACAGGGGAGACTTTGAAGAATAAACTGTACTAATTGGCTAAACCAAAAATTCTAAAAATTTTATGGTAATAAGATATTTGAGTCTAGCTTCAAGGAAAATTATCGTGTCTTAATTTGGAGTTCTGTAGCTCAAGATATAAATAATTTAGTGACTGTGACTCGAGTAGACAACTTGAGATGAACATGAATAAAAAGTGGAACTATGTGCAATTATGATTGTATTATCTTAAGAACATATTGTGAAGATTTATAAAAGCCTGTAAATAAATCACTTATTATTTACATACTTACTTACTAAGCTTTGTAGCTTACTTCCCTTCATTTCCCATATCTTATAGGGTTGTATGCTAACTCGAGTTGGAGATTGCCGGAGATGTAATCACACTATCAAGCTATCATCGTGGCGTAAAAGTGAATACAAACCTCTTAAATTTATGGCATGTGTAGGGGACTTAGTCATTTTTATATGTTATAATTGGTTTGGCTTAAAATGTTGGCCTTTAATATTTAGCAGTTCATTTTGTATAATTTGGATCAAAATTTTATGACTCAGTTTAATACATTTACAAGTGTATGTGTTTTGGTAATGCCTCGTACCTTATTCCAGCGTTGAATACGGGTAAGGGGTGTTACATGAATATATAGATGAACGGAATTCGTTTTGTGCAAAAAGATTAAGTGTAGGCCGAGATATACGAATTTAAAGTTTTTTATGTCGAAGGTTTCGGTTAAAAGAGAACGTAGCTTAGACTATTGTTTTTGATGATTAAGGTGAGTTAATGATTGATTTTTGATTGCATATTTGTGTGGTTTGTCTTGTTGAAGTGTTGGAGTCACTAAGACCTTCAACGAGTAGAGACAAAGGCTAAGAAATGCTTGTTTGAGCTTTTGGCTTTTTGACGAAAGCATATTTCTAGTGAGTGTTTTGGAACCGCTACTCGTAGATGATTCATTGTGTAATTGGTAATTTAGAGGTAGCCTAAACCCCTAGTCTAAATTCTGAAAGTAAGTGTTCTCACGCCAATGATTAAATGTGATATATGTGTTCTTGTGCAATTGTGAAAATATGAACATTTAGAAGATACTAAGACATGTGCTATAAGCTTGTGATGACTACTGTGAAAGAGAATATGTGGGCATATTATTCATGTCATGTGATAGTAAATATGTAGGTAGGTTTTCGTACCATGTGGCAATGATCATAATGTGCTAACTATGTGAATATCCAGTGAATATGTGCGAAAAATCAGAAAGTAAATATGTGAAAATAATGTGGATATTTTGGCCTTGTGATTTTATGAGACAGTTAGATATAGTTGGCATGCCATAGGATTGTGAGTACTCACATTTGTGATGTGATTTTGAGGCGTTGAGGCCCAAGGACAATTTCGGAGAGATAAGAGAATGTGAGCTAAGCTCCATTCACTGGGATATGTGTGTTTGGTGTGTTGGTGAGTGTTAGCTATATGCTTCACTTATGGGACATGTTTGACTTTATGAGTCATCTTGGTGTGTTGGAGATCTGTGTATCCAATGTATGGTGATAGAGTCCACATTACGTTTCATAACTTCAAGAGCCAAACTATCATATAATGTGACTAAATATGATTAAATTCAACTTAATGTGCTATGATATATGCTTAAATAATCATGTGGTTAATGTGATGAATTCGTAATAGAATAAATGGAAGATGATTAAACATGTGGAGTATGATATTAGAGTTAAATATGTTTTGAATATGTGACATGTTTTCTTAGTCGATGCATAATGACTTGCTTACATAATGGTTGTTCTGAGCATTCACTGAGCTTGTTAAGCTCACCCACTCCATTTTAACCATTGTAGATAAGTAGTGCCAGTGTAAGCGGTATAGTCTCGAGGGGTGATCCGAGCCAAGAACATCAGTTGCTTTTAGTAGGTGTTCTTTTATTTATGTGTTTTGGGAATAAAAGGCAATGTAGTAGACTTTGCGTTGATTTTGTTATGATTGTTTTAGTGGTTTGCATGCATATTATACTTGGAAATTGTGAACTTGGGATATGATGTTGGGATTGATATTTGGGACATTTTGGTGCTAAATTTATGTGGTATTTGATGCATGATGTTTAGAACTAGTTTGGAATGATCTATGTGTTGATATATGTTGTGTTTTTAAGGTCTGGAACAGAGGTATTGATATTCGGATTTTAAAAACGATACCTCTACAATTTTCAAAGTGCAAGAAGCCAGGTTTCGCTAATTGGTATAGATATTTTGCCACGAGTACAATACTCGAGGTAAAATTATCGATACTTTTTCAATGGTACAAATATTTTTCGGAAGTTAGGTTTTTAAGACCCGAAACATTAAGCTAATTTGGTATCGATTTCCAAAGAAGTATCAATACCACTCGAGAGAATTATCGATACCACTCTACTAGTATCAATACCTACGTAACAGTTTTGGGATATTTTGTTAAATGGTCCTAATGCATGTTTAGTACTTATTTTATTACTGTACAATGTATGTTAGCACGTTTTATACCCTCTAGAGTAAGCATGACTACAATTCGTATGAATCTCATAATAATAACAGAAACAAAAAGATGTTTGTTTAATAATGTGTCGACTTTTGTTGTATGCAAGTGAGACAGTGGTATAGAATTCTGTTCTCAGGCTCAGCAACCAGGCTGAGTATAGGGTATTACAAAATTTCCATCAGAACCGAGGAATTTATTGTAGATACTTTGAAGCTTCGAATTCATATTGGTCCATGTTTTCGAGAAATATTCAAGAATCCCATGAAGAGAGAGGTTATGCATAGAGCAGATCAAGATATCTTGTGGCTTCAATGGGAGTTTGCCATTGTTGGGGTTTTGATTAGCAAACAGCAGCAAGCAACTGAAGCTTGAGCAACAAGGCTTAAGGCTTGCGATAGAAGAAAGAAAGAAAAAACAGAAATTTGCTAAGGAGAGAACGAGAAACAAGAATGGAGCATAAAATTTGAATGAAATTCAAAAGTATTTTTCATTGCAAAACATCATTGGTTTATAGCCATTACAAGTAGCTGCTAATGACAAGAACTAATCAAGCTAGTCATTGCCTAAAGTTTACCTAATCCAACTAATAACATAGAAACTTGTAATACATTGCTTGTACAATTAAAAAAAGCTGATTAATCAGCTCAATCATCATCATTACTACATAAAATATCAACATAACATAGTTAAAAGTGAACTAAACTAAGTTACATTGTCTTAAGATTACAAAAGCAACAAAATAAGCACTTGTTGCACATGAAATAATGGTTCCAGTATAGCAAGTCTGCATGTGCTGCTTCTGGATGTTGCATGGGCTGCATGGAAAGCCATACTTCAACACTCCTCCTTGGTCTCCATGCTGCATACTCCTAGCTTCTTTCTCAGCTCAATAAACCTCGTTGCATTGAGGGCCTTGGTAAATATGTCTGCAATTTGATTCTCAGAATTGCAATGAATCAGCTCAATCTCTCGAGCTTGTTCCATCTCCCTTATCACATGAAGTTTGATGTTGAAGTGTTTAGTTCTGCCATGGAAGACAGGGTTCTTTGCAATTGCAACAGCCGACTTGTTGTCACATAGAATCTCTGTTGCTCCCTCTTGTTGTAGGTTCAAATCAGCTAGAATTTTTCTTAGCCATATGGCTTGATTCACAGCAGCAACAGTTGCAACATATTCAGCTTCTGCTGTTGATTGAGCCACCAGTTTTTGCTTCTTTGAGCACCAGCAAAACATTGATGAACCAAGTGTAAATGCATAGCATGAAGTACTCTTCATGTCATCCTTCGATCCACCCCAGTCACTATCTGTATAGCCTTTCAACCTCAAGTTTTTAGCTTTGTTGAAAAATACTCCATAGCTGAGAGTCCCTTTGATGTACCTAAACACCCTTTTTACTGCTTGTAAGTGTTGCTCATTGCAGCAATGCATAAACCTTGATAACATACTAACAGCAAACATAATGTCAGGCCTGGTAGCTATTAAGTACAATAAGCAACCAACCTAACTCCTATAGAAAGACTCATCAACTTGCTCATAACCACCTTGGCTCGACAGTTTAACTCCAACTGCTATAGGTGTGCTTGTTGGCTTGCAGTTCTCCATAGAGAAGTTCTTTAGGATCTTCAAGGCAAATGTTTGTTGGCCTAAGAAGATTCCATCTCTTGTCTGTGACACCTCCATTCCAAGGAAATAAGACATCTGCCCCAGGTCAGACATTTCAAACATGCTCATCATTTTGGCTTTAAAGTCAGCTACTATGACTTGATCTCCTCCTGTCACCAAGAGGTCATCCACATAGAGTGAGACAATAAGCAGTGTTTTAGCTTCTTCTTTCTTGACATACAATGTTGGTTCACTCATGCTTCTTTCGAATCCCAAATTGATGAGATAGGTGTCGATTCGAGCATACCATGCTCGGGGAGCTTGTTTCAAGTCATATATGGCCTTTTTAAGCCTATACACCATGTGTTCTTTGCATTGTACAACAAATCCTTGAGGTTGATCAATGTAAATCTCCTCTTCAAGAAGGCCATTAAGGAAAGCTGATTTCACATCTAATTGGTGTATGCTCCATTGCTTTTGTGCTGCCAAAGCAACTAGCAATCTTATGGTGTCAAGCCTGGCTACTGGAGCAAAGGTTTCCATGTAGTCCAGGCCATATTTTTGGCTAAATCCCTTGACAACAAGCCTTTCTTTCTGCTTATTTAAGCTACCATCAGCATTCTGCTTAGCTCGACCCATTTGACACCTATAACCTTCCTGTTTGTAGGCCTTTCAACCAGCTCCCATGTTTGGTTCTTTTTGATCATTTGAATTTCATCTTCCATGGCTTGCTACCAACCTTGATGTGCTTCTGCCTCTTCAAAGCTTGTTGGCTCCACTATGGCCACTTGGGCCCTTTCATAAACTTCAGCCAAGGATCTAGTCCCTCTGATTGGGACATCATCAATGTCCATTTCTGGACCAACTTGATTAGGTTCTATCTGGCCTGCTATAAGTTCTTCTGAAGTGGCCATTAGCTGATTCTTCTCCCAGTTCCAGCATGCCTTCTCACCAAAGACTACATCTCTTCTCATCTGAACCTTTTTTGTTGAAGGATCTAAGATCCTATAGCCCTTCTTGACTGAGCTGTAGCCTACTAGAACACCAGGTTGGGCTCTTTTTGATAGCTTGTCCCTTTTTACTGATGGAACTTGAGCATAGCATAGACAGCCAAAGACCTTCAAGTGAGCCAATAATGGTTTGAACCCATACCAAGCTTCAAAAGGTGTCTTGTGAGCTAAAGCCTCTGTTGGAAGCCTGTTCTGAAGGTAAACAGCTGTACTGACTGCTTCAGCCTACATAGTCTTTGGCATGTTCTTTTCAAACAGCAAGCACCTTGCCATATCCATGAGGCTTCTGTTCTTCCTTTCACTAACTCCATTCTGCTGAGGAGTAGACATTGGTCAGCTGATGCTTGATGCCTGCATTCTCATAGTGAGCTTGAAACTGAGCTGAAGTATACTCAGTCCCATTGTTTGACCTTATGGTCTTGAGTTTGCAGCTTGCTTCATTTTCAACAGCTGCTTTGAACTTCATAAAAACCTGAGCCACTTCTGATTTCTACTTCAAGAAGTAAATCCAGCAAAATCTTGAGTAGTCATCAATGAACAGAATGAAATACTTGTTTCTTCTGATCGATTCAGTCTTCATGGGACCACACACATTAGTGTGCACAAGTTGAAGCTTTTCTAAGGCTCTCCAAGCTTGGTCCGAGGGAAATGGTTGCCTGGCCTGTTTTCCAAGCTAACATACTTCACAAACATCTTCTTGCTTCATTGTGTTAGTGAAGTTTTCAACCAAGTTGTCACTGATCATCTTGGCCATTAATCTGAAGTTGGCATGGCCAAGCCTTTGGTGCCAAAGCTTGGAGTCTTCTGCTGAGGCAATGTAGGCTGAGTTTGAGCCTCTTGACCAGTTAACTTCAAAGCACTTGTCAGTCATGTTGACCGTCATGAAACTTGATCCATTTGAATCAGCAATTTGGCACTCATTGCCCTTGAACACCACTGAGTATCCTTTGTCTAGCAGCTGAGCTATGCTAAGCAAATTTCTGTCAATTTTAGGTACAAGCAGTACATATGAGATAAGCTTGTTACCTGTGGGAGTGCATATCAGCACATCCCCTTTGCCTTCTGCCTTGATGAACTGACCATTACCAACCTTAACCTTGGTTTGACAACTTCTATCCAAGGTCTTAAAGATGCTTGCATCTGGTGACATGTGGTTGGTGCAGCCACTGTCAAGGAGCCATCCTTTTGAACCCTTCTTCTCACCATCTGAGCATGACACAGCAAAGACATGTTCTTCATGGTCACTGCCTTCTTCAGCTACTCGAGCCTCAGCTTTTGGCTGTTGTTGTTGAGCCTGTCTTGGTCTGCCTTTATTCTTGCAAACCTTTTCAACATGACCCTTCTTCTTGCAATGTTGGCATATTGCATCTGGCCTGAACCAGCATTTGTCCTTAAGATGGCCCGGTCTCTTGTAAAATCTGCAAAGCTGGTCACTACTCCTTGCAGCATCAGGCTTAGGCCTATTTTTCCAGGTCCTCTTACCTCTATAGGAAGAAGTGCTCGAGGAAGTCTTGACTTTAGCTTGGAAAGCACCTTCTTGGTGTTCCTAATTTCTACTTGCCCTCCTTTGCTCTTGTGCATAGAAAGCATTGATCAGTTCTGCTAGGGATATGGTAGACAAGTCCCTTGAGTCCTCGAGAGAGGATATTTTGGCTTCATATCTCTCAACGAGTGTCGAGAGCACTTTCTCCACAATTCATGCTTCACTAAACTCTTCTCCTAGCAACCTTATGCTGTTAACCACAGCCATGATTCTATCTGAATACTGCTTCACTATCTTTTCTTCCTTCATTTTGAGATTCTCAAAATCCCTTCTCAAGTTTAAGAGCTGTTGTTGCCTGGTTCTTTCAGTGCCCTGGAACTCCTCCTTAAGCTTGTCTCAGGCCTGTTTTGGGGTCTCACAAGCCATGATTCTTATGAAGATCACATCAGACAGACAGTTTTGTATGCATGACATGGCCTTGTGCCTCTTGGTCCTCTTATCTGCATGATGTCTTATTTGAGCCACCGTTGGGTTGGCTCTAAGGGGTGCTGGCTGAGATCACAACTTTCCACAGATCGAAGGCCTGCAGGTAAGTCTTCATCTTCACAGCCCATATTTAGAACCCTTCACCACTGAAAACTGGTGGTGCTGCTGGAGAAAAGTTTGCAGCCATTCGGTTTGAGCTTTGACAACACTAGGTCCTCTAAGACAAAGGCTCTAGATACCAATTGTTGGGATTTTGATTAGCAAACAGCAGCAAGCAACTGAAGCTTGAGCAACAAGGCTTAAGGCTTGCGATAGAAGAAAGAAAGAAAAAACAGAAATTTGCTAAGGAGAACGAGAAACAAGAATGGAGCATAAAATTTGAATGAAATTCAAAAGTATTTTTCATTACAAAACATCATTGGTTTATAGCCATTACAAGTAGCTGCTAATGACAAAAACTAATCAAGCTAGTCATTACCTAAAGTTTACCTAATCCCACAAATAACATAGAAACTTGTAATACATTGCTTGTACACTTAAACAAAGCTGATTAATCAGCTCAATCATCATCATTACTACATAAAATACCAACATAACATAGTTAAAAGTAAACTAAACTAAGTTACGTTGTCTTAAGATTACAAAAGCAACAAAATAAGCACTTGTTGCACATGAAATAATGGTTCCAGTATAGCAAGTCTACATGTGCTACTTCTGGACGTTGCATGGGCTGCATGGAAAGCCATACTTCAGCTGCCATACACTTGTGCAATCTCCTTGACACTGACCAAGCCTCAAGGGTCTTGAAATTGGAACGAAATAGCTTAGAGCATCTTCTACAACACTATTTTAGAGTTACTATTGTATATCTTGATGGAGCATTTGATGTGGAGTCACTTGTGGAGAATTTACTTGGGCAAGTTGCTGGAAATCACGGGTGCTGTGGAGGTCTATATTTCTTGTGGAGACAGTCATAGTGCTGTTGCAATCAGGAACAAGCTCATGGTGTATGGAGGGGATTGTGGTGATCGATATCATGGAATTTGATGTGTTCAACAAGGACAATTCAATTTGGTCAAGGTTGATTGTCCAAGGCTCCTTACCAGGTATTGGAGTGTAACATCCTGAATTTTTGGGCCTATGCGTTTAATGGGTGGATATGTTTAATGTGTTAATTTAAGTGTTAGGGGTCCAAATTGGGCTCAGGCTTAGGCAGAGGCCTTGATTAAAATTATCTGTTTGGGCATTATAGGGTTTAAAAGGTAGTATCTATGTTTAAAATACCAAAGTGGGCTTGTGGCCCAATCTTAGGAGGTGACACCACACAAGGGAGTAAGGGGCCCAAATTTAAGTTTCATGGAGCCCAATTCTTTTAATTTAAGTTAGCTAAATTTTGGGCATTAGGATTAGGTGGAATGGATGGCAACAACGCTAAAATTTAGGGGTTTTAATGATTAAAATATGTGGATAATAAGCAGATAAAGGCTATTATTTAGGAATTTATTTTATGTGGATAATAAGCAGATAAAAGCTAAAATTTAGGGATTTTAATGATTAAAATATGTGGATAATATGCTGATAAAGGAGGGAGGAGTTAGAGATAATTAAGTCTCTTTTAGATGAGCTAGTAGATTAAGATAAAGGAGAAAAGATAGGATTTATCTGTAAGGTTAGGTAAGTGCCGAAATTTCTATAAATAGGGGGAATATTTCTTCAATTTCGGCATTTGGGTTTTTCTCTCATTCTTTTCTCTTCTTCTCTGAGTAAAAGCCGAAAACTCCTAAAGTTCCATCTTCCTCTTCATTCTCTGCAAAAGCCGAAATCTCTAAGCCAATTCCCTCATCTTCACTTTGATTCAAAAGCCGAAACTCTTCCCATTCTTTTTCTTCCTAGCCAAAATCTTCAAGTGTCTTCCTTGTTTTCTTTTCTTCTTCTCTTTTCCTGTCAGAAACCGAAACTCTTCACTCAAGTATTTTAAAAGCCAAAGACACATCAGCCTTCTCTTGTTCATACTTTTTCCAGGATTTTCCTAAAAGCTGAAATCCCTAGATCTCATCTCCTGTGATTATCGAATTACTTCTGTGGTGCCTACTTGTGCCGAAATCTGAAGGGGACTTTAGTGGAGTCAATCGCATAGATCTCTGAGTTATAGATCGATAGCACTCGAATCGTGTTACTTTCGAAATTTCATGGTAAGAAGATCTATTACTTTCAATGTGTAAATTCAGGATTTACTAACCCTTGGCCGAATATAGGAGAGGCCCTATTTTCACATCTTTCCGGCTTTTTGAGCAAAGTTGTAGATCGGTCTAGCAAGGGTATCGACATTAATCAGGTGTGTAACCTTTCTCACTGTTAGACTGTTTGCTAATATATATTCATATGTATAAATCTGCTATGCTCTGCTAAATGCCGAAATCCCGGCATAACAAGCGAAAACCCTTGAAGGGTAAAGGTTGATCAACAGGTTAGTGACTTCTATCCTATTTCAGTGATTATTCATGTTAAAACGATATGCTTTGTATGACGATTTCATTGTATGCTTGGGGTTGGGAAATTGATGAAAAGGGGAAGTGATTTGTTCTGGTGGCTTTTGCCATTTTAGCCTGGTGACTCTGTCACAAACTCTGTTTCTGGTGGCTTTTTGCCATTTCAGCCTGGTGACTCTATCACAACTCTGATGATGAGTAGCACGACTGCCATCAACGGCGTGTAGCAGTGCGGGTTGATTGTAGAAATCCCTTATGGTGTGAACGGCTGGTACGGGAGGCGTGTAGCGGATGGAAACTTAGGATTTGGGTTGGGCTTGCATAATTTTTTTTGTTATATTTATATATATTAAACTGTTATTCTGTTCTGTGGGGCTAAGGCCCAAATTTAATGGTTCATAAGGGTTGCACATTGAGTCTCGCGACTCAACCAATTTCTTAATATTTTCAGATAGCACCTAGTGCATCGGACCGGGCTAGAGAGGAGCGCAAGGTGGCCATGCAAAAGAACTCTTGGATTTAACAAGAAGACTCCAGTTTATTATTTTATATTTTTATTTAATGGGTTTTAAATTTTATTGTAATAAGGCCATGGGCCACTAGACTATTATTTATGTTTTGGTTTTATGTTGGGCTTTTATTACTGGGCTTTTAAGTTTTATGTTTTAAATTAAGTTAAGACATGTATGAAATTGTAGTTTTTGTTTAAAATTCACCAAGGTAATTTATAACTTTATATTTTATATGAATTAATGAATTATTAAGTTTTCGGTATAAATGTTTAAACCTAGTAGTTGTTTTCCAAAATGCGACATGTTTTGTAAAATCCCTTAAGTGACATACCAGATCCGGTTGTAGCGTTTGGGCCGGGTTTGGGGTGTTACAAATTGGTATCAGAGCCTGGTTCAAAACTCGGCTCTGGGGGTTTTTGGGCTCAAAACGTTTTCTAAAAATGGGCTTTTGAAACATGCATGTTTTGAAATGATAACAAGTTTGTTAGCTCGGCATGGCACCTGCGTCTCCGGCCCAAGTCTGCCAGGTAAGTATTCTGAACCATTGTGTGATATATTTATGTGGGCTTAATGGGCTTTATGGGACGTAGAATAGTTAGATTAGAACTTGATGGACTCTAGGCCTAGTTGAACAACTTCTAAAATCTCATAAGACTTAATTTCACTAAACAAACCCGTGAAAGAGTCGTAAGGCTTGGGTGTGGCAACGGGCATACGCATGTCTAGGATTGGATCCGGAAGAGCCTGGTATTTAAGCAGTCCTAGTGACTCACCTCCTCTTCGCTGGAATCCTACCTGGTGCGTAGTGGCTGTTCACCTTAGCCAAATTAGGGTGTGGTAATAGACATACGCATGTCTAGGAGTGGATTCAGGGAGCGCTTGGTATTTAAGCAGTCCTAGTGACTCACCTCCTCTCCACTAGAATCTTACCTGGTGCGTAGAGACTATTCACCCTAGTTACGAGAACTTATTGATGGGCTAAACCTTATAATTAAAACCCGAAAGGGACCAGCCACCCTACTTGAAAAAAAAAATCCCCAAGTTTTGCAAAATTTTCAAAATACTTTTGATTTGTGAAAACTTCCAAACAGTCATGAATTTATAAAAAAATACTTATGTTTTGAAAACTTACCCGAAAAATCTCATGTTTACAAAGTACCCCTTTTTTTTAAAAAAAAACAACAACAACAAAAAACTACCCATGGTTTGTAAAATTACCAAATTACCCTTGTTTTTCGAAATGACCAAAATAACCCTGATTGGTAAAATTACCAAATTACCCTTGATTTGCAAAATGACTAAATTATCCCTGATTTGTAAAATTACCAAATTACCCCTGATTTGTGAAATGAACAAAATACCCCTGATTTGTAAAATTACCAAATTACCCTTGATTTGCAAAATGACCAAATTATTCCTAATTTGTAAAATTACCAAATTACCCCTGATTTGTGAAATGACCAAAATACCATTGATTTGTAAAATTACCGAAATACCCCCGAATTACAGAATTACCCAAATACCCCTAGATTGCAAAAATTACCAAAATACCCTTATTTCATGAAATCAACAAGGAACTCTATTCTGAAAATTACGAAAATTCCCCTGTAGGATAAATTACGAAAATACCCCTGGGTAGTGAAATGACGAAAATACCCCTCCATGATGAATGTAGGTTTGTGGATGTACTTGTATGCTAATGTCTGATGACTGAATATGTGTGCTTCCTGGAATTAGAAGGTAAACCTAAGACTGAAACTGTAGATAGGTTCGAATTCGAAAAAAACTACCTCTAAAATTACTATTCATAAGACTGTTCGTGGTTAATCAGTGAAAGAAATTAATAATTCATAAAATTTTTAATTCAGATAATACGAGAATCAACGATGAGCGCTAGAAGAGGAAGAAGAGGCCGCGGCCGAGGCCGTGGAAGTGTTAGGACTGATGTGCTGACTCAGCTAGTTAGGGAGGTACTGCAGGAGGATAAAGAAATCGGTGAAACACTTCGGGTTGGGTGCGTGGACTGTAAGAAAAAAAGAGATCGTAGTTTTCTAGGGTTGCAGTCTCATTCTGTGAAGCATGTTAAGGTACGTCCAAACTTCCGGATTTGTAAATATTGCAGAAGGCGTCATCCGGGTGAATGTTGGAGGAAGTCAGGAACGTGTTTAAGATGCGGGTCTGAGGAGCATAATGCTCGAGATTGTTCACACTATTAAGTCGGGTATGTTTTGTGTGGATGCTATATTTTTGGGTATAGAAACTGTATGCGTGCAATGTTTATATATTATTAAATTAGAGTGCGCAGCAAAAGCATAGTGGTGAGACTTGGATAGTACGATTAATAGTTAGTTGGAAATTTCGATGACGAAATTTCTTTAAGGGGGGTAGAACTGTAACATCCTGAATTTTTGGGCCTATGAGTTTAATGGGTGGATATGTTTAATGTGTTAATTTAAGTGTTAGGGGTCCAAAATGGGCTCAGGCTTAGGCAGAGGCCTTGATTAAAATTATCTGTTTGGGCATTATAGGGTTTAAAAGGTAGTATCTATGTTTAAAATACCAAAGTGGGCTTGTGGCCCAATCTTAGGAGATGACGCCACACAAGGGAGTAAGGGGCCCAAATTTAAGTTTCATGGAGCCCAATTCTTTTAATTTAAGTTAGTTAAATTTTGGGCATTAGGATTAGATGGAATGGATGGCAACAAGGCTAAAATTTAGGGGTTTTAATGTTTAAAATATGTGGATAATAAGCAGATAAAGGTATTATATAGGAATTTATTTTATGTGGATAATAAGCAGATAAAGGCTAAAATTTAGGGATTTTAATGATTAAAATATGTGGATAATATGCTGATGAAGGAGGGAGGAGTTAGAGATAATTAAGTCTCTTTTAGATGAGCTAGTAGATTAAGATAAAGGAGAAAAGATAGGATTTATCTGCAAGGTTAGGTAAGTGCCAAAATTTCTATAAATAGGGGGAATATTTCTTCAATTTCGGCATTTGGGTTTTTCTCTCATTCTTTTCTCTTCTTCTCTGAGTAAAAGCCGAAAACTCCTAAAGTTCCATCTTCCTCTTCATTCTCTGCAAAAGCCGAAATCTCTAAGCCAATTCCCTCATCTTCACTTTGATTCAAAAGCCGAAACTCTTTCCATTCTTTTTCTTCCTACCTGAAATCTTCAAGTGTCTTCCTTGTTTTCTTTTCTTCTTCTCTTTTCCTGTCAGAAACCGAAACTCTTCACTCAAGTATTTTAAAAGCCAAAGACACATCAGCCTTCTCTTGTTCATACTTTTTCCGGGATTTTCCTAAAAGCCGAAATACCTAGATCTCATCTCCTGTGATTACCGAATTACTTCTATGGTGCCTACTTGAGCCGAAATTTGAAGGGAACTTTAGTGGAGTCAATCGCATAGATCTCTGAGTTATAGATCGGTAGCACTCGAATCGTGTTACTTTCGAGATTTCAAGGTAAGAAGATCTATTAGTTTCAATGTGTAAATTCAGGATTTACTAACCCTTGGCCGAATATAGGAGAGGCCCTATTTTCACATCTTTCCGGCTTTTTGAGCAAAGTTGTAGATCGGTCTAGCAAGGGTATCGACATTAATCAGGTGTGTAACCTTTCTCACTGTTAGACTGTTTGCTAATATATATTCATATGTATAAATCTGCTATACTCTGCTAAATGCCAAAATCCCGGCATAACAAGTGAAAACCCTTGAAGGGTAAAGGCTGATCAACAGGTTAGTGACTTCTGTCCTATTTCAGTGATTATTCATGTTAAAACGATATGCTTTGTATGACGATTTCATTGTATGCTTGGGGTTGGGAAATTGATGAAAAGGGGAAGTGATCTGTTCTGGTGGCTTTTGCCATTTCAGCCTGGTGACTCTGTCACAAACTCTGTTTCTGGTGGCTTGTTGCCATTTCAGCCTGGTGACTCTGTCACAACTCTGACGATGAGCAGCACGACTTCCATCAACGGCGTGTAGCGGTGCAGGTTGATTGTAGAAATCCCTTATGGTGTGAACGGCTGGTACGGGAGGCGTGTAGCGGATGGAAACTTAAGATTTGGGTTGGGCTTGCATAATCTTTTTTGTTATATATATATTAAACTGTTATTCTGTTCTGTGGGGCTAAGGCCCAAATCTAATGGTTCATAAGGGTTGCACACTGAGTCTCGTGACTCAACCAATTTCTTAACATTTTCAGGTAGCACCTAGTGCATCGGACCGGGCTGGAGAGAAGCGCAAGGTGGCCATGCAAAAGAACTCTTGGATTTAACAAGAAGACTCCAGTTTATTATTTTATATTTTTATTTAATGGGTTTTAAATTTTATTATAATAAGGCCATGGGCCACTAGACTATTATTTATGTTTTGGTTTTATGTTGGGCTTTTATTACTGGGCTTTTAAGTTTTATGTTTTAAATTAAGTCAAGACATGTATGAAATTATAGTTTTTGTTTAAAATTCACCAAGGTAATTTATAACTTTATATTTTATATGAATTAATGAATTATTAATTTTTCGGTATAAATGTTTAAACCTAGTAGTTGTTTTCCAAAATGCAACATGTTTTGTAAAATCCCTTAAGTGACATACCAGATCCGGTTGTAGCGTTTGGGTCGGGTTTGGGGTGTTACATGGAGCAAGTCATGCTGTTGTGAGTATTGGAACAAAGGTTTTCATTATTGGAAGGACTGGAGATAAACACTACTATAATAATGTTTGGGTCCTAGACACGAGTGCTCGTTGTTGGAGGCAACTAGATATATGCGGCAAGTAGCCTCAAGGGAGGATTTCTCATACTGTTGTCTTCACAGAATCAGACATTTCTATCTGTGGAGGATGTGGGGAAGATGAACATCCCATCAAAGTGTTGCTGGTTAGACAACTTGGAGCACAACATCCTAATGTTCGGTATAACATGTGTACAATTTTTGGAAGCCATTGGAACCTAAAGAACATTCCCTTTTACTCTTATAGCATTCACCACCCTCACAATCTAATCAAGAACAAGCTCCACCACAAAAGCCTACAAGTCCCATGGTGTCTCATGGACTTAACCTATTTTATCCATTGCATCATATACCAAGCAATTGTCAGCTTAATAGTGTTCCAAATAACCGTAAGCGAATCAAATACATGGTCCACAACACTAGTCAAGAGCTGCAGTTTATAAGAGAACATCAAAACCTTCAAAAACCAGAACAATATCAACATTTTGTTCAGATTGGTAGAACAAGATTGCAGTATTTGGCTGTGGAACACAAACACATGGTGCTGAAGTTTGTGGAAAAGTTAACGGAGCCTTTGACTCGGGTTTCCTGATGACAACAATTATTAATAGGAAGTTATTGGGAGAGGTCTTATTTTCATCTGGACAGGGCTTAATCTCAAGAGAGCTAATTCTTGCTACAACACCTACATTAACATGCCATGTTGCTGCCACTCAGCCATTTCTAAACTCAAGCAATTTAGAGCTGGTGAAGGCTTCCCAGTCCCACCCACCAACAATGCATATACTTCCAGAACCGAGTCACAATCCTTGAAAATCTGTAGTAAATGGACTGCATTAGCCAACTAAAACTTCTTCTCCATCTGGTTTCAAAGGATTGAAAGTTGTGGTAATTGATAGGAAACCAGTTAAAGCTATTGTAACCCGATACCACTTGAAGAGGCTTGGCATGCTGTTTGAATTTGTAAGTAGTGTCAAAATAGTTGTATCTGTTTGTGGTAAAAATGGTTCTTAATATGGAAGTTTTTTGGTAAAAATTATTCTTAATATGGAAGTAAAATCCAACTGGATATAATTCTTGTTGAGAAGGAATCATGGCTTGCTGGTGAGGATGGTGGTTTCAGCTTACGAACGTTGGACAGAAACAAAAATGGACAGGTGTTTAAGTCGCCAAAGATGATTCTTCTTGCGACAAATATTAGTAATGTTGAACTCGAGAAAACAAAGGCAACAAGTTATGCAGATACTATGATTATAAAACCTTTGAGGGCAAGAATGGTGGTTGCATGTCTTCAGCAAGTGTTCGAGACAGAGAAGAAAAGGTAGCCTAGAAGAGGCATGCTAAATGGATCGTCTGCCACTTAGGAATCCTTTTCCTCAATTTGAACCTTGAAGACAAGGATTATTTTAGAGGGAGAGTATTTCTTATGGGACAAAACTTTGAACTAATGAAACGGTGGCATTTATTTTAACGGAAAGGGTTCGTAGTGATAGTCTATTAAAATGGGGCATGTTGAATAAGTTAAATGGGGCATTTTTGTTAGGGTCTAGTCAGCAATGGTTATCTTGTTCCTGTAACTAACTGGTTTGTTTTATTTTTTTTTCATTTCCTTTATTATGCTGTAAGGAATCAGAAAAAGCCAAGCAGGAAAATACACAAGATTTCTTCTCTCTAATTTCTCTCTTCTTCCTTACTTTGATTTCTCTCCTCTCGTCCCTTCTATTCTCATCCTTCCCTTTTTTATTTTTGTTTGTAAAAATACATTAAGCTCCCAACAATTGAAATAAAAGAACAAAACCAGAGTAAGAACATTTGTGCAAAAACATAAACCAATTGGCAAGAACCAATATATGGAAGCATATCTGCCTATATGACTCAAAATTGCTACTATCCAAAAAGAATGTTATACTTTCTCCGATGAATTCAAACCTCCACAAGTAACATTTCCCTTAAAACTACAAACTTTTAATCCAATATTTTCAAGAATATTGAATTCAAAAAAAGGCACCCAAGGCCTCATAAGCTTCCAACCACCTACTTATTCTAGCTTTCAAAAAATCCTGTTCAAGGTTTTTTTATTTGTTTTTCAGTACATACTTGTAAACTAGCTATCACATTGATCCCTATTACAACTTTGAAAAGAGGGGAAATTCTAAAAACAATGATCATTCTATTAAAGGTATTATGTAAGATTTAGAAAAAAAGTATTTTAAAAAATGGGAATTAACATTTAGTAGATGATGCATCTTCTCAAAATATAACAAACTACTTTAGTTTTCAACTATCACTATCAAAATCGGCTATTTTTACTTAGAAATGAATCGGTGAAAGAATGTTAGAAGAGATTGAATTCATCATTGAATCCAACATAGATGTTTTGAAGAACTTTTGAAGACTGTGAAAATAAGAACCCATCACCACACGTCTCTAAGGTATCGTCCGTACATTTGGATTTTTTTCACCAAAGACTCTGCCTTTAACGAATCCATGCTTTCCATATTCAAGTTTGTAATAACGAGTGAGGCTTGGAGAGGTTGTGGTCGGATTTGCAAAATGATCGAACGATTGGCGACAAAGATCGATTGAAAATTTGTATTGGATTTCATGATTTTCTAAGTTGTGTATCGAGAAATATAAATAGTGAAAAGGTAAGGGAAGAAAAATGAGAGCTTGTTGACGTTTTTGGCCAAAGAAGATGTCTAACGATGAAGGGTCGCGACTACTAGGGTTTATTAAGGAAGAAGGAGAATAAATGAAAAATGGAAAAGAAAGGGAAAATGAAAAGGATAAAAAATAAATAAATTACACTGAATGTGACCTTAAAATATCAATTCTTATTTTGATTACTTTAAATTTTTTTGTCAATTTAATCACTTTCGTTAGAAAAATTAATCAAAATGGTCACTTTGTCATTAAATCCTTAACAGATTGTTAACTGGACTTGCAAAAAAAGGAAAAAAAAATTTAATCCCTTTAAAAATTAAAAAAAATTCAAGTTAATCCATTAAATTCCCATCAAAAACCTATATTAAATAACATCAAAAAATGTTAGATCTAGCCTTTGATATGCTTATATCGTTGCCCTCCCCACTATCTCCTCCATTTCCTACTTTGATCTCAACATTGAGGTAAATTTCTTAATTACCCATGTATTCCCATTCATTTATTTTTCAACTAAATAGTTTAGTTGCTCCATTTATTCAAATGCACCATGATTTATGAAAAAATGATAACTCTTCACCCAGAAATTATATGTAATAAGGTTTTTTATTTTAAATACAAAGTCTTTTCTTAACCTAAACACTGAAACCACACAATAATTGTATTCCAGTTAAATCAAACCAAAAAATGAATAAAAAATAATATGCACAACTTTTTGCTAACCCAATCATTGAAACCATGACGAAGTTTTCTTGTTCAAGTGAAAGATGACAAAGCGGAGACGGTGACAACGTCATAGAGGGAGGAGCTACAATAAATCAATGTCTTTTCCTTTGTCTAAGAATAAAAAAAAAATTAAAACTTCGTAGGTATAGCAATGGTGTTAACTGAAATTTCGTAATTTTTAAAAGGACTAAGAGAATTTTTTTCCTTTTTTTGCAAGTCTAGTTTAAGTGTTTAATGGCTTACTGAAAAACAATTTAGAGTGACTAAAATAGGAATGAGGCTATTTTAGAGTAACATTCAATGTAATTTACCCCCAAAAAACCCTAAATCAAGGGGTGTGGCATTGATGTGGAATGCATGTTGGCATTTAATGGTAATATCTATGCCACATAAGACTTCTGTCACGCTTTAATATCGAGTAATGACAGAGCGACTAAATTGTTACAAATCAATAATGTCACTGACCATTTTAAAACAAATTAAAGTTTAGTTATCAAAACGTAATTTAAGTCATACATAAGTGATTATTTTGTAATTTACCCTTTAATAAAAGAAAAATATATATTATAGTAGTAAAAGAGATATCTATATATAATATAAAACCAGCTTGTTTTTAGAGTCATTAAGAGTAAATACTGTTAGAGTTGGTATTTTTTTTAAAAAAAAAATCAAGGTCAAAATAACTTTTTTTCAAGAAATTAAAAAAAAATATTTTCTTTTTGAATTCATAAGGAGTAAAGAGTGGTAGAGTTGTATTTAAAAAAATCAAAGTAATTTTTTTAAAGTTATAAAAAGTAAATTAGTGGTAGAGTTGTATTTTAAAAAAATCAATGTCAATCCTTTTTATGAAATGGAGGATCAGTTTAAGAATGTTTCTCCAAAGTGCTTTAGCAAAAAATTGGCTCAAAAGTACTTTTTTCAGAAGCAGAGTATTTTAATTTTTCTCAAAAAACATTTTTGGGAATCATTCCTAAACTAAGCCGAAAAAGAAAAAGCTTTTGCATATTTTCAAATCACATTTATTAATTTAATTTTGAAATTAATGTATTCAATTATTCTATCATTTCTTAATTTAGTTTAAATTCAATTATATATTATATATTCAATTTAAGGTAAAATAAGTATTTATCAAATTTTTAGTTATTTAATTTTAAATTTAATTTTTAAAAATAATGTATACTAGAGGAATTCAATTATTATATATTTTTATCCTTTTATTACTCCAATTTAAATTTATTTTAAAATTAATAATGGCAATTCAATTTTATTGAAAGGCTTTGTTTTTAGAATACAATAATTTTATTTATAATTATCAATTCACACTTTTTAAAGTATTTTTATTCTTTATGCATTTTAAATATTTATAAATTACTAAATTTATATTCATATACCCTATACAATAAATTTAGGTAAGTATTTATAGTATTTTTTTTTGGAGTTATGCCTCGTATTTTTTGGTTTTTCCTCCTAATTAAACTTTGTTTTTTTTAGTTTCTCACTTCAACTCTGATAAGTGTAGTAGGTTATTTTGATATTAGTTTCTCAGTTAAACTTTGATTAGTGTAGGTTATTTTAGTATTATTTTGCCTGCAAATTTATCCTATAGATAGGCCCTTTTTCCACCCTAGAAAAATAACTCATTACACATTTAGATATTAGCTTTTACAAGCTTTCAGAGAATTTTGTGTTTACATTTTTTGGATTCTTGTTTTGGGTTTTCGGGTTTAGTTTTATATCTATCTTTTGTACTATTCTTTTCTTCGTTGTTATAGTGAAATTATCTTTGTTCGTGGTTTTTTATCCTCTTCGAAGGGGTTTTTCCATGTAAATTATGTGTGTTCGATCTTTTCAATATCTTTGATATTTTATTTGTTCGTTGTCTAATCGGGTTTATCCCCAACAAATTGGTATCAGAACTAGTTCAATTTTCGCAATCAACCCTTTCAGATATGGCAACAACAAGGTTTGACATTAATAAGTTTGATGGCATCACAAATTTCAATTTGTGGCAAGTTCGGATGAGGGCAATTTTAATTCAGAACGATCATGAAAAGGTCTTTACAAAGAAGAAGCCTGCAGACATAGATGGCATGCCATAGGATAGGAAGAGTACTGGGATTACTTCGATTTCGAGTCGATGAAGCACTAGGTGTCAATTTCTTCGATTTCACCGATGAGACACTAGGTGTCAACTTATTATAGCATTGAGTGCAATTATTTACTTCAGATTTATCTGATGAGGCACTGGGTTCCAAACTAGTGTGATGGTTGGATCCGCGTATCTGTCCAAGTCCAAGTCGTGTTAATAGGGAAAATAAATGATAAAAATCGTTGTGTTTGATATTGAAATGACAAAGGATGAGAAATGGAAATGAGATGTAAAATAAAATATGAAAAGGTAAATTTTGTTGTGAATATTGATGAATTATGATTAATGAACTCATGAATCTAGAATGGAAATGATTAATGCTATTGTATGAGTTGATTTATCAAATGCCTTATGAAATATAATTGCGATGTATTAGAATTTGAAGGATTTGTTGGATGTGAACAAGAATGAATAAATTAGCATGGTGAACTTGATATACTATATAACATTTTTTAATTGCATATTACATCTTAAATATTTACATCAAGTTTTAATTGTTCAGATTATAGAAATATCACTGAGTTATACTCAGCGTACGGTTTTGTTTTTCAGGCGCAAGTTAGATACTTCTCAACTTATCGTCAATCTTAGCATCCAACAACGATCCCGAACTCAAGTGTGGTGATGTCTTATTTTGTAAAGGCATGTGCCTAGGAAGTCTTTTGGATGTTAGTTGTTTTGTCATGTGATGACCTTATGAATTCTATGTGTGATGGTATTTATGCATTAAAAAAGTTGAAGTTAAAGCTATGTTTTGGTATGTTAGTCGAGCTTAATGTTTTGCATGTGTTTTGGTTTTAAGGTTGGAAGCTTAAATAGCTAAAACATTGGTTCATTATGGCCATTTGGTATGAATGAATGTTTGGATGGTTGATGCCTTACTAATATGTTTGAAAGTATAAAAAAGTGGTACCAATGAGGGTACATTGGTTAGGCACTTAAGATGGATGTTTTGGTATGTTTTGAGCATATTTAACGGTGATTTGAATAGGTTAAATGGCTCGTAAATGGGTTGCTTAGTGTCCAAGTATGCATGATTTAGTAAACTTGCATTTGAAGGTACATTTAGGTAAACATGACCTGAGACACGGTCTGACACAACGTCGTGTGACACACACGGATGTATGTCTTGTTAATTTAAATAAAAGTTTCACACGGTCCAAAACACGACTTACGACACGGCCATGTGGCCCAAGTCAGTGAGTTACAATGGTAGAGACACGGGCTAGGACACGATCATGTGTCCCAACTTTGAAAGTCACACGGCCGTGGCGTGTCACATGGCCTAGTCACACGGTCGTGTGGCCCCTGTTTCTAAGTTTTTAAAATTTTTCCCTAAACTTTCCAAATTGTATCAATTTATCCCCTGTTTGTTTTCAAACTATTTTTAAGGTCCCGTAAATTCATTTAAGGGCTGTAAGAGTATTTTTACTCTAATTTTAAATGAAGTAGCGAACCTAAATTAGATGAAGTAGATCATTTTACTAATATCATCGCTGATAGTAGGCAGAGTATAATCTATTACACTAATTCAAATAATTGGAACAATATTGCTGCAAACCCAACTTCTAACTTTCAAAAGAGGATAAATAGTGATAAGAGTATAGTTTGTGTAAAACCAAGTTTAGCATTGCATAGCAGTTTTCATTCTTAGTTGTTCAAGTTAATGAAATGGGAACATCAAATAAGTGTGCCATGATTTCTGTATAATAATGAATGGTAACAATTAATTTGCATTATTGCTTATGTTGAAATTAAATGTTCTGATTGTTTAGTAACACTCGTGACCCTAATCTGACGATGAAGGTGGGGTAGGGGTGTTACATTTATTGGTATCAGAGCTACAAGTTTAGTCGATTCCCGAACTAAATCTAGCTCAAAAATCGAGTCTAGAGGTACATGCAAAGTTGAGTCAAGTTTGAGTTAGGATTTGAATGCTAATTATAATTGTTTCTATTTTATAGTTGAACGATGTCGGATGAATATAATAACGAATTTGATCAATAGATGTATATTGGTGACAATGTTTCTAATGAGTTAGATGGAACTGAATCGATGACACATAGTGCTAACCTAGCTAGTTCTCAACAACCTAATGTTGAGAGGGGTAATAATGATGGATTAGGTCATTCAAATTTACTTCGAGCTATCGCTGATGCTCTTCAGCATGTTGCGGGAACTACTTCAGCTACAATACCAGCACCTACCGTTCGACGGACTCTGATAAAAGAGTTGCGGGGATATGGTGTGACTGAGATTTTGGGGTTGAAAAGGGTTGACCCCTCAACAGCTGAAGTTTGGATTAAATCTATGAAATGTGTCTTACTACAACTTGAATGTGCCCTTACAAGAGTGTAATTTGTGTTGTTTCTCTACTGCAATGAGAAGTGTATACTTGGTGGCAGACAGTAACGCGCCACGTATCTACAGAACGGGCTGATTAGGAGTTCTTCCAAAAGGAATTCCAAAAGAAATACGTCAAAGAATTGTATCTTGAAGATAGGAAAAAAGAGTTGTTTTGTAGAGTGGGATGACAATGGCTGGTTATGAACGAGAGTTTTTATGACTCAGTAAACATGCTATTGAATTTGTGCCATCTGAAGCTGAAAGCTGCAAACGATTTCTGCGTGGGTTACATGATGAGCTCCAAGTACAGTTGGTATCGTATCGAATTTTAGAGTTTGTTGATTTAGTTGAATGGGTAAAAATGGTAGAACAAGCTTTGGGTCTTAATAAAAAGGCTGAGAGTACTCACACTATTAGTAAACGGTTAGGAGCAACAAGTTCGCATCCACAATCTAAGCGAACTAAAGATTTTCATGGTGGTTGGAAATCAACCTTTAAGTCTGACAGATCTTATAAAAACCGAGATTGACAATCAACTGTGTCTTTGGGATGTGTACGAGGCTCGTCCTAAGATATTGAAATTTCGAACTGTGAACACTGTGGGAAAAAGCATCAGGGTAATGTTGGAAACTAACACGAGCTTGTTTTTGCTGTGGATAGACGAAGCATTTCACTCAGGAGTGTTCAAAAAGTGATAATGCTACCCTTGTTTCTTCCCAGAGGTCTGTACCTGTATCTAGGAGTTGTGGAACAAGTCGTGGTGGTTTTATTGCCAGAGGCGATGTTAGAAAGGATAGCGAGTACTCATCAGTCAAAGGCCAGAACGCCAGCTCGAGCATATCTTGTACGGACACGCGAGGAAGGTGAAGCTACCGACGTTGTTGCAGGTATCTTTTTATTACATTCAGAGCCTATTTTCGCTTTGAGAGATTTGAGATCTTCACACTCTTATAGTCAAATCGAAAAGTTTAAAATTCGAGATGTCTAGAGTATCTATGGTTGTGTCAAGTCCTTTGGGGCAGTCTATATTAGTTGACCAAGTGTGTAGGCGATGCCAGTTAAAAATTCAAAACGTATCTTTCCCTGTTGGTTTGCTGATAATATCATTTGGTAATTTTGATCTGATTATAGGTATGGATTTGCTTACTGAACACAGAGTGATTCTAGACTGTCGTAAAAAGTAATTTGTAGTTCAGAGTGCAGACGGTAGCATGATTGAGGTGAATGGTGTTCGAATGAGTGGTTCAACTTGTATCATTTCAGTAGTTCAATTTAATAAACTTTTAAATCGAGGTTATGAAGCTTTTTTGGCTTATATTATTAACTCAAAAACTAGTGTTTGTCATGTCAGCAAGATTAGAACTGTTTGTGAATTCCCTTATGTGTTTTTTGAGAAATTATCAGGATTACCACTAGATCGGGAGGTTGAATTCACAATTGAAGTGTTCCCTGATACGACTTTGGTGTCAATATCCCTTTATCGTATAGCACCCATAGAGCTAAAGGAATTGAAAGTGCAATTACAAGATTTAATGGATTGTGGCTTTATACGCCCTAGTATATCGCCCTAGGGAGCTCTAATATTATTCATTAAAAGAATGATAGCTCAATGCAACTTTGTACAGATTATCGGCAATTAAATAAGTTGACGATTAAGAATCAATACCCCCTACCTCGTATTGATGACTTGTTTGATTAACTAAAAAGAGTTTGTCTTTTCTAAGATCGATTTGAGATCTGGGTACTATTAGTTGAAAGTAAAAGATAGTGACATACCTAAAACGGCATTTCGTATGCACTATGGCCATCATGAATTTTTGGTGATGCCTTTTGGGTTGACTAACGCCTCGCAGCATTCATGGATCTTATGAACTGTATCTTCCAACCTTATTTGGATCAATTTGTGGTAGTTTTCATTGACGACATCTTGATTTACTCGAAATCTGAATCCGAGCATGAGCAACGCCTAAGAATCATTTTACAATTGTTGGGAGAGAAATAGTTATATGGAAAGCTTAGCAAATGCAAATTTTGGTTATCAGAAGTTGTGTTTCTAAGGCATGTTATCTCGGCGGATGGAGTTAGAGTTGATTCGAAAAAGATTGAGGCCATTATTCAGTGAAAAGCATCGAGAAATATGTCAAAAGTTCACAATTTTCTTGATTTAGCTAGTTATTACGGATTATTCGTAAATGGATTTTCAAAAATAGCCTTGCCGATGACAAAGCTGTTACAAAAGAATGTTCAGTTCATTTGGAGCAATCAGTGCCAAGAAAGTTTCGAGAAATTGAAACAGATGTTGACTGAAGCACCGATTCTAACTTTACTAGAATCAGAAAAAGATTTTGTGGTCTACAGTGATTCTTCATTGAGTGGTCTCGGCTGTGTCTTAATGCAAGACGGGAAGGTGATCGCATATGCGTCTCATCAACTAAAAACGCATGAACATAATTATCCAGCGCACAATTTAGAGTTAGTTGCTGTAGTTTTTGCTCTAAAGATCTAGAGACACTATCTGTACGGTGAAAAATGTCACATTTATACCGATCACAAGTGTCTTAAATACCTCCTAACTCAAAAGGAGTTGAATTTAAGACAACATCGTTAGGTTGAGCTTCTAAAAGATTATGATTGTGTTATTGATTATCATCCTAGTAAAACTAAAGTTATAGGCAGTTGTTGTGTTATGAGCGATGTTTGCTCAACTTAGTATCAATAATGAAGGAAGCTTGTTGGCTAAGTTGAAGGTCAAGTTGGTGTTGTTTGATCAAATTAAAGTAGCACAATTAAATGATGTCAAATTAGCGAAGAAAAGAGAAATGGTTCAAAAGGACTCAATAGAAGATTTCAGCATTGATGATTGCGATTGTCTGAGGTTTCATAATCGAATCTGTGTTCTAGATGTTGCAGAATTAAAAGAGTTGATACTTTGCAAAGCTTGCAATAGCCCTTTTTCCTTGCATCTTGGGGGAATGAAAATGTATCACGATCTGCGAGAATTGGATTGGTGGCCTGGAATTAAAAGAGAAATAGTTTAGTTCGTAGCTAAATGCCTAACTTGTTAACGAGTTAAGGTAGAACATCAGGTTCCCACAGGATTACTTTAGCCTATTTCTATTCCTGAGTGGAAATGGGAACGCATAACGATGGATTTTGTAACAGAGTTACCATTATCTCTGAGTAAGAAAAATACAGTTTGGGTAATAGTTGATCGACTTACAAAATTTACACATTTTATTGCAGTCAAAACTGATTGGTTACTTCCAAAATTAGCTGAGGTGTACATTTAAGACATTGTTAGGTTGCATGATGTCCCTATGTCGGTTATCTCTTATCGAGATTCAATATTTACTTCAAGATTCTGGAAACAGTTACATGAATCTCTTGGTACGAGACTCAATTTCAGCACAACTTTTCACCAGTAACCGGACGGACAATCTAAGCATGTTATTCAGATTTTGGAAGATATGTTTTGAACCTGTGTAATTGATTTTGAATCAGCTTGGGAACATTATTTACCTTTGGTCGAACTCGTATACAATAATAGTTTCCAATCGAGCATTCAAATGGCTACGTACAAAGCTTTGTACAGGCGTAGGTGTTGAACACTTGTTTGCTGGTTGGAATTGTGTGAAAGAAAAGTTGTTGAGGTAGAATTGATTCAAGAAATGGAAGATATCGTTAAGATAATCTGAGATAGATTGAAACCAGCTTTCGATAGACAGAAATTGTACACAGACTTGAAACGTCAAGATTTTGAGTTTTCTGTTAGAGCCAATCTATTTCTAAGGGTTTCACCATAGAAGAAAGTCCTGAGCTTCGGATGAAAAGGGAAATAAAAGTCCTCGTTTTATTGGGCCTTATGAAATCACAGAAATAATTGGACCAGTAGCATACCGGTTGGCATTATTTGTAGAATTATAGAAAATGCACGATATCTTTGATAAACCGTAATATGAACATATTTTAATCCCACATTTAGCATACTTTTGGATGATTTAAGCCTTGAATTGTGTAATTTGGTGCTATTAATCCTTTGTTTTCATGTTTTATATTCAGGAGAGCACCGGAGGATGAAAAGAACGAGAAACGGGGCCAAAATGGAGTAAATGGGCCATATCACGAATTCAACACGGCTTGGGCCCAATACCACACGGCCGTGCCTCATCAATAGACCCGAACACGGTCTGGCCACGATTCATACAGGCGTGTGCCATGGGCGTGTCCCTGACGTGGGAAAGAAGAGTTCCAGTCGGATTAGGGTACTTAGAGGAAAAGAAAGTCATTCCAAAAGCCTATATAAACACCCTAGAGGCCAACCTTCAGGAGGCGTCCAGCTAGGCCAAGGAGCCAAGCCAGAGAGGCCAGAATTGTGGGATTCACTCGAAGAAAGCCAGTTGATTCATCTCAAGAAGCCGGAGTTATACTCAAGATGGAGGATCTCTCCTTCAATTCCTTCAGGGGGTTTTAGGGTTTTCTTATGTTTTGTTTTATCTTTTCTTTTGAGATGTATTCTTTTATCGTTATGAACTAAACCCTGAGATACCTGAGGGGGATGAAACCTAAGATGAATCTTGTTATTGTTTGTTGAACTATATGATAAATACTTGATTTGTTCTTAACTATGTGTTCTTAATTATTGTTTTGGTATTTCTAGGATATTGATTCAAGTATCGATGTGCTGAGGTGGTGGAGCAAAAGTCCCTGCCTAAGAGTAGATCTAGCATAGTTAAGCGGAGTTGCTCGCGCACCTAAAAATAGGGTGACGAAAATCTGCCAGATTAGGGTCAAACCTAATATGGGAGTCCATAAATTGAGTTAATGCAATTCTAGGGGTTTTAATTAGAAAGAGATTTCAATTAATCAACCTATGGTTAGACGTTAATAGCCTTGAAAGAGGTATTAATATAAATTAGGGAATCCTCTGGTTCAGAGTTAGATAACAAGTGAAGTCTAGGTGGATTCTTCCTCGGGTATTGTCTTAATCAACTGGTTTTTCCCAAAGATATTTCCCCCAATTCATTCTCTTTGTCTTTGCATCTTTAGCTTAGTTGTTAGTTAATTTTAGATTAGATAAAAATTCCTTTAATTCTTAGGCTAGATAATAAAAAGAAATTTAGTATTAGTACTTTTGGTTCATTTGGGTTTGACAATCCGGTCTTGCCACAGCTATACTACTGTTCGATAGGTGCACTTGTCTGAATCGTTGTCGCAGTTAGTTCTAGGCTCGATCATTCTCTATATAAATTTTTAAGACTCTGATAGACCAACGATTAAGTTTTTGACGCCGTTGCCAGGGAATAAAATATTAAGAAAGCTTAATTTTTATTACTTTAGCCATTTATTATTATTAGTATTGCAATTTATCTTTATTTTTTTTAATTTTTTTTACTTTGCTAATTTTTCCTCTATTTGCTTTTGGCAGATAATTTTAGTTTATAGAGAAGATGTCACTGAATAATTATCAGTAGCAAGTCATGAGGACAAAGCCTACTAAAGTAGCCGATGTTTTCAACCTTGATGCGGTCACCATGTTATCAAACCAGGTAGAACTGATAAATAAAAAGATTGATGGTTTATGTGGTTCTACGCAGGTACATCCAATAATACAGTATGATACAGATGGAAGAGGGGTGAACAGCACAGAATATCTATCCTACAACCCTAGCATAGAGGACGAACAAGTTAACTATATGGGTAACTATTCTAGACCTCAAAATAATTTTTATAGTAACACTTATAATGCAAGTTGGAGGTACCATCCCAATTTCTCGTGGGATGATCAAGGTAGTCAAAGACCGCAAGTTCCTCCAGATTTTCACCAACCACCTCACCAGCAGGAACAGGAGCCGAACCTTGAGGAGATGTTGACAAAATTTATAGTGGTGTCAAAAACTCGTTTCCAAAACAACAGAACAGCACTCAAAAATCAAGAAGCATCGATTCAAGGGATCAAGAATCAATTAGGTCAGCTTGCTAAGCTGATCTCAGAACAACCACAAGAAAGCTTGCCAAGCAACACTGAAACTAACCCCAAAAAAAGCAAATTCAAGCCGTAACAACTCATGACAATGAAAGGTTAGTGAAATCTGACTCGAAGCAAGAGCCTGTGGTAAGTGAAGGTAAGGTTGAAGTAAGCCATGATTTACCAAACCCAGTAATTACAGAGTACCAAGCTCGTACGCCATACCCCAATGTAATAAAGAAAGACCACAAAGAGGAACAATTCGGTAAATTTTTTAAACCTCCAAAGAAGTTACATATTAACTTGTCGTTTCTTGAAGCTCTTTCGCAGATGCCAGATCCTAGACCTCGTGTCGATAAAGAAGAAATTCATGAGGAACGAAAGCTTTGGATCGATGAACTAGACGAGTGGAAGACACACTTCAAAGAGAAACTAAAAACACACGAAGCAAAAACGAGGCAACTCCACGACAAACTTAATGAGGGGACAACCCAACTTAAGATAGGAGATCAGGTACTCAAAATCTTCCCAGATGGAACAGTCGAGGTAACTAGTTCTAAATTCAACACTTTTAAGGTAAACACTACTCGACTTAAAATTTATATCAATAACCGAATTGATCACATGAGAAAGGATTTTCACCTCCTCAAACCAGCATGAATGTGCGAATGAGAGGTAAGTCTAGCTCAAGACTTTAAACGAGCGCTTCTCGGGAGGCAACCCGAGCAATAACCCCACTAACGTCCATACTTTAGCATCTAACTAAAAACTAACCAAAATTTTTAGGCATAGGTTTCTGTAACATTCCCAAACCCGGCCCATTCGCGACGACCGAATCTGGTTATGTCACTGGGGAAAGTCGGATGAAAATTTTTATTAACTTAGCATAAAGCATGAAAGAATTCAATTTTTGAAAACCATGTTCATTTAAAGCAATATGCAAACTTTAGAAGTTACAAATTGTCTGAAAATACTTTATTAAACATACTTTTATAAATAGGGTACTGGAATTAAAACCATTTTCACATAGAAATCCAAATTAGATAAACCATGGTTAAAGTAATACCAAAATAATAAAATGGCCTTTATTACAACCCAATAATTCAAATAAAGTACTTATATCAAAACCAAGCATAAAATATTAAATCATCATCTTCGGCATGGGCCACCTTGTCCTCTCCGATCCCGGTCCAGCTTTATGCAATACCTGAAATGGTTAAAGGAAAAAGGTGAGTCACCAAGACTCAGTGTGCAACCCTTTTTCCCGGATTAGCAAAACATCATATGCAAACATAACATAATCATCATGCATCCAATTAATATGCACCCACTCCTAACCATCCATTCACCTTTTCTACCCCACGTGGTACCAAACCACTGGTGGTGCCAAACCACTGGTGACATATAGTCACAATGTGTTACCAAAACACTGGTGTCCCAAAGACACAATATCCGTCAATGTGGTGCCAAACCACTGGTGTCCCAAAGACACGTTTGTGCTACCAAAGCACTGGTGACCGAAGTCACAAATCCAATGATGGGGCCAACCCATCGTGTGATACCAAATCACTAGCAGACGATCCCATATCTCAAGTGGGGCCAACCCACGGTGGTGTTAACCATAGGGACGAGTCGCAATGAGGTGCCAAACCTCTGGTGTCCCAAAGACACAAATGTGGTACCAAACCACTGGTGACCGTAGTCACAATAATCGAGTGATGGGGCCAACCCATCGTGTGATACCAAATCACTGGCGTCAATCCCTCAATACCGCCTTGTGGGGCCAACCCACTGTGGTGCGAAACCACGGGGACGAGACGCTGAGGTGCCAAACCTCTGGAGGTGCCAAACCTCTGGTGACCCAAAGTCACAAAGTTGTGTTACCAAAACACTGGTGCTCGTCAGCACAAAATATCACTGCCCCCTCCTCTCATATCACCCATCATCATACCAACTCATGTATAGTATTCAAAATCATGCAAACATGTTTAACGTTGCATCTCATAGCACATACATCATAAATCATGACATCATGTATCAATAACAGTACTCATAATGAAACGGACTTACCTGAATCCGTGCACATACCCCATAGGGTATCATATCACTCAACCATACTGTTTCGGTTTTACCAATCAATCAGTTTATCAAACATATACAAAGCAAGAAGTATGTTAGTTTACACACCTGGTTACTAATGCGACTATCAAATCCCGTAGATCAAGATCTAACGCACTAGATCCCTCTTCCTTAACACTTTTCGAGCACTAGCCACAACCCGAGATATGCGAGATCAAGCCTTCCCCTACAATCGGCCAAAACTAAACAACATAATCATGCTAATCAACCTCTAAGGGTATAATCGTAATTTTACCTACTAAGGGTATTTTCGTAAATTCACAACTAAAATGGCCTTTTCGAAGGCCTAATGTCACCACTAGCGACTCAGCTACCATTTCCGGTTGTACCGGACGATTGGGCCTAAAACCCGATTTCGGCCCATCCGGGCCCACACGCTCGTGTGGCCCACCTAGCACAAATCTATCCACGTATATAACTTCCACCTAGTCTAGTTCAACATATACTAACCAATCATGCAATTTACTCATATGGGCCCACGGGCCCATTGGGCCCACTTCGGCCCATCGAGGCCCAAGCAGCCCCAACCCACGAGAATACTACTGATGGCCTCAACTATCGCGTCGAAGCCCCACACATGCGCTCGCACGCTCGTGTGGCTACTAATGCCGTGTAACCGGCATTTCGGCATTTTGCCGCTCTACAACTAGAGTAGAGAGAGTTACACACCTGATAGGACTCTGGGGCTAATCCGCGCTCCGACCACTCTTGTGCCCAAACGCCCTCCAAGATGTGTTTACTCTCCTCCTAGGATGCTCCTTATATAGCTAGCTCTTTACCTTCCTTCTTTGTGTCTTTCCGATGTGGGATCCCTTCGTCAGTAGAGTTTAAATTCAACTGAAACTCTTGCCGTCCAATCCGCAAAATAAATACTCCATTGCTTGTCATGAGATTCGAACCCAGGCTCCCTTGCAACATAATCCACGCTGCTAACCACTTGGCCACAAGCTCCTCTTGTGTCTTAAACCATGCGCAACTAAATATAAACTATGGGCCAAATTCTAAGGTCCAAGCAAAAAGAAACCAAAATGCAAAAGCCAAGACTTGAACCTTGGACCTCCTTCCTTCCCTTGTGGCGTCACTCCCTTGTCCCTTAAGTGGCGTCACTTTGCCACTACACCACACACTCCACTTGTGTTATTTTCTCCATATTTTATTCTTAAGGCCTATCTGCCAACTTCCAGGGTTTTTTTCACCTAAAACCAAAATTTCCCCAAAGCCAATATTTGATCCCGGGACTTCATAGAAGCCCTCTAACCTTCCAAAATCACTTATCCAATGGGTCTAACTAGCATTTAAGCCGATCTCTTGTTCTCCAAAAATTTAAACGCTACTACGCCTAAGGCCCATTGGGCTCAATTCTCCTAGGCCCAATTTCGGGATGTTACAGTTTCCCTACCACACAGCCTTACACACGGGCGTGGCCGTGGCCATGTGGACACCACAAATTTGTACACCAGCATGGCAGAGACTGTGCGAATCAAGGACGAAAATTTCCCAAAACACAGGCTGTGATAAAACGCCATGGCCGTGCGATGTGGCCGTGATCAAAACTGACTAAAGAATACGGGCGTGCGACATGCCTGTGCTTATAAGCCGTGGACGACACTGATTAAGCAACACGGGTGTGCGAACCCTTGATACGGGCGTGAGATACTTGCATGAAGGTTAACACGGCCGTGCAATTCGGTCGTGTGACATAACACGCCCAAGGCATGGGCATAGACCGTTCCTTTATTTGAAATCCCCTTCTTCTATTCATTCCCCCCCAAAGTCTTCGTCCCTGTTACCCTTTCTTTTTAAACGCATATCCATTTTCCATTTTTTACTTTTATTCTTATTTTTATTTCCTTTTTACTTTCTTTATTATTTTCTTCTTATTCTTCATGCCATTTAGATTTAGCTTAGGATACAATAAAATCAGGTAGGCTGGTTCGAGGATTCAATTTCAAATAGTTCGAGTCGCTCCCCCAAGTTCACCTCTGCCAATTCCTATTCGGTTCCTTTTCATTAACTCCATCCAAAATTCGGGAAGTTTCACTTCTCTCTCTATCTTATGATTTTATTACTATTTTGCTATTATCTATCTTTGTACATTGAGGGCAATGTACATCTTATGTGTGGGGGGTGAATATCTATTTCAAGAAAGTGCCTAACTTTCTGCATTATTCTCAAACCCCTGAATTATGCGTTGAACTATGCCTTATTCTTAAGTAATCTTCTCATATTATGATTAGAACGAAATTCCTTTTGACTTATGATTTTTATTGATATGTTTTGGATTAAGTCATTGATAATTGTGCAGTGATGATTTAAACTTTAGGAGACTAGAGAATCAAGCATGATAAGTCTATTTCCAAAAATAAAAATTTTGTTAGGTTGTCTACCTGAATCTAATTATTACCTTGAAGTTTGAAATTCACAAGGTTGATATCAAAAACCCATAATTCTTGTCAGATTTTGAGCCTTTTAGAGCATACATTCTTTCGTGCTCACTTTTTATTATGAGTGTGTCAACATTGATTTGTTATTTTAGAACTTGCTTCGATTATACATGTCAAGACCACATCATTGATTTGATATACAGAGATGATAAAGGCACCTAGGATTTAACCCACTCACTCCACTAAAAGCCTACCTTCATAATTAACCCCTAGTGAACCCCTTTGATCCTAACAATTCTTTTTATTGACTCACCCGCTAATATTAACCCAAAACCCTTTGTATTTGTTATCACCATTCCTTGACTGCCCTTTCTGTCGAGATTTGATTTGATCGGTTGCTAATTATTTTATTTCAGTAGTTGAATTCATCTTTTATTATGTATTATGATTTGTTCTTAAAAAAAATTTGAAGTATATTCATTATTAGTCCTATATCAGCTGAGCTTATACATGAAAATTCCAAATCTTGAAAAAGAAGCTTGTATTATTAGTAATGAAGTTTTTAATTGATGTAATTATTCCTTTTCAGTTCGTTATTTCTAGTTAGGTAATTTGTCAAGTCAAGCTCGATTCAAACCCTCTAATTCAGCCTTTATCCACACCTTTAACCTAAGCCCCGTTATAACCCTTTTTAAAGACCTTTTGATCTGTGTATCATCTCATTTTACAGTGGTGGAGATTTGATTTTCAGGCAAGCTTATGGGATTAACTTTTCATGTTCAACTTTTGAGTGCTTAATTTTGAACCTTAAACACTTTGAGTGATTTGGGTGAATCTTTAGTGAGGATGTCAACTCTTGTCAATTTTGAATTAAAGGTGATTATTTAGGTAAAGGGAAACGCCTATGTTTTCGTGCTATAAATGTATGACTTTGATTGTCTGAATCTTTAGGACCCTTTGAGTTAAATTATCAATGTATGAATTATCTTTGAATTATGATGAAACATTATTGATGAATATTATGAATCGAGGAAGTTAATTTTAATTGTGATTTGAGAATTTTGCTTGAGGACTTGCTTAAGTGTGGGGTATTTGATAAACCATAATATGAACATATTTTAATCCCACATTTAGCATACTTTTGGATGATTTAAGCCTTGAATTGTGTAATTTGGTGCTCTTAATCTTTTGTTTTCATGTTTTATATTCAGGACAGCACCGGAGGATGAAAAGAACGAGAAACGGGCCCAAAACGGAGTAAATGGGCCATATCACGAAATCAACACGGCTTAGGCCCAAGACCACACGGCCGTGCCTCATCAATAGACTCGAACACGGCCTGGCCACGATTCACACGAGCGTGTGCCGTGGGCGTGTCCCTGACGTAAGAAAAAAAGTTTCAGTCGGATTAGGGTACTTAGAGGCAAAGAAAGTCATTCCAAAAGCCTATATAAACACCCTAGAGGCCAACCTTCAGGGGGCATCCAGCTAGGCCAAGGAACCGAGCCAGAGATGCCAGAATTGTGGGATTCACTCGAAGAAAGCCAGTTGATTCATCTCAAGAAGCCGGAGTTATACTCAAGAGGGAGTATCTCTCCTTTAATTCCTTCAGGGGGTTTTAGGGTTTTCTAATGTTTTGTTTTATATTTTCTTTTGAGATGTATTCTTTTATCATTATGAACTAAACCCTCAGATACCTGAGGGGGATGAAACCTAAGATGAATCTTGTTATCGTTTGCTGAACTATATGATAAATACTTGATTTGTTCTTAACTATGTGTTCTTAATTCTTGTTTTGGTATTTTCGGGATATTGATTCAAGTATCGATGTGCTTAGGTGGTGGAGCAAAAGTCCCTGCCTAAGAGTAGATCTAGCATAGTTAAGCGGAGTTGCTCGCGCACCTAGAAATAGGGTGATGAAAATCTGCCGGATTAGGGTCAAACCTAATATGGGAGTCCATAGATCGAGTTAATGCAATTCTAGGGGTTTTAATTAGAAAGAGATTTCAATTAATCAACCTAGGGTTAGACGTTAGTAGCCTCGAAAGAGGTATTTATATAAATTAGGGAATACTACGGATCAAGTCAAGTGAATAAATCGTCTGGTTCAGAGTTAGATAACAAGGGAAGTATAGGTGGATTCTTCCTCGGGTATTGTCTTAATCAATTGGTTTTTCCCAAAGATATTTTCCCCAATTCATTCTCTTTGTCTTTGCATCTTTAGCTTAGTTGTTAGTTAATTTTAGATTAGATAAAAATTCATTTAATTCTTAGGCTAGATAATAAAAAGAAATTTAGTATTAGTACTTTTGGTTCCTTTGGGTTCGACAATTCGGTCTTGCCACAGCTATACTACTGTTCGATAGGTGCACTTGCCTCAATCGTTGTCCCAGTTAGTTCTAGGCTCGATCATTCTTTATATAAATTTTTAAGACTCTGATAGACCAACGATCAGTCCTTCATGTGTCAATGCTTAAGAGGTATCAATCGAATCCATCTCACATTATTTCGGCAGAAGATATAAAAATTCAACCTGATTTATCCTATGAGGAGGAGCCGGTGGAAATTTTAGCTCACGAGGTGAAAGAGTTACGTAATAAACGTGTTCCATTAGTAAAAGTTTTGTGGCATAGTCATAGTGTTGATGAAGCAACTTGGGAGCCAGAAGAGTCGATGAGATCCCAATATCCCTATCTCTTTTTAGGTAAATTTCACGGACGAAATTTATTTTGGGGGAAAATTGTAATGACCTAAAAGTCAGTGGTGTTGGGAATTGTATTTTTAGGACTCTGTTTCTATAAATTGAACTTGTAAATATTTTTAGTAAATATTTACGGAGCTATATTATAGGCGAATTAAATTTTGGATAAGTAATTTTTATGAAATTAGGAGTTATTAAGGTATAAGGACTAAATCGCGTAAGTGTTAAAAGTTGAATTATAGATTGAAGTTAATCAAAAGGGACTAAAGTAATAATTACACCACTAATTGAATGTTGATGGACGGTGGTGGAGGCTTATAATGTATTAAATTTACAAATTTATAGTTTATAAATAGTTTATAATATAAAAATATTATAAAAAACATGTTAGTGGGAAATGAAATGAAAACCATTTTTCATATTTTCTTCATGCAAACCGAAAGCTAAAAAGGAAGAAGACATTTTCGACATTAGGGGTTTAACATTTAAGCTTGAATTGGTTAGTTAATTTAGTCCATTTTTTGTAATTTTTATGTTTTCAGAATCCCGATACTACAATTTAACTCATGTCTCCTTTTTCGGTACTGCTTAAGATTGTAAATGTTACCATTGTTGAGTAGTTAAAGCTTTAGGGATTAATTTGATAGATTTTAAGCTTGGAATTGATAAATGACTAAAATGTAAAGTTAATTCATGAATTTGTGTTCTAGGGACCAAATTATGACAAATTCAAAATTAAGGAGTAGAAATTGAAACTAGTATAAAAATTTGAGGTTAAATGTGGAGATTAAATTTGTCTCAGTTTAAGGACTAAATTGAAAATTAAGCAAATGTAGTATAAAATTTGAAATTTAATGAAGATTGAGTTGGGTATTACTAATTTATTTTAATTATTTTATTCCGTAGCGAACGTCATTCCGGAATCCTCAAGTAAGAAGAGTAGCTCGAAATATGCTGTTTGTGTTTCTATAATCTGAACTAAATTATAAATTATTACATAATGAATAGTTTGTGTATGGTAAGTATTTGAGGTGAGAACTCTTGTACATTTGGGCTAAATTGAATCAATTGATGATTAGAATGCCCTAATTATGTATATAAAGAAATGTGGTATTTTTATGACTGTTGAATTGAATATATGTATTGAGAAATTTGAATATATGCTTATATGTTATAATGTACATATATGAAATTGAGACATTGGTTGTATTGAAAAGTAAAACGAAACTCTATTAACTGTTTCGAGCTAAGTTGGATATAGATGGAATGCCATAGGATAGGAAGAGTACTGGAATTACTTCGACTTCAAGTCGATGAGGCACTGGGTTCCAATTTTCTTCGGTTTAACCAATGAGTCATTGGGTGTCAACTAATTATAGCGTTGAGAGCAATTATTTACTTCGGATTTATCCGATGAGGCACTGGGTGCCAAACTAGTTTGTTGGTTAGATCCGTGTATCCGTCCATGTAACAACTCGATTTTGGGGCTAGTCGGAACAGTGGTTTCGGGACCACTAATCTGAGGTTGAAGAAAATTATTTTAACATTATTTTATGAGTTATGGCATAATGATATGGATGTATTTAAATTTTGGTGCTTTAATTTTAATAATTGTATGCTTAACTGTGAAAAAGGACTAAATCGCATAAAATGCGAAAGTTCTATTATACAAGGTAGAGGTGTCTAATAGCCATAGAATATTAAGTTGGAGGTCCTTAAAGTGAAATTAGGGCATTAAGGGTGTGTTGGCTAGCCAAAGAGACAAAGAGACAAGAGCATTAAATTTTGGTCAAATTTTGGTGAAATTAGGTGACAAAAAAATGAATAAAATAAGCTAAATAGAAGAGGTATCATCTTTTACTATTCATTCTTCTTCTCCATCAAAAATTGAATGGAAATAAGAGTTTTTGGAGTTTAAACTTTCAGCCAAGAAAATATCTTGCAAGTAAGTGATTTTAGAGGTCTTTATTGATAATTTTTGTACTTTTGGAACCCCTAAAGCTTAAGCTAGCTAATGAGTGAACTATTTTGCAAATTGGTTGAAAGTTTAGGGACTTTCCATGAGATTGTTCATGTTGTTTGCTGAGTTTTTATGGAAGAAAATAAATGTTAGTGTGTTAAGGAACAACTTTTGTGAAAGGTGTTACCATGAAAACACTTAAATAGGACTTATTTGTAAAGGTTGTAATTGTGTAATAAATGCATCAAATAATTGGTTTTGTGAGTTGTTGTAAGAGAAATAAATGTTTAGACAGGCTTGTTTAATGAGGAAATGTGATGAAAAATGATTTACGAGCCTAGGGGCAAAATCTTAATTTTGCCAAAGTATAAGGGCAAAATGGTCATTTTTGCCTAAGTAGAAATTTTCATGTATCATGAATTATAAAGTCATTGAACGAGTGAATTTTATTATTATAGATCAAGAAGAACGTGGAAACAACCTTGACCGGGGAAAAGACAAGGTTATGGATTAAGTCATCGAGTTACACATTTTGCACCGAGGTAAGTTTATATGTAAACGATACATCTTTAATACATATGTTGTTACTTATTGGCGCATTGTATGAATGAGATCAATTATGATTGAGATTGATTGAAATTGATAGATAGTGAGTATGGAAAAATATCCTTAATAATTATTCGGTGGATTGTGTGCTATACCACCATAAATATCCTTTTTGGTGGGCTATGTGCGATACCACCTTATTATTTGTTCATGATTGGTTGTGTGTAATACCATCATTTATATTGTCATTTGGTAGGCTATGTGCGAAACCACCGTAATTGTTCTTGTTGGGTAGGCTATGTGCGATACCACCCTATTAATAACTATTGGTGGGCTGTGTGCGAAACCACCGAGTACTTAGTATTATTCTGAGGGGTTCATCAAGAAATTGTATAAGTAAATGTTTCATGTTGCTTTGTGGTGATGAGTGCAGGGAATGTGCACAAGTAAATGTGAGCAATATAATTGTTATATGGTTGGAATGTGGTAAGAGATGAAATGAGTAAGCATGAATATGGAAATGTGAATTGTTCTTGCTTAGTATGTAATGTTATTGATGGATTAGCATATGTTATGATGCTTACTGTTTACATTTAAACTTACTAAGCTTAAAGCTTACTCCCTTTCTTTTCCATTGTTTTATAGTGTCAAAGAGCCAGTTTGAGATACGAAGATAATGGGAAGTTCACCCACACTATCAGCTCATCTCGGTATATTTAGACTTAGCATTTTGAGTAAGGCATGTATAGGGGCTAGACTTAGAGAAATGTCTTGTTATTTTGGCCAAGTGTGTTGGCTCCTTCAAATATGAACTTTTTGTAAATAGACATAGTTGATGGCTCATTATTATTAATATATGAAAAGATGAGGTTATTCGTGAATGTGTATGATGCATGATTGGGTTGTTTGATTAATGGTTGAATATGGTTTATGTTGTCGGAGTTTGGGTGATAAAAGAGCTTGGCAAATAGCCTTATTCTTGTCCACACGGGTAGGCACACAGGCGTGTGTCTAGGCTGTGTGTGACACACGGTCAGTCCCATGGGCGTGTGACTGAGCCGTGTGGCCCCTGCATGTTAATGTTGCAAGTCAATGTCAACCACAAGCTAGACACACAGGCTTGTACCTAGGCCGTGTGCCCCTTATGAGGTTGCTGACGTCATAAATAGAATACCCATGTTTTCACACACGGGTGAGGACATGGGGGTGTCTAGGCCATGTGGAGGACACGGGCATGTCTAGGCCGTGTGGAGGACACGGGCATGTGTCCGGCCATGTGAAAGCCCTTGTAGGTTCGAAAGGAAAATAAATTCCACGCGGGCTAGGGACATGGGCGTGTGTCACCACACGGCCTGCCCACACGGGCGTGTCCCATTTCACACGGGCGTGTGGCCCTGTTAAGGCAAAATTTTTCTAAGTATACAAAAGTTCCTGGTTCAATCCAAGACCCTCCGTTTGCATGTTTAAGGCCTCATAAGCCCATAATAGGGATGTTCTGAATGTGAATGGAAAGTTTTAGGTTGGAATGAAATTTTATAGCGTAAGGTTGTATGTTCAAATACGTTAAGTCCGGTAATGCCTCGTACCCAGTTCCAGCGTTGAATATGGTAAGGGATGTTACATTTAGTGGTATCAGAGCTATGGTTTAGTCGGTTCTCAGACTACCATAGTGTGTGTAAGAGTCTAGCTATACATGCCATAAACGTATATTGATAGTGTGGTAACTTCTGACAATTCTAAACTTTGTTTTTATATAGTAAATGGATCTCGATCGAGCGGCTGCTGATTACGCTGCTAGTAATGCACCGGCTCCCGCGCAAGGGACCGCGCTTGTAGAGAATAGACCCGAGACTATGGGTCAAGGAGAAGAGGCATGGGAATCCTTTCTCTAAATGATGAGTAATTGGTACACGGAGTATGTACGAGCGAATCCTAATGCTCAACCTCCTCCACCCCCTCCTATAACTCAGCCAGTTCTTGTGGCTCCTCAAGGTATAGATTTGGTAAGAATGACTAAACCCCCGGTAGATAAGATTCGGAAGTAAGGGGCCGAGGATTTTAGAGCTAATATAGATGATGACCCCGAGAGGGCAGAGTTCTAGCTTGAGAACTCAATGCGAGTATTCGATAAATTCTCCTGCACACTTGAAGAGAGCTTGAGATACGCTGTGTCATTACTGAAGGACTCGGTATATCGTTGGTGGAAAACGTTGACGTCGGTGGTTCCAAGGGAGAGAATGACGTGGGAGTTCTTTTTGGAAGAGTTCCAAAAGAAGTACATGAGTTAGAGATTCGTGGATTAGAAACAGAAAGAATTCCTTGAATTGAAGCAAGGCAAACTGACTGTGGCAGAATATGAGCGCGAGTTTGTTAGGCTCAGCAAGTATGCACAAGAGTGTGTGTCCACAGAAGCTATACGTCTAAGTAGATCCTGGATTCGGGGTGTTCTTTCCACATGTGTCCCAACAGGACTGGTTCTCCACATATAGTTCAGTTAAAGGTGGAATTGTGTGCATGGGAAATGGTTCACCCAATAAGGTAACCAATATTGGTACCGTTCAGATCAGGATGCACGACGGGACAATTAGAACACTGTCAGATGTCAAGTATGTGTTTGACTTAAAGAAAAATTTCATCTTCTTGGGAATTTTGGGCTTGAAGGGTTGTAGAATTAACATCGAGTCAAGTAGCATTAAGGTATCACATGGGGCTCTCGTTTTGATGAAATGTAAAAAGATTGACAGTCTTTATGTTCTTGAAGGATCAATGGTGACCGATGAAACAGGACATCTCTCATCTGTTAAGGAGTCGAAGTTGACTCATTTGAAGTAGAGACAACTTGGTCATGGGAGGGAAAAAGGTATGATTGTTTCGTATAAAAGAAGTTCTCTTTTGAATGCAGGTTTTGAAAAGATAGGGCACTGTGTTCGTGGAAATCAGACCCGAGTCATTTTTTATTTGACTGTGCACAAGTACAAGACTAAAAGACTTCCAGCTTCTAAGCACAACTTCGACTCAGTTAATATCCTACATAGTTCGAGATAAGCCCGTAGTGAGCTTAGGCAAAGAAGGTGTTGTGGAAATACGAGTCAATGTAGAGATTTGTGGAGTTAGGTCTCGTATTTTTCAGGTTTTCTTCTCTCAGTTAAACTTTTTTTTAGTTTCTCCCTTAAACTCTGATTAATGTAAGTTATTTTAATATTATTTGACCTACAAATGTAGCCTATAAATAGTCTATTGCTTTTGAAGGTTCTTATTTCAAATTTTGAGATTTAATTTTATTTCCATTTACGCTATCAGTACATTTTGAGTTCTTTTTTTTTAAATATTTTCTGATTGCGCTATTGTGATTTTTGGAATTTAGATTTACATCGAACGATTGAATTATTTTCTCCTCATTAACATCTTGTCATTGGTCATTCGCATTATTTTTATAACATAAATTTACATTAGGTTTTAAATAATTTGGTGTCTGGTTTGAAGCCCTTCACCTTCTTTTTCTCTATATAATACTCTTCCAACTTTTTGCTTTTCTTCTTTTCTAAAACTAAGGGCTCCTTTGGTTTAGCTTTTAATGTCAATGTGGTGCAATTGGGGTAGGTAATTGCTACCAACCTCACTGATATGTTGTTTGGTTCAGCATCATAGTTTAGTCAAAATTAATTTCAAACACACTAATCTGTTAAAAATTGGCTAGAGGTTTCGGCAGCAATTAAACCCACTACAGCAGAAGGTATTTTTAACAGAAAAAATACCCATACTTTTATTTATTATTTTACCATTTTATCCTTGAAAGTTAAACTAATTTCTTTCCCAACCTTATTTGTTTTCAGATTTGGGAACAAAACAGCCGTTTCTCCCCTCTTTTTTGCTTTGTTCTTGGTTGTGGCTGCTACATTTTATCCTTTGCTTATGTTAGAGTATGCTTTTTGAAGGTATTTTTCATTAATTTCTTGTCATAGACTTCTACATAGAACATGCAAAATGGACTTACCAAATTCCTTTCATTTTCTTATATATTCCGTCATCAAGATTGTTGTTGGTCCTGCAGTAGTCAATCTATCTATCTGGTAGATAAAACCAAATAGTTTGGAGGGGCCTTGTTCATAAGATATGATTCTTACTAATTTCTTTTTGTATACCAAGTTTGATTTTTAGAAAAAAGTTGTTTTGGTTGGTCCTTTTGCTTATATTTCTGACAAAATGCATAGGATTTTAAATTTGTTAATTCTAGATTCTCAAAGTGTATACACCACAGAATAATATCTTAGTTTAGTTCAAATGATTTGAGAGCTTTTATAGCTTTTTAAAATTGTTTGACCATAAAAGCTCAGGAGTCAAATGCTCTTTTAGGTTAGATCCTTAAATTAAATGTCAGTTGCTTCCAGCTCTATCAATGGTCGTTTACTTATAGTAATCACTTTTATGTTGAGCCCAGTTTATTTTTGGATAGCAAGGATATCAATAATCTAATGGTTGGCTTTTCATGTAGAACCTTAGTGTAAAAAAGAAAACATCAGTATTGCTGAAGATGAAGTTGCAGGCTTGCAGCAATGGTGCTAAGAAGTTAGAAACATAATGAAAAACATATTAGTCTACTATTATTAGACAGATATATCTCTGTGTTTGACATTCATGTCGGATGTATATTGGATATGAGTACTGGAATATGATTCTCTAATAACCCTTCAAAAAGAAAGAAAAAGAAAACTAACATATCCTATCCATCATTAGCACCTAAATTTGAGAAAATTTTATGTGAAACTAAGCTTTGGGGAGCTTCATTCCATTCAACTTGCTATTTCCTTAATGTTATTAGAACCAGAACATAACTTACAAATTTACTTTCGTAGACATAGTTGTGGTATCCCCTTGTTTTGAAGAATCGGAGGGCTAATAATATATTGATAGTGTCAGAAATTTTAACTTAAGAAAAATGCTATTATTTGGTGAAGGCTGGAACTGAACTGATGCAAGCATGATGGAACAACATATGATTAATGACTATAATACATGCATCTCAAACACAATTCTTGATCCAAGTGTGTTTTTTTTTTAGTTTAAAAATACTTTTTCTTGTAATTTGTTTCTCACGTTAAAAAGGAAGTCAGGATTTGCTACTCCTTCACATTAAGTTTTAAAAGAAATGTTTTTCACTGATTCTCATGTCTATCATTCATCATTTTTTCTACGTTTGAAGAGATCAAATCCAACCCTCCAGTGCCTGACAATTTTAGAGAAAAAAATTTAAATATATGTATAATTTTACATCCATCATTTACATACATTTATTCATGTACGCGTATATACATCACAAAGTAATTATGCTGGTAGTGAAGAAGATTATGTAGAACCAACATCTCAAAGAGTTAGCAGTACACTCTGCCAATAAGAACCAGACCAATATTAGAAAATATTCCTTTGCAATAACATTCATTTGTTTATATATATATATATATATATATATATATCAAATAGGAACCACCAAGCATAAAGTTTCTGTGGATCCCATGTTTTAATTCCTAGAAACTTTGTTTTGCTTGATACATACTTAACCTAATCCCAAGGGTTCGCATTTGAGTTATGAACCAACCAGAAAGAGTGAAGTGTCATTTTCAACCATTTTAACTGGTGGTTTTTATTTCCTATTGATTAGATTTATTATGGGCAGAGTCATGAAATCTGGTTTACAATGACAGCCTTATTGTTGGGATGTGAGGCCATTCATTAAAAGGGAACAGCTAGATTTTAAAGACATGATACTATATACCTTGTTATCATCTATGTTATTTGAATTCGAGTTTTTAATTACGTATCTTATCTAAATGTTGATACACAAATACCCTAACAAAAATGTGATCATTTGATGAAATGAACTATCATAGTGTAACGTAAAAGGCTAGAGATCAGTCAAAGTTGACATTAAAAATACTATTGGCTCCCTCAGCCTTCTGCAAAGATCAACATCACCTGATAAAAGCCTGGTTTAAAAGGAAGTTTAACCTTTTACTTAAGAATCTATCAGCCTAGCAGGTTATATATACTGTAGCCAGCTTGACACTGTTAATATATAATACTTTGGCTTTCCTGGTCCCATCCCCATTAGCCCCCTCTTTCATTGTTTTTCTTTCTTTTTAAAGTATTGGCCTTTTAGGGTCTTTTTTTTCAAAAACCAGAGCAGGCTTCAGAGTCCAAGCAGGCCTTGGATTTCTGACCAGTGATGAAACAGGAAAGTGATCATGCATATTTAAGAATGATAAAACACGAAAATTTGTATAACATCTTTAATAGTTTATTTAACAGTAACTTATGATTCTATATTTGATAAGACATATACTCTATTGTTGAGTTTAATGATGATAATGATCAATTGATCATACAATGTTTCAAAATCTAAACTTTATGGAAAATGTTGCCGTGTTACAGACTGGTTATCCAAAGATAAGATTGCTAAACTTAGTATTTTCTTATATTCCCAAAAAGTCTTTTCTGTCATTTGTTTTCAATCTCTCTACTTTGATCCTGTTTTGGCTAAAATCCTTGATTTGGGTATATTTTCTGAATGTTTCCCCTTTTTTATTTCACTTCAAGCAGCACACCGATGGTTGCTCCTTGAATCTGCCAGTGATTCTCTCTTCTTTATTTATCCTAATGTTTCCCTTTTTTGATTTTAATGTCTGCAGCGACAAGAGCAATTATCTAAATCCATCCAAAAGCAAGAGGTAGTTTAATGTCTCTAAAAATGCCTTTATTCATTTTGAAAAGATAGTCATAATCAATTATCCTTTCTATATCCTCATTTTTGTTTACCATAGATCTTTGAGAATTTTTTCTTTAATGTTCATCTTATGCCTTTCATCCTTTCATGATGTATTATTCTAATTTTTTATGAAACTATATTATTATATCTAATTATATATTTATGGTTTTATGTCGGTTGACATTTAAAATCAAAATAATAATAATAGATGGTAAAGATAGGAAATTTTGGGGGGAGACAATATCTTAGCAACAAAAGCTGTTCGGGATGATGAGCTGACGTTGATACTTTGTGAACTTTGCGTGAATGAAGTCAATGCTGGTAATAGACCGACAACTCATCTAAACTAAAAAGGATGGGAAAATGTCATTCCTCTTTTTCAAGCAAAAACACAAAAAAAATTATGGAAAACCTCAATTGAAAAATAAGTGGGATACATTAAAAAAGGAATGGAGGTTATGAAGGGAGTTGCTTAAAGAATCTAGAGGTATTGGATGGTGTCCATCTAAAAAGACGGTTGATGCTACTGAAGAATGGTAGGCTGAAAAAATACAGGATTGTGTTAACTTTATCATTATTTTAATGCATAAAGTTTATTGAAATTAACAACTTACAATTATAAAAATCTTAGTATAACTTTTAACATTTAACATGTTATGTAGGAAAATCCTGATTTTGAAGGATTTAAGAAGAAAGGAATTGAACCACGATTGAATGAGTTAATATGGCAAATTTCTGGTGGCATTCTAGCCACTGGAGAGAATGCATGGACACCTTCATCTGGTGTTCTTCCAAGTGGGGTTCCTATGAGAGATGATACACCTAATGAGGGATTTGGTGATTTAGATGAACATAGTAATGAGAATGAAGGTATTCCCCCTAATGAGGTACCATCAAACCCTTCTCATGAAACTCCTAATCAAAGAAAGCAAACACTTGGGGTTGTACACGGTAAACGAAAAAAGTCAAGTTCAAGTAGAAAATCATCAAGAAATACATTAACTACTCAGATTGAGAAATTGTGTGAGAGTATGGCTAGTCCAAGGAAGTCTGTGAATGAAATTATTTTTCCTCACTTTCAATATACTATTTCAAATGCAATGGATGCTTTGCGTGCTTTGGGAGATGAAATTCCAAAAAAAGATGAACTGTACTATTTTGCCATCAAAATGTTCCAAATACTGGTGAAACGAGAAGTGTTTTTGAACTTAGATCCAGATGTTAGGGTGTAACATCCCGAAATTGGGCCTAGTAGGATTTGGCCGATTGGGCCTTGGGCTTAGGAGTGTTTAAAATCTTCAAGAATATGAGAATGGTGTTTTTGCAAATTGGATTTATTAGTTAAGTGGATTTGGAAGATTACGAGGTTTCTATGAATTCTCGGGTTTAATTGGGCTTCAGGAAAAATTTGAGTATCATCTTGTTGATTGTGTTAGCTCGGATATGATTTTATTGTGTGCCTAATATAGTCTTGTGAAGGCTTGGAATTAATTGGTTTAGAATAATTTTAGTATGGAGAATTTAGTGAAGTGGATCAAGTGATTATGATGCTTAAGTTAATTTAAGTGTTTAATGTTAGCATAAATGAGCTAGTAGTAAAGTGGTATTGGCGCATGAGTAATTGCATGAGGAAAGAGGTTTGAATCCCATGGATGGCAATAAGGTGACTTTTATTTTTGCATGTGTATGGCATGTGTCGGTCAACTCTAATTAAGATAAGGTTGGACTTTATCATTTATGGATAGTAGACTAAGGGAATAAGGCAAGTTATTAGTTAAGGTATGGAATCAAGGTGTTATGGAAGGATAAGGGGACATAAGGCTTGATGTATGGGTGACGTTTTAGAAATATTTTTATGGTCATTTTGACCATGAATGTGGACGCATAGATGGCTAGGGAGGTTGGCCGAATATTGTATGGGATTAGGGGGAAGATAGTTGGCCAAAATTTTTGGTATTTTGTGCATCTTTTTCCCTTTTCTCCAAAATCTTTCCCCTTAGCCGAATTTGTCATGGGCATTAGATGAAAATTATGTTTTGTTTTGGCTATCATCTTTGACCATATTGGTATTCTCTTTTTCTTCTTTTCCTCTCAAGCTTTTCTTTCTTTTGGTACCAAAATATTATTACTTTTGAAGGCATTTTTCCTTTCATTCTTTTTCTACAAAACCGAATATATAACATCCTAAATTTGGGGCTAATTGTGATTGCATGATTATTCTTGTGTTTGAATTATTATAGTATTAGTTATGGAATAATAAGGCTTAATTAAGGGTCTTGAGTAGGCTCGGGTTGGTAGAAAAATTCATCGTTGGAACTTTAAAGGCAGGGAGCCTTAGCAATAGGGGGTTATAAGAATAAATGTGGATATTTTGTCATAAAAATCAGCTTGGTAAAGTGGCAAAAGGAGGGCCACTTAGGAGTGCATGTGACGCCATCAAGGGGAAGGGAGAGCCTTGGTTCGAGTCACAAGAATCCTCTCTTTTTGCTCTTTAAGTAGACGGCACAAGGGGGAGAGACTTCCTCTCTTTAAACTCTTTTTATTATTTATTATTTATGTAGATAATATGAGTTTTTTTTTTAATAGGATTTTTATTCTAAGGATAATAGGAGATAATAAGGAAATTATTTGGATTATTAAGAGATTATTTGATTATTTGGAAATTAATCCAAATTATTTTTGAATTAAGTTAAACAAGTGGCTCAGAGTGAATTAGGGAGATTAAATGGATTTTGAACTCCTTGGTTAATAGGAGTGGACGGCAAGCTAAGGAGGGAGGGGTGCCGAATGCTTATAAAAAGCATCAACCTATCACTTGTTTTGTTTTTTTTTCCCATCTTGGCAAGTTGCCGAAATTCTCAACCCTCCCATCTATTTTCTCTCTTTTCTTTTCTCTCAAACACTTCTAGCCGAAAACTCTCATCATCTTTTCCTCTCCATTAGTTTTCTACCATTGTTCTCTTCCTAATAGCCGAATACACCCAATTGAAAGTACCGAATCTATTTCTTTTTTTAAAAAGCACCTTGGCCGAATATCATGCAAGAGATGGTGGCTTTCCTTTAGTCGATTTCGGAAGGTAAGGGTCTTAGGCCGAATACTTGTTTTTTTTTCATTATGTCGACTGTGGTAAAGGTAGGTGTGGATTTCGGCCACTGTTAATTAAGGGTGCTAATCACGGATTAAATCAAATTATTGTAGGATCTTCGGGATTTGGGAACAAGCAAGTGAGTTCGTCAACGTTTGATAATCAAATTTTCGGTAAGGATCTACATATGTATTTAGTGTTCATTTAAAAGCCGGAGGCTATGGTTATCAATAGTGACCGATTGTAGTTTGTGACCCAGATTCGCGATTCGGGTGTTGAAGCAAGTATTCAAAGTGATTAGGTAAGGATTCGGGTATAAAAGATGACCCATTTTGACTGTTTTGGTTTGGCCGAATGGCCCATATCACTAACACTATAATGGCCGAATATAGGGGCAAGGACTTGAGTGTGGTCGATTGGTTGTTTCGGGATTTAGACTTCTCGTTGGTGACAGGTGTGTACATACACACTTATAGCAATTAATAGATTGTATTAAATACATGTTGTATGTAAATCTGCTTGATGTAGATACGGATTTGGTACCTTAACGGTACAAGTGAGGATCCCGATAAGTCTCTGTTAATATGAGATTATTTTAATGCTTTTGGGAAGCATGGCTTATTGATACATGTGATAAATGTATGAGATCTGTTGATAACTGTTTAACTACTGGGGGTTATATGAGAGGAGGGGGCAGTGATATTGTGCCGACGGGCACCAGTGTTTTGGTAACACACTGTGACTACGGTCACCAGAGGTTTGGTACCTCCAGAGGTTTGGCACCTCATAGTGACTTGTCCCTGTGGTTATCACTACCGTGGGTTGGCCCCACTTGAGATATGGGATCGTCTGCCAGTGATTTGGTATCACACGATGGGTTGGCCCCATCAATCGACTTGGTCTACGGACACCAGTGTTTTGGTAACACATTGTGACTATATGTCACCAGTGGTTTGGCACCACCAGTGGTTTGGTACCACAACGGGGTAGACAGTGGCGTTTGGTTGGCTAGGTTGGGTACATAGTATTCTGCATATTAATTGTTATATGTTGTGTATGAAAATGTTTTTGAAACGGGGGAAGGGTTACATACTGAGTCTTGATGACTCACCTTCTCCTTTACATTTTTCAGGTGACACGTAGATCGCGGATGGGGAGCCGGGTTGACTCGAGGTGGCCATGCAGTGGATTTAAATTAAATGAACTTTAATTTTAGTTATGATAAATTTTACTTCCGGTTTTTATTTTATTTGGGTGTAATAAGGCCTCCTGATATTTTATTTTTGTTATTTTTCATATGTCGAACACTTGTTTTAAACTCTGATTATCAATATTAAATTAAAGTCACATGTTTTCCCAAATTAACACGAAAATGTTTTCATCCTGCCATCGGGCACACTCGATATTTTATAATAACTTGGTTGAATTAATTTCAAATAAACTCTAAGTAAGGTTTAACAAAACAATCAATTGAAAAGGTTTTCGGCAACTAAAAATTTTTACTTAGCAACAGTGTTTTCCAAAAATATTTTTCCACTGTAGCAAACTAGATTCGGCCATAGTGTTTCGGCCGGGTTTGGGTTGTTACAAAATTGGTATCAGAGCCCAGTTCAAAGCTCGGCTGTGGGGGCCCAAGGCCCAAATATGTTTTGGTAGGCCTTATGGAATGATTTTTGGTTTTTGAATAGCATGGCCCGAGTCTCTGGCACCGATCCGCCCAGGTAAGTACATCTAAACCTCTTTGTGAATTATATTCTGTAGAAGGGTAGGAAGCATGGAACGTAGATAGTCTTATAGGACTTGGACCCTAAGGTTAGATTACTCAAACACACATGCAGAACATAAGACTTAATGAATTCAACCAACCTATGGCTAAGTCACTGAGCTAGGGTGTGGTAACCCCTGTACGCATGTCTAGGAGTGGATCCGGAAGAGCCTGGTATTTAAGCAGTCCGTGTGACTCACCTCCTCTTCGCAGGTATCCTACCTGGTACGTAGCTTCGGTTCACCCTAACTCAGAGGGCTCGGTGGTGTGGCAACCTCTGTGCGCATGTCTAGAAAGGTTCAGTGGGAGCTTGGTATTTAAGCAGTCCGTGTGACTCACCTCCTCTCCACTCGAATCCTGCCTGGTGCGTAGCTTTGGTTCACCCTGACCAAGAGGGCTCGGTCATAGGCTAAACATGATGATTAAAACCCGAAAAGGGAATTAGCCATGTTTTCGAAAATGAATGAAACAACAAAAACTCTAATGTTTTCAAAACCTTTGCAATAAACTCTTCCAAAGCTGAGAACATCACTTTTACTACGTTTTTCTCGAAAAACTTGATTTGTGGAAAATTACAAAAATACCCTTAGGGGTAAAATTACGAAAATGCCCTCGGCTCATAAAATATCAGTTCAATGGTTTTGCTCAAAAAACAATTCAACTATTTTACAAATATTCAACAACTTAGCTTTGAAAATCATCAGCAAAATATTTTGGTTTTGGAAAATTACGAAAACGGCCGCAAGTTGCAAAATTACTGAAATGACCCTGGTTTTGCAAATCTTTACAAACATCACTATTTGAAAAGGAACATTTTCAGAAAGAAACCCCTGAGTTTTGCAACTGTTACAAATATCCCTGACTTATTAAAACTACAAAATTGCCCCTGACTGACAAAATTACCAAAATACCCCTGGTTTCAAAACGATGTCATATCTCTAAATTTTACAAATTTTTCAGGAAAACCCTCCAGTTTTGGGAATTTCAAAACGACCTACTTTACTAAAGTTTTAAAATTTCTTTTATTACGAAAATACCCCTGTAGGAAAATGACGAAAACACCCCTGGGTTAGAAATGGGCGAAAATGTCTGAAGAGCGAATAGGTATGGAAAGTGTTAGGGAATGGATGCATGTACCCCTTTGTGTGAACTAGGATAGAAGACTGAAAACTTGTTTGCTCGAAAGAATCCCTAACTAAACTTTCTGCATAAAACTTCTTCGCGATTAATAAAGTGGAACAAATGCTAACGCATAAAAATTTTCTTAATCAGATCAAAAGCGCGGTAGATAGAATGAGTTCTAGAGGACGTGGACGCCGTGGACGCGGTAGGGGTAGGATGACGGTGTCTGAACCCGTCAGGTCGGGTCAAGGTTCTGAAAATGAGGTACCACCGCCACCACCACCTCCTACCTTTAGAGCTGAGGAGCAGGATCAGACCGGTAGTGAGGCTGTATCGCAAGCTGTTTTGCGAGTTTTGGAGATGGTGGCTGGGGCTGGTGGGAATTTGGGAGCTCGAAAATCTGTTCCCGAGCGACTCCGATCTAACGGAGCGGAGGTATTCCGGGGTGTGTCAGGAGTGGCACCCAGTGCGGCGGAGTACTGGCTAGAGTCAACTGAAAGGATCATGGATGATCTTGACCTGACTGAGGAGGAAAAGCTGAAAGGGGCAGTGTCGCTTCTAAAGGATGAAGCGTATCAGTGGTGGCTTACGGTTCGAGATGGCGCTACGGCAGATGACCTGACTTGGGATCATTTCAAAACCACCTATCAAAAGAAGTATGTGGGCACCAGCTATACTGATGCTCAGAGGAAAGCCTTTCTAGGGCTAGTGCAAGGAACTAAGTCAGTAGCGGAATATGAGGTGGAGTTTTTAAGGCTGAGTAGGTATGCTAGAGGCATTGTGGCTACTGAACATGAGCGCTGTGTCCGCTTTGAGGATGGACTCCGAGATGATTTGAGATTACTGATTGCCCCGCAGCAGGTTCGTGAGTTTTCATCTCTAGTGGAAAAGGCTAAAGTAGCCGAAGGGATCAAGGAGGCTGTGAGGCAAAGCTATAGTAGGAATAATCAGAAGAGAGGATTTGGGTCAGCTGGATCAAGTGGTGGTGTCCAGAAAAAGGCTAGGTCAAGTGGGCCAAATCAGGCAGCAAGGCCCATGACTAATCAGAGGCCGACTCAGTGTAACCGCTGTGGAAAGACCCATTGGGGAGGTTGTTGGACCGGCGATAGAGGATGCTTTGAGTGTGGGTCTTTGGAGCATCGGGTCAGAGATTGTCCCCAGAAACTAGCTAAGAATCAGCCTGAGGGACAGAACCGTGCTCAGGGCAGGAATGTTGGACCACCACAGAGGGGTCGTGGTAATGGCAGAGGAAACAATGGTCCTAACCGAGGTCGTGGAACTCAGGGCAGAGGTTCAGGCAACACAGAGGCTAGGCAGCCTGGCTTAGTCTACGCAGCGAGGCGTCGCGAGGAGGGTGACGCACCGGATGTCATAATCGGTACGTTTCTAATTTTTGGTCTTCCTTATGTTGCATTAATTGATGTGGGTTCGACGCACTCGTACATTGCTAGTAGTGTGGTAGGAACTATGGACCTAGACTCTGAGACTACTTCTAGAAAGATGACTGTACTAAGCCCCCTAGGTCACTCTGTAGTCGTAGACAAACTTTATAGAGACGTACCCCTAGAACTCCAAGGGGTAGTATTTGTGGCTGATCTGATGGAACTACCGTTTGGGGAGTTCGATTTGATCTTTGGAATGGACTAGCTGGTTAAGTATCAGGCGAATTTGGATTGCGCGGCTAAGCGCATGGTTCTTCAGACGGCTGAAGGTGATGAAGTGGTTATGATAGGTGATAGAAGGAATTACTTATCCAATGAAGTGTCTGCCTTGAAGGCTGAAAAGATGGTCAGGAAGAGTTGTGAGGCGTATTTGGTTCGAATCTGTGCTTTGGAAGCTAAGGAGTCAGTAGTTGGAAAGGTCCGAACGGTTGGGGAATTCGCTGATGTGTTCCCAGAAGAGCTTCCGGGTCTGCCTCCAGATCGGGAAGTTGAATTCGGTATAGACTTGCTACCCGGAACGGCACCTGTGTCTGTAGCACCATACCGAATGGCACCAAAGGAATTGGTGGAGCTGAAGGCTCAAATTCAGGAGCTCTTGGATAGAGGGTTTATTCGACCAAGCATATCTCCGTGGGGAGCATCGGTGTTGTTTGTCAAGAAGAAGGACGGTTCAATGCGGATGTGTATCGACTACCGCCAATTGAACAAGTTAACGATCAAGAACAAGTATCCGTTGCCTCGGATTGACGACTTGTTCGATCAACTGAAGGGTGCCTCGGTGTTCTCGAAGATAGACCTTAGGTCGGGTTACCATCAACTTAAGGTGAAAGAAGTTGATGTTCACAAGACGGCATTCAGAACTCGGTATGGGCATTACGAGTTTCTGGTAATGCCATTTGGATTGACCAATGCGCCGGCAGCATTCATGGACTTGATGAATAGGGTGTTTCAGCAGTACTTAGACCAATTTGTCGTGGTGTTCATAGACGACATATTGGTTTATTCTAAGACGGAGGAGGAGCATGATATGCATTTGCATATAGTTCTACAAGTGTTGAGGGAGAAGCAATTATATGCCAAATTCAGTAAGTGCGAATTTTGGCTTAGGGAGGTGGCATTCTTAGGACACGTGGTGTCGGCTGAGGGAATTAGAGTAGACCCTCGCAAGATTGAAGCGGTGTTGGATTGGAAACCGCCTAGGTCGGTGGCTGAAATACGAAGTTTTCTGGGTTTAGCGGGGTACTATCGGAGATTCGTCGAAGGATTCTCTCTGATCGCAGCGCCGTTGACTAAGTTGCTAAGGAAAGGTGTTCCATTTGTATGGTGAGAGAAGCAACAAGAAAGTTTTGATAAGCTGAGGAAGATTTTGACAGAAGCTCCGGTTTTGGTACAACCCGAGGTAGGGAAGTTATTCACAGTTTATTGTGATGCATCTCACACTGGTTTGGGATGTGTGTTGATGTAGGATGGGAAGGTAGTAGCCTATGCATCCCGTCAGTTAAGACCCCATGAGGTTAACTACCCGACGCACGACTTGGAGTTAGCAGCAGTCGTCTTCGCTTTGAAGATATGGAGACATTACCTTTATGGGGAGAAGTCGATAGTCTACACGGATCACAAGAGCTTGAGGTATCTTCTGACTCAGAAGGATCTGAATCTGAGACAGCGCCGATGGATTGAACTGTTGAAGGACTACGACTGTTCAATCGAGTATCATCCAGGCAAGGCTAATGTGGTGGCTGACGCGTTGAGTCGGAAGGTGGTGGCAGATCTAAGAGCGATGTTCGCTCGGTTGAGTCTATATGATGATGGGAGTCTTTTGGCAGAATTTCAAGTCAAGCCAACGTGGATTGAGGAGATTAGGAAAAAGCAGTTAGTGGATGAAGGGTTGAATGCTAAGAGGATGCAAGTTCAGGATAGTGGTTTGGAAGGGTACGAATTGACTGGTGATGGTGTATTATGTTTTCAAAGACGGCTCTGTATGCCGAAAGATGTGGAGCTGAGACAAAGAATTCTCCAAGATGCACATAGCAGCCCATACGCTATGCATCCGGGAGGCAGCAAAATGTATGGAGACTTGCGAAAACAGTTCTGGTGGCCTGGGTTGAAGCGTGAGATAACTGAGTTCGTAGGAAAGTGTCTGACATGCCAGCAGGTTAAGGCTGAACATCAGTTACCATCGGGACTACTTCAACCGGTAAAGATTCCTCAATGGAAATGGGAGAGGATCACCATGGATTTCGTTAGTGGGCTACCCCTTATGCCCAGCAAGAAGGATGCAGTTTGGGTAATTGTGGATCGCCTGACTAAATCAGCTCATTTCATACAGGTGAGAATGGATTACTCACTCCAGAAGCTAGCGAAGTTGTATGTAGGGGAAATAGTGAGGTTGCATGGTGTGCCAGTATCGATTATCTCGGATAGGGATCCAAGGTTCACGTCGAGGTTTTGGAAAGCGTTGTATCAGGCTTTGGGTATGCGATTGGATTTCAGTACAGCTTTCCATCCGCAGTCAGACGGGCAGTCAGAAAGGGTCATACAGATTTTAGAGAATATGCTGAGGGGTTGCGTCTTAGAATTCCGAGGTAGTTGGGAAGAATTTCTACCATTAGCAGAGTTCGCCTACAACAATAGCTATCAAGCGAGTATCCAGATGGCACCATACGAAGCATTGTATGGACGGAAATGCCGTACTCCTACATGTTGGACGGAGTTAGGTGAGAGACAAGTCTTGGGTCCGGAATTGGTTGCAGAAACTGAGGACAAAGTTAAGGTGATTCGGGATCGTCTTAAGGAAGCGTCGGATAGACAGAAGTCTTATGCTGATCTGAAACGCAAAGAAATGGAGTATGAAGTAGGAGATAAAGTTTTTCTAAAGGTGTCACCCTGGAAAAAGGTATTGCGATTTGGACGGAAAGGGAAACTAAGCCCAAGGTTCATAGGCCCGTATCCAGTGATAAAACGGATGGGACCGGTAGCTTATCAGCTTGAGTTGCCGGCAGAGCTGAATCAGATCCATGATGTCTTCCATGTGTCAATGCTTCGGCGATATCGGTCAGATCCATCACACGTTGTGCCAGTGGCTGAGATTGAGGTCAATCCGGATTTATCTTTCGAGGAGGAACCAGTTCAGATCTTGGATCGAGATGTGAAGGTTCTGCGTAGGAAGTCAGTGCCCCTAGTGAAGGTGCTATGGCGGAACCATGGTACAGAGGAAGCTACGTGGGAACCCGAGGATGTGATACGGCAGCAATACCCCCACCTCTTCTGATCAGGTAATTTCGAGGACGAAATTATTTTAAGGGGGGTAGAACTGTAACATCCTAAATTTGGGGCTAATTGTGATTGCATGATTATTCTTGTGTTTGAATTATTATAGTATTAGTTATGGAATAATAAGGCTTCATTAAGGGTCTTGAGTAGGCTCGGGTTGGTAGAAAAATTCATCGTTGGAACTTTAAAGGCAGGGAGCCTTAGCAAGAGGGGGTTATAAGAATAAATGTGGATATTTTGTCATAAAAATCAGCTTGGTAAAGTGGCAAAAGGAGGGCCACTTAGGAGTGCATGTGACGCCATCAAGGGGAAGGGAGAGCCTTGGTTCGAGTCACAAGAATCCTCTCTTTTTGCTCTTTAAGTAGACGGCACAAGGGGGAGAGACTTCCTCTCTTTAAACTCTTTTTATTATTTATTATTTATGTAGATAATATGAGTTTTTTTTTAATAGGATTTTTATTCTAAGGATAATAGGAGATAATAAGGAAATTATTTGGATTATTAAGAGATTATTTGATTATTTGGAAATTAATCCAAATTATTTTTGAATTAAGTTAAACAAGTGGCTCAGAGTGAATTAGGGAGATTAAATGGATTTTGAACTCCTTGGTTAATAGGAGTGGACGGCAAGCTAAGGAGGGAGGGGTGCCGAATGCTTATAAAAAGCATCAACCTATCACTTGTTTTGTTTTTTTTTTCCCATCTTGGCAAGTTGCCGAAATTCTCAACCCTCCCATCTATTTTCTCTCTTTTCTTTTCTCTCAAACACTTCTAGCCGAAAACTCTCATCATCTTTTCCTCTCCATTAGTTTTCTACCATTGTTCTCTTCCTAATAGCCGAATACACCCAATTGAAAGTACCGAATCTATTTCTTTTTTTAAAAAGCACCTTGGCCGAATATCATGCAAGAGATGGTGGCTTTCCTTTAGTCGATTTCGGAAGGTAAGGGTCTTAGGCCGAATACTTGTTTTTTTTTCATTATGTCGACTGTGGTAAAGGTAGGTGTGGATTTCGGCCACTGTTAATTAAGGGTGCTAATCACGGATTAAATCAAATTATTGTAGGATCTTCGGGATTTGGGAACAAGCAAGTGAGTTCGTCAACGTTTGATAATCAAATTTTCGGTAAGGATCTACATATGTATTTAGTGTTCATTTAAAAGCCGGAGGCTATGGTTATCAATAGTGACCGATTGTAGTTTGTGACCTAGATTCGCGATTCGGGTGTTGAAGCAAGTATTCAAAGTGATTAGGTAAGGATTCGGGTATAAAAGATGACCCATTTTGACTGTTTTGGTTTGGCCGAATGGCCCATATCACTAACACTATAATGGCCGAATATAGGGGCAAGGACTTGAGTGTGGTCGATTGGTTGTTTCGGGATTTAGACTTCTCGTTGGTGACAGGTGTGTACATACACACTTATAGCAATTAATAGATTGTATTAAATACATGTTGTATGTAAATCTGCTTAATGTAGATACGGATTTGGTACCTTAACGGTACAAGTGAGGATCCCGGTAAGTCTCTGTTAATATGAGATTATTTTAATGCTTTTGGGAAGCATGGCTTATTGATACATGTGATAAATGTATGAGATCTGTTGATAACTGTTTAACTACTGGGGGTTATATGAGAGGAGGGGGCAGTGATATTGTGCCGACGGGCACCAGTGTTTTGGTAACACACTGTGACTACGGTCACCAGAGGTTTGGTACCTCCAGAGGTTTGGCACCTCATAGCGACTTGTCCCTGTGGTTATCACCACCGTGGGTTGGCCCCACTTGAGATATGGGATCGTCTGCCAGTGATTTGGTATCACACGATGGGTTGGCCCCATCAATCGACTTGTGTTTATGGACACCAGTGTTTTGGTAACACATTGTGACTATATGTCACCAGTGGTTTGGCACCACCAGTGGTTTGGTACCACAACGGGGTAGACAGTGGCGTTTGGTTGGCTAGGTTGGGTACATAGTATTCTGCATATTAATTGTTATATGTTGTGTATGAAAATGTTTTTGAAACGGGGGAAGGGTTACATACTGAGTCTTGATGACTCACCTTCTCCTTTACATTTTTCAGGTGACACGTAGATCGCGGATGGGGAGCCGGGTTGACTCGAGGTGGCCATGCAGTGGATTTAAATTAAATGAACTTTAATTTTAGTTATGATAAATTTTACTTCCGGTTTTTATTTTATTTGGGTGTAATAAGGCCTCCTGATATTTTATTTTTGTTATTTTTCATATGTCGAACACTTGTTTTAAACTGTGATTATCAATATTAAATTAAAGTCACATGTTTTCCCAAATTAACACGAAAATGTTTTCATCCTGCCATCGGGCACACTCGATATTTTATAATAACTTGGTTGAATTAATTTCAAATAAACTCTAAGTAAGGTTTAACAAAACAATCAATTGAAAAGGTTTTCGGCAACTAAAAATTTTTACTTAGCAACAGTGTTTTCCAAAAATATTTTTCCACTGTAGCAAACTAGATTCGGCCATAGTGTTTGGGCCGGGTTTGGGTTGTTACAGAATATCCCTCTCCCAAATCCCATCAATTGCCGATTCTCTCTAAGCCCATACTTTTCCTTTTCATCCTTGTTAAAGCCAAAACTCTCTGGTGCTCATCAAAAGCTGAAAGTTCACTTCATTGCCACCCCCTTTGAATCGATTTCTCCTGCAAGCTCTTTTGCCGATTTCTTGAAGTAGTGATTAATTGCGTCGTAGTCATCTTATTGGTAAGGATCTCTCTAGCCGAACTCTTGTTCTTTTCTTCCTCTAATTGTCGAAAATTAGAGTACTAATCCCATTATTGCTTTAGCCGAAACCTTGAAGGATCTCTAGGGATTTTTGAAGTAGTCGACTACAAGGAAAGATCATCGGGATTTCAAGAATCCAAGGTAAGCTCTATGTGGTATTCGGCCAAAGGGCCATTTATTTGTGATTAAAAGTTAGAATGGAATCTAACATAAATCTATAGGGATTTCGACATCTTCTTAGCCAAGAGACTACTTTCGGGATTGAGTAGACTGTGCCAAAAAGGTGTGTAGTTATCGCACTGTTCTCTTGATTGTTTATATGTGTTGTTATGTATATGTGTATGATGTGTATGGTAACCGAAATAAGGGCTTAGATGGTGGATACCCAAGGTGGGTGATCGAATAATCAGGTCAGTGTTTTATGATATTAAATGATCACTGATGAATATGTGAAATGGTGATAAGCATGTATTGTACACTCTATTAAATGATATTTTTCGTCATGATATATATATGCATGGGGATTGGGACATGACTATTGGAGGACAGGGTGTACATTATGTACGTGGTCTGATGTTAGCCTTGTGCTACATTGGCGCTTGATGTCAGCTATGTGCTTCATCAAGGTGAAGTGTTGGCTAGGTGCCACATCTTGGCGGATGATAGCTGTGTGCATCACCGTGGACTGAGGATGACCTCGAGTCACCTCGTGGATTTTGACATGTGGGGTCACTTAGGTGATCGGTGGCTTAGCCACGGCCTTGAGCAGCAGGTCTGCCAGGTAGGTGTGTAGCGGTTGGAGGGCGATTTAGTAATCCCCTGGTGTGTGCGGCAGGTACGGGGGTGTGTAGCGGATGGACTCTAGGTTGGGTTGGGATGCATTTTGCATGACTGATTATGTGGATCAATGTGGATATGGGCCAAGCCCAACATGTGGAATTATATATTGCCTTATCATCTAATATGTGATTGATGTGTGGATATGGGCCAAGCCCATATGTGGGGACATGTGAAATAATTACACACTGAGTCTGTTTGACTCACCCAAATTTTTACCAACATCGCAGGTGATACATGATGCTTGGACCGGGTTGGAGTGGATACGAGGTGGCCCATGCAGATGTTATTTTCCTTATTTTATACATTTTATATTTTCAGAATTTGCGAATATTTGGTTATTGTAATAAGGGCCATTTAAAGGATTTGAAGTTTATTATTATGTTTTAAAGTGGATTGACAATTTTTATTATTTGGAAATGTTTTATTTTTAGCAACTCATATCTTAAAGATATATGTTGAAGTTTTAAATTGAAGAATTTGTAACAACTTGATTTTATTTGGGATTTTAAACATACAATGTTTTATTAAAGACAATAAATTTTTATGTTTTTACTTTTAAGTTAAAATCTTTTCAAACGTTTTCCGCAGTGGCATTCTAAATTCGGCCGTGGCGTATGGGCCGGGTTTGGGGTGTTACAGTTTGGTATCAGAGCCCGGTTTAAAACTCGACTTTGAGGGTTTTGGGCCCAAAAACATTTTTTTAGATGGGCTTTTCAAAATATAAGCTTTCATGAAATTTTTCAGGTTTATTCTGGCATGGCACCTGTACCTCCGACCCGAAGTCCACCAGGTAAGTACCTCTAACTATTGAAGTGATTTGTATATGTGAAATTATATGGGCATTATGGGATCGTAGAGTAGCAAATTAGGGCTATTGAACCCTAGGACTAGTCTACTCCAACACAGAATGCATAAGACTTAAGGACAATCAACCAAACCTGTGAAGTAAGTCGCCGAGTTAAGGTGTGGCAACCATTGTACGCATGTCTAAGAGTGGATTCGGTAAGAGCTTGGTATTTAAGCAGTCCTAACGACTCACCTCCTCTTTACTCGAATCCTACCTGGTGCGTAGTAACGGTTCACCCTAACCAAGAGGATTTATTCACGGGCTAAACTCAATAACTAAAACCCGAAAGGGACTAGCCGTATTTTTTATAAAAACTTCAGTTTTAAAATCACCAAATTACCCCTTTAAATTGTAGCAAAATTTATTTTGAAAATTTTTCAAAATATTTCCGATTTACAAAATTTCCTAAATACCCCTGGTTGAAAAATTACAAAAATGCCCTGGGTTTCTAAAATTACCATACTATCCTCAATTTGAATAAAATTTTCTTACTTTGCAAACATATCACAAAACCCTATTTTGCGAAATACCAAGATACCTTGATTTGGAAAATTTACTAAATTACCCCTGGTTTACGAAATTACCAAAATAACCCCGGTTTCCAAAATTTTCGCAACACCTTTGATTTGAAAAATTTATCTTTCAAAAATACCCATGAGTTTTTAAAATTTCGGAGTGTCTTTTTTAGATTTTTGGAAATTACCCCGATAAATTACCAAAATACCCCTATAGGACAAATTACGAAAATACCCTGGGTTAGGAACAGACAAAAATGTTCGAAGAGTGAACGTGTATGGTAGATACTATCGAATGGATGTGTTTCTCTGAACTAGGATAGAAGACTTGAAACTTTGTAATGATCGAAAGAACTACTATTGATCTCTTTTTCATAAAATTGTTCGCGGATAATCAGTGGAACAAATACTAATGCATAAAATTTCTTAAAAAAGATTAAATCGCGATCGTAGACATGAGTTCTAGGGGACGTGGTCGTCGTGGATGTAGTAAAGGCCGAGGTGCTAGGGCTAGATCTTCGGCACCGAGGCATATTTCCGGAAAGGAGGCGTTAGCATCGCTGGTGGTTGAGACGGGGTCTCATGATCGAGTTGGGATTGAAGAGCTGACTCAGTTAGTTAAGGAAGTATTGGAGGAGGTTAAAGGAATCAGTGAAGCACTTCGAGTTGGGTCTGTGGACTGTAAGAAGAAAAGAGATCACGGTTCTCTAGGGTCACAATCTCGTTCTGTAAATCATGTCAAGGCACGACCAAACTATCCGGCTTGTGATTTTTGCAAGAGGCATCATCCGGGAGAATGCTAGAGGAGGTTTGAAGCATGCTTGAGATGCGGGTCTAAGGAGCATAAGGCTCGGGATTGTTTCCTCACTCTCAAATCAGGTATGTTTTGTAACATCCTGAAAAGGGCCTATGCATTTTCGGTTTAATTGTATGAAATGACATGTCTTATATGTTATGAATGTGTTTTGAACATTTTTGGAAACCTGGAAATGTATGGAAATGTTAAGTGTAAAAAGAGGAAAGTGAACATTTTTGGAAACTAGGAAATGTAAGGAAATGATTTAGAAATGATTCAAAAGAGGAAAGTAAACATTTCGGGAAACTTGGAAATGTATGGAAATGTTAAGTTTAAAGGAGGCAAACGAAAATTTTTGGAAACTTGGAAATGTAAAGAAATGTCAAGTTTTAAAGGTTAAAAAGAGGAAACTAAGGCAGGGTGGCCTTAAGAAAATTAATAGGAGGAATTTGACACACAAACAGGCTTGGAAAAGTGGCCTGAAGATATCACTTAAGGCCCAGGTAGGTGACGCCACAAGCTATGCAAGTGGGCCTGAGTTCGAGTCACTTGGGGAGCAAATAAAAGAGTTTTATTTTGCTGCAAGGAGCAAGGGAGTTGGACGGCACATGGCTAAATTCTAGGAGCTTTTATTCTTTTATAATTAGTGGATAAATAAGGGATAAATAAAGGATTTATTTATCATTATTTTCAAGAGATAATTGTTGGATTAAATTCTTTTAATAAAGTGATAATTCAAGGGATAAAGCTATCAAAATAGAAGAGTGGTGGCCAAGTAAGGGACTCTAGCTAGTAAATTCGGCTATAAAAGGAAAAGAGAGGCCATTCATTCATTCACTTTTCCTTTGCCAAATTTCTTAAGCAAATTCTCCTCTCTCTGCCGAATTTCCTACAGTTTTTATTCTTCTTCTCTTTGTTAGCCAAAGCCGAAATACCTTGTGTTCTAGCCGAATCCTCCATCTTTATTCTTCCTTCTCTTTTCTTTCTAATCCCTCCAAAAGCCGGAAGTAAGCCTTTAAAGGCCATAGCCGAATATCTCAAGTGGCTTCAAGCTTAGGTGCTGTCGATTTCTTCAAAGGTAAGAACAAGTTTGATTTCTATTCTTTTCTTTTAGATTTGTCGAAAATCTAGGACTAATCCCATCAATATTCTTGTTGCCGAAACCTTGAGGAGATCTTTCGGGATTTACTAAGTGTCAACTACAAGGAAGGAGAAGTTCTTTTCCCGAAGGTACACCATAGGCCGCGTGTTCCCTAGTTATTCGGTGAGTTTCGGGATTTAAAATCCACAAGGCAAGTGTCTATAGCATTCGGCCAAGGCTTATTTTGGTATGAAGATCTATTTCTTATTTCGTTTAAAAGCCGAAACTAATTAGTTAAGTGATTTTAGTGCCTAGCCGATTGCAAGGGGACAACTCTGCGAAGTTTCGGGATTTGACTATAGTCAATTCGACACCAAGGTAAGTTTTAGTGTACTAATCCTACTAGGATTTGGATTTATGGCCGAATGGCTCTTTACTAAGTATTAAATGATTGATTAAATGTAGAGATCTAAGATCTAAGGCATTAGATCAAGCTTTTTGGGATTTGGATTGGAAACCCTAAGCGAATCAGGTGTGTACCCCACACTATCTTTAATACGTTATATGGCAATATTTAATATAAGTATGTATAAGAATGTGAATATGGCTAAGGTACCCTAATGTGGTACAAAATACTCAGGTACGTTTCCTACTCCTACTAGGATTACGAAATATGTTATATTTTAACATGTGAAAAGTGACATGAATGTGAATTTAAGTATGATATGCATGATATGAATAATATGGGGCATTCGGGTTATATGAGAAAGGGGAAGTGAATGTGGTGACTTCGGTCTCACTATCTGAATGTGGTGACTTCGGTCACATTATCTGAATGTGGTAACTTCGGTTACATTATCTGAATGTGGTGTCTCATGACACAATTATCTGGTGGCTATGCCACGAATTTTATATGGGCGATGAGCACGTCGACTGCAGCGACTGCCTTCGATGGAGTGTAGCGGAAGGAGGGTTGACTTAGTAGTCCCCACGGTGCGCAGGTTGGTACGGGGATGTTTAGCGGATGGCATCTAGGTTTGGGTTCGGGTTTGCATCATTACCTTGAATTACTATGTGAACATGATATGTTTGGTATGCCTAAATCTATTAAATTTTAGTGTTGGTTACACATTGAGTCTGTTTGACTCACCCCGTTGGGGAATATTTTTCAGGTGATGAGCAGTAATGGACCGGGTCGGCAGGAGCTCAAAGGTGGCCATGCACAGCAAGCAAATTATTTAATCTGGACATTTTATTTTATTTAAGTACTCTACAATTTTTATTTTGGGTTTTGTTTTATGTAATAAGGCCATAGTGAACTATTTTATTTCTGTCTTATTGTTTAATTATGTTTACAAATTTTTATTAAGTTAAAGATTAAGTAATTTAATTTTTTGAATATACTCTGTATGTTTTATCACTTAAAATTAAAAAAGGTTTTCAAATAAAATCGAATTCGTTTTCAACTCAAGCCCTACCCAAAACAATACTTTTTTGAAAATTGCACAAGCTTTTCCTAAGAAGCAAAAGAATTTGAACCGGTTTTCTTGAGGAACATACCAGATCCGGACCAGGCTCGTGGGCAGGGTTTGGGGTGTTTCATGTTTTGGTTGGAAGTGATGATTGAATGTAAGAAAATTTTTTGTATAAGTGGTAGATAATGGTTTGCTGTTGTAGTTAGATGTTTAGTTGTTTGAAAAAGGATTCAAGATTATGTTAAAAAGTACATTGTGGTTTTTAAGGGCAGAGTGCGCAGCGAAAGCATAATGGTGTGATTTGAGCAGTGTGTTAGTAGTTGGTTGGAAATTTCGAGGACGAAATTTTTTTTAGGAGGGTAGAATTGTAACATCCCGAAATTGGGCCTAGTAGGATTGGGCCGATTGGGCCTTGGGCTTAGGAGTGTTTAAAATTTTCAAGAATATGAGAATGGTGTTTTTGCAAATTGGATTTATTAGTTAAGTGGATTTGGAAGATTACGAGGTTTCTATGAATTTTCGGGTTTAATTGGGCTTTAGGAAAAATTTGAGTATCATCTTGTTGATTGTGTTAGCTCGGATACGATTTTATTGTGTGCCTAATATAGTCTTGTGAAGGCTTGGAATTAATTGGTTTAGAATAATTTTAGTATGGAGAATTTAGTGAAGTGGATCAAGTGATTATGATGCTTAAGTTAATTTAAGTGTTTAATGTTAGCATAAATGAGCTAGTAGTAAAGTGGTATTGGCGCATGAGTAATTGCATGAGGAAAGAGGTTCGAATCCCATGGATGGCAATAAGGTGACTTTTATTTTTGCATGTGTATGGCATGTGTCGGTCAACTCTAATTAAGATAAGGTTGGACTTTATCATTTATGGATAGTAGACTAAGGGAATAAGGCAAGTTATTAGTTAAGGTATGGAATCAAGGTGTTATGGAAGGATAAGGGGACATAAGGCTTGATGTATGGGTGACGTTTTGGAAGTATTTTTATGGTCATTTTGACCATGAATGTGGACGCATAGATGGCTAGGAGGGGTTGGCCGAATATTGTATGGGATTAGGGGGAAGATAGTTGGCCAAAATTTTTGGTATTTTGTGCATCTTTTTCCCTTTTCTCCAAAATCTTTCTCCTTAGCCGAATTTGTCATGGGCATTAGATGAAAATTATGTTTTGTTTTGGCTATCATCTTTGACCATATTGGTATTCTCTTTTTCTTCTTTTCCTCTCAAGCTTTTCTTTCTTTTGGTACCAAAATATTATTACTTTTGAAGGCATTTTTCCTTTCATTCTTTTTCTTCAAAACCGAATATCCCTCTCCCAAATCCCATCAATTGCCGATTCTCTCTAAGCCCATACTTTTCCTTTTCATCCTTGTTAAAGCCGAAACTCTCTGGTGCTCATCAAAAGCCGAAAGTTCACTTCATTGCCACCCCCTTTGAATCGATTTCTCCTGCAAGCTCTTTTGCCGATTTCTTGAAGTAGTGATTAATTACGTCTTAGTCATCTTATTGGTAAGGATCTCTCTAGCCGAACTCTTGTTCTTTTCTTCCTCTAATTGTCGAAAATTAGAGTACTAATCCTATTATTGCTTTAGCCGAAACCTTGAAGGATCTCTAGGGATTTTTGAAGTAGTCGACTACAAGGAAAGATCATCGGGATTTCAAGAATCCAAGGTAAGCTCTATGTGGTATTCGGCCAAAGGGCCATTTATTTGTGATTAAATGTTAGAATGGAATCTAACATAAATCTATAGGGATTTCGACATCTTCTTAGCCAAGAGACTACTTTCGGGATTAAGTAGACTGTGCCAAAAAGGTGTGTAGTTATCGCACTATTCTCTTGATTGTTTATATATGTTGTTATGTATATGTGTATGATGTGTATGGTAACCGAAATAAGGGCTTAGATGGTGGATACCCAAGGTGGGTGATCGAATAATCAGGTCAGTGTTTTATGATATTAAATGATCACTGATGAATATGTGAAATGGTGATAAGCATGTATTGTACACTCTATTAAATGATATTTTTCGTCATGATATATATATGCATGGGGATTGGGACATGACTATTGGAGGACAGGGTGTACATTATGTACGTGGTCTGATGTTAGCCTTGTGCTACATTGGCGCTTGATGTCAGCTATGTGCTTCATCAAGGTGAGGTGTTGGCTAGGTGCCACATCTTGGCGGATGATAGCTGTGTGCATCACCGTGGACTGAGGATGACCTTGAGTCACCTCGTGGATTTTGACATGTGGGGTCACTTAGGTGATCGGTGGCTTAGCCACGGCCTTAAGCAGCAGGTCTGCCAGGTAGGTGTGTAGCGGTTGGAGGGCGATTTAGTAATCCCCTGGTGTGTGCGGCAGGTACGGGGGTGTGTAACGGATGGACTCTAGGTTGGGTTGGGATGCATTTTGCATGACTGATTATGTGGATCAATGTGGATATGGGCCAAGCCCAACATGTGGAATTATATATTGCCTTATCATCTAATATGTGATTGATGTGTGGATATGGGCCAAGCCCATATGTGGGGACATGTGAAATAATTACACACTAAGTCTGTTTGACTCACCCAAATTTTTACCAACATCACAGGTGATACATGATGCTTGGACCGGGTTGGAGTGGATACGAGGTGGCCCATGCAGATGTTATTTTCCTTATTTTATACATTTTATATTTTCAGAATTTGCGAATATTTGGTTATTGTAATAAGGGTCATTTAAAGGATTTGAAGTTTATTATTATGTTTTAAAGTGGATTGACAATTTTTATTATTTGGAAATGTTTTATTTTTAGCAACTCATATCTTAAAGATATATGTTAAAGTTTTAAATTGAAGAATTTGTAACAACTTGATTTTATTTGGGATTTTAAACATACAATGTTTTATTAAAGACAATAAATTTTTATGTTTTTACTTTTAAGTTAAAATCTTTTCAAACGTTTTCTGCAGTGGCATTCTAAATTCGACCGTGGCGTATGGGCCGGGTTTGGGGTGTTACATAGGGTTTGGTGGCTTCGACGAGAGTATGCTGAACAAAATCCAATTGCATCATTTTCATCCTTGGTAGCAACATCCTCATTTCCCTTCCAACCATACCATTAATCACCTCCACCATAAGCTCCTTAGAATTATTATTGTAATATAGCTATACTACTTCTTTATATCTAAAACTAATGTATGATATTTTTTATGTTTGGTATTTTTATGCTATGCTTTTATTCAAGTTTCTGTGTTGTATAGAATGTCACAAAATATTAATTTATTTTCATTTGATTACTTTTTCAAGTTATGGATGAATTTAACAATATGTATAATAGTTTTGATATGAATTATGATACCCCTAAATTAAGTGAAGAAGCTCAACGAAGAATAGCCACAATTGTTACCCAAGTTGAGCACAACAATTATCATGAAGAGGAAGAATATGTGTTAAGCAGTGTATTGGTACACCATGAAACTTATTTCATTATACAACCGCATATGGATTCAAATTATACAGGTCAAATGTGGGTGGACGAAGTATTAAATGGTGATGATGATCGTTGCATGAAGAGTTTTAGGATGCCAAAAAATATATTTCACAGCTTGTTGCATGATTTGCAAACAAATTATGGCTTAAAGCATGGGAAAGTATCGGCGATGGAGAAGTTAGCATTATCATTGTATATTCTTGGAAATAGAGCAAATTCAAATGCAACAGAGCGATTCCAATGATTTGGGGAAACTATTAGTCAAATTTTTACTGATATGTTGCATATATTTGCTCGAATGGGAATAGACACGATTAAACCCACTGAAGGTCAATTCGAGGAAGTACCGAACCATATTCGACATGATACAAGATATTGGCCTCACTTTAAAGTAAAATTTACACAATCTTTATATTTTTAAAATATAAATTATTTCTAACTTTTATCTCATTACTTGTATTTATTTTAAAGGATTGTATTGGGGCCATAGATGGAACACACGTAAAAGTATGCATTTCGCCTTCTTGTCAAATACCTTATATCGGACGGAAAGGTGAACCAACTCAAAATATTATGGCAGTTTGTGACTTCAACATGTGCTTTATTTTTGCATTTCCTGGTTGGGAAGGAACATCACATGATAGTAGAATTTTTTTGCAAGCACTTAGAAAACAAGAGTTAAAGTTTCCACACCCTCCACCAGGTTGAACTTTAATTTTTTAATTAATCTTTACATAATAAAAAATATTAAAATTTTTAATTTATTTTTAAACTTCATATTATGTTTTACTTTTTTGTAGGAAATATTATCTTGCGGATTCAGGATATCCACAAATGGCAGGTTTTCTATGTCCATACAGGGGGGAACGATATCATTTACCTGATTTTCGTCAAGGTAATCATCAAGTATCTGGAAAAAAAAGAAATCTTTAACCATGCCCATTCTTCGTTATGCTCTGTGATTGAACGAACATTTGGAGTGTGGAAAAAAAATGGCCAATATTAAGAGATATTCCAAGTTATTCATTCAACAAGCAAGTTTTAATAGTTATTGCAACAATGGTTTTGCATAATTACATTTGAAGATATGCTTGGTCAAATGATGAGGATTTTCGACAATTTGAGAATATACCCGACATGCCAATCTTTTCCAGCCATTTTGATAGAGGTGAATCGAGTTCTTCTAACAATGAAAGTGACCTTGAAATTGCGATGTTAAGGGAAACCATTGCAACTAGTTTAAAGAATCCATATTTGTAAAAACATTTTGTATCATAACCTAATTTCTAGTAATAATGAAACTTGTTATGTCTTATGTTACTATTTTTTTTATTAAAAATCATCCGTTTAGATACTTCAAAATTTGATCCAAGTTTAATGTTACTATTTGTGAAAATAATATTTATCATTGTTATAAAAGAATATTTAACTATAAAAAAATTAAAATAATTATCATTTTATCTAATAAATAATTTAAATTGATTATATAATTCATTAAAATATTTATAATAAAATATTGGAAGATACATTTCAATATTTTATTAAATGAATTTATAAATTCACATATTTTAATAACTTTTTAAAAGTAAAATAATTTAAAAAACTTTTATTATATATCAATTCTAATCTGATGTCCTTAATAGTCATTTTATATTCTTACATCACCGCTACAGTTGCGTTTGAATCCAAACACACACTCCACCATTGTTTCTAATCTCACTGCTATAGTATTCAATCTCACCGCTACAGTAACTAAACTCACCGCCACAGCTATTTTTAACCCCACCGGAGGTAAACACACCGCCCATCCAAACTAAGCCTAAGTTTTATATATTAAGGCAGTAGAGTTAAGAAAACGGGTGGAATCAGGCTCCCATTAGGCTTACTTCCTATTCAAAATTTTCAGGTTCCGCGCCTTTTGGATTTAGATTTTTTGGATTCAGACTTGAATCTAGTAAGACGAGTTTTGACGAATTTAAATAATTTTGAATATAATGATTCATTTATTTTTATATGATGACAACGATTTAAATTTACCTTATAAAAAAACATCAAATATATAATATATTTAATAGAGTTTTTTATATAAAATAATTAAAGTGCGTAAAATTTATTATTCTATGATATTATATGAATGAGCGAAAACATCTTTTATTGTTTGTTATTATATTATATTGACAATTGAATAATTTTTTATCTTTCTTATTAAATTTATAAACCTAATAATTATATTTTAAAATATTTATTCCAAAACTCAAATATATTACGCTAACTCAAACTTAAATAACAAACTCATTATCACTAAAACTCAAAATAAATTGATTATACCCTAATTCCCAATTTTGTAAAAATTGAAGTCTTATTCAAATTTTAATTTAATAAAAATAATATTTTATTAAGATGTTAATTTTTAATAATAATTTATGTATTTCTAGTTGTAATTATAAAATATATTTTAATATATTAAATTACACATAACTATTGGTAGTATATCCTTTATTATAATTTATAATATAATAATAGTTATTTATATATATATATGTATTAATACTTATAAAATATATTAATTATTATATATTATTGTTTATTATTATATTGGTTTAAATATGTTCTAAGTCCTTATTTTTTTGTACCTTTAAAAGTTAGTTCTCCTACTATATTATATAATACTATATCATATCATATAATATATTAATAGTTTATATATAGGCATCAGTGATTAAACATTATAATATCATGTAATACTATATATTATTATAATATATTTTAAAATAATATTTATGCAATATATTATTTTATCATTAAATTTTAATTTTATAGATTTTAATAATTATTAATTTTATATATTTATTTTACATATATAATTATAGTATTAAAATATTTTATATTAAATAATTTTTTTAAAACATTTCACATTATAATCTAACATAAAAATATTATTAATTACTTTTCATTTTAATATAAATATGGAATGGTTATGAACATATTTTCAAAAAATAAACAATTATCATTTATTTATATTTAAAGTAACGTCATAAAATTATATTAATTATTAATGACTATTTAGTTATAAATTCAGACTTTAGATTGGATTTATCTTGAGCTTAAATCACATTGATTTCAGAATTCAACCTTACGAACTTACCTGGGCATATTTGTAGAATTCGTAGAAATTCAGGGACTAGTCTGTTAATTTCTCTTTTCCCTGTTTAACTTCAGTTTCTAGATCTATAATATAAAATTACTCATTCATTAGTATCCAATTCAATTCTAATTCACTTTACAATTTATACCCTTCAATTTTCAAAATTATACATTTACCCCAAATTTTATAATTTTTACAATTTAGTCCCTTACCAATTATCCTATCAATTGAGCTATTTTTTTCTCAATTAACATGTTATCTAATTATTTTAGGCCATTATACAGCCTTTGATATTCAGAATTTCAACACCAACCCTAATTCTTAACTTTTCACAATTAGGTCCTAAAATCAATTTCTATCAAAATTACTTACTAAAATCATCAAATAACAAAATTAAGGCTTCAAATCCATGATAATTCATCATAAACTTCCAGCACTCATTCATGGTAACTTTCAAAATCACTCATGGAATCAAAAACAAATGAATTCAATAGTTGGACCTAATTGTAAAAGTCCAAAAACATAAAAATTTTAAGAAAAAAGAAAGAATTGAACTTACTTGAAGCTAAAATATGAAAGACCAGCTCAAACCCTCTTCAATGGCTATTTTTGACAGAAAATTGATGAAGAAAATGTCTAGAAACTATTAAAATAACATTTGTCCATATAAACTTTATTTTAATTCCAATTTTGTCCCTAATCATATAAATATTGGTCCATTTGCCCTTTTAGTCCTCCTTTATTTACCATTAGGCTATTTAATCAGTTTAGCAAGTTTTGTAGCTTTTTCAATTTAGTCCTTTTTAATTATTTGACTACCAAAACGTTAAAATTTTCTGACGAAACTTTAATACTAACTCAATGATACTCCATAAATATTTCTAAAAATATTTATGCATTGGTTTATAAATTCGAGGTCTCGATACCTCATTTTCGATCCAATTTACCTAAAAAATTCTTTTAAATCACAAAATTCACTAATTCAAAAATACTTCTAAAATCACACTTGACTAATATATTAATTTATTAAATTTTTGAACTCACTTGTCGGATTTAGTGATCCCGAATCACTGTTTTCGACACCACTGGAAATCAGGTTATTACAAGAACAACTTCCAAACTATCAAGGCTTCAGCAAGCAACGTCAAAAAGAAATAATCCGCACACACATTCATCTTGAGGTTGATTAGGGGTTTGCTAATACTAGATAAATCTCACAATCTGGTGCATTTCAAGTGGCTACTACTAGTAGCCGACTTGAAGGAACCAAGACTACTTAGTTGAGGATCAAGGGTGCTGACGGTGTTATACCGAGAAATGTGTCGAGCCACAATACTGGATAAAGCCAAAATTAGTGATTGCATGCTCCTTCTCCAATCGTGGGCATGGTATTGACTACCATTTCTACACCCCCGTGTGGAACTCTCTTATGAATTCCCACTCGTCATATGGTAAAATTCATTCCACAATATCATTACCGTTTTTATTTTTCATTGTTGTATTTTGAAATAATATATTATTTCAAAGTTATATAATATGTATTGTAGCACTTGAAATTAAATATTACGCACGTTCAAAAAAATTATAAATTCGTAATGCAGTTTGTATGGATGCCATATGTGGATCTGATGATTCAAGAATGTGTCCCGGTTGAACTTTTGGCCAATCGCAACATCTGGCACGTCACAGTGTCATTGGTTGTTTCTGCAACGGTCAAGATCCACGAATCTAACCAAGTCATATGGCAATTCGGGTGTACGTAAAGTATTCCACTGCCACCCCAAGAGCTCAATGACCTCCACAAGATCGACTTGCAGGGGAGACTCAAGGAAGATTGACCAACATTCCACAAGAAGTATATCGAGATATGGGAGCGTAGGTACAATTTATTGCGAACACGTGAACCATTTCTCACACCAAAGCTGGAAACGTCTCCAAATTACATGGATTGGTTCAGGCATAATGGCAAGTCATATTTACAGTTTGATTTAGAGATGAGTAGGTAACGTCCCTGTAGGAGGCCAAGATGAGGGCCTATCAATCCTAGGTCAGGAGATGGAAACGTGGCATGATCGACATCTACTCTATCTGCATCAGAGGACCCGACTATCGTGCAACCTCCCGATCAGTTTGGTTCATTATTTTTTCTTCTAACCGATTTTTTATCACAACCATCACAGCACAAACACTCATTCCTCGCATCATCACCTTGAATTTTGTTTTATTTTACACAACCACCACAGCACGCACAACCATTCCATGCATCAACATATCCAGCACCAGTTTATTTTACACAAGCAGCATAGCACGCCCCATCATTCCCTGCATCAACATCTTCTCCAGGGATATATTATGCACCACCATCACCCACCATGTCTATAACAGCCCATTTTTTGTCAAATCAGAACAGTGGTTTCGAGACCACACATCCGAGGTCAAAATATTTATTTCCTTATTATTTTAATGTTTACAGTATGGTTAAATGATTGTGTAAAAATTTCGTTAAGAAATTTTATCGTTTAAATGGTCAATTTGATAAAAAGGACTAAATCGCGTAAAGTGCAAAATTGATGTTCTATTATCTAAAGGTGCCTAATAGCTATGGAACTTAAAAGAGGAGGCCCTTATGTTGTAATTAGACTATTAATGGCATGATTGGACATATATGGACATTAAATGGATGATATTAAATGGTTTATTGTAAGGTTAATTTAGTAATTTGGTTATTAAGATAAAATAAATAAAATAAAACAAAAAAGTTATTTTGTATCATATTTTCAACTAAATTTAGCCAAGGAAAACACCATTATTAGGGCTTTGAAGCATTCGGCCATAGCTATCCATGCATGTAAGTGTTTTCTTGCTCGGTTTTTAATGATTTTTATGTTTTTGTAATCATTGCAACTAGTACTAGCTAGCCCAGGGACTATTTTGCAAAACTGTTAAAGATGTTGAAAGTTTCCATTGATGAATATATGTGTTCTTTGATGTTTGATGATGGAATATGAAATCTTGTTGTTAGATACACAAGTTTTGTAAAGTGATTTTTAGAGAAAAAGCAAAATATGGTTTTAATTGAGAAATGTGTAAAGTTAGTGGTTAAATGTGTGAAAAAGTGATAAATATGGACTTCTAGAGGTCTTATAAGAATTCGGCTATAATGGGTATTAAAGAAATTTCATGAATTTGTGATTTTGTGTAGTAAGGACTAAATTGTAAAAATGTGAAAGTTTAGGGGCAAAAGTGTAAATGTGCCTTAAAGAGTGTTTTGGATTAAATTGAATGCATAGATGATTAAATAAGTTAATTTTAAATATATTTAGATCAAGAAAAGCAGAATTCGGATCTAGATCGGGGAAAAACGAAAGTTATCGACTAATCGACTTATTTCGTCGTTTCCACCTTTGAGGTACGTTCGTATGTGATAAAATTCAATATAAATGTATTTTATATGCTTTGATATTGCATGAATTGCAAATATGAGACTGTGGTTATGAACGATGGTGATTCGACGATGATTCGGCATTTGAAATCCCGGTTGAACCTTAAGAATAGTTTTGGATGCTAGTGACATGTCATTAGGGGATACAGTAAGTTGGCTTCGGGCCATGATATAGCACTTTATGTGCTAGATAAATCGATTTGGCTTCGGGCAATGATATAGCACTTTGTGTACGAGATAAATCGAGTTGGCTTCGGGCCATGATATAGCACTTTGTGTGCGAGATAAACTAATTTGGCTTCGAGCCATGATATAAGTATTTCAGATAAGTTACCTTGATTTGGCTTCAGGCCATGGTATAGGTACTTATCGCATGAGATCCTTGAGTATCCAACTTCTATTTCGAACGGTTCAACGGGTAAATGAAAAGCGAGAATGCATATGAGATTGGTACGAGATGGTACAAGTATGTGTATAAACCATTTTAGCTTTGAATGGGAGAAATGATGACGAATGTATATGGTTTTGTGAATGAGCACTTAAAAGGTTTGATAGTTAAGGAAAGTTGCATATTAACATATTGAAATTATTGAATCATGTTTAAGTGATTGCATTAAATTTATCTCATACGAGCTTACTAAGCTTTATAAAGCTTACTTTGTTTATTTTTCTATGTTTTATAGTGATTTCAAAGCTAGCTCAGATTCGGGGATCGTTGGAGATCTTGTCACACTATCATATTATTGATTTGGTACTTTTAAGCTTATGTTTTGAGTATATGACATGTATATGGACTTTGGTCATATTGGTTATGTTTTGGTTATGATTTTGGCCATTTGAATTGGCTTGTAAATGTCTAAGATTTGGTTTGTATATTTGGCCATGTGAGTTGGCTTATTTTGGTTGATTTTGATTATGTTTATATCTATACAATTGACCTATATTGTGTGATTGAGGTGGATTCATGATGCTCATTGATAATAGGTAAATTTGAATGTCAATAGGTGATGATTTGTGAATTGGTATGTTTGTGAAATTGAGCATAATAATGTATAATTGTAAATGGTCATTTTGATATTTTAAGAAGACAAAGATTGGCATGAAATTAGATGGCAATATGTGGTATTTATGTTTTGTATTGGATAGTGTTGGAATTGGTATAAATCATGTTTGATTGGAATTGAAATATATGCCTTTTGATGCCATATGGTGTGCTATTTGAGAAGTGTAGGTGTACCTAAATTTGGGTGGCAAAATGGCTTGGTAAATAGCCTATTTTAGTCCACACGGGCAGAGACACTGGCGTGTGTCTCAGCCATGTGTGACACATGGTTAAGTACACGACCGTGTGTCCCCTGGTGTGGTTTTAGAAATCAAGTCAATATGCTCAACACGGCCTAACATATGGGCATGTGACTTGGACGTGTGGCATAAGTCAGTATACCCTACAGGTTTGACACGGCCTGGCACACGGGCGTGTGTGGCCATTTCGAATGGGCACACGGGCTAGACACACGGCCGTGTGGTTGGCCATGTAACCCAAGTCAGTTTGTCCCCCTATTTTCACACGAACGGAGACACGGGCGTGTCTAATGGTCGTGTGAGACACACGGCCTGCCCACACGGGCGTGTGTCGCCTGTTTGAAGCAAAAATTTTATAAGTTTCCCAAATTTGTTCTGAATTATTGGTTTAGTCCCGAACCATTTCTAAAGCATGTTTAAGGGCTCATGTTTAAGGCCTCGTAGGCCCTTTTAAGGTATAAAGGGATTCTATTTGAATGAGATATGATTATAAATGTTGAATTACATTATAAGTTTAGTAATGCCTCTTAACCCTATTCTGGTGTTAAATACGGGTGAGGGGTGTTACAGTGTCATATTACATGTCGATCCCACCAACAACACAAATGCATCATGTATTTCCTTCAGTTCTCACCTTTTATTCGCAATCGGGTCAGGCAACACCATATAGTGGTCCGCCGATAGTGTCGCAAACACCCCCAACATTGTTGTTCTACCGTGGTGGGTCATCCTCGCAACCATCGACTCAACCCAAGGGGATCCACGATGGGCGGCTAGGACATGATCAAGTCATACCACGAAGGAAAGAGGCAAAGTCAACAATCAACCCTGACGTGCATGTCAAGGTGAAGCTGAAGCCGACGAACAGTCGCCAAACGCAATAGTGCGACAAAACCCTAGGCATGCCCGATGCCCACCCAATTGTGGCACACATTCGACATGCCCATGATTACGTTATTTTGTAATTTTGTAATTTTTTATATACTTTGTTTTACATCCGAAATGTAAACTTATTTACAATATACGAAACAAATTTATTAAATTGGTTTCGTTTGTATGCAGTCAAGTTGTGAGTTTAAAATTCACAATTCGAGTTGAATTTTATAATTCAATTAACTCGAATAATTTGAATAACATATTTTATATGTAAAATTATAAAAAAAATTCAAAAATATTAAATATTCTAAAAAATATATAAAGAAAGTTTATCATACTAAAGTACTTTTTTATTTTTCTTTGGAAATATTTTCAAATATATATGGTTTCAAATTTATGTGCTCTAATATGGAATTAGTTATACTGGCACAAGATTTTAACTTGACATGTTTAATTTTTTAATTTAACTTAAAAACTTCCACTCGATTCGATTCAACTCGACTTGAATTTCATTTCACTTGACACGACTCGAAAAAAATTCAAGTCGAGTTAGGATGATAAAATAAGACTTGTCAACTCGATTAACTCAATTTTTTTTACTCGATTCGATTGAGTTAGGATAATAAAATAGGACATATGTAATTTCTACATTTTCCTCGATCAAGTTTATTCTGGGAATCCTGGGTTGCAAGGATCAGAATTTGTAACACCCCTTACCCGTATTCAACGCCGGAATAGGGTACGAGGCATTATTAGGCTTATACGCAAACAATCGCACCACATCGAGACCTGACTTTCCACTCCAAATTAAAACTTTTGGTAACACCTCTTAAATAAGCCCATGAGGCCTAATTCATAGTCTATAAATGGTTCAGGATCAAATCGAGCCCTTTGGAAGCTCTCAGGAAGACCATAGAAAATTTTCCTTAAACAATCCACACACTCGTGTGGAGGAAGGGACACGCCCGTGTGACATATCACACGCTCGTGTTCCATGCCCATGTGGAATTATTTCTCAATTCGAACCTACAGGGGTTTTCACACAGCTTTGACACGCCCGTGTCTTAGCCCGTGTACCAAAAACTTGGCATTTTGTTTCTGACGTCATCAACTCAAAAATGTCACACGGCCTAGGCACACGCCCGTGTCCTTCAACCGTGTGGCGAATTAAAGGTGCAGACTTCACACGGCCTGGGCACACACCCATTACCATGGCCGTGCCTTCTACAGGGCTGAGACACATGGTCGTGTCTCTGTCCGTGTGTTTACTACTGAGCATACTGACTTGTAAAACTAACATACAGGGGACACACGGCCTAACCACACACCCATGAGGCTGACCGTGTGTCACACACGGTCTAGACACACGCCCGTGTGTCTACCCGTGTGGACAAGAACAAGGCTATTTGCCAAACTCTTTTATCACTCTAACTCATACAAATATTAATCATATTCAACCATCAACCCATTCATGCATACTTTGACCAAGTAACCCAATCATGCACCATACACATTCATGAATAACCTCATCTTTTCATAGATTAATAATAATGAGCCATCAACTATGGCCTTATACAAAAGAGTTCATCTTTAAAGGAGCCAACACACTTGGCCAAAACAACATGACATTTCACTAAGTCTAGCCCCTATACATGCCATACTCAAAATCCTAAGTCTAAATATACCAAGAAGTGCTGATAGTGTGGGTGATCTTCTGATTATCTTCGTATCCTGAGCTGGCTCTTTAACACTATAAAACAAGGGAAAGGAAAAGGAGTAAGCTTTAAGCTTAGTAATTCTACATGTAAACAATAAGCATCATACCGTATGCTAATCAATAAAAAAATATTACATACTATGTAAGAACAATTCACATTATCATAAACATGCTTACTCATCTCAACTCTTACCACATTCCAACCATATCATATACATTGCTCACATTTATTTGTACTTAAGCCTTGCATTTATCACCACAAAGCCATATGAAATATTCACTTAAACAAGTTTCTCGATGAACCCTTCAGAAAGATACAAGTACCCAGTGGTTTCGCACACAGCCCACCATTAATCAATAATAGGGTGGTATCGCACACAGCCCACCAACATTGATAATTACGATGGTTTCGCACATAGCCCACTAAATGATAATATAAACGATGGTATCGCACACAGCCCATCGTGAATAATAATAAGGCTGTATTGCACACAGCCCACCAACAATGATAATTACGGTGGTATCGCACACAGCCCACCAAATGATAATTACGGATATTTATCCGTACTTACATTTCTATTCCGAGGTTCATACGAGAATTACTCATTTCTATCATTTTCAATCAACCTAACCAATAAGTATTTTCATCCTTACAATGCATTAATAGATAACAACATGTGTATTAAATATGTATCGTTTACACATAAACTTACCTAGGTGCAAAATGTGTTAATCGACGGTTTAGTTCGTAACCTTGCCTTTTCCCCAGTCAAGGTTGTTTCCGCGCTCTTCTTGATTTATAATAATAAAATGTACTCATTTAATCACTACTTCACTCATGACACATCAAAATTTCTACTTAGGCAAAAATGACCATTTTGCCCTTATACTTTGGCAAAATTACGATTTTGCCCCTAGGCCCGTAAATCATTTTTCATCACATTTTCTCATTAAACAAGCCTACATGAACATTTATTTCTCTTATAACAACTCACAAAACCAATCATTTCATGCATTTATTACTCAATTACAACCTTTACAAATAAGTCTTATTTAGGTGTTTTCATGGAAAAACCTTTCACAAAAGTTATTCCTTAACCCACCAACATTCATTTTCTTCTATAAAAAACTCTCATGTCAAATCCCTAAAATTTCAACCATTTTACAAAATAGTCCCCCCATTAGCTAGCTTAAGCTTTAGGGGTTCCAAAAGTACAAAAATTATCAAGAAAGACCTCTAAAATCACTTACTGGCAAAGGAATAGCTTGGCTGAAAGTTTGAACTCCAAAAACCTCTATTTTCCCTTCAAAATTCAGTGGAAGAAGAAATGAGAATAGTAAAAGATGACATATTCTTTATTTATCTTATTTTATTCATTTTAGTCACCTACTATCACCAAATTTTTTACCAATTTAATGTCTTTGTCTCCCCTTGGCTTGCCATCACCTTTAGGGTGGTCTAATTGCTCTTTAAGGACCTCTAATTTAATATTCCATAGCTATTAGACACCTCTAGGTTGAAAAATGAAACTTTCGCACTTAATGTGATTTAGTCCTTTTTCGCAATTAAGCATACAATCGCTGGAATTAAAACACCAAAATTTTCATGCATCCTTATAATCATGCTATAACACATAAAATAATATTAAAATAATTTTCTCCAACCTCGAATTAGTGGTCCTGAAACCACTGTTCTGACTAGCCCCAAAATCGGGCTGTTACAGAATCAATCAAATTAGGGCGATTGAAATGACCAGAGAGAAAACGCTCCCTGTATAGGGCATTTTCATCTGACATGGCAGTGAAAACACATCCTAGAAGACGTTTTTCAAGCCACATGTCTGACATATCAGAGGAAAACATCCCGTGAAAGAAGCGTTTTCACTGCCATGTCAGATGAAAACACCCCCTGCAAGGAGCGTTTTCTCTGGTCATTTCAACTGCCCTAATTTGATTGCTTCTGATCCCTACAACTCGGGATTCCTGAAATAATTTTTTTCCCTTTATACCCCACCCCATCCCCTATATAAATGCCCTTTCTTCATCCCCTTACTCACCACATTTTAATCTCCTCTAAATTGTTTTCTTCTTCTTCTTGTGTGTTGAAATTTTTGGGTTTAAAGATTTATTTCTCTCTCGCTTTGAGGAAGATGTAGTCATAGTTTTAAGTTGTGTTTGGGTTCACAATGATGTCATGGAGCTCGTTAACCTACAAATTTCACCTGCCATGTGAGTATGACACTATCAACTGAGAAGCTAGGATTGCTTTGCAACTCGAGATCCAAGTTGATAGTGATTATACCGTCTTGGGTTGAAGTGTAACTAAAGCTTCAAGTTTACAAAGGTTATGTTGTCAAGGGATTACACATAAATGGGGCTGTAATTGACGATGCTAATGTAGGCACAAAAATAAGTCTTCTTGTCAAAAGAGCATGTTTCATAAAACTCAAACATAGGTACGAGGAAGGAAAATGCAATGGGCCTTCCAGTATAATCGATTTATTTGTGTTGTCCATCTCCACCAAAGGCGAGTGACCTTGTTAGTATAACCTATTACACCCCCAATGTTGTCACAGGTTATAATGACAGGGTCACTGCCTTCGGTGGTGGTGGATAAGACGCATTACTTGATTGTACTGAAATGCCACTGCGTTTTTCTTCCTCGTATTTATGTTTGAGTTTTATAAAGCATCATATTTTGATGAGAAACTTGTTGTCATGCCTGCAAAACCACCGTCAACTACGACCCCATTTATGCCCCATCCCTTGACAACATAACATTTGTAAACTTGAAGCCCTAGTTACACTTCAACCCAAACTGTATAATCACCGCCAACTGGGACCTTGAGTTTCAATGCGATTCGACTTCCCAAGAGATGGCTCCATACTCACATGGCAGATAAAATTTGTAAGTCACTTAATGTAACACCCATTACCTATATTCCACGACGGAACAGGGTGCAAGACATTACCAGACATATACACAAGAAATTATACAAAACAGAGACATGACTTTCCACTCAAAATTAAAACTTTTCATATCACCTCTTAAACAAGCCTACGAGGCCTAAATCACACTTTAGGAACGGTTCGGGATCAAATTGAACTCTTTAAAAGATCTCTAGAAAGACTTAGAAAATTTTCATCAAACAGTCCATACGCCCGCATGGAACTTCACATGCCCGTGTTCCACACCCGTGTGGATTTATTTCCCATTTCAAACCTACAGGGGTTTTCACATGCTCGAACACACGCCCGTGTCCCTCACACGGCCACGACACGCCCGTATGCAAAAACCTTGGCATTCTGTTTCTGACGTCATCACCCCATATATGTCACATGACCAAGGTACATGCCTGTGTCCTTCGACTGTGTGGCAAATTAAATTCCTAATTCAGGTGCAGACTTCACACGGCCTAGGCACACGCCCATGTCCTATGGCCGTGTCTCCCACACGGTTGAGACACACGGACTGACTTGCCAACTTAGCATGCGGGGGGACACACAGTCTATCAACACGCGCATAGGGCTGACCGTGTTTCACACACGGCTTAAACACACGCCCGTGTGCCTACCCGTGTGGACAAGAACAAGGCCATTTGCCAAGCACTTTCTGCCACCCCAACCCATACAAACATAAATCACATCAACCATCAACTCATTCATGCATAATTAAACCGAGTAAATCAACCATGCAACTTGCACATTCATGAATAACCTCATCATTTCATAGATTAATAAGAAAAAACTATCAACTATGGCCTTATACAAAAGAATTCATTTTCGAATGAGCCAACATATTTGGCCACAACAATATGACATTCAACTAAGTCTAAGTCCCTATACATGCCATACTCAAAATGCTAAATCTAACTATACCAAAATAAGTGGATAGTGTGGATGATCCTCTGACTATCTTCGTATCCCGAGCTGGCTCTTCGACACTATAAAAGGAGTAAGCTTTAAGCTTAGTAAGTCTATATGTAAACAATAAACGTCATACCACATACTTCTCTATCAAGAACATATATGTGTATCAAGAACAATTTAGATCCTCTTAATTATACCTACTCATTTCAATCTTACCACATCCCAACACATATCATAAAACATTGCTCACACTTATATGCATTTATACCCTGCACTTATATGCAAAGTTTCTCGATGAACACTTCGGAATAATGTTAGATACTCGGTGGTTTCGCACACAGCCCACCATTTAATAGTTAACAAGGTGGTATCGCACACAGCCCATCGCTAACAAATAACAAGGTGGTATCGCGCACAGCTCAACATTAATGATTACGGTGGTATCGCACATAGCCCACCAATAATCACATGTTCACGGATATTTATCCGTACCCATTTTCCTATCCGAAGGTTCATCCGAGAATTTTTTCACCTTCTATCATTTTTTAATAGCTCTTAATAGTAATCACTCGCATACACACAATGCACTAATAAGTCAAACATACGCAATAAGGATGTATCATTTACACATAAACTTACCTCAATGCAAAATTTGTCAATTTGAGGTTTAGTCTGGAACTTTGCCTTTTTTGCGGTCAAGGTTGATTCCACGTTCTTTTTTATTTATAATGACATATTTACCCTATTAATTCATCACATTAATCAAATTACTCCAAAATGCCTATTTTGGCAAAAATGACCATTTTGCCCCTAGGCTCGTAAAATGAAATGTGTTCATTTTTCACACACTCAAGCCTAGCCGATTCATATTCCCTCTTATAGAAACTCAAGATTTCAATTATTACATACATTTACTACTTATTTTACAACCTTTACAAACAGGTCCTTTTAGGTGTTTTCATAAAAATACCTTTCACAAAAGTTGTGCACTTTAACACCCAAGATTCATTTTCTTCCATAAAATTTCAGAAATCAACATAAATATTCACATGGAAAAACCCTAGACTCTCCACCAATATACAAAATAGTCCCCTCATTAGCTCACTTAAGCTTTAGGGGTTCCAAAAGTACAAAAATTATCAAGAAAAATCACCAAAATCACTTAATTGCAAGGAGGATAAGTTGCTGAAATTTCAAGCTCCCAAACTCCTATTCTTGCTAGAATTTTCGGTGGAGGAAGAAGATAATAGGAAAAGATGATAACTTTTTATGTTTTATTTTATTTTATTCAATTAAGTCACCAAAACTCACCTAACCATTGACCTTGTCTCATCCTTGTCCCTATGGCCGGCCAACACTCTCTCAATGGCCTAATTTTACATTAAGGACCTCCAATTTAAAGTTCTATAGCTATTTGACACCTCTAGCTAGCAAAATAAAACTTTCACACTTTATGCGATTTAGTCCTTTTTCGAAATTAAGCATGCAATCGCTAAAATTAATGCACCAAAATTTTTATACACTCATATAATCATGCCATAGCACATAAAATAATATTAAAACTAATTTATTTGACCTTGAATTAGTGGTTTTGAAGTCACTATTTTGACTAGCCTAAAATCGGGCTGTTACACTCAGCTCCGTAATACCACCGTAAATTCAAACATTCCATAAAACTATAACCATGTCTATCTCAAACACGGATAAAAATAAATCTACAAACTTCTAATTTCCAATCGTAAAAAAAAATAATAATAATAACAATTTTTACTTAAGTGAAAACGTGCCCTATAAGATGCATTTTTTGAGAGAAAGGAAATCGAATCCTACATTGCGTGTATTCACTGAAGTGCCAGTGAAAACATGTCCTACACATTTTCCTTTCTCTCTCCAAAAGTAACGTAAATCGATAATTTTTTAGGATTTCAGCATAATTTCTCAATTATTTTTTTCCCAGCATATATACATAAATTAACCATATATATACTCTCCAAATTTTATATTGTTTCTAGTTTCATACTATGTGTGTTGCACGTGATTTTAAGTGTTTATTTTTTCGTCAAATTTATTAAATAATATATTTTATTATTTAATTTTTTTCCTAATTAAAATAAAATTGGTCTCATTTATAATAAAAGTCTATTAATTTTGAAAAAAATAATTTAAAGAATAACATAATATTTTAAATGTAATGAAAATAAAAAAGGTGAGAAACAATCGATCATAAAATATTAATTAATTAGATTAAATAACTTGCTATTCGAATATGAGTCAAAATTTCACCTATTAAGAATCATTATTGTAACACTTCTTTGCATTTAACATAATATTTCACAACACTGTGGTAAACAATATTTACAATTATATAAAATATTATTAAAATAAAATAATAGTAAAATTATTGAATATCAAATAATACTAGCTAAACATCTCAAATAATTATGAAAATCATACATTTTTTTGGTAATGGAAACAAAACCTATTGAATAATGCTAAAATGTGATTTTTTCCAATAATTTTTTAGATGTTATTTTGAATGAAACTGCCCTACTAATGCATATATTTATAGTGCTAAATATTAGTTTTAATTGATATATAAGGCTTTTTTAGGATTTGACCCTATAAGTTTTAAAATTATGAAAATAACCCAACTTCAAGATTAATTATGAGAATAACTTGATTTCTACAGTAGAGTTGGGTGACCACCACTTTCCCATGCGACAGCACCAGACTGAAGCGTGCAAGGTTAAAACGTTTAGGAACCTAATGAAGTAATTATCCTTTTTAGATTGGTTGAAAAAAAAGTGTCGCATGATGGCGACACCTAATTAAACTTTTGGTCTATTTGCATATTAAGTCTGTCCCCTTTTGAAATTAAATTCTAATAGCCTTAAAAGATATAAGAATAACAAAAAAAAAACCTTTCTCAAATTTTTTATTTTTTTTAAAACAATAAAATTAAAAAATATATAAAATTCATATTTAAATTAACCAATATGTCTCTCAAAAAATTTCCTCAAGTTTATTTAAATTCAAATATGTTAGGGAATAAATTGAAAAGGTTTAAATTTAAATAAATTTGATGAAATTTTTTGAGGGACATATTAGGTAATTTAGATAATATTTTTATATATTTTTTTAAGTTTATTTTTTTAAAAAAAATAAAAAAAAATGAGAAGGGTTTATTTTGTTATTCTTATATCTTTTAAGGGCTATTTAAATTTAATTTCAAAATGGGAGAAACCTAACATGCAAATAGACCAAAAGTTTAATTAGGTGCTGCCATACTCTCATGCGAAACTCTTTTTTTAGACAAAAGGGCAATTACTTCATCAGGTCCCTAAACATTTTGTCCCTATATGCTTCAGTATGGTGCTGCCAATTTGTTAGGAGGTACACAAAAAATTGCTTTTTTGGGAAGGATTTTTAGGGTGGTGCCGCTGGGAAAGTAGAAGCACTCAACTCTATTGTAGAAATCATATCATTCCCATAATTAATTTTAAAGTTGAATCATTGTCATAATGTTTTAAACTTATAGGATCGGATTCCTAAAAAAGCCAGTATATAACTATAACACTAATTATGTGATAATTTTATTTTTTTTTGATAAACAGATTGGGCTTTTGGCTTTCTCATTGATCCAAAAACCAAACAAAAATTTAACAATGCAGATACAGGTCCAAAAAAACAACAAAAACACATCCCGAAAAAAACCCAAAAAGAAACAATAATTGAACAGAAAGATTACGCAAAAACCAAAACAGGAAGTATTTAGAAGCAAAAAGGCACTGACCCTTACACCCAATCAAATACGTTGCTTTTCCCCATCCCAACAAGTCTTCAATGTTCATAATTGACGGTTTCACAAAAAAGGAAGGAGCATTCAACAGATAGACCAAACATCTGAAAAAACTCCTTACCCCCATTCAATTTCCTTCCCTTCCTCTTTCAATTCGGTTCTCTTGACCTCCCCCTCACCCTCCTGGTATCAACAGTCGAAGAAGCATTCCCCTCTAGATAAGTCGATTTCCCCCCTTTTAGCTTTTCTGTCGCAAGAACATGAGATAATATAAAATATGGATCCAAAGTCTAATTAAGTGATAATAACTATTACATTGACCAAAAAAATATTATTAATAAAATTATTGTATTATATATTATAGTATTGATATTTCAGATTTAAAAAATATGAAAAATAGATAGTACAAAATACTAATTCTTAATTGATCAATTTTATTTATCTTAATTTCTCAAATAGATATGAGTCATACTATTTGTTGAGTCAGAACTTATGTTGAATCGAACCGATTTAATTAGATGCAATTAATATTTAGAGAAATTTAATATTTAATTTAATTATAAAATATATTATTTTCTTTTGCGTCTTGGCATATAAATTAATAATAAATAAATTTATATATTATAGATTAGATTACTAATATATTGCTATTATCTTTTTTATATAATGTTAACCTCACACAATTAATTTTGTTAATTATAAAAAATTGATTTTAATATTATTAATTATTATATTTAAAATAAAATCATATATATAAAAATTACATTTATTTAATTAAAAATCTTGGACTTTTATTATTTCTAATTTATCCAATTATATGCAATAATTTTATAGATTTATAATTTTATTAATTAATAATTTATTATATTATTTTTTAAGAAGAACTTTTATGACCAAATTAATTAATTTCACATTAGTATATTATCGTATTAATTAATACTATTTTTTATTATCATGTAATAATACTAATAAATTATTATTATAGTGTCAATTTAGTAATATAATTAACAATAAAAGATATTCTCACCAGTTACATAAGTTTCTTTAAACTTGTGCTTTTATATATACTAGCTTCTAGTGTTACACGCATTGCATGTGTTTTTACACATTTGATATTCAATTAGTTTTTTAAATATTATATTTTTTAAGGGTAAACTACATAAATAGTCACCCAACTATAAAAAATGTTCATTTTAGGCGTCAAAGGTAAAAAGTTTATAATTTAAGCACTCACGTTATATAATTCGGTCATTTTGATTACTCCCATTAAAATAAAAAATGATAAGCTAACATGACAGTTAAAAAATCAGAATAATAACAAAATTAGTCCTAAACTTTTACATATCATATCGGTTTAGTCAAAATTTTAAAAAATTAATGCTCAAAAATTACAAATATTATCAATATAATTCTAATTCTAAAAAATTCAAAGAAATATATGAAAATACATAAATATTTTTAAAATATATAATAATAAATTTATATTTATATTAATATTAAATAATAATAATAACCCGTCCCTCTCCCCATCCCCCACCGGACCTCCCCTACCACCGTCTCTCTCCCTCTCCCCCATACCCGTGTACGCAAAAGAGGGATGGTGAAACAACCCTTTTTTTCTTAAGTGTATTAGCTTCTTCTTCTTCTTCTTCTTTTTATCTTCTTTTTGGTTCTATCTCACTGACAAGAAATATGGTGACATCTCTACTGTTACTGGCCCTTCTTTTTATAGCTGGCTTCCTTAATGTTTACTTTTATATTTCCTGCAAGAAGTTTCATGCATGGCTTCAATCTTTCTTCCCTAAAACCTGTTCATCATCAGGATCAGTTGTGACATCTGGTTCCAAGGCTGCCACTCAGGAAAAGAGAGATTCAAACAAGGTAGTGGAGCTGAAAAGGGTTTTCGCCACCTTTGACAAGAACGATGATGGGCTCATAATGAATCAAGAATTGAGGGAATCACTCAAGAATATAAAGGTGTTGATGACGGAGAAAGAGGTTGAAGATATGGTAGTGAAAGTGGATGCTAATGGAGATGGGCTGATTGGTTTCGATGAGTTTTGCATCTTATGTCAGGCCATGGATGGTGGTGATGCAAGTGGTACCAAATTCAAAGATGATGGAATGAATGGAGAAGAGGAACTGAAAGAGGCTTTCGATGTGTTTGACATAGACAAAGATGGGTTGATTTCGTTTGAGGAATCGGGATCTGTGCCGTGTTATCTGGGGTTGAAAGAAGGGAGACAAGATGAAGACTGCAAAGCAATGATAAGAATCTGCAAAGGTGGAAGCAATGGCTGCCTATAGGTATGCAAAAAAATTCAGAATCGAAAAATCAAAGTCAACCGCCACAACCCATAAGTCATAAACTCATAACTCATTTTACACAAAATTTAAACTTAATACTCTTCAACCTCAAACCCTTTAAACCTAATATCCTACCGATTAATATAAGCAAATGGTAGCAATAGCATACATCAAAGTAAGGATACCTTTTCCATATTAGAAAATAATATTTTTGAGTTCATTAAAAATGGTTTTATTTAATTTTTAATATATATATTTTTAATGAATTTGAAATAAAATTAAAATTAAAATTAAAATGATATAGTAAATTGAATAAAGAACATAATTATGTGAAAAAAAAAACTAAAAGAAGATAATTTTAATTTCCCAACTAAAAAGATTCAAAAACTGAAAACTAAACCGAAGTTCATTTTATTTGATTTTGTTTCTTAGGTTGATTCGGTTTATTTGGTTTAGGTGATTAGTTCAATTTATTCGATTTTTTATATAAAAAAATCGGACCAACTGAACAAATCGAATACACACCCCTACCTACAAGGCTCTCGTGTATGCAAAAGAGGGACGATGGTGGGGGAGGGGAGGGGAGGATCTTTTATTTTTATTTAATATTAATATTAATATAAAATTCAAATTTATTATTATATATTTTTAAAATATTTATGTATTTCAATATAATTCTTTGATTTTTTTTGAATTAGGATTAAATGAAGAACATTTGTAAATTTTGAGAGTTGATTTTTTAAAATTATGACTAAATCGATATAATATGTAAAAGTTTAGGACTATATTTTTTATTATATCGATTTTTTTAACTGCCACGTCAGCTTACCGTTTGTGATTTTAACAGGAGTGACCAAAATGATTACACTATGTAGCGTGGGTGCTTAAATTTTAAACTTTTTACTTTCGGTGCCTAAAATGAAAAAATTTTATAGTTGAGTGATTATTTGTGTAGGTTACCCAATTTTTAATTGCAATAGTTAGCGTAAAATAATATTTCTCATTTGAATTATTGAATATAACTAAAATATATTAACTTATCCGTTCAAATATTACAATATAAAATTGCAAACAATAATTAAAATATTTTTAACATATTCAACATACAATATAGTTTACTTGTAATTAATGCAAAATAACATTATTCAAAATAATAACTAGTTAATATAATTAACTCTAATATTAAATAAATGATAATTAATATGCTTATAATTCTATTCAAATAATAACTCTATTTTATAGTAATAAAATTAGCATAATATCAAAAACTTTTAACTAATAATTGAATTTTATAATTACAATTATCACAATTTTTTATTAAATTTTATGTTTAAAGTTCTATTCAAGTGATAATTTTATTTTAAATTATCATATCTACTCTTTTTTGACACAATATTTAAAATTATCCATAGCTCCTCCCCCAACTCATAAATAGGAGGATATTGCGCTTCAGCGCACTTAAACTCACGTCCTCCTGTATTGGCAACAATGCCCATATCAATCTAGTTAAAACTCAATTGACAACTTTATTTTAAAATTAGTAAAATCTTTTTTAACTAATAATTGTAGTTTAATTTCTAATTGGTTTTTAATATATAATTATTACAATTTCTATTAACTTTTTTAACTAATAATTCTAATTTAAATAATATAATTATTTTTAAATATAAATTTAATAATATAATGAAAAATATATGTTAATTATAGGTATAGATTGATAAATTTATCACTAATGGAATAAGTAAATGAAAAATTATCAAATCAACATACTAAAATACAGAATAACTCCAATATGAGCACAAAACTAACTCTTAAAAACTTAAATTTGAGACTTCAAAATTTTTTTTTTAAAAAAATCATTTTTATTATTATTTGCCTAATTCACAGACAAAATATTAAACAAAAGAAAACATGGAAGTGTAGGTCTCCTTTTAAGCTTTACTGGGCCAACGCTCAAGAATTTATCAGTTACTAAACTTGTAATACTATATATGTTAGAGTTGTGTGACCCAAATTCTAAGAGATTGCTTGAAAGTCAAGTTAAACAAAACATATTTTCTTTCTAGAAGATTTAGTATTTTATTAGTTTAATATATTTAGCATTTATTAGCATAATATATTTGACATTGATTAGAATTAAGTTTTTTCAACTTATAAATAGATGTAGTCGAAACTCCTCTTATATCATTCAAATTCGACATTAGTAAAGTTTCTTCTCCTCTAGCCGTGGTTTTTTCCCCGAAAGGGTTTCCACGTAAAATCTATGTGTTATATTTTTCTTTTTGCGATCTTTCTACATTATCGATGTTTAGATTTTAACAAATTGGTATCAGAGTATTTTCGGATTGCTTGTTTCGATCACAGTAATAGCGACAATGAAATATGATATTTCGTTGTTGGATCGTAACGCCAGATTCTCGTTGTAGCAGATAAAGATGCAGGCGATTCTTGCGTAAATGGATTTGGAGGATGTCCTGTTAGGGGTAGATAAGATACCTTCAACATTGACGGAGGAAGAGAAGAAGCATAAAGATCGAAAGGCTTTAACGTAATAACATCTGCATCTATCGAATGAAATTCTACAGGACATGATGAAAGAGAAGACTACCGTTGCATTATGGGCAAAGCTGCATCAGTTATACATGTCGAAAACCCTAACTAGCAAGTTGCATATGAAGAAGCACTTTTATGCTCATCGTTTGAAGGAAGGTGTGTTTGTGCACTAACACTTAATTATGTTTAAAGAAATTCTCTCAGACCTAGAAGCCATGGAGGTTCAAAACGGTAAATAAGATTTAGGGTTAATTCTACTTTGTTTGGTGCCCCAGTTTTATTCAACCATTAGATATACGATTTTGTATAGCCGCGAATTTTTCATAGTTGATGAAGTCTATGCTTCCTTAACATCGTATGACAAGATGAAGCATCTTGTGTCTGGATCTGACTCTCAGGGAGAGGGTCTCATTGTTTGTGAGAGATAAGAACGAAATAATGATGATAATCGTGGGAGGACACAAGAACGAAATCATTGCGGTAAATGTAAAGATAGATCAAGATCTTCAAACAGAGGTAAAACATGTAACTTCTGCAAGAAAAAAGGGCACATTAAGTCTGAGTGCTATAAGTTGCAGAATAAGATCAAAAGGGAGGCAGTGAATCAAAAGGGAAAATAACTAGAACAATTTGGTGAAGCTGATGTTATAGAAGACTACAGCAATGGTGAACTCCTAGTTGCTTCTGCTGAAACACCCCACACCCGGCCCACGAGCCTGAACCGGATCTGGTATGTTCCTTAAATAAATCGGTTTTCAATGTTCTAAATGACTTAGAGAAAATTTGTGTAATTTAAAAAAAAATTGTTTTGGGTTGGGCTTAATTTGAAACCTATTTAATAAATTCTGGAAATCCAACTTAAATAAGGTGACAAAATAATTTTTGGGTTTATTATTTTAAAAGAAATAAATTTACTTATCTTTAATCAAACATAAATTGTATCATATTCAAATAAAAATAAACAGAAATAAAGAAAATCCAACTGGGCCTTATGGCCTTATTACATCATTCAAACCCAAAATAAAGTTTTAAAGTACTAAAATTTCATAAAGTCCAAATTCCAAATAATTTCTTCAAGCGATGCATGGCCACCTTTAGCTCCTGCCGACCCGGTCCATTACTGCTCATCACCTGAAAAATAATTCCCCAACGGGGTGAGTCAACAGACTCAATGTGTACATAGTACTAATTTCCAACAAATCAGGCATACAAGTCATATCAATATCATGTTCATACAAAAATAAAGGATGATGCAACCCAAACCCAAACCTATTTGTCCATCCGCTACACACCACCCGTACCAACCTGTACACCGCGGGGACTACTAAGTCGACCCTCCATCCGCTACACACCATCGAAGGCAGTCGCTGCAGTCGACGTGCTCATCGCCCACTTATGTTGTGTCATTAGACACTGTATTCACTGGATGTAACCGAAGTTACCACTTTTCACTTTATGTGACCGTAGTCACCACTTTACGTTGGTGAGACCGTAGTCATCACCTTCACTTTCTTCCTCCACAAATATCCCGAATGCCCCAATTATTTCATAACATATTTCACATACTAAATTTTCATTCATGTTACTAATCACATGTTCAAAATATATCACATTCACAATCCTATCAAAAGTAGGAAACGTACCTGGGTACTCCTTACCACATTTGTGGTGCTTAGCCACATTCACATACTGTTACATATTTACATATCTAATGATTGCCATGCAATTTATTGAAAGTTAGTAAGAGTACACACCTGATTCGCTTATTGGATTCCTTAAAATCCCGAGGAGCGATCTTCCGATCTAGATCTTTAACTCCTATATTTGGCCATAGCATATTAATAATCTATTTGGCTTAAAGAAAACCAAAACCTAGTAGGATTTGTGTTACTAATACTCACCTTGTTTGCCGATTTGGATGATTGTAAATCAAATCCCAAAATTGCTAGTATCCCTTTTCCTTGGAATCGGCTAACACTAATTCATGTAACCATGTGAGTTTTCGGCTTTTGAAATAATGAAAAATAATTCCAAATACCAAAATTAAGCCTTGGCCGAATATCACTTACTATACAAATTCCAAATCTGAAGAGGATTCCTTGCCCTATATGTCTGTCGAAATCTTCATGTTAGATCTAATCTAACATATACATCATAACCTTTAATCAAATAAATTTATCTTACCTTAGATCCTTGATCCTTGTATTCGACAGTTGAAGAAACCCTTTTGATGTTGTAGTTGATTGCTCCTTTACTTAGAATCAACAAAGATTCGGCTTTGACAGTAGAAACAGAGAAGAAAATAGAAGAAGAAAAGATGGATTTTTCTTAAAGAAAAATACGGCAGAGAGGGGGAGAGAGCTAGGAAAATTCGGCAGAGAGGAAGAGGGAGCAAATGTTGATGAGTAGCCCTCCTGTCCTCCTTTTATAGCCAAAGTTATCAGCCTAGGAGTCCTTTACTTGGCCACCACTCCTCTTTTTGATAATATTATCTCTTTATTTAAAAGATAAAAGCCTTTAATCCATCAATTATCTCCTCAATTATCTCATTAGAAAATAATCCTTTATTTATCTCTTATTATTCACATATTTATGTGAATAAAACTCCTTTATTTATCTCTTATTATTCACATATTTATGTGAATAAAACTCCTTTATTTATCTCTCATTATTCACATATTTATGTGAATAAAACTCCTTTATTTATCTCTTATTATTCACATATTTATGTGAATAAAACTCCTTTATTTCTCTCTTATTATTCACATATTTATGTGAATAAAACTCTTTTATTTCTCTCTTATTATTCACATATTTATGTGAATAAAACTCCTTTATTTATCTCTTATTATTCACATATTTATGTGAATAAAACTCCTTTATTTATCTCTTATTATTCACATATTTATGTGAATAAAACTCCTTTATTTCTCTCATATATCCAAGTTTCCCAAAATGTTCAAGTTTCCATTTTTGGATCATTTCCAAAAATGTTCAGGTTTCCAAAAATGTCTAAGTTTCCAAAAACGTTTGGGTTTCCAAAAATGTCTAAGTTTCCAAAAGTGTTCATTTCCATTTCCATTTCCATTTTCATTTCTATCTCCCTTTTCATTTCCATTTTCATTTCCATTTTCATGCATTTCTAGGTTTCCAAAAGTATCAAAAATTTATTCATAGTACTTGAAACTTGTCATTTCATACAATTAAACTGAAAATGCATAGGCCCTATTCAGGATGTTACAGTTCTACCCTCCTTAAAAATAATTTCGTCCTCGAAATTACTTATTAACGAATAATCGTACTGTCTAACTCACCTCACTACGCTATTGCTGCGCAACTCTGATCTTAATAGAACCATCATACTTTCTAGGCACAATCTCTAAGTTCACATCCCTTAGAACTCATTTTCTAACGCCGCGATTTAATCTGATTTAAAAGTTTTATACATTAGTACTTGTTTCACTTATTACCCGCGAAGAAGTTTTATGAAAAGAGTTTTAGGAGTGGTTCTTTCGTATTCATACATGCACATAGTCTTTACATTCATTCATCCATCAAACAATTATGAACTTTCGTTCATTCAGAGAAACGTTGTAGTTTTCATTGTTGTTGTTTTTCCACTACCCAGGGGTATTTTCGTAATTTGTCTTACAGGGGCATTTTCGTAATTTTTCAAAAATAAAAGTTCTCTGATGATTTTGTCAAAAAGTATTTTGGAACTTTTAATTTCCCGGGGTATTTTGAAAAATTTGGAAATTCAGGGGTATTTCGGTAATTTTGAAGCTCGAGGGTATTTTGGTAATAAACCAGGGTAAATTTGTAAAGTTTGATAATTCCGGGGTATTTCCAAATGTTGCAAAACTTTGAGGGTTCTTTTTGAGAATTTGTTCTCCAAGTTGATGGTGTTGCAAAAATTTTAAGAATCAGGGTCATTTTGGTAATTTTGTAGGTTAGGGGCAATTTTTTAATTTTACCAAAATCAAGGTATTTTGATATTTGCAAAATAAGATTCTTGGGTGCTTTTGTAAAGTAAGGAAAATTTTATTGAAATCGGGGTGGTACAGAAATTTTAGAAACCAAGGGCATTTTTGTAATTTCGCCACTAGGGGCATTTTGGTAATTTTTGTAAATCAGGAATTTTTCGGAAAATTTTGTAAAAGTAGTTCTCACAAATTATAAGGGTAATTTTAAGAGTTTTAAAACTAGGGTTTTCATAAAAACATGGCTAGTCCCTTTCGGGTTTTAGTTATTGGGTTTAGCCTATGAATAAGTCCTCATGGTTAGGGTGAACCGTAGCTACGCACCAGGTAGGATTCCTGCGAAGAGGAGGTGAGTCACTAGGACTGCTTAAGTACCAGGCTCTTCCGGATCCAATCCTAGACATGCGCACAATGGTTACCACACCCTAACTTAGTGACTTAGCCATAGGTTTGTTAAGTGCATTAAGTCTTATGTATTTGTGTTTGAGTAGACTAGTCCTACGGTTCAATAGATTCTAGTTCACTAATCTACGTTCCATTCCATTTCTACCCTTCTACAATTGACAATATAAATCACACAAAGGATAGGGGTACTTACCTGATGGACTGCGGGTCGGAGACTTAGGTGCCATGCCATAAAACCTGCTTATTTCAAAGAAATTCATTTGGGCTCGAATTGAAAACGTTTTGGGCCTGAGCCCACAGGCCGAGAGTTTTAAAACTGGGCTCTGATACCAACTGAAACACCCCACACCCGGCCCACGAGCCTGAACCGGATCTGGTATGTTCCTTAAATAAATCGGTTTTCAATGTTCTAAATGACTTAGAGAAAATTTGTGTAATTTAAAAAAAAATTGTTTGGGTTGGGCTTAATTTGAAACCTATTTAATAAATTCTGGAAATCCAACTTAAATAAGGTGACAAAATAATTTTTGGGTTTATTATTTTAAAAGAAATAAATTTACTTATCTTTAATCAAACATAAATTGTATCATATTCAAATAAAAATAAACAGAAATAAAGAAAATCCAACTGGGCCTTATGGCCTTATTACATCATTCAAACCCAAAATAAAGTTTTAAAGTACTAAAATTTCATAAAGTCCAAATTCCAAATAATTTCTTCAAGCGATGCATGGCCACCTTTAGCTCCTGCCGACCCGGTCCATTACTGCTCATCACCTGAAAAATAATTCCCCAACGGGGTGAGTCAACAGACTCAATGTGTACATAGTACTAATTTCCAACAAATCAGGCATACAAGTCATATCAATATCATGTTCATACAAAAATAAAGGATGATGCAACCCAAACCCAAACCTATTTGTCCATCCGCTACACACCACCCGTACCAACCTGTACACCGCGGGGACTACTAAGTCGACCCTCCATCCGCTACACACCATCGAAGGCAGTCGCTGCAGTCGACGTGCTCATCGCCCACTTATGTTGTGTCATTAGACACTGTATTCACTGGATGTAACCGAAGTTACCACTTTTCACTTTATGTGACCGTAGTCACCACTTTACGTTGGTGAGACCGTAGTCATCACCTTCACTTTCTTCCTCCACAAATATCCCGAATGCCCCAATTATTTCATAACATATTTCACATACTAAATTTTCATTCATGTTACTAATCACATGTTCAAAATATATCACATTCACAATCCTATCAAAAGTAGGAAACGTACCTGGGTACTCCTTACCACATTTGTGGTGCTTAGCCACATTCACATACTGTTACATATTTACATATCTAATGATTGCCATGCAATTTATTGAAAGTTAGTAAGAGTACACACCTGATTCGCTTATTGGATTCCTTGAAATCCCGAGGAGCGATCTTCCGATCTAGATCTTTAACTCCTATATTCGGCCATAGCATATTAATAATCTATTTGGCTTAAAGAAAACCAAAACCTAGTAGGATTTGTGTTACTAATACTCACCTTGTTTGCCGATTTGGATGATTGTAAATCAAATCCCAAAATTGCTAGTATCCCTTTTCCTTGGAATCGGCTAACACTAATTCATGTAACCATGTGAGTTTTCGGCTTTTGAAATAATGAAAAATAATTCCAAATACCAAAATTAAGCCTTGGCCGAATATCACTTACTATACAAATTCCAAATCTGAAGAGGATTCCTTGCCCTATATGTCTGTCGAAATCTTCATGTTAGATCTAATCTAACATATACGTCATAACCTTTAATCAAATAAATTTATCTTACCTTAGATCCTTGATCCTTGTATTCGACAGTTGAAGAAACCCTTTTGATGTTGTAGTTGATTGCTCCTTTACTTAGAATCAACAAAGATTCGGCTTTGACAGTAGAAACAGAGAAGAAAATAGAAGAAGAAAAGATGGATTTTTCTTAAAGAAAAATACGGCAGAGAGGGGGAGAGAGCTAGGAAAATTCGGCAGAGAGGAAGAGGGAGCAAATGTTGATGAGTAGCCCTCCTGTCCTCCTTTTATAGCCAAAGTTATCAGCCTAGGAGTCCTTTACTTGGCCACCACTCCTCTTTTGATAATATTATCTCTTTTATTTAAAAGATAAAAGCCTTTAATCCATCAATTATCTCCTCAATTATCTCATTAGAAAATAATCCTTTATTTATCTCTTATTATTCACATATTTATGTGAATAAAACTCCTTTATTTATCTCTTATTATTCACATATTTATGTGAATAAAACTCCTTTATTTATCTCTCATTATTCACATATTTATGTGAATAAAACTCCTTTATTTATCTCTTATTATTCACATATTTATGTGAATAAAACTCCTTTATTTCTCTCTTATTATTCACATATTTATGTGAATAAAACTCCTTTATTTATCTCTTATTATTCACATATTTATGTGAATAAAACTCCTTTATTTATCTCTTATTATTCACATATTTATGTGAATAAACTCCTTTATTTCTCTCATATATCCAAGTTTCCCAAAATGTTCAAGTTTCCATTTTTGGATCATTTCCAAAAATGTTCAGGTTTCCAAAAATGTCTAAGTTTCCAAAAACGTTTGGGTTTCCAAAAATGTCTAAGTTTCCAAAAGTGTTCATTTCCATTTCCATTTCCATTTTCATTTCTATCTCCCTTTTCATTTCCATTTTCATTTCCATTTTCATGCATTTCTAGGTTTCCAAAAGTATCAAAAATTTATTCATAGTACTTGAAACTTGTCATTTCATACAATTAAACTGAAAATGCATAGGCCCTATTCAGGATGTTACATCTGCCAACAACCCTAAAGTGAGTGAGGAATGGATCATTGATTCTTTTTGCACTTTCTATATGAGTCCTAATCAGGATTGGTTTATAATATATGAAACAGTGTCTGAATGTGTTGTTTTAATAGGAAATAATGCTTCATGTAAAATCACAGGTATTGGCACAATCAAAATCAAGATGTTTGATGGAGTCACTAGAACACTCAGTGGCGTACGACATGTACCAGAATTGAAAAGGAATTTGATTTCATTGAGTAATATTAATTTAAAAGGGCACAAGTACACAGCTGAAAGTGGGGTTCTAAATATTAACAAGAGTTCCCTCGTTGTAATGAAAGGGAAAAGAAAGATTGACAAGTTATATGTTTTGCAAGGTTCAACTGTTACTGGTGATGTAGTCGTTGCTTCCTCTTCCTTGCCTGATAAAAATGTTACTAGACTTTGGCATATGCGTCTAGGGCATGTGAGTGAGAACGACATGGTAGAATTTAACAGAAAAGGACTTCTTGATGGAAAATGCATTAGCAAACTGAAGTTCTATAAGCACTGCGTTTTTGGGAAGCAAATAAGAGTTCAATTCACTAGAGGAATCCATAACACGAAGGGAATGCTGGATTATATTCAGTCTAATCTTTGGGGACCATCTAGAGTGCCTTCGAGGGGTGGCGCTAATTATATGCTAACGATCATTAATGATTTTTCCAGAAAGGTTTGGGTATTCTTCTTGAAGCAGAAAATTGATGTGTTTTCCACATTTAAGTCTTGGAAAACTATGATTGAGAATAGACAGGAAAACAAATAATGGCTTGGAATCCTGTTATGATGAGTTTAATAAATTATGCAAATCAGAAGGGATCGTGAGACACTTGACAGTTCGTCATACTCCACAGCAAAATGGCGTTGCAGAACGGATGAATAGAACAATCATGGAAAATGTTCGATGTATGTTGTCGAATGCTTGTTTACCGAAGTTATTTTGGACTAAAGCGGCCTCTACTACATGTTTTTTTATTAACTGGTCTCCTTCCATTTCCATTGAGAAAAAGACTCCACAAGAGGTATGGTTTGGTAATCCTATTAATTATTCTAATTTGAAGATTTTTGGGTGTCATACGTATGCTCATGTTGATAATGAGAAATTGGAACCTAAATCAATTAAATGTGTTTTCCTTGGTTATAAGGTTGGTGTTGAATGATATAAGTTATTGTCCTGAAAATAGAAAAGTTGTGATTAACAGAGATTTATTTTTTATGAAAATGTTATGTTACCTAACTTATCTCTTAAAGATTCTTCCAGTAAATACCAGCAAAGTCCAAGAACACATGTGAAGCAAGTGGAGCTACAGATTGATCCAGAATCTACATCAGAGTCTACTCCTCATGTTAGTACAAAAAACTTAGAGTAGAGTTGCTTCTTTACCACAATATTCTATTGTCAAGAACAGACCTAGAAGATACTTGAGATGGAGATTCTCAGATATAGAAAAGCATGTAAATTGTACCTCAGTCAGAAAAGGTACATTTAGAAAGTTATTCGTAGGTTCAATATGCAAAATGCCAAGCATGTTAGTACTCCATTAGCAATCCACTTTAGACTTTCATCGGTTTTTTTTTCACAATCAAATGATGAGATTGACTACATGGCACGTGTTCCATATTCTAGTGCAGTAAGATATCTAATGTATGTTATGGTTTGCTCACGTCTAGATTTATTATATGTAGTTAATGTAATTAATAGACACATGGTGAATCCCGGTAAAGAACACTGGAAAGCAGTTCAATGGATTTTCAGATACTTACGAGGTACTATTGATGTTTGCTTACAGTTTGGAAGAACAAGAGATGGAGTCATTGGGTATGTTGATTTTAATTTTGCTGGAGACCTTAATAAAATAAAATCTCTCACCGAGTATGTCTTTACTATTGGAGGTTGCGCAATCAGTTGAAAAGCCACTTTGCAAACTACAATTGCTTTGTCTACTACTAAAGCTGAGTACATGGCAATTACTGAGGTTTGTAAAGAAGTTATTTGGTTAAAAGGGCTCTTTGGTGAACTCAGCAAAGACCTTCAGATTAGTACAATATTTTGTGATAGTCAGAGTGTCATCTTCCTTACAAAGGATCAAATGCTTCATGAGAAAATAAAGCACATTGACGTTCGGTATCATTTTGTGTGTGATATTATTACTCATGGTGATATTGTTGTGAGCAAAGTTAATATGCATGACAATCTTGCAGATATGATGACTAAGCCACTTCCTATAACAAAGTTAATATGCTCGAACTTGGTTGGTGTCCATTGTTGACCTTTAAGGGGTTTCGTTGAAGAGGTGGAGAACTTGTTCGTTGAGAGTTCGTGGAGAAGAACTTGTTCGTTGATAAGAACTTGTTCGTTGATAAGAACTTGTTCGTTGAGAATTCGTGTCAATGTGGAGATTGTGAGAGTTGTGTGACCCAAATTCTAAGAGATTGCTTACAAGTCAAGTTAAACAAAATATATTTCTTTCTAGAAGATTTAGTATTTATTAGTATAATATATTTAGCATTTATTAGCATAATATATTTGACATTGATTAGAATTAGGTTTTTTCAACCTATAAATAGATGTAGTCGAAACTCTTCTTGTATCATTCAAATTCGACATTAGTAAATTTTTTTCTCCTCTACTCGTAGTTTTTTTCCTAAAGAGTTTTCATATAAAATCTGTATATTCTATTTTTCTTTGCAATCTTTCTACATTGTCATTATCGACGTTTAAATTTTAACAATATATAATATATTATCTGCATTTCTTCTAGTGCGACCTTCATTTACACATACATGTGCTTTTATCTATGTCACAAAAAACATCTCAGCTCTTTGAATCTTCACCCAGCAAACTGACGAAATTTTCCATCGAAAAAAGAAAATTCATTTCCGACATAAAAGGATGATGACAACAGCAGCAAGAACAACAATAATCAAAGTTCATAGGTTACATAGAACACATTAAAAACCCAAAATTATGTAACACGCATATATATATCATCCTAAAACATCTATGAAGTTCTCTCAGTCAATCCCATTCAACATTCATCACACATTTCTACATATGACGGGGAAATTTGAGACACACCAATTCTTCCTGCTTCATCATCTTTGCTTATGTATCCCCGTTGAACACGACTAGGAGCACTAATTTTCTTAAGCTTTAATTTTCCCTTCCCATGCCTGTTTCTTCTTTGGTCCCTTTTAATCACCTGTTTCTGAAGTTTCTCTGTTGAGATGGACTTAACAATACTTCCATGCATGAAATGGTTCATCCCCGAATTCTGCTCACTGCTCGGTGAAAACTTGTGGTGGCTTGGCCCAGAAGAGGCGTCAGAAGCCATTGAATCATCGCTCTCATCTTCATTGTAGCCATTGGGACACTGGTGGTTCTTGTGATGGCTTTCCTGCTCGTAAGTATTATAATCATTTTCATGGATGGAGGAGCCAATATACATGGTCCAACCAGACTCGCTGCTGCTTTGTTCTTCAGTTTCAAAGCTTGTGAGGATATGAGAAGCCTCCATGGTAGGTAGAGTCTAGAGGTAGCAGACAAGGTGGAAAAGCAAAACTAAAATAGGAGCAAAGTCTTGGGAGTCTTGCCCTTCATCAAACAAGTGCACCTTTACGTGTCCGACATGTGTATGTTCAACTTAAATATCGGATATAAATACTTAAAAAGAGAAAGGGTATAGTAGCTTTACATACATTGGTGGAAAGAAGATAAGTTTTAACACTGCTCATAAATCATCATAAAATATTGAATATTTTTAAAAGAAAAATAAAATTTAAATTTTAGAAACAATATTATTAAGAGATAGAAATAAACTTCAAATATAAACAGTAAAATCAACCAAAAAAAACACTGCTCATAAAGCTATTGCAATGAATGGATCCTAGCACCATCACTTCTCTGAATTTAACCACTAGATGACAAACTTTTGGTGATAGATATGTTACTGTATCTCATAAATGGGATGGAAATATCAAAGTTCTTTAACGTGGAAGAAGGAAAGGAAAAAAAAAAAAAGGTAATTCACTTTGTTATACTATCCTTATTTTACCTGAAAATACCCAGAGCCTTTACTACTCCTGTGAATCTCATTAATCACAATCAGCTTTTCTTTTATTACGCCTAAGTTTTAATGTATATAATTTTATGCACTCATCAACAAGGGGATTTTGTCACTTCGTTTAAATGCATGGGGAGCTTATGATGTTCGGGAAAGATTGTTTTAGCTTCTTGCCTTGTATTTTTGTTATCACAAAAAGCAACCCCATAGTCTTCCTGTTACTTGGGAAGATTTTGGGAGTAACTTTTTCATTTTCCCTAAGGGCTGCTAATTGATCACATTTATCACATCAATACAAGGCTTTGGAGATGCAAGTAGTTGTACTAAATCTTGACTTTTATCCAGTAATTTTTCCATAACTCACCAAATCATCCGACTTAATGAGCATGCATTGCTCATCATTAGGTGGCCATCCCCATAGTTTTAAGCATTTCCTTTCTCATTAATTGCATCTCAACTGTTTATCTGAATATACATATATATATATATATATATATATGCATTTAAAGCAATTTACATGTTTTGAACAAAAAAAGAAGAAGCAATTTACATGTTGATCATGTAAACGTATTTGGATTTCCATTGCTGACTGTTAAAAGAGACCTTCAATGAGTCCAGGAATGTAAGCCTGGTAACTGAGATCAAGGCCAATTATTTTTCCAGTTTCAAGTTTTCGTAATAAGTCTAACTATGAGCTTGAATCTAGGCTATCTTAAATTATATAAATCATATGATATATTTGTTAGATGTATGAAAAATGAAGACACTCAAGTAGAAAGTATAAGGCCACTTCAATTTCACTTAGGAAGTCATTGACAAATTAGGCAAGTTTCATGATATGATATGATTAGTCATTGAAAAATTCATTGACAATAATCAATACTTGTTGAGTCGAAAAATAAAAAATTCAATATCCTTAAATAAAATTTCAAGTTTAAATCTTATGAATGAAAAAAACTAAACATTAAAAGAACTTTCCCGCTATTGAAATCCTATTAAACTCGAGTGTCGAAACTCAATTATCGGATAGAGTGGCGTCTTTCAATTTTAACTAGGGATTACTAGGGGAAGTGACTAGGTTGGGGAAGGGGGGACGGCTGCATGAGCACGCAATAAAGAGGGTGTGATTGAGAATCTGTGAAAAGGTATCTGAATTTTTGTCATTTTCCCATTTTAGAGGAATGGGGCCTCTGCCAGTACTCCCACAATTGCAAATTGTCATTATTAACATCTTTGGGAGATGAGGGCTACCTGCTATGGTTATTTTACTTCAGCTTTTGCCTTGACGCTTGTGATTTAACCTACTTGATTTTGCAGATGGGCATGCAAATAATGTCATCACTCCGATTTCGTGTCTCTTATCTGCCAAGGGTACGGTGATTTTACTAGCTATTGGTGAAAACAAATTGGTTTTTATTATTGTATTAATTGTTAGTAAAAAATGGGTAGCCTTAATTTGAAAAAATACTATGATCTTAATAATTTAGAATTTGTAAATATATTAGAATTAAAAATTTCGTAAGCTATGTCCTTTATTTATTATTATTTTTTAAAAGTGATTTAAGAACACAAATTTTGTTAGAAGAGTGAAATTAATCCTATTGTTAGATCGAAATATATATAAATTATTAATACATATATGTATAAAGATTTAGAAAGAAAGTTGTTAAGTTATCTTATTTATCTAATTTAATGGAATAATCTAAATATTTTTTAAAAAAAATTAGATAAAGTATGAAAATATTTTTAAATTTATTTTTAATTTAAAAATATCTTTAGGTATTAAATGAGATAGGTTGGGCTAATCTATATGTTCCTAGTTCATTTTATGGACGCATTATATTTAAGTCTTATATAACATTTAAATTACTAATAATATATAAAAATCTTACAATATTAAAAAGTTTCAGTGGATCAAATTTTATCAAGAGGGAATAAATTGGTACTTAAAAAATGCTTTTGCTAAGGTTTAAAGGATAGAATATACACTTTGATTTCCAGAGGTCTAGCCTCAATTGATTACATCTTTTACTTTAGTCTCACTCGATGAGGATTTTTTCCAATTCACTAATTTGAATTGTTATTCTTCAAGGACAAAGTGTAACATTTACAACTTGTTATCTTTCAAGACTTAGATAAAAACCTCTCTAAGGTGAGTGTTTACAAAGTTTAAGTTCTCTCAAAGTTAGAATAAGACCTTGTTGATACAAGTGTCAACAAGGAAGGAGAAGGCGGTGGTGCAAAGAAGGTTGGTTCACCTAAATAAATGAAGAGCCAGAGAAAAGAGGAAGATAAGGTAGCAAAGGAGATTGAGTGCTATGAAGCGCTTAGGGTTGCTGAAAAGCCAAAAAGATCATTTTCTCATCATCTTGGAGGGTATTTATAGAAAGGGAGGTCTCGTACAGTCAGTCAGGTGGCGGTGCCGTTTTACGTGGGTTATCGTCGAGTATGGTGCGGCTCTGACATAATACGAGGTTATTAAGCCTAGTGGTCCCTTGGTGGTCTCCTCTTGGAGGTAAGTGCCTTCTTCCTAAGAGTTGAGTGTTCCTTTTCCAAACAGCTTGAACCATCCTTATCCTCTAGGCCACCTACTTTTAGCGGGAACGCACTCACCTCCAAGAGGAGACTACCAAGGGATCACTAAGCGTAACAACCTCGTACTATAGCAGAGTCGCACTACACTTGATAATAACCCACGTACAACATTATCGAGTATGGTGCGGCTCTAACATAATCATTTAAGTTCTTATGTGAAAAACACACCATATTAATCCCTCAAACATTAAAAAAAAAACCACATTAATTAAGCTTTTAATTAATAATTTTCGTTGTTAACTATTATTTTGCTATTGTGACCATTAATGGCCGTTGAGGTGACCATTGTGATGCTAATGTAGTGATCCACATAAACAACCAAAAAAAGAAAAGAAAAAAGAAACTACTAAAAAATTTAAGGCTAGAATTAACCTAAATAAATTATTGTCTAAGTTGATTGAATTTAAACATCATTTGGTTGAATTCTTTCTAAAATACAATTTTTTATATTGTAGAAAAATTAAAAATTTTAAAATATATATTATAAAAGTTATTTAAAAAATGAGAAGTGGTTGTTCTTTTTATCTCACAGTGGTTCATTTTCTTATAAGTTATAACCCAAAAATAAGAAACAAATTGTAGGATAGCAAATTGAAACCGTCTCACAAAAGCTAATAAAATCAAACCCATCATCATATGATAAAAAATATTATATTTTAGTATATATGCTAAAAAAAATTAGTATTATATTTTTCATTTCTTTTTTATTTTATACATTGTACAATAACAATAAATGCTTTTTTCAAAATTATAGTTTTACATCCTGCATTGAAATTAACGGTTGATAGAAAAATGATCTTGAAAAGTATATTAAACACCAATTCCACAATTAATAAATTAGATAAAAAAAAATCAATAGAAGCAACTTCTAAAACTTATAAAAAAATTGGGATTTATCTATTGCGAGATAGTAAGAAAGCAACAACCACCATTTTTCAATTTTCAATTTTTATTATTTTTTATATTTTTTTACAATTTTTAATAATAATATTTTTTTAAAATTTTAAAAATTATGTCCATAATGAATCTAAACATTGTGTTCAAATTCAAATGAATTTGGATGTTATTTATCCAAGTTCATTCTAGACATAAATTTGTAATATTTTAAAAATATATATTTTGTGCCATGTTAACATCGTTGCTGACATGGATTGCCATTTAGCATCATGACAACTGACTCAACAATCATTGATAGTCACGTTAACACAATAACAATTAACAACAAAAATCATTAGTCAAATAGCTTAATTTGATGTGTTTTTCACAAAAATGAAAAAAGAAGCTTTATTGTGTTTTTTTAAGTTTAGGAACTTCTCTGACCCTTAATAGGATTGTTCAAACATTCAATTCGACTATTAGTCAAATCGAATTAGTATTAAATGAATTAATTAAAATTTCAAAACTCTTATGTTAGAATCGTAAAATAAGATTTTGATACAAAACTTAATAATACCAGGATCTATAATGTCAGATCATCAACAACAGGACTATATACGAAAGCGTACCTGATTCCATTATCGGAGATTGTCCAGTAGGTTTTGATCTTCCAAGAAAATAGTTTTTCTCTTAATATAAATTTCTGATGGGGATGGAAAAGATATATGAGATTACCCTATTTCTTAGGGACCATTACCCCTTTAAATAGCTGATTATTAAATCAATTTTGGGTATTTATAATTTGGATCCTCTTCAAATTATAAATACAACTTCTGATGTCTAGACATTATTTCCATGACACTTTAATACCTATGATACTTGTAACATAATTAGTCACTTAATTTTGTATCACATTTTATAATAGTATTATACATTATACATATGTGCCCATAATTGAGGATTTTAATCTAACAATCTCCCACTTGGGCAACATATGTTTCCTAATAAATGTACAATTTTATGAGCTCAAAATTTGTTATCATATAACAGGTATTCTATAACAATCTCGTCCATCAACTATATCCGTATAGGATCAAAGCAATCTTTGTCATATCAATCATGACTAAACTCATCAATGGCCACATACAAATATAGTCAAATGATATAGATCAATTACGGATATGTAGCATGGAAATTACATGCAATGTGAACCAAAACATGCCTATTTCCAACTGGTCCTCTTTAAACTTAAGTGAGGTCAGTATCAAAATAACAAAACAGAGTGAATAAACTGAATACTTCATTTCTAATCAGAAAATAATCAAATACATAAATTTCTGAAAACAAACATAAAGCAAATAAAATACAAGCTCCCACTAGATTATGATATCCTCAAATAATGTAACACTCATATGAGCAGTGTGCTCATGAAAGACCTTGGGTGGTAAACCTTTTGTGAGCGGATCCGTTATCATGGAGTTTGTCCCAATGTGCTCTATGGAACTTTATGTCAATATGCTTTGACTTAAATGAACTACTGTTGTTACTGGAATACAACACTTTTGACTTATTGTCACAAAATAATTTGAGTGATCTTTCTACATTCTCCAAAATGCGCAGCCTAGTGACAAAGTTCCGCAACCATATTCCATGGTTTGATACATCATAGCATGCTACAAACTCTATTGTCATAGTGGAAGAAGCTACAAGTGTTTGTTTGACACTTTTCCAGGAAATAGCTCCTCCAGCTAACAGGTAAATATACCTGATGTAGATTTCCTACTATCTTGGCACCCAACGAAATCATAACCGGAATAACCTACAACCTCCAAATGATCTGATCTCTTATAAGTGAGCATGTAATATTTTGTTCTCTGAAGATACCTCATAACCCTCTTTGTTGCTATCTAATGGTCCATACCAGAGTTGCTTAAATATCCGCTTAAGATCCCAACAATGTATGCAATATCCAGACGCGTACATACTTGAGCATACATTAGACTCCCAATAGCTTATGCATAAGGAATCTTTTGCATTTCCTAAATTTCAAGGTTACTTTTAGGTCATTGAGTAAGACTAAATCTGTCTCCTTTAACGACAGGGGTGTAACATCCCGAAATTGGGCCTAGTAGGAATGGGCCCAATGGGCCTTGGGCATAGGAGTGTTTAAAATTTTTGAGAACAAGAGAATGACATTATTTCAAGTTGGACTTATTAAGAAGATGATTTTAGAAAGTTACCGGATTCTATGAAGTTTCGAGTTCAAGTTGGGCCTTAGTAAAGTTTTGTGTTTAAGCCTATTAAGGAAAGATAGTAAGTGGCATCAAGGCTTATGGAAATAAAAGAGTAAATTGCTAGCATAAATGAGCATATGGCAAGGAGGTTATGGCATCAAGTGAAGTACCTTGAGGGAAGAGGTTCAAATCCCATTGTGTGCAAATTTTGACTATTATTTTTGTACTATTTCACTAAATTTCGGCCAAGCTTGTAAATATGGCAAAATTGGATTTTTAAATTATGGTAAGGTGGACTTATTAAATTGTGGAAAAGTATGGTAAGGAGGAAATAAGGAAAAAGAAAAAAAAAGGAAATAAAAGAAATAAAAGAATTTGGAGAGTGGAGTAGGTGGATGAAAAAGAAATAAAAGAATTTGAGGAGTGGAGTAGGTGGATGAAAAAGGAATAAAATAATTTGTGGAGTGGAGTAGGTGGATAAAAAAAAGAGAGATAAAAAGAAAGAAAGAAAGAAAGAAAAAAAAAAAGGGTTATGAAAATAAAGAAAAGAGAAGTATCATCTTTTCTTCTCTTCATCACCACCTAAAATTGGTAGCAAACAAGGGTTGGAGAGCTCAAATTTCAGCAAACAAATCCTTTAGCAAGTAAGTGATTTTGATGATTTTAGTTGATAATTTTTGTATTTTTGGAGCCCCAAAGCTTAAGCTAGCTAATGAGGGGACTAATTTGTAATATGGTTGAGAGTCTAGGGACTTGCCATGAGAGAGTTTATGCTGGTTGCAAGGTCTCGAAGTACTTTATCAAAGGTTCAATCGAAAACCTATCCCTCGTTATAAGTGACTCGGATTTTTGGTGCCGCGGAGAGCATCCCGTTACGGATTCCGAATAAGGTGTGTAATCTCATACTCTTCCGAATATATGTTTGAAATGGTGAGAAAATCTCATATCTCTCTGAAAGTTTACATGAAATATTCTATGATTAGGTAGAAATATCGAAGAAAATTGATAACCGGTATCCGTGATCAGTCGGACGTGCGTTTGATGGTAGTGATAATCATGTTTTGTAATAAAACAGTTTCAGTTAGAAGCAGTGATGTGTTTTTGAAAAATCACTAAAAAAAGGAGAAAAGGAATTAGAAAGTGAATAAGATATCAAATTAAAGCTTACTGTATCTATTTTAATATGAAAGAAACGGATAAGGAAAAGAAATTTTACATTCTGAGATATCTTGATTTTAGTGATACTGGTTCTGATTAACTTCGGGGTTCACTGATCTGTTTTGGAAAAATCATATAAAATTGTACAAAATGAATTATTGGTTATAATTTATATGTATGGATTCCTTAGTGAGTCTATTTTCAAGAGAAACAAGTTGGAACAGTATATGAAAACCGTACAGTGAGATATTTGAAATTAAGTTAAGAGAGGTCAGAATCATTGGACAGTGAAACAAGGGAAACTTTAAGGATTAACCCACTGTTTTCCGGGTTTATGTTATATTGTATGTGTGGTGTAAATGCTAATGTGTGCAGTGACAATTATGAATGGATACCCTTAAGGGGTATATCGAAAATCAGGTCAGTGTTAAATATTAAGAATGTGAATATGCCAATGAGAATATGTTTGTATGCCGAATAGCATGTGCATGCATTATTTTATTATGTTATGACATTATCATATGTTGCATGTGCATGGGATGGGATCTGAATGTGAAAGAAGAAAGGGTGTACATTATGTACGTGGTCTAATGTTAGCCTTGTGCTACATTACGCTTGATGTTAGCTATGTGCTTCATCAAGGGAGGTGTTGGCTAGGTGCCACATCTCGGCGGTTGATAGCTGTGTGCATCACCGTAGATTGATTGATATGTGGGATCACTTATGTGATCGGTAGCCTAGCCACGGCCTTGAGCAGCAAGTCTGCCAAGGTAAGATATGGATCACTATGTGATCGGTGGATTAGCCACGGCCTTGGGCAGGGGGTCTGCCAAGGTAGGTGTAAAGGATGGACCCTAGGCTGGGTTGGGTGCATTTTGCATAAATCTGTCTGCTATGTGAATTAATGTGGAAATGGGCCAAGCCCAGTATGTGGAAACATGTGGTTGATTACACCATTATAAGAATGTGATGTGGTTGTGGGTCAAGCCCAATAAGTGAAAGCATGTGATTAAATTATCTTAATATCTGTTATATGGGTTATTATATGGTTTGACATGTGGATGGAATTCAGTGGTCTAATTACACACTGAGTCTGTATGACTCACCCAATTTTTACCAACATCGCAGGTGACGCATAGTGCTTGGACCGGGTTGGAGTGGATACGAGGTGGCCCATGCAGATGATAAATTTATTTGTTTTACACATTTTATTTATGAAAGGTTATTTATTGTAATAATGGCCTTTTAAAGTATTTACGGATTATTATTATGTTTTAAGTTGGATTGTCAATTATATTATCATCTGGAAATGTTTATTTTTAGCAACTTAAATTTTAAAAATATGTATTAAAGTTTCAACCCGGATATTTTGTAATAACTTAGTTTTATTTGGAATTTTAAAATACCAAGATTTTACAAACAAGCAAAATTTTTTTTATGTTTTTACTTTAAGTCAAAATATTTTTCAAACGTTTTCCGCAGTGACATACCAAATCCGGTCAAGGCTCGTGGGCCGGGTTTGGGGTGTTACAGTTTGGTATCAGAGCCCGGTTCAAAACTCAGCTTTGAGGTTTTGGGCCCGAAAATAGTTTTCAAAAATATGGATTTTCAAGGAATTTTCAGGTTATTCTGGCATGGCACCTGTATCTCCGGCCCGAAGTCCACCAGGTAAGTACTTCCAACTACTGAAGTGAATTGTGAATGTGAATTCTATAAGCATGAAGGGAACGTAGATTAGTGAACTAGTACCTATTGAACCCTAGGACTAGTCTACTCAAACACAAGTGCATAAGACTTAAGGGCCATTAAACAAACCTGTGATTAAGTCGCCGAGCTAGGGTGTGGCAACCGTTGTGCGCATGTCTAGGAGTGGATTCAGTAAGAGCTTGGTACTTAAGCAGTCCTATCGACTCACCACCTCTTTACTCGAATCCTACCTGGTGCGTAGTAACCGTTCACCCTAACCAAGAGGACTTAGTCATCGACTAAACTCGATAATTAAAACCCGAAAGGGGCTAGCCATATTTTTATTAAAACCTTAGTTTTTAAATTATCAAATTATCCTTTTGGTTTGTAAACCCTAAATTAGATTTTGAAAGACGTTTATTTTCTGATTTACAAAAAATTACGAAAATACCCCTGGTTGTAAAATTACTAAAATGCCATTGGTTTCTAAAATTCCAATATTACCCTCGACTTTTAAAATATTCTTACCTTACAAAAATACCAAAAACCTCTATTTTGTGAAATAGCAAGATACCCAGATTTGGAAATTTACTAAAATACCCCTGACATACAAAATTACCAAAATGATCCCGATTTTTGAAATTTCTGCAACATCACCGATTTGGAAAACAAATTCTCAAAAATACCCCAAGTTTTTTCAAATTTCGAAATACCTTTGATTTATAAGGATTTTTGGAATTGACCCTGATTTATTACCAAAATACCCTTATAGGACAAATGACGAAATTACCCCTAGGTTGAGAAAGGAGAAGACGGCCATGGTAGCATGGTGAATGTTGTGAATGAATGTGGCTTCATTGAGAAATGAAGGTGTCTTTATTTATGAATGAGAATGTGATTCTCTGAATTAGAGTAGTGAACTTGAACTGAAATTTTGTTTGATCGAAAGAACTACTTCTAAAAACTTTATGTCATAAAACTGTTCAGGGATAATAAGTGGAACAAAATTCTGATGCATAAAACTTTTTAATCAGAATAATAGCGATGTTAGAAATGAGTTCTAGAGGACGTGGTCGTCGTGGACGTGGTCGAGGTAGAATGGCCGTATCGGAACCTGTTGGATCGGGTCAAGGGTCCGAGAATGAGGTACCACCTCCACCACCAGCTTTTGGTAATGAGCAGCAAGATCAGACGGTGGATGATGCTTTATCGCAGGCTGTGCTGCGAGTTCTTGAGATGGTGGCTGGAGCAGGTGGAAATATGAGAGCTAGGAAGTCCGTACCCGAGCGACTCCGAGCCAATGGAGCTGAGGTGTTTCGAGGTGTATCAGGTGTGGCACCCAGTACGGCTGAGTATTGGTTGGAGGCGACCGAGCGAATTATGGATGAGCTAGATTTAACCAGTGAAGAGAAAGTGAAAGGAATGGTGGCGCTACTTCGCGACGAGGCGTATCAATGGTGGCTCACAATACGGGATGGTGCCTCAGCTGAAGAACTCACTTGGGATTATGTTAAGGCAGCATACCAGAAGAAGTATGTGGGGACTCATTATATTGATGCGCAGAGAAAGGCATTTCTGGGGCTAGTTCAAGGGAACAAGTCCGTGGCGGAGTACGAGGCTGAATTCTTAAGGTTGAGCCGATATGCTCGAGGAGTGGTGGCTACGGAGCATGAACGATGTGTCCGATTTGAGGACGGATTAAGGGACGACCTGAGATTGTTGATAGCTCCACATCAGGAGCGGGAGTTCGCTGTGTTAATAGAGAAGGCTAAGGTAGCCGAGGGGATTAAGGACTCTGTGAGACAGAACAGAGATAAGGATAGGAACCTGGAAAAGAGGAGTTTTGGACCATCAGAATCGTCTGAGAGTCTTCAGAAAAGACCTAGGATTGAGAATCCTGCTCTTGTTTCTAAGCCAACTGCTGGAAATCCAGACCGTCCGTGTGCTCACTGTGGAAGGTATCATGTTGGCGAGTGCTGGAACCGGGAACGGGAATGTTTTAGGTGTAAGTCCAAGTCTCATTTGATTAAAGATTGTCCTCAGGATCCGAATAGGGCTCGGACAGCAGGCCAAGGCTATGTGCAGCCAGGTAGAGATGGTCAGCAAGCGACAAGGGGTCGTGGTCCGAACCATGGAGGAAATGGTTCAGGCCGAGGTCGTGGAGCACCAAGCAGAGATGCTGAAGGTGCAGATGCGAGGCAACCAAGGTTGGTTTATGCAGTCGGCCGTCGCGAGGATAGTGATGTGCTAGAGGTGGCAATGGGTAAGTTCTTATTTCTGGAATATCACTGGTTACTTTGCTTGCTATAAGGTCAGTTTGTTCTTATGTTGCTAGTAAAGTGTATGTAACCTTGATTGTGAACCTAGAAAATGTACCTAGAAAGTATGATAGTTCTTTAAGATCAGAGTGAGCAGCGAAAGCATAGTGATGTGATCTCAGCAGTGCGTTTAATAGTTGATTGGAAATTTCGAGGACGAAATTTTCTTTAAGGAGGGTAGAATTGTAACATCCCAAAATTGGGCCTAGTAGGAATGGGCCCAATGGGCCTTGGGCATAGGAGTGTTTAAAATTTTTGAGAACAAGAGAATGACATTATTTCAAGTTGGACTTATTAAGAAGATGATTTTAGAAAGTTACCGGATTCTATGAAGTTTCGAGTTCAAGTTGGGCCTTAGTAAAGTTTTGTGTTTAAGCCTATTAAGGAAAGATAGTAAGTGGCATCAAGGCTTATGGAAATAAAAGAGTAAATTGCTAGCATAAATGAGCATATGGAAAGGAGGTTATGGCATCAAGTGAAGTACCTTGAGGGAAGAGGTTCAAATCCCATTGTGTGCAAATTTTGACTATTATTTTTGTACTATTTCCCTAAATTTCGGCCAAGCTTGTAAATATGGCAAAATTGGATTTTAAATTATGGTAAGGTGGACTTATTAAATTGTGGAAAGTATGGTAAGGAGGAAAATAAGGAAAAAGAAAAAAAAAAGGAAATAAAAGAAATAAAAGAATTTGGAGAGTGGAGTAGGTGGATGAAAAAGAATAAAGAGTTTGAGGAGTGGAGTAGGTGGATGAAAAAGGAATAAAAGAATTTGTGGAGTGGAGTAGGTGGATAAAAAAAAGAGAGAAAGAAAGAAAGAAAGAAAGATAAAAAAAGAGTTATGAAAATAAAGAAAAGAGAAGTATCATCTTTTCTTCTCTTCATCACCACCTAAAATTGGTAGCAAACAAGGGTTGGAGAGCTCAAAATTTCAGCAAACAAATCCTTTAGCAAGTAAGTGATTTTGATGATTTTAGTTGATTTTTGTATTTTTGGAGCCCCAAAGCTTAAGCTAGCTAATGAGGGGACTAATTTGTAATATGGTTGAGAGTCTAGGGACTTGCCATGAGAGAGTTTATGCTGGTTGCAAGGTCTCGAAGTACTTTATCAAAGGTTCAATCGAAAACCTATCCCTCGTTATAAGTGACTCGGATTTTTGGTGCCGCGGAGAGCATCCCGTTACGGATTCCGAATAAGGTGTGTAATCTCATACTCTTCCGAATATATGTTTGAAATGGTGAGAAAATCTCACATCTCTCTGAAATTTTACATGAAATATTCTGTGATTCGGTATAAATATCTAAGAAAATTGATAATCGGTATCCGTGATCAGTCGGACGTGCGTTTGATGGTAGTGATAATCATGTTTTGTAATAAAACAGTTTCGGTTAGAAGCAGTGATGTATTTTTGAAAAATCACTAAAAAAAGGAGAAAAGTAATTAGAAAGTGAATAAGATATCAAATTAAAGCTTACTGTGTCTATTTTAATATGGAAGAAATGGAGAAGGAAAAGGAATTTTACATTCTGAGATATCTTGATTTTAGTGATACTGGTTCTGATTAACTTCAGGGTTCACTGATCTATTTTGGAAAAATCATATAAAATTGTACAAAATGAATTATTGGTTATAATTTATATGTATGGATTTCTTATTGAGTCTATTTTCAAGAAAAACAAGTTGGAATAGTATATGAAAACCGTACAGTGAGATATTTGAATTTAAGTTAAGAGAGGTCAGAATCATTGGACAGTGAAACAAGGGAAACTTTAAGGAATAAACTGTACTAAATGGCTAGGTCAAAAATTCTGGAAAAATTTCAGTAAGAAGATACATGAGTCTAGTTTCAAGGAATTTTACGGATCTAGATTTCGAGTTTTCTAACTCGAATTATGGCTAATTTAGTCAGTATGACGCAAATGGACAGTTTAAATTTGCATGTCCCAAATTACTAGTTAAGTTTTAGTTGCGAAATTACCCCGTTTGGGCTTAAAATGGATTTTTGACCAATAGTTCCGTAGAGACCCAAATGAGTTCTGTATCACTCGAGGCGATAGTGAATCTTCGAAAACACCGTTAAATATGAAATTACCGAATTACCCTTGTAGGGTAAATTACCGAATTACCCTTAGAGAGTAAATTATCGAATTACCCTTAGTGGGTACGATTACTGAATTACGAAATGTCCATATGGACCAAACTACGAAAATACCCTTTATGGGCCAAAATGTTATAATTGCTATATGGGCCAAATGTTATATTTGCTACATAGGCCATATTTGGTATAAGTGGTGACCGATTGTGTATTTTGGTTTTTAAGGGTAAATCGACAGGCATAAGGAAGTTCTGGGATCGTGTTAAATTCAAGTAGCTAAGGATTTCGCTAAATAGTAAGGTGTGTGATTAACCCACTGTTTTCCGGGTTTATGTTATATTGTATGTGTGGTGTAAATGCTAATGTGTGCAGTGACAATTATGAATGGATACCCTTAAGGGGTATATCGAAAATTAGGTCAGTGTTAAATATTAAGAATGTGAATATGCCAATGAGAATATGTTTGTATGCCGAATAGCATGTGCATGCATTATTTTATTATGTTATGACATTATCATATGTTGCATGTGCATGGGATGGGATCTGAATGTGAAAGAAGAAAGGGTGTACATTATGTACGTGGTCTAATGTTAGCCTTGTGCTACATTAGCGCTTGATGTTAGCTATGTGCTTCATCAAGGGAGGTGTTGGCTAGGTGCCACATCTCGGCGGTTGATAGCTGTGTGCATCACCGTAGATTGATTGATATGTGGGATCACTTATGTGATCGGTGGCCTAGCCACGGCCTTGAGCAGCAAGTCTGCCAAGGTAAGATATGTGGATCACTATGTGATCGGTGGATTAGCCACGGCCTTGGGCAGGGGGTCTGCCAAGGTAGGTGTAAAGGATGGACCCTAGGCTGGGTTGGGTGCATTTTGCATAAATCTGTCTGCTATGTAAATTAATGTGGAAATGGGCCAAGCCCAGTATGTGGAAACATGTGGTTGATTACACCATTATAAGAATGTGATGTGGTTGTGGGCCAAGCCCAATAAGTGAAAGCATGTGATTAAATTATCTTAATATCTGTTATATGGGTTATTATATGGTTTGACATGTGGATGGAATTCAGTGGTCTAATTACACACTGAGTCTGTATGACTCACCCAATTTTTACCAACATCGCAGGTGACGCATAGTGCTTGGACCAGGTTGGAGTGGATACGAGGTGGCCCATGCAGATGATAAATTTATTTGTTTTACACATTTTATTTATGAAAGGTTATTTATTGTAATAATGGCCTTTTAAAGTATTTACGGATTATTATTATGTTTTAAGTTGGATTGTCAATTATATTATCATCTGGAAATGTTTATTTTTAGCAACTTAAATTTTAAAAATATGTATTAAAGTTTCAACCCGGATATTTTGTAATAACTTAGTTTTATTTGGAATTTTAAAATACCAAGATTTTACAAACAAGCAAAATTTTTTTTATGTTTTTACTTTAAGTCAAAATATTTTTCAAACGTTTTCCGCAGTGACATACCAGATCCGGTCAAGGCTCGTGGGCCGGGTTTGGGGTGTTACAAGGGGTGTCACCTGGTCTACAACTTTGCATGTCAAACATTTTGAGTACTTTATCGATATAGCTCCTCTATGACAATCCAAGAATACCCCAAGATCGGTCTCGATGTATCTGAATTCTTAAAACAAAAGAGGCATCCCCAAGATCTTTCATCTCAAAATGCTTAGATAAAAACCTCTTGGTTTCATGCAATAAGCCTATATCATTAGCAACAAGCAAAATGTTATCGACATATAGAACCAGAAATATGTACTTACTCCTACTAAATTGGTGATACACACAATCATCAACAATATTCATCTCAAAACCGAACGAAACAATTACTTGATGAAACTTTTGGTACCATTGACGAGAAGCTTATTTGAGTCCATAGATGGATTTTGTCAATTTGCAAACCATATTCTTTGGGTCTTCCAACTCAAAGTTTTCTAGTTGCAACATATAAATTATTTTTTCAATATCACCATTGAGAAACGCAATCTTAACATCCATCTGATAAAACTTAATATCAAAATGAGCAACAAGCGTCATGATTATCCTGAAAAAGTCTTTTGATTAAACTGAAGAGAAAGTCTCTGTAAAATCAATGTCTTCTTTCTGAGTATATCTTTTAGCTACAATACGCGTTTTATACCTCTCCACATTACCATTTGTATCCTTCTTGGTTTTAAATATCCATTATCTTGCATAGACTTATACTCATCTTTCATGTAATCAATTCACTTTTGAGAATTAGAAGAACTTTTCATAGCCTGACGAAAGTTGATTGGATCATCTTCCATCATTCCATTATCATCCTTATGTTCTTGGAGAAATACAACATAATTGTATAGAAGAACATTTCTCCTTTCTCTTGTGGAACTCCTTAATGACACTTGTTCTTAAGGTTGTTAAGTTTGTTCTTCTAGAATAATTACCTCATCTTGAATAGGGAGTTGTTCAACATTGTCTTGTTGAGGTCCTAGAATCTCTTATTGATCACTGATAGTTATGAGAACCTAAATATCGTCAAAAGTGATAGTAGGAACTGAATTAGAATCCAATTCCTCCCCAAAAGCAATGTCTTTAACCTTATTTCTCCCTCCAAACTTAACATCCTCAAAAAATATTGCAATTCTCATCTCAAAAATATTCCTAATTATGTGATCAAAAAACTTATAGCCCCTAGATCGCTCAGAATAACCAATAAAGTAGTTGCTCGTTGTTTTGGAGTCCAATTTCTTTTCATATGGCCTATAAGGCCTTGCCTTAACTGGACATTCCCAAATGTGAAAGTGCTTTAGACTGAGCTTTTGACCTGTCCAAAGTTCATAAGGTGTTTTTGCAATTGCTTTAGTGGGTACTCTATTCAGAATGTAAGTTGTTGTCTTTAATGTTTCTCCCCAATGAGACTTAGGTAAGGTAGAATGAGCAATCATGCTCCTTACCATATCCTTTAGAATCCTATTTCGTCTTTCAGCTACACCATTTATATTGGATGATTCTGACATAGTGTATTGTGGAACAATATTGTATTCCTCTAGGAATTTCGTAAATAGTCCTAGGCAATGTTCACCTGAGCCATCATATCTACCGTAGTATTCACCACCACAATCAAATCTGATGTTCTTAATCCTTTTGTTGAGTTGATTCTCAACTTCAGCTTTATAAGCTTTGAACACGTCCAGAGACTGAGATTTCTCATGAATGAGATATAGGTACCCATAACGTGAGCAATCGTCTATGAATGTTATGAAATATTATTGACCATTCCAAGATGTCATAGGAAATGACCCACAAATATCAGTATGAATTAATTATAAAACTCCTGAAGATTTGTTGGCACCCAACCTCTTGGTTTTGGTCTGTTTTCCCTTAATGTAATCGACACAGACATCAAAGTCTGTGAAGTCAAGGGACTCTAAAATACCATTAGACACAAGGTGTTTAACTCTACCTTTTGAGATATGACCTAAGCGCTTATGCCATAATGATGATGAATTTTCCTTATTTAATTTGCGTTTAATACCACATGATTCCACATATAAGGTTTCATTATAAGGTGCAACTATTTTTAGCAAATAAAGGTTGTCATAAGTATTTAAATAAATAGTTCCAACAATATTCAAATTTAAAGACAAACTAAATGGATTATTTTCGAATGAACAATAATATCCAAATTTTTCAAACGAAGAAACAAAAACTAAATTCCATCTAAACGATGGTACAATAAAAGTGTCTTTTAAATCCAAATAAAAACCAATTCCTAATAACAACCTAAAATGCCCAATTGCTTCCACTTCTTCCAATTTTTCATCGCCCACAAATATGTGTCTTTCACCATCACTTGGCTTTCGGTAACTCAGGCAATCCTGCATAGAAACACTTATGTGAGTAGTAGTGTCAGAATCCATCCACCAAGTGTTTCTAGGTACTGAAGCTAAATTAACCTCAGAACAGACCAAATTAAGAATTATATCTTTCTTTGCACGTCAGGCATGATATTTAGCACATTCTTTCTTCACGTGTCCAAACTTGTTACAAAAGAAACAACTCTCTGTAGCTTGTTATTGTCTCTTTTGAGCTAGACCCTTAGCAGCTTCATTATGATATTTTCTTTTCTTGCCCTTGTCTTTAGAGGAATTGGACAAATGAGTACTTTTAGACTTATCACACTTCAACATTTCTTCCTCTTACAAACAATGAGAAACGATCTCATTTAGAGTTCATTTCTCTTTTTGACAGTTATAAATAATTTTAAATTGATTTATCTATGGACGAAGTGATACCAAAATCATAAGAACAAGCAATTCCTCAAAAAGATCGATCTTAAGTGTCTTAAGTCTTGAAAGCAACATGGAACATCTCCATAATGTACTCCCTCACGTTTCCTTGACCTTTGTAATACCCATAATTCGCCCGGCCCAAAGAAAAAACAATAATAACCCTTAATAGTCCAAGTGTCCCTTTTACAAACCCAAACCCGCAGAGCCCAAACCCAAATACAACCAAACCCTAGCCTAAAATTCCAGCCCAATCCCAAGCGGCCCGATAAGCCCACAAGCCAAAAGTTTTCAGGAAACCCTAGGTCCCCTTTCCAAGCGCCGCCGCGCGTCCCCCTCATGCGCGTCGTTCCAATGCCTACACGCGCGTTGCTCCAATTCCCACGCGCGTCGTTCTCCGTGCCCACGCCCACTGACGATCGGTGCTCCCCAGGCACCTCGCCTCCATCGTCCGCATGCCTCGCTCCCATGCCCTGCAAGAGGAACAGATAGCACAAACAGCAAAAACAACAAAAAATGATAAAAAAAAACAGATGTAAATCCGTTATAAAAACGGAAGTAAATTTTTTGTAATCTCTTCTGGTCACTACGAACACTGGAGAAATACGAAAATAGAATAGAACTCGAAAAGGTTTTAGTTTTGTTGTTCATTTTACTTTCTGCTTTTTTTAATATCATTTTGCGTCTATCTTTTCCTCAAAAAAAAAAACCTTTACAAACAAAGCAAAAAACGAACCAGCAATAACAAAAAGAAAAAGGGGAAAAGCTCATACCTTTCAAAGGTCGAAAAAGAAACCGAAAGGTTTCTTTCTTATTCAGATTTCGAAGCTTTTGGGGCACTTTGTTGATTAAGTCGAGGCTTGTAATAAGAAAAAGGGTTTTAAAAGGGGTCCTTTCACCCCCCTCTCGCCACCGTACATGGCGGCTACGATGTAGAATCCCGAAGGCCGGACGGGGAGTGAGAAGGATAGGGATTTGAGAGAGTTTTTGTTTTTTTTGAAAATGAAAGGGTGAAAAATGTTTCTTTTTTCTGATTTCCCGTTTTTTATACAGGGGTAATACGGCGCCGTTTCGAGCTAAAGCTTTCATAGCCAAAACGACGCCGTCTCATCTAAACCCGAAAACCCGACCCGGCCATAAGTCAGGATCCGCACGTTTATGTTCAAGGGAAAATTTGCGCGCTTGGTCCCTTGGTGCCTGCGGGTGTTCTATTCAGGGCCCTGCTCCCTTCTTTATTTTATTTTTTAATTCGTCCCATATTTTTAACCTTTTTTCAATTTAATCCATAAATAGTGCATTGATTACATGTATTAATAATAAATTTGTTACATTATTTATCTTATTAGCATTATATGTTACTCACCTGAAAAAAATCCATTGCACATATAAATTAACCTCGACTATTGTTTGTTTTAAGCCATGTATATTACGTACAATAAACTGTTTTGCGTTATTTATTATTTCATTTGAAAATTACTGTGAAATGTTTTACAAGTTCTCCTTTTGTTTTAAAAGTTGTTTTACGAATGTTTGATATCTTTCCCCTTTTTTAAATCTTTTCTATCTTTCCTACATTATCTATCTTAAACTAATTTATTGTCATTTCAAAAATCACGATTGATAATTAATTTATTTCAACATGTTTCATACTCGTTGCGAATTGTCGTATATGTTGATTAGTTTATTTGCCTTTGATTATCTATATTAATGTTTAAATAGTGCACATTATACAATTGTCATCTTCGCATGTACCACAGTTTGTTATTTTGCATTTTCGTGCCATTGTTATTTATTCGTATAGCATTTTATTCGTGTGGTACTATTCTATGGTCATCCCTATTTTTATACTATGCCTTTGCATTGAGCATTAAATCCCAACATAGTTATCAGCCTTGATTTAACCTAAATAAATCGTACATGGCTTTTAAATGGTATACTCGCTATCGTTTTAAAACGAAAATCTTCAAAAATTAAGGCGATGTTTGCATTTTGGAAATTCGGGAAAATCGTGCCCTAATTTACTGGGTTTCGATTTTTCTCATTTAGCCTAAATAACGGGATATTTTTTCGAAAATATGAGTTCAAGATAAAATGCTTATTCTCGAGGGAACTGAGTGTTGTGCCCTAACTTACTGGGTGTGATATCTCGTTACCTCAAGATAAGAATTTCCGAAATGATTTAAAATAAAAGCTTATTCTCGAGACTACAAGGCGTTGTGCCCTAACTTACTGGGTGTGACATCTCGTTACCTTGAGATAAGGATTTGGCAATGATAATGATCTGGGGTGCTATGTCCTAACTTACTGGATGTAGCATTTGGTTATTTCAAAGACGACTTTTAAATGATTATTCAAATTCATTCAAGTGTTCAATATTAAAAACACATTATCGTATTTTTAAACTCATTCTCAATTCTCAATTTTTGACATCAAGATACTAATTAATCGATTTGGTACCAATTTTGGGTGTGACGAGGGTGCCAACCCTTCCTCGCACGTAACCGACTCCCGAGCCCATTTTCTCGAAACTCGTAGACCAAAATATTTTATAGGTGACCCGATCACACCTAATAAAAGGTCGGTGGCGACTCCCGTTTTTACTTTCAAAACCCAAGTTCGATTCCCGTTTCCCAAAACATGGTTTCGACAACCTTTATTCTTCATAGACATTAAAGAAGTTAGAAGTGATGTCATCTCAACCTTATCGATTTTAGTAAAATGTTTCTCAATTTTGTCAAGGAAACCCTTGGCCTAAGTAATCTCTTCAGATTCTGTCCCCCTAAAGGCTTCTAGAATGTTGTGTTTCATGATCATTAGACTCATGCAATTTGAACGATCCCACCTCTCAAAATTCCTCTTAACATCAGGGGTGTTTTTCATAATGAGAGGTGCAGGTTGTTCTTCCCTTAGTATAAGGTCTATGTCCATACAATCAAGCACTATAAGTAAGAGTCTTTTCCATTCCTTCAAATTACTCCCATTAAGCATGGGTATAGAATTTATATTAGCAGATATTGTGGCAGAAAGAGATGAACTAGCTGAATATAGAATAAAAACAAATAAAAATAAGCTCACATCAATATTCATAAGTAAACAATAAATTTAAGATAATGGCTAATCCCATCTCAAGATACCAAACACAACATTAATATCAAGCATTTCGACAGTAATATTAACAGTAAGCGATACTCTTGTTGTAGCAATCAAACATTGATAATAAATTATGTCAAACAATTAATCAATCTTTGGACTAACTTATTACTCACATAAAATACCTTATAATTAACACACATTTATCACCATAGATGTCATTAAAATTCTGGCAAATATTAACTTACTTTTGGGTCAATTAATAAGCACATGAATCACAAAAACATATAATCATCTTGATATTTTAAATAAACTAATATACGTAAAAGATGTCACTTTGGTGGCATTTTGTTTCAACTAGTCTATTTAAAATATTATACATTCTTAATTAAAACCCAAAGCAAAAAATTGAATTTATTTATTTTGAAATATTTCTTTTAATCTCATCTTTCAATCAAATTAAAAAATAATCGCATATATATATATATATATATATAAAAATATATATAATTTTTCAAAACAACATGCATCGAACTATCGGAATTCATAAATCATACACTCAATCAATAGAGTTTAATATAGAAACACAATTCATACATTGAACCAATAAAACATGCATATATTATATATGTATATATAATAATATATATATGAATTAAGTCATGCGTATATACGAAATATATATATGAATCAATCAAAACATGTGAATATATATCAATCAATTTCTTTACTATCAATCTTTTTTTATTATTATTAAACTAAATGTCGTATAGGATTTTAAAAAGAAATTGAATTACACGATTTGCAAATACACAAGATTTGCAACAACAACAAAATTGAACCGCAGGATTTGCCACACTAAACAAAATTGAACCTCGAGATATACATTGAACCCCAACAAGAATAATGGAAATATACACATTAATGAAGGCAATCCCTAATTCTAATGGAATACATGCAAGACAGCAAACCATCAATGAAAATATACATTGAACCCAATCTCACAAGATATATATATTAAACAAATTTTATTCGTAAGATTTACACATCAATTTCCTTAAAACCAATTTCATAAAAAAAAAAAACTTAAAAAATTAATCCTCATCAAAGATTCAACGTATATTTAATCAATATTTCAAACTCTAAAATTTTTAATATAAATTCAAAAAATTGAAACACCTAATCTATAAATTATCAAGAATGGATTAATCTAAAAATATTCATTCTCAATGATTCAACATAACGAGACTTTGATGCCACTTGTTAGAATTGTAAAACAAGATCTTGATACAAAACTTAATAAAATCAGGATATGACATGTCAGATCATCAATAACAAGATTATATGCGAAAACATACAATTTCCAAAAAATAGTTTTTATCTTAGTATAACCTTTTGATGGGGATGGAAAAGATATATGAGATTACCGTATTTCTTGGGGACCATTACCTCTTTAAATAGCTGATTATAAAATCAGTTTTTAGTATTTATAATTTGGCCCCTCATTAAATTATAAATACAACTTATGATATCTACACATTATTTCCATAACACTTTAATACCTATGATACTTGTAACATAGTTGGTCACTTAATTTTATATCACAATTTATAATAACATTATACATTATATATATGTGTTTATAATTGAGGATTTTAATCTACATTTTAATCATGAACCAAATCAAATTCTTTTTTAAAGTCATTAACCCAACCAATTTAATTTTGATTAATCCAATCGGTTAATTAAATTAACCAAAATTTCTACATTTTTTTCCCTTTGATTCAAAGAAGTTTGAAACATGATAAAAAAAAGTGCAATAGGAACGTTGTTTTTTCCTTTTTTTAGTTTAAAGAAGTTTAAAAGAAGACAAAAACAGCAAATAACAATTGCAATTTTCTTTTAGACTTTAGCACTTTTGTTAATTGTTTTAATTTTAATTTTATTACTCGCTTTTGAACTGAATTAGCTTATTCAATTAATTACCCATTTTTAAATTAAATTAATCAATAAACAAAATTTGATAAAAGATTTAATCGACTCCAATCAAATTAATTTTGATGGGTGATTGGTTAATAATCAATCAATTGGATTTTTTGACACGTAATTCCAACCGAACCAGTTTAACCTTCTAAACCAATTCCCTGTATTTCATGGAAATGAGCTTTAGGAATAAAAGACCCAAAGTTTATCTTCTCAAATTAGGACCTTGAGGTTGATTATGTGGCAAATATAATGGCAGATCTCAACCCAACGGGATTGTATCATAGTCTAGAAAGTCACAAGCTTTGACCAAAATGGCTCATGCAGTCGTGTTCCAACATTTTGGCTGAATCCTCTATAAGGCGGTTTGATCCTTATCTTACAATGTCAAGAGGCTAAGAGGGCCCCTACTCTACTTTTTAGGCCATCTGCAAATATAGAGAAAGCTTTAAAAATTTGGGGGGAATTAAGCCTTAAGAAGGCATAAATATACAGTAAATGGATAAAAAAAAGTGTAAATATCTATACTTGGTTGAATTCAAAATCGACACGAAATAATCCGAAAGTAATAGGTTCAGAAACTCAACATTACCCATGTAATTGTCAATGAAAACCAATCTTTGGGCTCATATAATTTAGAAGAAGAAAAAATCAAGGCATGAAAGTGATGTAGATAAAATCAGAAATCTCCAATGATATCCTTTTATTTTTCTGTTCTCTCACTTCCACATTACTCAAAAGAGTAAAAGCCAATATGCCCTTTGAGGGCTGCCGCTACTGGCTATAAGGGGAGGGTGGGCAGTTCCCAGCCTATTTATGGGGGCTTTTTTAACCTAACGAAAAAGTCACAATTTATTGTAGGTTTAATCCACATTTTAGTCCCTGAATTATATCACATTTTCCACTTTTGTCTTTGAAGTTTTTTTGGCCCACCTCAATCCTTAATGTTATCAAATCTTTTCGATTTAGTCCTTTGAACATTAAAAAAACCAACCAATGCCATGATGACATCATCATCCGAAAAATCTAAAAAATCTTTTATAAATATAACAAGTTTTAAAAATAAAAATATATAATTGTTTACAAATTTAAAAATATATTAGAAATTGAAAATATTGTAAAAATTATTAGAAATCGTAAAAGATTGTAAAAAATTATTTAAAAAAATTAAAATAGTAAAAAAATTGTTATATCTTAGAATAAATGATAAATTTTCTAATCACATTTAAAATATTAAAAATTTGATATCAAATTGTATATTGTAATACAATCAATTTTTATTAAAATTATATTTTAAAAATAATTGAATAAAGTTGAACAAAATTTTAAATTACATCAATTTTAAGTACTTGGCTATGGTTACTTACAACATGTTTATTTGACTTGACTCCCTATTTAATGTTTGGAGTAAACTTTTTTTCATTCATACCCACATTCAAGCTCTAAAAAATGTTATTTATAAAAATATTAAAATATTAAAATATTTAATTTTAGTAAATTTATTATATTTTTATATTATTTTTGCAATTATATACTTTTCTATATCCTTTAATATTTCTAATAATATTTTCACTATTTTATAACTTATTATAAATTTTTTTATAATTTTTAAAGATTTTTCGGATGTTAATACTAATATAATGTCATCATATGACATGACATGTGACAACGTATAATTAATTGGATATTTCAATCATTAATTTTTAATGTTATCTAACAACATTTCATAACATTAGGGAAAAAAAACATTAGAATCAAAGTGAAAAAAATAGTTTACTCCAAAAATTAAAGTATACATTAAACCTTAACATTAATTGAATCGAATAGTAAAAGAATCTACGTTTCTTAAATAAACTTTTGAGCTCGAATAATGTGAAACGTGTCACCCGATTCGACTCCAGATTAAGACCAATTATCGAGTATGAAGAAAAAATTGTTTAAAAAGGTGCATTTACTTTAAACTGTTTCAGTAGCACATCAAGCGAACCCGTTGTGTATATATATTGCTTTTGCAAGAAGCTACAAAATCTTAGACTTGGGATAATTAAAGCCTTTCATAGGGGCAAGGGCTAAGGGGTGGGTGACCTCTACACTGCTCTGCTCTGCCCATGTTTTAGTACTTACTGCTGCAACAGCAATTGGTCAGTTTTGACTACAATTTTCTTTTTTAAAAATCTGGGTAAATGATGAAAATATAATGCTAACTTGTAGTAATAAATGGATAAAAAGTTTTTTTTTTTCTTTTTATATTTGAGTTGAATTGGATTGAATTCAAAGCATGCGAATCAATAGCTGTAATTTTGACTGTTAGAAAAAATCCCGTTCTTATTAAGTTCTTCTTACTTGGTGCAAATTCTGCCCATTAATGTGGGTGAAGAATCTTGCATTTAATCCTTTACTTTATCCCAAAGATTTATTTTATTCCTAACGTTTAAGTTATCTTTTAATTAAATTCTGAAAAGAAATTAAATTTTTACTAAAATTTTATTTGAGTGATTTAACTTTTAAAAGTTATATAATAATTATTATTGTTATTAGATTGTTACATTTTGGTCACTCGTCCAATAATTTTAACAAAATAATGATATAACACATTAACTCAAATGATTAGTAACTAATTTGACGACCATTTTACTAATAAAAGTCCATTTCCTACTTTATTTACGGAAATAGACCAGTTTTTTTATTATTTACCGGAATGGGCCAAAAACATTAAAACGCGTCAACGTAGAAGTGTTTTAAGGGGAAATTTCAACAAAACGCGTCCTTAATGGAGCGATTTTGCCATGTCAGCAAAAAATGCGCTGACGTGGACACGTTTTATTGATATGGCAAAACACTCCATCAGGGGTGTGTTTTAGCCCTTTTTTTTGACCCCCAACGGTCATTTAAAATTTTGACCGTTGGGAGGTCCAACGGTAAAAAAAAAACTATAAACTTCCCCTCTTATTTTTTTCACACAAATATTTCTTCCAAAATTCCCAAAAAAGCTCTCAAATTTCTCCTTAAATTTCTCAAAACTCTCTTTAATTAATTATTTCCTTTAATTTTTTTCTAAATTAGTTTTATTTTTTTATAATTTCAAAGATATTTGATCATGTTAGCAATGATTAGAGAATTAATTCGTCTCGATCATAAACATATCTCCGTCGAACAAATAAAAATGGTAAGGGTTAATTTCAATTTTTGAATATTATTTATTTTTTCATTTATGTAATTTTAATTAATTTTTATTTTATAATTTTTTATAACAGTCTGTAGATCGGGTGTTACAATCTATAGATTGGGTGTTACCAATGTTATATTCGTAATATGTCTGGTCCTCCATCACCGTTGATAGAAAATTTCTTGAGGGAAGCGGGTTTTTGGCACGTGACTAATATAGGCCGGGGTGTAAGTTAAACCTGAAACTCATCAGCGCGTTCATAGAGATGTGAAGACCAGAGACGCACACATTCTATCTTCCATGCGAAGAGTCTACCATCACTTTGGAGGACGTGCAGTTACAATTTGGATTACTGGTGGATGGGTCCGTACTCATCGGGTCCGCTCAATCTACTGATTGGGGAGCCATATGTTACGATCTTTTTGGTGCGATTCCTGATAATATTTACGGAGGTCGGATCGAGATGGGCTGGTTACGAGACACATTCCCGGAGCTGGGGAATGATTCGACTGAAGTAGAAAGAATACGATATGCTCGGGCATACATACTTGAGATTATTAGAGGTTATCTGATGCCAGACTTGTCACGAAACCTCATACATCTGAGGTGGCTACTGAAACTCGTTGATTTTAGAGCAGCTGGCGAACTTAATTGGGGGTCTTCCGTGTTGGCAATATTGTACTGGGAGATGTGCGGGGCGACGAAACCAAATAAAGCCAAAATCGAAGGTTGCATATCACTACTACAATCATGGGCTCGGTTTCGCTTTCTATTTTTATGTCTTCGAGTGAACCACCCATATACATTCTCACTCATAATGAGGTAAAATTTATATTAGATTTTACAATTATTACATAGATTTAAAATATAATTTTATGCTAAAAATTTATTTAAATAGGTGGAACCATTCGGCGAGTTACGTTGGAATACCTACAGCTCTTGAAGAAATACGGCTTCTATTAGACCAACTGTTGGAAGCGCATGTAAGTATTAAATGAAATATATATACATAACATAGTCATTTCTTATTTAGTATTTAGTATTATGTATATAACTAATATTTTTATCAAGTTCATATAGTTTCAATGGACACCATACGAGGATCCGGTAATTCGGACAATAATTCCGGATGATTTTTTCAAAATTCAAACATTTGGTATTTTAAGGTCCCATTGGTTAACTGTACTGCTGTCAAGATACACCAGCCGGATAGAGTGTTGCGGCAATTTAGATTCCGACAACCGATTTTCGTGACACCTGAGGTGCTCGATGATGAGCACAAAATCGACTTACGGCAATCGAATACACATTGACTGTTATTCTTCTCAGAATATATCAAAATTTGGGAAAATCTGTATGATTATATACCTACTCGTGAACCGATCATTGTTCCAGAGTTAGCGTAAGCACCGGATTACATGACATAGTTTAGGATCCATGGCAAGCTATATTTGTTCTCGGAAGAGTAGAGATGTCGGCAAATCTGTATCGAATGGGAATGACGGGGCCCTTTAAATCCAAAGAGAATGGATGACGAGACGGGCCCATCAACAGCGCCCACACAATCACCGAGCCCAGTGCCTCAAGCAACAACACCCACACCACAGCCCCTTCAGATTATGCCAGGTGCATATCCTAGCCCTTATATGTATACTAACCCTTATATGTTTTCATTTCCCAATCCTATGCCAGGTTGGAATGCATGGCCCAGTGCATCTCCTTTCCCAATGACCCCAACTCAACTGACAATATATAAGCCATCGTCAAAGAAGGGATCGCACAAGGCATTGTCGGGTGTAACATCCCGAATTAGGGGTTGTTTACGATTTATTTTATTTTCATGTGGTTGCCTGAAGAAATGCATATGTTGGTTGTTTGATATATTTTAGGGTCTAGTCATAACCCCGGGCTAGGTCTGACCTAAGGCTGAAATTTTTTTTTTATGCCTAAGGGGAAGAAGCTAGGTGAGATAAGGGTTAAGGGAAATTTTTGGTAAGGTAGTGACATGAGAAACCAAGTGGCAAGATGGTTGGGACGCTACCTGGGAGTTGAATGGTGCGGCAAGGCAGGGGTTCGAACCCCAGGAATCGCTTTGGAGAGTTTTTATTTTTGGCATTAAAGGAGCTGGGTGAAGGAGGCTTTAAAAATATTTTCGGCGAGGTTATGGCATGAAAGTCGGCCTGGCAAAGTGGCTTAGGAGCGCCACTTAAGGGCCTGGGGGCGTTTGGACTCAGGTTCGAGTCACCTTGGACGCAAGGGCGTTTTATTTTGTTTTGGCGTTAAAAAGGAAGGGGGCTAAGAAGGCTTTAAAAGAAATTTGGGAGCATTGATGGACATGAAAGTTCAGGTGGTAAAGTGGCATGGGGCGTGTTAGGTGGTTGCGGCACGAGGTCCCGCGTTCGAGTCCTGATGGAAGCGCATGGGTGTTTTTATTTTTTTTGCTTTGGTGTTAAGGCGAAAGAGAGCTAGCGAGGGAGAGCTTAAAAGAAAGTGTGACGGGTTTATGTCACGAAAGGAGCAGTGGCAGAGTGGCTGGAGGCGTGGGGAGTCTCCAGCTGGTCTGGGGTTCGAAACCCATGAGCAGCAGCATGGGTATTTCTTTTTTTATGACCGGCGTGAGAAGCTTAGTGGCCTGCACAAGGCTCCCTTTTAGATGCAACAAGTCATTCTTTTTGTTTTCAAAAGCTGGTGGAAGTATGGGAATTATTTTATTTTTATTTTATTTATTGTTGGAAGATGGGTTGGTGATGGGAAGTTTAATAAACAATAAATTATTTTATTTTATTTCAAATGGAGATGGGGAAATTATTAAACAATAATGTTTTGTTTTTGGTGATAGAAATTATCACAAAAAGGGGTGCATGGCCGAATTTTGAGCTCCTAGGGACCTTCATGGGCGGTTTTGAAGATTAGCAAGGGGAGCATGGCCGAAATTCTTTAATTTCTTTTCTTTTCTTGCCATTTTGTTCTTGGCCGAAAGAGAGAGAGCAAAGGCTTGAGTTTTGGTTTTGGAAAGCGTTTTAGGGAGTATTTTCGGCTAACACACTCCCTTTTCATCTCTTCCCCTTGTTGTTCAAACCGAAACCCCTATAGACATCTTCTTCATTTCCCTTTTCTTCTAGTTGCTCAAACCGAATACCCTTAGCCCCATTCTCTCCTTTTTTTTCTCTCGCAATCTAGCCTTTCTTGTGGTGCTGGAAGTGAGTTCTTTCTTCAAGGGAGCCTAGCCGAATCTTTTGGGAGCCAAAATCCTTAACATCATTCAGGGTGCCGAACATTGGTGTTCATTTAGGTGAAGCAATCGTCGAGGTAAGGGGCAACCAACTCTTGTGGTCTTGAGTTTTAGGTTTTGATACGAGCTCACCTATGAAGCCTGTGACGGACGTCAATCATGACCCGATGAGTCTACCTAATGGGCCAATTACACGTTCCCGAACCAAACAATTCAAAGATGCCGCAACGGTGTTGGTGGCACAAATTTGGGATGATCATAAAAGAGAGCCCAAAAACATGCTGAACTCGTACAACTTATTTGAAGTTGAATATACTAGCCAGTCTGACTGCTAGTTTATTTAACACTTTAAATTACGCATGTTTTATTTTTTCTGTAATAGCTTTATTTTCTTATTTCATATTTGTTTGTTTAGATAGTACAAGTTTTTAGTTAGTCTTTGTCGAAGTGATTATTAGTATGTCTAAGTTATATTAACATTTATTTTGGCTAAACACGCACTTGAATTAAATGTTGTTGGTGTCTAAATTATGGTGTTAACTATCCTAAGTGGTTGCTGAATTGATAAAGTCTAATTGTGTTATTTTATTGTGAGTTAATGGAATTGATTAATTTGCTGCAGGATTAAATTACCTTGGACGGCTTGGAGGTTTAGCTATGTGGGAATTAATTAATGAACATGTGGGTGCATAAAATAAATATGCCGCATGCTTGAGAAATAAATTAAAGAATGGAGGCATTGGACGGCAAGCATGAATCAACATGGTGAAATTAATGAAATAAACAATTGAAGCAATTACATGATAATGGGATTTGAAGAAAGTCCATGCGTGAAAGGCACATGATAGAAAAATATGTTTGTGGGTTGAATAAACAATGGTGAAAATTGAATGGATAGGTATGAAGGCTTGGACGGCTATAGAAGAATAATTAAGCATGTGCTAGTGGAATATTAAAGAAATAGAATTTAAGCATGTGCTAGTGGAATATTAAAGAAATAAAACATGAAGGGTTAGTGATTTGTTGGACGGCAATGCTAGGAATAAATGGAATCATTTGTTTATTAAAATGGGACGGCACACACAAATTTTAGTCAACTTATGGCAAATGAAAGTGGCAGCAAACTTTGATGGAGATTAGGTAAATGCCTTATTTTAGTTTCAAGTTGGCTAAACTTTCTAGCTCCATGATTTTTCCCTTGGCCGAATGTTCACCAAGTCAACTACTCGTGTGCACAACTAGAGGATGAGGCCATCAAATTTATTTTCCCTATTCGGCTATCTTTGAAAAGGCCTATAAATATTTTGCACATTTTCATTTTGTAATGGAACTTAAGACTTTTGAATTTGAATGAAAGAAGCATTTCTTTTGGTGAGTATTCACTCTCCTTATTCTCGAGGTTTGAATTGACTTATCTAGTTTTCTAGTGGCGTCGTTCCTTCCTTATTTTGAACTTATCATCCTAACGGGTGTGGCGTTCATCTACCTATACCGTTGGTTCCTATCTCGCTAGATAGTGGGTCTCGGTTTTGTTTCAAAACTCATTACATCAATTTGAAACTTATAAGATTCGGGTCTTTAATTTTTATTAAAGGTTCTTTCTTATTTCAAATACGTATCCATCTCAACCTATCACCTATCTTTACCTTTCCAAAGAATTTATTTCCAATAAAATTATCCCTTTGTTAGTTAAAAGAGAAACGACCTAATTTACGATCGGGCAACAATTACGATTCGCCTCCTAACCCGAGACGGACCGTTATCAGGTTTTGGCCGAATAGCCTTTGATCTTTAAGGGAAGTTAAAATCGATTGCAGGGAAGGCTATAGCCGGATTCTGTGAGCCTTCGGGATACCAAATCGGCTTGGGTAGGAGGGAAAGCCGCGTTTCGGGATCTCATAGCATTTCATAGTTCCGGGATTTCGAATTGTTTGGTAAGCAATAGTAAGTTTCGGCCCAATGTGTTTCGAGTACAACATATCCCTCAGGATCATTATTTTAGCCGAATAGCCTATGTTATTAACTTTGGTTTTGGCCGAATATAGGGCAGAGAGATCTAGTGCGATAGATCGATTCTTCGGGTTTTCGTTATTGAGTAGTTCGGGATTCGTTTAGACTTAGGTTTAATCAGGTGTGTAAACTCTTACACACTTTATTAGTATAGACTGTTATTATGATGATATATATAACCTCTCATGTAGTAACTTTGCCTTGTGGGCATAAGCTTGGATTTCGGGTAAGTCCCCTATTACTTGATCTATGATGTATGTTGTGTATGCCATCATATGCTGTTAAATGCTATGCTATATACAAATGCATGATATATGGGATCATGATACGTGTTATGTGAGCATGATGATGGTAGGATTGATGAGAGGAGGGAGATGATCTCTATGGACTGTCACCAGTGGTTTTGACCACACGATGGGTTGGCCCCATCATTTGATATTTGTGACTTCGGTCACCAGTGGTTTGGTACCACCAGTGGTTTTGACCACACCGTTGATATAATTTGTGACTAAGTCCCAGTGGTTTGGCACCACCAGTGGTTTTGACCACATAATGATATTTGTGACTTCGGTCACCAGTGGTTTGGTACCACCAGTGGTTTTGACCACATGTTGATATTGTGACCTATGGTCATCAGTGGTTTTGACCGCACGAGGGGTTGGCCCCATCATTTGATATTTGTGACTTCGGTCACCAGTGGTTTGGCACCACCAGTGGTTTGGTACCACACGGGATAGAAAAAGGAGTATGGATGGCTAGCTTGGGTTGCATATTTGCATGTCTTACTAATATCTTGTGTATGAGGTGTATTTTCGGGTTGGGGATTTATACACTGAGTCTTGGTGACTCACCCCTTCCCATATCATTTTGTAGGTGAGTAGATCGCGGAGATGGAACCGGAGAGGACTCGAGGCGGCCATGCTTGTTCCTTGGACTTGAAATTTTATTTCGTACCGTTAAAGTTTACTATTTGCTAAATCTTTGATTTGGTTTGTAATATGGCCGCTAATTATTATTTGGATGTTTAAGTAGTTGCTTTTACTTTACTTCTATTATATTGCTAATGAACTTATAAACTGTTAAATCAATCGGTTAAAAGTAACGTTTTCAAAATAAGTACTCGTACGCGTTTTCAAAGATGTTACCGTCGGGTAGCAAAATTTACCAAGTTAACAATAACTCTGATGGTTCTAAAAAAATTGAAATGGTCAAATGGTTTCAAAGGAAAAAGGTTTTCAACTCAATCATGTTTATCAAATCAACCCATCTGAGTTTTAGCAAACACCGTTTTATAACTTCAACAACATTTTCAGATTTCCACTGTTAATCTAAATCTTTTAAAACGTTTTTACTCCGTGACATACCAGATCCGGTCGAGGCTCGTGGGCCGAGTTTGGGGTGTTACATCGGGAGCTCATCTCATTTCTAATCTCTATCGCCTTATGGGATTCAAACACCTCTGTCGTGGGTGATGCAAACACCTCTACATTCTTTATTCTATCAATGTGGGTCATCCTCCCAACACCTACAACCAGAACAACCCGTGCCGGAAGCTGAACCAAGAAGGAATCCAGCGCGTAACCGTTGACCACCCCCATGTGGCACTGATTCTGACCATCACATGCATTGGTTTTTTTAATATATTTGTACAAACTGTTTTTATATTGTTTTATTTAATAAAATAAAAGTTGTTTTGAATATTTTAATAGTAAATTATTTTTATATTTTGTCCTATTTAATAAAGTAGAAGTTCTTTTGAATAAGGCAATAGAAGTAATGCAACATAGTTTTATTTAAGAAATTATCAACTATTTCGATTTGGACATGTTCGAATTGTATGACTTGGGTTCCTACACCATTCGCACAACTTCTGTTGGTTCGTTCTTTCCCAGATATCCATATGATCACGTATTCTACTCGAGCAAGGTCGACCTTGTGGTTTGCAACGTAATTTTTTACCCGGTAACAACTTAAACGGAGCAAGCAATACAAACGACCACTTACATTCATTTGGGATCGGCGGGAATATATGTCTCCACACGTTGTACATGTATTCTATTTTGTACACTTCGTCGACATAGCTCTTGGGATCTAAATAGAGATTCTGACAAGCTAAAATTGCATGAGCGCATGGATAACGAAGTGTGTCAAACGTCCCACAGTTGCAAGTCCTATTTCTCAGGTGTACACGATATTGCCTGCTGGTAATACCTTGGTTCGGCTTGTCAAACTCCGTCACACGAAACCATAGGTTGTTGCGATCGTGACACACTGTGTGCATGATGTTGGCCCGCGCCTTTACCTTATTAATTTCTTATGATACCTTCCGGCACCATACATGGCCTCCCTGCATTTGGCCTTTATAACTCGCTGCTCGCTTTGGAAATAGTGGAGCCAAACGGAAATATGCCTCCCGTACAATCGAGATTATTGGCAAATGATGTATTCCTTTTAGAACAAAATTTATGCATTCAGTCAGGTTGAGGTCATATGACCATATCGTAGGCCACCATCGTATGCTTGTGTCCACTGATCGAAAGGTATGTTATAGAAGTATTCTGCGTCTTGATCGTTAACTGACCGCAAAATCGCCAACATCTTATGAAATCTGTCCTTATTGATCTCATACCCTGTCAATATAAGTTGATAAAGAAAATTACATACCACTCTTCCATTCAGAATAAATTGAATATAACAAACAAAATTATATTAGTAGATATTAAATACCCATGTTGGTTACTTATCGTCGTTCAATGGTAGACCAATATTGCCCGTAATAGTTAGACGTAACGTGCCTTAGACAATATCGATGGTGTGTACGACCCCATAGGCTTCCCTGTAGCTCAATTGCGGTTAGTATTCCAGTGCCCCAATCCGATATAACGCAGATATTAGGTTGAGGGCAGACATACCTCCTCAACCTAAAAAGAAAGAAATCTTAGTCATCACCTGACTCCCCCGGTGTTATTGCAAACGCAATTGAAAGGGTTCTCACACTGCCATCCTATGCCATAGCTAGCAATAGTCAGTGGGTATATCTACCATACATAAAGGTACCATCAATTTGTACTAATGGCTTGTAGTACACAAATGCGTCCTGTCATTGCTTAAAGCTCTAAAACAGACTTTTAAACACTTGGCATCCACGGAGCAAGCGATCGTTGTAGTACGCAGGGCCCGTTTCAAGGTCTGTTACGCAACCTGGGACGTACATCTCCAGCACCTAACACCACTGACACACCTTATTATATGAAGCGTCCCACCCACTATGCATATTTTCCAACGCCTTCTGCTTAGTTATCTAGACCTTGTGGTAACAGGGCGTGTACTTTAATTGGCCACGAATATTGGCAATTAAGATCGATACAAAAGTCCTGGGATCCACCTTTACCATCGGTAGTATTAAGCTAGCTATCATATCTGAATTCATCTTGGGATGATCTTGTGAAATACCTGTCAACGAAGTACATTAAATAATGCAACATTAAGTAATAACAGTATTATTCAAAAACCCTAAACACCCAGAATACTATACCGGCAACACAGGTATCTCCTACAAGCTTGTCTTTTTCCTAACCAAAGCCATGATTTTCCATGAACATGTATTGTCTTGCACTGCACACTTGGCCTCGAACTTCTCGGATTTGGATTTAACCACGTGGTAGTTAACCCTGTTCATGATACTATATTGTTTCAATGCACCAAGAAAACTATCCTTACTAGAAAACTTCTTACCAATTTCGAATTCACCCAAATCCAACGACGAACTTGTACGGTCATGCCTTCTATGTGGTAGATTTGGAAACTCCAACGCATCATCTGCCGATAGATCGACATTATGTATATAGGCTGGAGGTAAGTACGTCGTGAATCGCAGATCTTCTTCTTCTTCATCTGAACCCCCTTCACTGTCTTTAGGTTCGATTGGAATAGGCTCTAGTTCAGAAAATAATGCAACTTCTATACCATCGGGGTTGGGCTTTTGAGGTGGATCCACATCAAACTCATCATCCAACACACCATCATTTGCAACGTACGAGGTCCCATCGCCGGTGGATATCGTAGGGAGTACATCATCCCTTCTTGTGGACGTCTCGTAACATCTCCAATCAGATGTGGATTGTCAACCATTAGAAGTTGATGTCATTCCCCAGTACGTATTTCCAACATCGAACATCAACCCACTGAGGTCCATGTCTCATCCATTAACCGAGTGTCATGAAGGAGTTATGTATTTCATACTGCCACCAAACACGGGCACTTCTGTGTTTTGCCTCCCACTAACAGAGTGTCGGGCAGGGGTCGTCTATTTCTCTCGAATAGTAGTAGATGTTGAAGTCACAAATCTTCATTTGGCAATGAAAATTGAACATATAACTCAAGATAGGGTGACCCACTAGCGAGATGAGTCTGCACCATCGCCTCTAAGCTACGACCACCTTTAATATCAAATGAGTCATATGTTACAGGATCAACCGAAGCATAAAACCGACACTTAATAGACAAAACTCTCATTGACGTCGTTCCGAAGATTTTGCACCTAATTCTTTTACGAAGTTCTGTCAAATCTATGTTCTGGTTAAAAAACAGTCGCGCTGTGTTCTTCGATAAAAAAACAACGCCATTCTTGGTGTCACAAACCCCACCATCATAGTAAATAACAACACTAATATGTTCACTCATCTTCAATTTCTATTTTGCTTAGCCTCTCTAATTTTTCTTGTTGTAACTTATGCAACATGAGAATGAAGTTTGACTCATTTATAGCCTAAGGCCAAGCAGGAACTACTGTAGAAAAAGAGCGTCCATGTGGGAACTTTTGTCAGTAATTTTGCTGATAGTTCATCCTGTTTGAAGTGTTTTTGACACTATTTTTTTAGAACCGTCTTCTTAAAATTATTTTTTTAGAAACTACTGTAGAAAAAGAGCGTCCACATGGGAGCTTTTTTCAGTAATTTTGCTTACAATGCATCCTGCTTGAAGCATTTTTTACAGTATTTTTTCAGAACTGTCTTTTAAAATTATTTTTTTAGGAACTACTGTAGAAAAAGAGCATCCACGTGGGAGCTTTTTTCAGTACTTTTGCTGATAGTGCATCCTTCTTAAAGCATTTTTTACACTATTTTTACAAAATTGTCTTCCCAATTTTATTTTTTCAGGAACTACTATAGAATAAGAGCGTCAACGTGGGAGCTTTTTTCCAGTAATTTTGCTGACAGTGCATCCTGCTTGAAGCTTTTTGACACTATTTTTTCAGAATCGTTTTCTCAAAATTATTTTTTCAGGAACTACCATAGAAAAAGAGCATCTACATGGGAGCTTTTTCAGTACTTTTGCTAACAGTGCATCCTGCTTGAAGCGTTTTTGACATTATCTTTCAGAACCATCTTCTCAAAATTAAATTTTCGGGAATTACTATAGAAAAAAAATCCTTCTTGTCAATATAATTTTTTCAAGACTCAACCCCAAAACCCTTTTACAAAAACCCTAAAAGCTAAAAACAAAATTATTTAAAAAAATTACTTTTCTTAAAACACCTAAAACCTAATTTAATTAATTTACTTAAAATCCCTAAAACCTAATTCAATTAATTTTAAAAAAAAAATTCTAAACCCCAATTTATTTTTTAAAATCCCTAAACCCTAAACTATTTTAACAAAATACTAACCCTAAACCCTAAACACATAAACTCTAGGCACTAAACAAGCAAATAAACCTAACCTTAGAAAAACACGGGCTAAAACGCGTCCATGAGGGAACGTTTTGCCATGTTAGCAAAACGCCTCCACGTCAGCTCATTTTTGATGACATGGCAAAATCGCCCCCTCAGGGACGCGTTTTCCTGGAATTTTTCCTTTAAACGCTCATACGTGGATGTGTTTTAGTGTTTTCAGCCCATTCCAGTAAATAATGAAAAAACTGGCCCATTTCTGTAAATAAAGTGGGAAATGGGCTTTTATTGGTAAAATAGTCTTATTTGACTTTTGAACTATAACTAAAATATCATTTTAATATTTTTAAAAATATCTTAATAATTATTATAAAAAATTTTAAAAATTATAAAAATCATAAATATAAGAAAAAAGAACTAAAAAATTCATAATTTATTTTTTAAAATTATAAAAAAATAATAATTTTGGAATTAAAATTATACGCTTTTCTCTTTAAAAATTATTAAAATTCTAAAAGAGAGGAGTTGACAATATTGCATTCTGTCTCATCACTCACCATTGATTTTATTTTAGACACTTTTGATTTCATTTAAGACGTTAAGATGGAATTTTTTCACGGACAATATAGTTGATGTCGTATGTTTATCTATTATCTAATAGCAAATTTTTACATTCTTGGAGGTTAAAGCATGGAATTCTAAAAATATTTAAAAGGTTTGCTAAAAATATTAGTTTTTTAATATTATTATAATTATTATTTAAATAAGGGTAAATTACATCAACAGTCACTCAACTTTGATGCAGCTGACAAAACAATCACTCTGGTTTCAATTCGGTCGCTTAACTTTCAAAAAATGACAAATCAATCATTACCGTTACAGACGTAACATAAATCTGAGGTGGTCCGTTAACTTGCCATGTTGGCATCCCACGTGGAAACGACGGCTTTTACACCATCCCCATTAATTTGCAGTAGTAGAAGAGAAGAGTAAAGAAAAATAAAGAAAAAAAATGCAACCTGTGTGTTTGCTTTGCCAAAACGGAATCCGACCCTCTCACTCTTCCCTACCATCCCTTTCTCTTTGCTAATCATTTCGTGTTTCTAGATCACTGAAAAAAGCAAGCCACAAGAAAGCCAATTTTTTGGGGGAAATTTTAAAATACCAAATAAAAAATTAACAAAGCAATCAAACGAAGAAGAAAGAAATATGTTATTAAGGGGTTTTTTTCATTTTTTTTTAGATCAAATACTCCCCAAAAAGAGTACAAATCTATGTGAACAAATCCAGTCCAAAAAAATAAGGAGAAACCTTAAATTTCTCATTCGATCCTTCAATTGAACTTGTAATCGACAAAAAATTATGGTCAAATTTAAAGAGAATCAAATAGATTGAAAAACAATTTTGTAAAAACTTTTTGTTGTTGATAAATTTGACAAAGAAATTTTTAGAGAAATTGAATTTGGGAATGAGTATGTACAAAACGGTTGTGTGTCGAGGGGATGAAGTGTTGAGTGAGGTTGAAATATATCCACAACAACAACAACTAAGGGGAGAAGAAGAAGAATATGGGAAAACAAAAACCCTAACCAAGTTTAATGGCGATGCAAGTGGTGGTGGCTGAAGCACTTGCCATCGGTGCTGCTAGTTTGTTTGTGGATTTTACAGTCTCTTCTCTTCTCTTCTTCTTCTTCTTCTTCTGTTATTAAGGTTTTTTTTTTCAATTTCTTCTTAAATTGGATGGGTTTCCACCGCGGACATATCCAATATGGCTAGTTAATTAGCCATGTTAGCTAGTTAACTGGCCACATCACCTGTCCTATTAGGTCTGTAACGGAAAATGTTACTGGGTGACTGATTTGTCACTTTTCGATAACGTTAGTGACCGATTTTTCATTTTTCGAAAGTTAAGTGACTGAATTGAAACCATAGTGACTGTTTTTTCAACTACATCAGAGTTGAGTGATTGTTGGTGTAATTTACCCTAAAAATATTTTTAAATTTCTTTTGAAAGAACATGTTACTATTTTATATTCTTTATTGGATGTCAGTACAAAAGTTAATCACATAAATCAGCTACCTAAAAAAACTCATAATCATTTTCAAGTTTAAGTACTAATTAAATCTCAGAAAAAAATCGCTACCAATTAGTTATAAGTTACCTATACACCATAAATCATAATTGTACTTGTATTTGTAACACAATAGTAATTGTATTTGTAATAGCCCGTTTTCAATGAAATCGGAACAATGGTTTCAGGATCAAAATCGGATCATAAAATATTTATTTTTTTATTATTTTAATGTCTATGGAATATTGGAAAGGTCGTATAGAAATTTTGTTAAGAAATTTTGATGTTTGCATGCTTAATTAAGTGAAAAGGACTAAACCAAAAAAAGTGCAAAAGTTGAGTTCTATAAGTTAAAGGTATCAATTAGCTATGAAATTTTAAAGTAAGGGGATTTATATGATAATTAGACCATTATTACTATTGATGTACAAATATGTGCATTAAATTGATGTTTTAATTAGTTTAAATTAAAGGTTAATTAAGTAATTTAATAAATAAGTATAGTAAAATAACCTAAAATGAAAGTATCATCTTCTTAGTTGAATGCTTCCACTGAAATTAGAGAGAAAAACCTTTTTTGTTGCACCTTGAACATTCGACTAGCTCCCTTATTGCATGTAAGTGTTATTTTGTCTCTTTTTTAATGATTTTTATGCTTTCGGGGTCGTTGTAGCTTAATCTCGCTAGCCCAGAGAATAATTTTCAAAACTACTAAATATTTAGGGTTTTTCCATGGACATGTTTGCATGATTCTTGAATTTTAATGAAAGATTATGAGTTCTTATTGTTAAATATACAAGTTTTGTGAGGGATTTTTGATGAAATTGTCATTTAGGGACTTATTTATAAAAGTAGTAAAATTCCATAATAAAATTTTGAAATACTGATTTGTATGGGTTGATATAGGTCCCTAGTGCATTCGGCTAGTATGAAATGTGGATGAAATTGCTTAAATTTCAATTTACGAGCTTAAGGACTAAATTGTAAAGAAGTTCAAGTATTAGAGGCAAAAGTGTAATTATGCAAAAGTATGAATTTTGGACTGAATTGAATAGTATAAGTATTAAATGGACTAAATTTGCTTATTTAGATCAAGATAAACCTTGTACGGATCTAGATCGAGGAAAAGCTAAAGCCTCGGATTAGTTGATCTCGTTTCTACGTCTTTGTCATCGAGGTAAGTTTGTATGATTAAATGATGTTTTAATGTTATATTGATCTATATATTTATGTGTTATTTATCATGTAATTAAATGATGGAAATCCAATGATGTTACAATGATTATCGAGTCTCGTTTGAACCTTAGGAACACGTAGGATATAAATGACATGTCATTAGGGTTACCATGTTTCGAGTGCTGGTCTTGAATGTCCTACCGATGGCTGAGGTCCTGCATCATGTAGCTTATATTTTGACCTACAACTTGTGTGAGTAGACCCATTTCATAGCTCGTGTGAGCAACTAATATGACCTTAGCCCGGGATGTCTCTACTGAATCCATTAAATTGCCACAAGGGCCTATAACTAGGTCATGAGCTAAGAAATTTAAAGATGCATTGGCAATCTATGTGGATCGAGTTTGGGATGAACAAGAAGCTGAATCTATTCGTCATGCATGGATTAACCCAATAGGCGTCACTTGCAATTTATTGCAAGTTGAATTTAAATAAACTTATCTTAAGTTTAATAAATGAGTTGTTGGTTTTTAACTCATCTTAGTTTATTTAATTGAGTTTTTATTGAACTTCATTTAATTAGTTGCTTATTAATTAATCTAGTTAATAGGATTATTTATTGAAGCATAAGTTTAAGTTTATTTAATTTTGCTTCATTTAATTAAACTAGTTGCTGAATTAATTGATGCATTTGTTTCTAGTTCATTAATTGAATTTAAGTGTTTAATGTTTTGAGTTTAATTAGTGTTTAAATATGTTTAATAAGTTCATTGTGTTTATTGCATGCGTCTCTTCAGCTTACAACTATTATGTTTTAAGGCTGTTACAACTTAATTGAAGTGACTTTTCAAGTGTTTTTTTTTTTTGTTACAAAAGAAGGAGCTGTTACAAAGGGGGTTTTATACATCATTTAAGGAGTTTTAAAGAGCATTATAACACTCTTTAAAATTCGGCAGCAACCCTTTCATCTACCAGCTGTTTTTGCTCTTTCAAAAGATTAAATCAAGCATTCAAAACACCATTAAGGAGCTGGTGTCTATTCAGCTAGCCAAGGGACAATTCAAGAGTCATTTTACAGGCATTCAGGGATATTCATTCAGCTGAATTAAAGTGAATTCAAGGGTGGAAGTTAATTGTTACAAGAATGTTAAGAGACTTGAGTTTTATTTCAGATTTAATTTGCATATTAAGATGAATACTTGTGACTATTCAGCTAGCTTTTTCTAACCTTATAAATATGTGTAATCAGCCATTTTGAAGGGACTTTTGGACATTTTTGATTGAAACTCTGTTCATTTGGTGAGAAATACTTTTCTCTGATTTTGTACAAAGATTTGTTGGCTTATCTACAAAGCTAGTGGCGTCAACCCATTCTTTGCTTTATCCAGAACTTATCACTTTCGCAAGTGTGGTGTTCGAACCCTATACCGAGGTTCTTATCTTTCTAGATAGTGGATCGAGGTTTTGAATGAATTTTCAATCCATCTCAAAAGCTTATAAGTGTTGGGTCGACACTTACTAGTGTTGGTTCTTGCTTGTTTCTTGAGTTGTTTCTTTCCATCATTTTACCATAACCGAACACATCCAATTAGCCATTTATGAACCTTGTTTTTAAACAATATTGAGCCTACTTCACCAATTTTTCTGACTAACAATCCATTTGATCCTTACTTTATCGTAGACGATCGGGAAACACAAATACGACTCGACTCGTCACCGAGGCGGATCGTATCATTTGTTATTAAAACCGTTAAAACGAGAAGTACGGACTTTCAAAGACAATCACGAATTAGTATATGAAGAACCAAAGTAAGTTAAAAAAAATTGAGTTGAAAATTTGTATTCATTCTTGTATTCCCCGATCAAGAAAATTTCTGTTTTCAACTATTCCTACCCATATCACGCCACACTTAAAGCCCTTTCTATCTTTTCTTTCAGCTTACCCTACCCCTTTTCATTATTTTCCTTGTTTCCTAATTTGTGACCGACCCCTAAGCCTACGATTAAGCCTTGGCAATTCTGCTTACGAAGTCACGAGAAAAGAATGAGTGGAAAAAGGCACGAGAGCGTGAGCACAATAGAAAGTAGGTAAAAGCCAATATACGAGTGCAAACACGAGCGTGAGTGTTATCAATTTCTTTCTTTCGGAGTGAACATAAGGTTTGTTGTGAGGTTTCAATTATTATCTTTCTTCAGTTTTGATTTGTTTTAATTTTTTTTATGTCACAAAATCCTGATTGAAATATGGAGGAGCGACAAGAACGACAACCTGTTAGAAATGTTCTAGACCTTAACCTTCAAGCCATGCTTTGAGAGGTGGAGCAACTATTTGATCGGAAGCTCGAGCCTATAAAAGAAAGGTTGGACTTAGTTGAAGAGATAACACGTCGGAGAAGGACACCTCAAAGTCCCCCTAGAAATCGTGGCCGACAACAACTTAACGAAGATGATCTGTTTGATCCTAGTGAGGCCGAGAGTGGCCAAGGGTCTAATGTGAGTGTTCAATGAAGGGAACAACGGAACCATGGCCAAAGAGATCAGAGACGAGAAGATGATGATCTTAAGAATATATAGCTGTCAATACCTCCATTCCAAGGCAAATCCGACTCGGAGGCGTACCTAGAGTGGGAGAAAAAGATTGAATTAGTATTCAATTGCCACAACTATTTCGAGAATAAGAAGGTCAAACTAGCCGCAATCGAGTTTTTTGATTACGCAATGATCTGGTGGGATCAATTCACCACTAGTCGAAGGCACAACGGAGAAAGGCATATTACTATTTAGGTTGAGATGAAAGCGGCAATGCGACGGTGATTCATTCCTTCGTATTATCATCGGAAACTTCATCAGAAACTCCAAAATCTTACTCAAGGATCTAAGAGCGTAGAAGATTATTATAAGGAAATGGAGGTGGCGATGATTCGCACGGATGTGCAAGAAGACCGCGAGGCGACGATGGCTCATTTTCTAGCTAGTCTCAATCGTGATATTGCAAATGTCGTCAAACTTCAACATTACATCGAGGTGGTGGACATGGTATACATGGCCATCAAAGTGGAAAACCAAATGAAGCAAAAATGTGCTACCCGAGGCTAGTCCACCACAAATCCTTCAAGATTGGGACAAGGCGTTAGCAAAAACTTTCCATCAAACCGAGCGAAGGAGCCCACGGTATTGCCCAAGACAAATAAGTCTTTGGCTGAATCAAGCAAAGGTAAAGCCATTGAGAGTTCGTCCAACCATTCTAGAGATATCAAATGCTTTAAATGTTTCGAAAGAGGACATATCGCGAGTCAGTGCCCAAACCGGAGCACCATGGTGTTGCGTGCCGGTGGTGAAATTGAAACAGAGGATGAAGAGGAAGATGAGGCTGAATTGAATTTCGATGAAGAAGAAGATTTGGAACACCCTGTCGAAGGTGAGTTGCTTGTAGTCAAACGAAGTTTAAGCCTTCAAGGAGTGGAGAACGAGCAACAACGAGAGAATATCTTTCATTCGAGATGCCAAATCCAAGGAAAAATTTGTAACATTATCATAGATGGTGGAAGTTGCACGAATGTGGCAAGTACTTTCATGGTGGAGAAGTTAGAACTGTCGACCACCAAACATCCGAGCCAATACAAGCTTCAATGGCTCAACGATGGTGGTGAGCTCAAAGTCATGAAACAAGTCCTTGTTTCTTTCAGTATTGGAAAGTATTCTGACAAAGTTCTATGCGATGTGGTGCCAATGCACACGGGCCATTTGCTGTTAGGACGACCATGGCGGTTCGATCGGAGAGTGGTTCATGATGGCTATACCAATAGGTATACCTTCAAGCATTGTGGCAAGAATGTGATACTTACACCATTAACCATGAAGCAAGTATACGAAGACCAAATCAAACTCAAAACTTCTGTGGGACAAATGCAAGAAAAAGAAAAAAAAGAGTGCGAGTGGAAAAGAAAAGAAAAATGAGAGAGCTAGAGGTAAAATTTTAAAAGAGAGTGAAAAGGAAGCAAGAAAAGAACAAAATGGAGAAGAAAAAGAAAATGAGAAAATAAGTGTGTTTGCAAGAGCGAGCGATGTTCGGAAAGTATTAACTTTGAGGCAACCTGTATTTGTACTCATGTACAAAGAAATTTTGTTAAACACTAACGAGTTACCCGATGATCTACCTTCTTCTATGTTGTCTCTTTTACAGGAATTCGATGATGTTTTCCCGGATAAAGTGCCAAGTGGATTGCCTCCCATTCGAGGCATCGAGCACCAAATCTACCTAGTGCCTGGAGCCGCATTTCCTAATCGGCCTGCTTATCGAAGTAACTCGGAAGAAACCAAGGAGTTGCAAAAGCAAGTTGCCGAACTTATGGATAAGGTTACATCCGAGAGAGTCTCAGTCCTTGCTCAGTGCCGGTTCTACTTGTGCCCAAAAAGGATGGTTCGTGGCGAATGTGTTTTGATTGCCGTGCCATCAACAAGATCACTGTCAAATATAGACATCCTATTCCTCGTCTCGATGATATGCTCGATGAGTTAAGTGGTGCCAAGATATTCACGAAGATCGATTTCAGGAGTGGCTACCATCAAATTCGTACGTGAGAAGGCGATGAATAGAAGATTGCCTTCAAGACCAAACATGGTTTGTACGAATGGTTGGTAATGCCATTCGGTCTTACAAATGCACCTAGTACTTTTATGCGATTAATGAACCATGTGTTGCGTGCTTATATTGGAAAATTTTGGGTAGTTTATGTTGATGATATCTTGATATACAACAAGTCATTGGAAGAACATGTTCAACATTTGCGAGCGGTGTTAGAAACGTTGCGACAAGAGGTACTCTATGCAAATTTTAAAAAGTGTTCATTTTGCACTAACAAAATTGTGTTCTTAGGTTTTGTGGTGAGTTTCGAAGGATTGGAAGTTGATCAAGAGAAAGTTCAAGCGATCCAAGAATGGCCGCGCCTGACTAGCATTAGCCAAATTAGAAGCTTTCATCAGTTGGCTAGTTTCTACTGACGTTTCGTACCTAATTTTAGTACAATTGCTGCGCCATTGACAAGTGTTATTAAGAAAAATTCAGCATTTTATTGGATAGATGAGCAAGAAAATTCATTTAATGAAATTAAACAATGTCTTGTCCAAGCACCTTTATTAGCACTTCCTGATTTTACTAAAACCTTTGAAATTGAATGTGATGCTTCAGGTGTAGGAATCGGGGCCGTGCTAACCCAAGATGAAAAATTGGTGGCGTATTTTAGCGAGAAGATAAGTGGGGTTGTTCTCAATTATCTCGTGTATGAAAAGGAAATGTATGCCTTAATTCAAACCCTCGAGACGTGGCAGCATTACTTGTGGCCGAAGGATTTCATGATTCACTCTGATCACGAAGCCTTAAAGCACATCAAGGGGAAACATAAGCTAAACAAGTGCCATGCAAAGTGGATTGAATATCTTGAATCCTTTCCATATGTCATCAAGTATAAGAAAGGTAAAAAAAATGTAGTGGCTGATGCCCTATCAAAGAGGTACACTTTATTGTCTTATCTTGATTCTAAGCTACTTGGGTTTTCTTATTTAAAAGAATTGTATGTTGCTGATGATGACTTTGGTAATATCTTTGCTGCTTGTGAGAATGGATCTTTTGAGAAATTTTATAGGTACGAGGGATTCCTTTTTAAGGAAGGCAAGTTATGCATACCACAAGGCTTAATCCGAGAATTGCTTACGCAAAAGGCGCATAGTGGAGGTCTCATGGGACACTTTGGTATAAGTAAGACATTATCAACCTTACAAGAACATTTTTATTGGCCGAGAATGCGAAGAGATGTTGCACGTGTCTGTGAGCGTTGTGTGACTTGCAAACAAGCTAAGTCCAAAATTCAACCACATGGTTTGTATATACCGCTGCTAGAGGTGGGCATGAGCCGGGAGAAATGTGGGAGGGTTTGGGCAAAAATATAGGCCCAAAAAATGGGCTTGGACAAAAAAATAAGGCCCGTTTAAAAAATGGGCCGCGCTCAGGTAAGGCTTTTTTGGCCCGAGCCCGGCCCGGCCCGGTCCGAATTCATTAATGGAAAAAAAAACTATTTTTTAATATTATTTTCTTATTATTTTTCTCCTTATTTTGCTACCATTTTACTATTATGTTTCTATTATTTTGTTGTTATTGTTTAGATATTATATAAAACTTATTTTATTGTTAATTTTGTTATTATTTTAAAGACATTTGTTAATTTTGTTATTATTTTAGAGGCATTTGCTTGTTAAGTTGCATCTATTTTAGTGTTATTTAAGTCTACATATTTTTTAAAATTTATTTTCAATTTGTTAAAAAATATTTATTTTGATTTTTTAATATTTTTGATGTATTATATATATTTAAAAATTATATAAAATAATATAAAAATTAATACAGGCGGGTCGGGCCGGGCCGGGCCCGGGTTTTAGCATTTTTATATGGGTCGGGCTTGGGCAAAATTTTAGGCCTATTTTTAGGCCCGGCCCGGCCCGAGCCCAATGAACGGGCCTAAATTTTTAATTGGGCCTAGCCCGAACCCGGTCCAGCCCATACCCACCTCTAACCGCTGCCCATGTAACAGCCCGGTTTTGGGGCTAGTCGAAATAGTGGTTTTTAGACCACTAATCTGAGGCTGAGGAAAATTGTTTTGATATTATTTTATATGTCGTAACATGTTTATAGGGATGCATGAGAATTTCGGTACCTTAATTTTAACGATTGATTTCATAATTGCGAAAAAAAGGACTAAATCGCATTAAGCGCGAAAGTTCTATTTTTCAAGGTAGAAGTGTCTAATAGCCATAGAATATTAAATTGAAGGTCCTTAAAGTGCAATTAGGCCATATTGAGAGTGTTGGCCGGCCATAGGAAGCTAGAGGGACAAGAGCATTAATTTTAGTCAAATTTGGTGACATTAGGTGGTAAAAGATGAATAAAAAATGCTAAAAAAGAAAGATATCATCTTTCACTATTCACTCTTTTTCATCCACCGAAAATTTGAAGAGGAAATAGGGGTTTTGGGAGCTCAAACTATCAGCCAACATATTCTCTAACAAGTAAGTGATTTTTGAGGTTTTTCTTAAAGATTTTTGTACTTTTTGAGTCCCCCAAAGTTTAAGCTAGCTAATGAGGCGGACTAAATTGCATTATGATGGGAAGTCTAAGGACTTTCCATGAGAGTATTTATGTTGTTAGCTGAGTTTTTATTAAAGAAAATGAATGTTAGAGAGATGAGAAACAACTTTTGTGAAAGGTGTTTACATGAAAACACCTAAATAGGACTTAAATGCAAAGAATGAATTTGTGTCATAAATGCATGAAATAGTTGTAATGGTGAGTAGATGAAAGAGAAATAAATGTTCAGCTAGACTTGTTTATTGAGAAAATGTGTTAAAAAATAAATTACGAGCCTAGGGGCAAAATCGTAATTTTGCCATAGTACAAGGGCAAAATGGTCATTTTTGCCCAAGTATAGATTTTGATGTATTATGATCATAGAATGATCAAAACGAATGAGTTTCATTGTTATAGATCAAGAAGAGCGTGGAATCAACCTTGACCGTGAAAAAGGCAAGGTGGCGGATTAAATCGTTAGTTAACACGTTTTGCACCGAGGTAAGTTTATGTGTAAACAATGCATATTTGTATAAACATTATGTTGCTAATTAGTGTATGGCATGATTGAGAATATGTGTGGTCCAAGTGGATTGAATGTGGTAGTCATTGAATAATTATTGGGTGAACAATGAAATAGTCATATAAATGTGTAATGACGACACTTGTTGGTGGGCTAAGTGCGATGCCACCTTATTGCTTAATTACGATGGGCTATGTGTGATACCATCGTCTATTCATCATTTGGTGGGCTATGTGCGATACCACCGTAACTAATCTTTTTGGTGGGCTATGTGCGATACCACCCTAATAAAGGCTGTTGGTTGGCTAAGTGCGAAACCACCGAGTAATTTGACTATGAGTAATGGAATTAGAGATAGTGATATGTTGTATTATGTGACTTTGTGATGCTAAGTGTAGGGGAACCTCTTAATGAATATAGGCATTAAGTTTGGGATATGGTTGGAATGTGGAAATGGAGAAAATGAGTAAGCATGATTATGAATGTAGATTGTTTCTTGCTTAGTATGTAATGCTATGTAATTGTTTAATACATGTTATGATGTTATATTGTTTACATGTAAACTTACTAAGCTTAAAGCTTACCCCCTCCTCTTTTTCCTTATTTTATAGAGTTTAAGAGCCAAGTTGAGATACGAAGACATTCAGAAGACCGCTCACACTATCAGCTCACCTCGGTATACCTAGACTTAATGATTTTGTACATGGCATGTATAGGGGCTAGACTAATTATGTTATTTTGTTATTTTGGCCAAAATGTATTGGCCCTTGTTAAGATAACTATTTTGTATATTTCCATGGTTGATGGCTCACTTTATCATTTATGAAATTACAAAGTTATCTATGGAAGTTCATATTGAAATTATGAGATGTTTATTAGTATGTTGACAGGGTTCATGTAGTGTATGCTATAAGGGTGAGAAGGGCTTAGCAAATATCTTTGTTCTTGTCCATGTGGATAGACACACGGGCGTGTGTCTAGGCCATGTGTGACACACGGTCAGCCCATGGGCGTGTGACTTGGCCGTGTGTTCCCTGCATGTTGAAATTTTAAGTTAGAATTGGCCACGGGCGAGCCACACGAGCGTGTACCCTAACCGTGGGACATCGGCAGTATGCTTGGGGTTTTATACACAGTTTGAAGACATGGGCGTGTGTGACTACACACGGGCGTGTCTCTTCTTGCACGGGCGTGTTAGCCCTGTACAAAAGAGAAAATTTTAAGGTTTGAAAAAGTTTTGGAATAGTCTCGAAAGCCCTCGTGTATATGAGTGAGGTATCGTAAGTCAAGAATGAGGTTGTTGAGATGACTAGAGAGAGTAGTCACGATGAACCTAAGTGGCGATCAAGTAGTTTTATTACGGATATGCCTCAGGCTCGGTTCTGGCGTAGAACCCAGGTAAGGGGTGTTACAGCCCATACCTGAATTCCCTTGGACGGATGTATCCATAGACTTTGTCCTTGGGTTACCAAGAACAAAAACAGGAAATGACTCTATATATGTAGTAGTTGATAGATTTTTGAAAAATTCTTACTTTATTGCATGTGCCAAGACTGATGACGCTGTTCATGTAGCTAATCTCTTCTTTAGGGAAGTTGTTCGTTTACATGGAATCCCAAGAACGATCATATCCGATCGTGATGCAAAGTTTTTGAACCATTTTTGGAGATCATTGTGGGGGAAGCTTGGAACGAAGCTGTTATATTCGACCACTTGTCATCCACAAACATATGGACAAACGGAGGTGGTAAATTGAGTATTGTCTACTTTGTTGCGTGCCATTGCCCGTAAAAATCTAAAGTCGTGGGAAGAATGTTTACCTCACATCGAATTTGCTTATAATGGCTCTATCCACTCTGCTACTAAGTTTTATCCCTTTGAAGTAGTTTATGGTTTTAATCCATTAACTCCCCTTGATTTATTGCCATTGCCTAACGATCAATTTGTTCATGTAGATGCCAAGAAAAAGGCCAATTACGTCAAGGAGCTCCATCAAAAAGTGCGAGCTAACATTGAAGCCCGAACCAAGAGTTATGTTCAAAGAGCGAACAAAGGAAGAAAATGAGTTATTTTTGAACTCGGTGATTAGGTCTGGGTTCATATGAGGAAAGAACGGTTTCCAGCCCAACGACGATTTAAGCTGTTACCACGATGAGATGGTCCATTCTAAGTTATTGAACGAATCAATAAAAATTCATATCGACTTGATTTACCAGGTGAGTATAACATTAGTGCAAGTTTTAATGTTGTTGATGTAACACCCCTTACCCGAGACCGTTGCCGGAGTCGAGCTTGAGGCATTACTAAACTTAACTACTAATTCGGGGCATAAAAATTGAAACTGTCTATCTGTGTCATGTTGACTAAATTAACTATAACTCGAGTTACAAAACTCAAAATTTAGGTCCGTAAATATTCCTTGGAACTAGACTCATATATCTTCTTACTATAATTTTTCCAGAATTTTTCTTGTGGCCAATTAGTACAGTTTACTCATTAATGTTTCCCCTGTTTTACTGTTTGATGGTTCTGACCTATCTTTACAAAAACTCAATTATCTCATTGTACAGGATTCAATTAATATTCTAGTTTATTTCAATCAAAAATAGACTCATTAAAGATTCTAACCATATAAATGATGCTCCATGATTATTTTTTTACAATTTTTAATAATTTTTCCAAGACAAAACAGGGGATCACGAAGTCTTTCAGAACTAGTCTCACTAAAAATTAAATATCTCATAATATAAAATTTCTTTGCCTACTTTGTTTCTTTCATATAAAAATAGACACAATAATCTTTAATTATATATCTTATTCACTTTCTAATTTCATTTCTCCTATTTTTGGTGATTTTTCAAAATTATGTCACTGCTGCTAACCAAAACTGTTTCATTGCAAAATATGATTAACAAGTTTATAACATCTTTACTCCATTTCATTTAAACTTTATACATTAACCATACTTATATATACCAAAACCAAAACAACCAAAAACCACAACCAAACATAATAATCAAGCCAAAATATAAATTCCAAGATTAACAAGATGGACAAGCCATTTTCGCATGGCTTATACAAATATATACAACTTCAAAACCAAACATAATATTACTAGCCTGTACATGCTATATATGTTCATAGTTTCAAAAATTCAGTTTATAAAATACCAAAATGAGTCGATAGTGTGATAGACTTCGACGATGATTCCCGAGCTCGTAGTTAGACTTCAAAATTTATAAAATAATCAAATAAACACACACTGTAAGCTAACATCGCTTAGTGAGTTATAAGCAATTACAAATAACAATGTTTTTAAACATTTTAAAAGAAAATTTACACATTTCATGACTCTTTAACCGAATATTCCAGCATTCAATAATATGCTTCACTCAAGTATATAATCCATTCCTCAATTTAATACAATTGCATACCAAATTATTACCTTTCATAGCTCCAAAAACCATATATGCATACATTTAACAATTAATATCTTATACATATATTACTTACAAAATCTATACTTTCCATTCAAATAAAAATATCACATAGCATCGAAACTTACCAAAATCAATCTTTGAATTTATATTTACATCTACCTTTATTTCTCATCAACCGAATTTAAGCAATCCGAAATGTACTGAAGTTCAATTTATACGTTTAAAGTTTTCATGTCCGATTTCGCACACTTAGTGCTCGGAAGTTCAATTCGCACACTTAGTGCCCAGAAGTTCAATTCGCACACTTAGTGCCCATTTTCCGATTTCGCATACTTAGTGCTCGGAAGTTCAATTCGCACACTTAGTGCCCATTATCCGATTTCTCACACTTAGTGCTCGGAAATTTAATTCGCACACTTAGTGCCCATTATCATATCTTCTCTCCATCCATACAAATACATATATCCTTATCTTCAAATACCATATATACCATATATATATATATATATATATATATATATATATATATATACATATACTCATTTCCAATTCAACTCATTCATCCCATAGAACATTATCACATTTGGAATTATACATATATACACCTTATTCGAATACAACCATCTCACTTTTCATTACCACATTTGATCATGTCAACATTATATATATATATATATATATATATATAAATTCACACCTTCCATTCATATAAACCAAAGGCTTAAATATCTACCTCACATTCGGCTACATTATTAACATGTAATTATACATTACATTCGGCTATATTCATCACTCAAATTATTGTCTTCATAGCTATATCATTAACATGAATGTATACTTCATATTCGAATAAATTCAACTCTTGACTAATATCACATTAAACATATCTATCTCTATTAAATACATGTAATTCATTATAGTTAAAAGTTCAATTCAATTCAATTGCTTGAAAACTTACCTCGAATATCGACGGACATTATAAATCGGCTATTCAAACACATTATAATCAAAAGATAAATGCTGAAATTTCAGCATTCGGACAACTCCTATTTTATTTCGAGCAGCACTTAACATTTCGCTGTGAAGTCAATAAACTGCAGCAACATTTAGCATTTAAATCAATAATTATTGCTCCATTTTGACAGCAGCAGTATTTAGCATTTAAGTCAATAATAACAACAACATTTAGCATTTAAGGCAATAAGTTTTCCTCCATTTGGATAGCAACTAAATCAGACAATATGGCAACATAACAACATCACAATTGGTCACTGAAAATCAACACATTTGAACAACTTAGTTAGTTAAATGAAACCATATAAATGACAACACATTTGGACAGTGAATTTAAAATAAGACAAAATGTAGGTAACCGACCCTGTTCTGGACAGCATTTATACTCCAATTAAACAAGCATTTACACTCGGTAATCATAGGAAACATGTCCTGTTTTGGACAGCTTCAACCCTTCAATTTACAATGCATTCTAACAACTTTAATTCCAAAAATAAAAAAAATCAGACAACATTAATTCACAGTTATTTTGACAGCAGTAACAACATTCGGACAACATTGATTTGCAGCACTCATACATCATTAATTCACAAGTATTTGGACAGCAACAACAACACTCGGACGACATTAATTTGTACAAAAATGGACAGCATTTAAGCACCAATTTGGACAGCATTGATATGCTCAAAAATGGACAGCGCCTAAGCACCAGTTTAGCCAACTGAATCATTAATATTGACCTAATAAAGAATTGAACATGAAATAAACAGAAACTATTTCAAAGAAAACACACAAAAATTTTCCCTAGCTGCTTCCTCCCTCCTCAAGCATGTTCCTTATCTTTCCCACAATGCTCTTCAACTACCTCTTTAGCTAAACATAACCAGCCCCAAGTTAAAATAAAAATGGAAACATTCACCAAAATAAATAAATTCTTTTGAGATCTTTTTTTTTCAGCTACTAAAACATGCAATAAACAATTGAGAAGATAATTTCCTATTCTCACCAAAACTTTCAGTCCAGCTACTCAAAATTCTGTCAAGAGTAGGCTTATGGGGCTTACCTTGAATTCTTGAAAAATAAGCAACTCCCAAGCAGCTACAACCATGGCTTCACCTACATGCAATCGGCCAACATTTTTCTTTTCCACTTGAAGAGAACAAGACAACTCACCCAGAAAGGGAAAATGAGATTCTCCCTAACTCACGGTAATGGAATGGAATAAAATTTTTTCCCCACCAACTCTCTTAATTTGTTTTATTATAGCATTAATATATAATATAAAATAATATAAATTTTTTTAACATATAATTTTAACATATAAAAACATATATGTTATCATTATGCCATCCACTATACTAAATTTTTTTGCCAAATTGCATCATAAGTCCTCCTCATTACTAAGACAACAACAATTAAGCACTCAACAATCAACACACATCATTTACATTTTATGCGATTAAGTCCTTTTTCGTAATTTGACATACAGTCAATAAAATTACCACACAGAATTTTCACACAGGCTATGTCACATATAATAAACATAAAAAAATGATTCCAAAATATTTTTCCGACTTCAGATTTGTGGTCTCGAAACCACTGTTCCGACTAGGGACTAAACCGGGCTGTTACAGCTGATTTGTCTGTTTTTGATATAGGTTCCGACTTGAGGACAAGTCGCCTTCAAGAGGGGGGAATGATACAACCTTAGCCCGGGATGTCTCTACTGAATCCATTAAGCTGCCACAATGGCTTATAACTAGGTCACGAGCTAAGAAATTTAAAGATGCATTGGCAAGTTATATGGATCGAGTTTGGGATGAACAAGAAGCCGAATATATTCGTCATGCATGGATTAACCCAATAGGCGTCACTTGCAATTTATTGCAAGTTGAATTTAAATAAACTCATCTTAAGTTTAATAAATGAGTTGTTGGTTTTAACTCATCTTAGTTTATTTAATTGAGTTTTTATTGAACTTCATTTAATTAGTTGCTTATTAATTAATCTAATTACTAGGATTATTTATTGAAGCATAAGTTTAAGTTTATTTAATTTTGCTTCATTTAATTAAACTAGTTGCTGAATTAATTGATGCATTTGTTTCTAGTTCATTAATTGAAGTTAAGTGTTTAATGTTTTGAGTTTAATTAGTGTTTAAATATGTTTAATAAGTTCATTTTAATGTGTTTATTGCAGGCGTCTCTTCAGCTTACAATTGTTACATTTTAAGGCTGTTACAACTTAATTGAAGTGACTTTTCAAGTGTTTTTTTTTTTACAAAAGAACGAGCTGTTACAAAGGGGGTTTTATACATCATTTAAGGAGTTTTAAAGAGAATTATAACACCCTTTAAAATTCGGCAGCAACCCTTTCATCTACCAGCTGTTTTTGCTCTTTCAAAAGATTAAATCAAGCATTCAAAACACCATTAAGGAGCTGGTGTCTATTCGGCTAGCCAAGGGACAATTCAAGAGTCATTTTACAAGCATTCAAGGATATTCATTCAGCTGAATTAAAGTGAATTCAAGGGTGGAAGTTAATTGTTACAAGAATGTCAAGAGACTTGAGTTTTATTTCAGCTTTAATTAGCATATTAAGATGAATACTTGTGACTATTTAGCTAGCTTTTTCTAACCTTATAAATATGTGTAATCAGCCATTTTGAAGGGACTTTTGGACATTTTTGATTGAAACTCTGTTAATTTGGTGAGAAATACTTTTCTCCGATTTTGTACAAAGACTTGTTGGCTTATCTACAAAGCTAGTGGTGTCAACCTGTTCTTTGCTTTATCTCGAACTTATCACTTTCGCAAGTGTGGCGTTCGAACCCTATATCGAGGTTCTTATCTTTCTAGATAGTGGATTGAGGTTTTGAATGAATTTTCAATCCATCTCAAAAGTTTATAAGTGTTGGGTCGACACTTACTAGTGTTGGTTCTTGCTTGTTTCTTGAGCTATTTCTTTCCATCATTTTACCATAACCGAACACATCCAATTAGCCATTTATGAACCTTGTTGTTTTTAAACAATATTGAGCGTACTTCACCAATTTTACTAACTAACCATCCATTTGATCCTTACTTCATCGTAGACGATCGGGCAACACAAATACTACTCGACTCATCACCGAGGCGGATCGTATCAGCAACGATGTAAAGGAAAGGTTATATGTTTAGCACACTTTGTGTGAGTTTCCTGTGTATCTAATGTTATTTTAAATGGTTCAACAGGCATGAAAAGAAAAGGAACGGTAAGTGTTCAAATGACTTATGTCATGAATCTATGAAAAGGATTGAAAAGGAAATCTTCAATGAAAGTATACCTATGTTCATGAAATTGATGATTTCAAATGATATTGTTAATGTATAATGACTAACCTTATGTCAATTCGAGTGAATTATGATTTGATGCACTAACATGTGTTGTTGATGATGCTTAGGCTTGTGCCAAGCTTATAGTTGAATTGTACTATGTTTAATTTTAAGGTTATGCATTGAAATAATAAGTTATATTCATGTTTTACAAACTTACTAAGCATTATATACTTACGTAGTTTTCTTTCCTATGTTTTATAGATAATCAGAAGCTCGATCAGTTTGGAAGTTCGTTGGAGATCTATCACACTATCCAACGATTATATCAGTAGTTTTTGATGTTTTGACCAAGGTTATAATGGCATGTATAGGTGGACCTATGTTTGATGTTAGTTGAATGTTGGTTGATAGTTTGCCATGTATATGTCATTTTGGTTGATGTACTTTTGGTGCTTTTGATCCCTTGATGGTATGTGTTTATATGGCTAAGTTTAAATGCATGTTTCAATGGCCAATATGGTATGTAATGGAATAGTTTTAATATGGTCAAGATAGGGTAAGTTTTAAAATGGTATTGGACTTGATGTGTATGTTTGAAATGTGGTAATGTTTCCATGTTTAGGTAAGGTTGGTTTAAATGCGTTTGAGGTGCCTTGTTGGCATATTGGTTGGATAGATTTATGGTCTATTGAATTGGTTATTTGACACATGTTTTAGTAAGGTTTTGAGGCTTTGAAGTTGTGCACAAAATGCCTTTAGGTACATGTTTGGGTTGGTGATGGAAATGGCTTGATTTTGGCCAATTTCATGTCCATACGGCCTGAGACACAGGCGTGTGACTCAGCCGTGTGTGACACATGACCATGCGATACAGCCGTGTGTCCCTTATAAGTTTTAAGGCATATAAGTCAGACAGTTACACGGCCATGTTTGAAAGTTACACGGGCACAGACACAGGCTGAGACGCGACCATGTGTACCTATTTCGATTGTTGCACGGCTTGAGATATGAGCATGTGTCTCAGCCGTGTGACCTCTGCAGTTCAAATTTTCTAACTTTTTCATGAACTTTCCTATTGATTTCAATTTAGTCCCGAATTATTTCTAAAGTGTTTTTAGGGCCTCGAAGGCTCAATTAAGGGACAATATGCATGTAGTTGAATGAATTATGCCATGTTTATGTTGAGGTACTAAATGTATGCTTTTAAGTTACGATTTTACGGTAATGCTCTGTAATCCTATTCCGACGACGAATACAAATTAGTGGTGTTATAGTATTATATTAGAGGTATAAAAATTTGGATTTGATTTTATGTAATTTCATTCCCTTCTCCTAATTTTTAATAAAAAAGTGGGAATTAACATAGTTTAAAATTCGTGTCAAAACACAAAAATGTATAACATCTAATGTTGTTAATTAATTTCAATAATTACCCATTAATTGAACTTAAATCACGATTGAGTGCAAAGCAAGGGAACCAAAAAGCGGGGTTTACTAGGCTTATCGGCAATTTTAACGTAAGGGCAAAATATGAGTGGCAATTTAGAGAATCTAACAAACCCAGGGGCCATTTATATGTAAAGTAATAAATTTATTCTTTTCGGTTCATTAATTTTCCCCTCAGCTTTTGGCTTTTACGAAAGCACACTTTTCACAAGTTTCATTAAAAAAATAATAATAACGGTTAAAATATTCTTCCAGTCCCTGTAATTTGATAATATTTTAAATTTCATCTTTATACTTAAAAAATTAATTTTAAAAAGTCTTAGCACAACCATTAAAATCATAAGTCAAAATTTTTGCACATGAGATGTTTATTAGGTTACCTTTTGTCATATAGTGTGTTATGCGGTAGACAAAAAAAAGTTAAATTAAACATTTTGATAAAAATACTATTAGTTAATGAGTACAATATTATTTTTAAATTAAAAAAATATGACGTATAATTTTTAACTTTTTAAATATAATTTTACTAACTTATAGGGACTGATATCATATTTTGACCAAATAAAAGCAAATTAAAAAGATAGAAACAGAGAAGCCGAGTACATTGTGACTCTGTGTGCATGTGATTCACAGTTCACAACCCTTTGTCTTGTTCTTTTTTTCTGATTGTTTCGTGAGAAAATTTAGGAACAAAGATCGCGAAGGAAAATGGTTTTGATTCAGTTTATCAAATCAATCGATTGGGAACAAGAAGCTTACCCTGCTTATGAAGATTTCGTTGTACTTCCTATCTTTGCTCTGTTTTTCCCTTCTGTTCGTTTCTTTCTCGATAGATTCGTCTTTGAGGTACTTGGTTTTCATCTCTTTTATCCATCTTTATGATGTTTTGATTGGACTTTTTTATTACTTTAAACAAAGAAGATAAAAGTTTCTTAAATTTTGTTTCTTTTTGGTGTGTTTGATGTTTTTTCTTCTATATTTACTGAATTGTTTTGATGGGTTGCTTTTGTTGTTCTAGGATGACCACTATAAGATTCATGCCACTTGTTGATGCTTTTTTTTTGTTTGCAGCATGTGAATGGTATTAACATGTACTTTTATGCTGTACAAGAAGATTGATAGAGTCTTGGTGTAAATAATTCAGTTTGACTTTTGGAATTAGATCCTAGTTCAACCGTCTTTATCTATTTTTGGTTATTGGTATTTAAAATGAATAAAGTACAGAGTAGAAATGTACTTAAAAAAAGGAATTTGAGGGTTATTGCCTAGGTAAATACTAAATACATTGGTATTGGATGGCTGTATGCTTTCTTTATTTAAGTTTATCTTTGGGCTACACAATGGGGGATAGCTTTCCCTCTTTTCCCAAAACTCCACTGAAGACTACGGCAGATCCCATTTGTGTTCGGATCCATGACTTTCAGATTCTTGCCCTGTGTCGAACCTGTTGGTCTTAATTAGTAGTACCATTGCGTTGTCTTACAAGCTAAAATTATGTTCTTGACAACTACTCATTTATTTCACTGACATTAGCTTGAGATATGGAAGTTTGGACTTACTAAGTGATGGTTGTAATGTAGTTATGCTGTTCTTTTTTATTGTTGTCAAAATTGTAGTTTTTACTCCCTAAGACTTGCTTTCCGTTAACGATTCGAATCTTCTAAGGCACAAAGTTTTCTTTCTTTTTCTACATGTTTAGCTGGGCTACAACTAGAGGATTCTTATTTGGTGGCTTGTCAATAGGAGCTACTTCTGGCCTTTATTTCTACGTAACACTGCTGGTCATGTTAGTCTAATGGATTTAGTCTTTCTGGTGTAGCTTGACTAATATAGAAATGAGTTTGGCTAACTAGATGGTTTTGCTTCTTTATCAGCTATATCTTAGCTTGATTCTTGCTCTGCGTACTTTTCTAAGATGTGTGACGGGTTTATTAATTCAAGAAGACAGAAGAATTATAAATAAGTGGAAATGAGAATTTTTATCATAAGGCTCTTGACACTTGGAGATGAAACTGTTTGACTGCCATTCCCTTTGTTGACTAAAACTTAGTTCTTTCTTTGTTTTCTTGTGACTGGCTTTTTGGAGGGCTTAAAGTAATAAATGTCATGCAATTGTTTAGACATACCACTTCTTATTGGTGAAGCTTCAGCTCAGGATTTTTTTACCATTTTCAGCTGAGTAGTTATGAATTGGTTACAAACAACTGTGGATGTTGTTAACTCCTCTACTAAAAAAAAACTTAATTTCTTTACTCATGAACACATGTTTAAAATTAATAGGCAACTTCATCATGTTGGCTTGTGCAGTGAATTTGCTTTAAGATTATTTTCTATGCATGCAAGTGTTATTGGTGTTGATATACAGTATTTTTGCTAAGTTTTGAAACCTTCACCTTTATAGGGAGATGGTTTGTTACAATTTACTTGCTAAATGACTTGAAATTAATTAAAGTAAGGTGGTCTTTATGTGCAGATAAAATATCTTAGTTGATAAGAATAAGCATAGTTGAAGTCTTGGATCATGGGGGAAAACAAGTCTATGTTTGGCATGTTGGTTTCATGTAATATAGTTGCTATCTGGTTTTAGCTAAGTGTGGCCACTCCTCTCTCCCTCCTTTTTTGTGTCACCATTTTGAAAATGTCTTACATGGTTTCAGAAAGTTGGAGGACGGTTGATTTTCGGAAAGGGACACCAAATGATGGAAAGTGATACGGATGAGAGAAGGAAGAAGATCAGAAAATTTAAGGAGTCAGCTTGGAAATGCGTTTATTATCTTTCAGCAGAAATTCTTGCTCTCTCTGTGACTTACAATGAGCCCTGGTTTAGAAATACAAGAAACTTTTGGGTAGGGCCTGGAGACCAGGTCTGGCCTGATCAAAAAATTAAGTAAGCTTCATTGACAATAGATAATATAACTTTTCATTTTGCTTGATCAGCATTGGCTTAGAACATATCCTTGCACATTTATCTCACGTACATTAGCGATATGTAGGCTACAACTTCATCAACTCGATAGACTAATTATTATGATCTTTTTTTCTAGATTGAAATTAAGGGGGCTTTATATGTATGTTGCTGGATTTTATGCATACTCTATATTTGCTTTGGTTTTCTGGGAAACAAGGCGCTCTGACTTTGGAGTCTCAATGGGTCATCATGTTGCAACTGTCATCCTCATTGTGCTATCTTACATATTTAGGTAGGCTTTGACAGGTTCTTACTGGAATATGAGATATTAAGGCTTGTAGTTTTTTTTTTTATTTTTATTTTTTTTTATTTTATTGATAGCAGTTTCTTTTTTTACACTCAATTTCTTGCAGATTTGCCCGTGTTGGCTCTGTTGTTTTGGCAATTCATGATGCTAGTGATGTATTTTTGGAGATAGGGAAGATGAGCAAATATAGTGGTGCTGAAACACTTGCTAGCTTCGCATTTGTAATCTTTGTTCTATCTTGGATCTTACTGCGCCTCATTTACTACCCTTTCTGGGTACTTTGGAGTACAAGGTTTGTATAAGTTCATGCCATACTCCCAACTTTTATTAGGTTTCTTCTTAAGAACTTGAGAAACTCACGCGAACCTGTTTGCATAACACTGAAATCAAGGGAGGAAGAAAGCAACTATAGAAAAAGTTATGCTTTGATCCCCATTGTAAGGCCTACACTTCAGATAAGATTTTTATTTGAGTTCTCTAGATCTTAATCTGAACATAGGAACTTAGTTAATACTCTGAATCTTGTTGAAAGAAGACCTATCATGAGATTGATATCCACATTTCTCACATGGAAAGTTTAACCCGCTTCCCCCTGACATCCGGTTAGTAATGGATCCCTTTTGTTGTCTGCTAGCTTCTGTATACTTAAAAATTTATTACTCTGGTTTATTATAGTCATTTTGGGAGTGGTTACTTCTGGGGTTTTTTGGACATTTTCTTTCTGCAATATGTAGGGAACTGCCTCTCTCTTGAAGAGAAAGTAAATGCTAAGTTTGCCTCCTGGTTTCAATACAATCCAGACGATAAAAAATTCACTTAGATTGTGATTCTCATTTTGTTCTTTTTATTTATCTCATATCTCTCTTCTAATGCAGTTATGAAGTCCTTCTGACATTGGACAAGGAAAAGCATCCAGTGGATGGGCCAATTTGCTATTATCTGTTCAACACACTTCTATTTTGCCTGCTAGTTCTTCATATTTATTGGTGGGTACTTATGTATCGAATGCTTGTCAAACAAATCCAAGCAAGAGGCAAGCTTAGTGAAGATGTTAGATCAGGTAAGGACAGCAATTTTATTTTTATTTTTTTGTCGCGTGGAAATGACTACTTGTTAGGCCACAGATAAACCCTATAACGTGATTGATCAATCAGACTAAGAATTTATGACATGCATTCAATATATATACGACTGGCTTACGTCCCATTGCCAAATATAACAGGTGGTGCGAGGAATAACCTCTTATCAGAAATTTAATAACTGGTTGGACGGAATCACTTGCAACTCACTTTAGTCTAAGATACTGCAGAATTATCTGCTCATATGTGAATTATTTGCTCATATGTGAATGACTTTATAAACGAAGGAATGCTGTAAAAATGAGTTTCACGCCTTTGTGCATGCTTATTGTCATTTTACAGAATGTGCTTTTAACTGGCTTCTTTCAACTTGTCTGTTTTATCTTTAATTTCCATTTTGACATTTTATTAACTTATGCAGATTCTGAAGATGAACATGAGGATTGATCTGGAAAGAAGAAATACTGTATTAAGGGGACACTTGAAGGGGTAATCCTTCATGTCAAATCCTTGTATAATTGTCATTAGCCATGTGATATATTGAGAGTTCTGAGCTCTTAGTTCTAGTGACCAGGATTCTATTTGTGGCAACCTGACCATCCAAAAAGAAAGCCTCCTAATGGTCACACACACACACACACACATATATAACTCACCCATTTGATTTACTAAAATGAATCATAGATCTCCAGACTTTGTTCATTTAAAATACATAATAGAAAGCCATCGTTTCAAAAAAGTATGCAGTGAAAGATGACACATTCCTTTTGAGAAAAGTTTTGGTTTCACTGTCTTCATTCTCTGTAAACTGATGATGTCTATTTCCACTCAAACTGATGCAACAGTCTCTTGTTCATGTGCTTCTGCAGGTGGATAACAGATGGGGGTTTTTAGCCATTGATATTCTTTTAAGCTGAATGGAATACTTATCTCTATCGGATGAAGGGATTTTATATCGTTTTTGTGATGCATTACTGAAGCATTTCAGGGAGTTCCCACTGAAAAGAGAAGGTTAATTGTTGATTTTGATGTCTGGGTTCGGTACCTTCCAGTTCACAAATATGTGTGCTGGCTCACCAGCTATTTGTTGTAAAATTACATGTTACCATGGAATTGTAATTCATCAACTCCAAGAAAACTCTGCAGCCAAGTTGAGAGTTTGCTTTCAGATTCAGTTTTTGTAGCCCATAAATCAACGAGCCTTCTTATTTTTTCTTTTGTCTAATTGAATCTCATCATTTCATTGTAAGATCCAAGTCACCATTGTGAGCAGTTGTTTAGTAAATGGAGATTTTAAGGATTAGACTTTTGGCCTAAAACTCATTATTTTTTTGAAGCATTAGACTTTTGGCCTAAAACTCATTATTTTAAAAATACCAAGTCCCGAGTTTGATTCTCTGCAGTGGATTATGAAGGCTTGATTGATACGTTCAACGAGCAAATTGTTTTCAATATGTGTGTGTGTGTGTGATTATTTTATTACTTAAGTATGGTAGCAGGCGTGAGTTGTAGGGGAAGATGGCAAACAGCTATGAGATTAGTCCTACTGAAAGAGGAGGCCAACAGAATCAGTTTCAGTAGGAGAAAGCTCGAATAAGGAGGCTTATGTAAACTTAAGAAAATGGAAGGAGGATGACGACTGGCATTGGCTGCAACGGTGGCTTTTCTGACATTAAGCCACTGTCATCGGTGCTTCAAGCGGATTATAGGGTGGTCGTTTCACAATGCATATGAATGCGGTGTAAGAGCAGTTTGGAGAGAGATGCAGCATTGTAGGGGCACCCTAGCAAATTATTTAATATTAGAAATTATTTTAATATTAATTATCATTTAATTAGTTTTAACATTACATACCAAATTATCTCAAGAGGGAATAATCATTTAAAATGGATCTCTCTCTGGACGCTCTCTCTAGCAATGAAGGCTCAAGCTCCCCGCTATCGACGGAGTTGTTACGAGCGACTAAGAAAGTCAAAAACAAAGACTCTAATTTGGTGGAGGATGATGATCAGGTGATGAAGGAACCCGAAACATGTAAGATTTCCTTTAAAGAGATGTTAATGGGTAGTGGGATTGAAGGAAAAGAAGAGGATGTACATCTCCCCTTGGATGATGAAGAGGAGATTAGGGTGATGTTAAAATATCTCTAGATGGTCCATACCCTCAGATCTACTTCTCTGAAAGAGTTCATAATTTGATCAATGACTTGCACACTTTGATGTAAGTAAAAGCCTGAGTTCAAATCGATAAGGAACCAAAAGCTGGTGCGTTGGGTGTACGACTTCTGTAGCACGTAGCGTCATTCACAACAGTGGAATTCATACCCCAAAACATGGGTAAATGATATTCTCTCATTGGCATTACATGGTTGATGAAAAGTAATTGGTTTGTGATGAATGTGTAACACCTCTAACCCGTATTTGTTGCCATATTAGGGCTACGGAGCATTACCGAACAATCAGAATCATTTAAACTTAACATTATTCAATAACATAAACCAATCACATAACCCAATCCTAAACCAATCATAAACATACGTACCATCCCTAAATCAAGCTTATTCATCAAATCACTCAATTCAATCCACAAACACATATTTGGGCCTTTTTACACTTTAGCCCCTAATGTTTCATATTTTTACAATTTAGTCCTTATTTCATAAATACACAAATTCACACAATTTAATTCAAATACATGCTAGCTGAATTTTCCTAGTGCACATATCAGCCCATATTTATCATTTATTCACACATTTAACCACACATTTTCACATTTTCACAATTAAATCCCTATTTGACATTTTTATTAAAAAATCACTTTACAAAACTTGTGTAACTATCAACAAATATTCATTTTTCATCATCAAACATGCAAAAGCTCAAGCATTCATAAAAACATTGACCATGCTAAAAATTTAAATAAAAAAGTGGAGAGTGTGGAGACTTGAACCTAGGACCCTTAGGAAATTATTTAAGCTCCCAACCACTGGGCCATTTAATTGGGCAAATATCCCAAAAATACCAAAAAAAATCAAAATTTACAGGAAATGACAGGTTTCAAAAACATTGACCGGAAAGGACAACTTCCCCCAAAAACGCGTCCACGTCAGCGCGATTTTGGGGGAAAACGGCCTAAAGCGCTCCCTCAGGGACGCGCTTTAGGCCGTGCAACGGTCAAATTTTTTTTGACCGTTGGCCCCCCAACGGTCAGAAAAAAAAACTATAAATACCCCCCAACCCTTCATTTTTTTCACAATTCAATCCTTTCTCATTTTTCTCTCAATTTTCTCTCAATTTGCTCTCAATTTGCTCTCAATTTTCTCTCAAGTTTCTCTCAAAGTCCTTGAAATTTACGCTCAAATTTCAAAATAGTCCTTTACTATTTACGAAAAAGCCCTTTATAATTTTTTTAATATATCTATTTTTTGGAAAATTTGAATATTCTTTATCGAAGTACAATGGCCGGGGAATTGCGTCGCCTAGACAACAAGCACATTGCCGTCGAGCAAATGAAAATGGTAAGTTTGAATGTTAATTTTTCAATATTATTAAATTTTTTTAATTATGCAATTTTAATTAATGTTGAATTTTATAATTTTTTTAAACAGTCTGTAGATCGGGTGTTGCAATGTTATATTCGCAACATGCCTGGTCCCCCATCGCCATTGATCGAGAATTACCTACGGGAAGCGGGTTTTTGGCACGTGGCCACGATAGGCCGGGGGTTCAAGTTGGACCCGCCTTTGATCAGCGCGTTGATAGAGAGGTGGAGACCCGAGACGCACACTTTCCATCTGCCATGCGGAGAGTGTACCATTACCTTAGAAGATGTGCAGTTACAGTTGGGATTACCGGTGGACGGGTCGGTAGTCACCGGGTCCGTAACATCTCTCGATTGGATGGCCGTATGCTACGAGCTTCTGGGTGCCATTCCAGATAGAATTCAAGGAGCTCGGATCGATATAGCTTGGTTACGAGACGCATTCCCGTAGCCGAATGAAGGTTCGACCGAAGAAGAAAGAATACGGTATGCGCGGGCATACATGCTTCAGATAATTGGAGGCTATCTGATGCCGGACCTCTCTAGAAACCTCGTCCACCTGAGATGGCTCCTGAAACTTGTTGATTTCAGAGCAGCCGGTGAATTGAGTTGGGGGTCTGCCGTGCTATCGAGGTTGTACCGGGAGATGTGCGGGGCGACGCTGCCGAGTAAAGCAAAAATCGGAGGTTGCCTATCACTACTGCATTCATGGGCATGGTTCGATTTCCATTTTTACGTCCTCGACTCGACCAGCCATATTCATTCCCACTGATAACAAGGTAAATTTAATATTATATTTTACAATTATGTCATAGATTTATAGTATAATTGCATGCTAAAAGTTTATTTAATTAGGTGGAACCATCCGACGAGTCATGTTGGAATACCTAACTCGCTTGAGGATGTACGGCTCCTATTGGAACAACGGTCGGAATCACAAGTAAGTGTCGAATTTCGTTATTACAATTTAGTATTTCGTATGTAGTGTCTAGTATTATGTATATAACTAATATTTTGGTAATGTTAATATAGTTTCAATGGACCCCGTACGAGGATCCCGAAATTCGGGCAGTAATTCCGGAGGAGTTCCTCCAAAATCCGAACAGTTGGCACGTTAAGGTCCCGCTAATCACCTACGCGACCGTGGAGATGCACCAGTCAGATCGGGTGCTGCGGCAATTTGGATGCCGGCAACCGATTCCCGTGCCTCCTGAGGTGCTCGATGATGAGCACAAAGTGGACTTACGGCAGCAGCACACGGATTGGCCAAGATTTTGGTCAGAACATATCGAGACGTGGGAGAACCGGTATGACTTTTTACCTAACCGGGAACCGATCATAGTTCCTGAGTTAGCGTGCGTGCCGGAGTACATGCCATGGTTTAGAATCCATGGCAAGCCGTATCTGTTGTCGGATGAAGAGAGGCGACGGCAAATTCGCGAGCGAAGGGAACGTCGGGCCCCTTTACATTCAAGGAGAAGGGGTGATGAGACGGGCCCAGCAACAGCGCCTACACAGTCACCAGGCCCATCAACAACGCCTACACAATCATCGGGCCCATCAGTTCAGCTGACAACACCGACATCACAGCGTCCACAGTTTATCCCAGGTGCGTACCCTGCCCCTTATATGTATCCTCCTAACCCATATATGTTTCCTTTTCCTAGTCCCACCCCAGGTTGGAATGCATGGCAGGGTTCGAGTCCGTTCCCGACAACTCCCGTTAGCCAGCCGATCGTGAGGCAAACGTCAGGTGTGGGATTAGAGGAGGCGCCGTCGGGGAGCAGTTCTTTCTACCAGGCTCCTTCACCGTACGGGATGCAGTCACCCCCGCCGTGGTTTATGCAAACACCTTCGGGGTCATTATTTTATCAAGGTGGGTCATCATCGCAACACCCAGAACCAGACCCACTGCCGGAGGAACCCGATTCCCCGCCTGAGGTTCCACGACCCCCGCCGGAAGCTAGAAGAAGGAGGAATCCAGCGCGTAACCGCCGACCGCCCTCCTGTGGCACTGGTTCCCACCGACATCAACATTGATTAGGATGGGCTTTTCTATTTTTTAAATTGTAATAAATTTTTTTATTTTTTGAATAAAAAAAGTTGTTTTTTTATTTGTGTTTGTAATTTAATTTTAATATCTTCACACGTTGTCTTTGATAATTTAGTTTTTTGCAATATAAATTTTTTTTATATTTAATAAAATTGAGTTTAATGTTATTTCTTTTGTAATTTAATTTTTTTAATTTAGTTTTAATATCTTTGATAAAATAGAAATGGTTTATTTTTTATTTTATATTTTTTAATTTAGTTTTAATATATTTAATAAAATAATAGTTGTTTAATTTTTTTATTGTAATTTAATTTTAATATCTTTAATAAAATAGAAATTGTTTAAGTTTTTTATTGTAATTTAATTTTACTATATGTAATAAATAAGAAGTTGTTTTTTATTTTTTATTTTATTGTAATTTAGTTTTAATATATTTAATAAATAAGAAGTTTTCTTTGATAATTTAGTTTTTTGCAATATAAATTTTTTTTATATTACATAAAATTGAGTTTAATGTAATTTCTTTTGTAATTTAATTTTTTTAATTTAGTTTTAATATCTTTGATAAAATAGAAATGGTTTATTTTTTATTTTATATTTTTTAATTTAGTTTTAATATATTTAATAAAATAATAGTTGTTTAATTTTTTTATTGTAATTTAATTTTAATATCTTTAATAAAATAGAAATTGTTTAAGTTTTTTATTGTAATTTAATTTTAATATATGTAATAAAATAAGAAGTTGTTTTTATTTTTTATTTTATTGTAATTTAGTTTTAATATATTTAATAAAATATATTTTTATTTTTTATTTTTGCAATTTAATTATCTGATATTTAATAAATTTGAGTTATTGTACAAAAGTTCACCGTTTTCCTCCAAAAAAACAGAAATTACATAGACAGCAAGAGACAAACAAGCTAAGAACACGGTCAACTAGTCCGATTTGGACACGAGCGAGATGTATGGCCCGGGTTCCTACACCACCCGCACCGCCGACTTTGGTTGGTCGGTTCTCGGATATCCATATTGTTGCGTATTCTAGTCGAGGAAGGTCGACCTTTTGGTTTGCGCCTCAATTCTCTATCCAGCAACAGCTTATACGGTGCAAGCGATACCGATGGCCACTTACGTTCATCTGGGACTGGTGGGAATACGTGTCTCCACACGTTGTACATGTTTTCTAATTTGTAGACTTCGTCGACATAGCTCATGGGGTCAAGACGAAGATTATGACAAGCCGCAAGTACATGAGCACATGGGTAACGAAGTGCATCAAATATCCGACAGTCGCATGTCCTATTTGTCAAGTGTACACGATAATGCCCGCCAACAATACCTTGGTTCGGTCTGTCAAACTCCGTGACACGAAACCATAGGCTGTCGCGATCGTGACACACTGTGTGCATGGTGTTCGCCCGTGCCTTCCCACGGTTAATTTCTTGCAAGACCTTCGGGCTCCATACATGGCCTCCTTGCATCTGCCCTCGATAACTCGCTGCTCTCTTCGGAAATAGTACCGCTAAATGAAAATATGTCTCCCGCAAAACCGCTGTAATCGGCAGATTACGGGTTCCTTTTAGCACAGAATTTATACATTCGGCCAGGTTTGTGGTCATATGACCATATCGTAGGCCGCCGTCATATGCTTGTGTCCACTGTTCAAAAGGAATATTGCACAGGTACTCTGCGCCTTCAGTGTTATCTGCGCGCAAACTGGCCAACAACTCGTGAAAACGGTCTTTATTGATCTCGTACCCTGCCAATATACGTTGATAGCGAATATTACATACCACTATTCAATTGCGAATAAATTGCAAATTTCAAAAGAAATGATATTAATAGATATTTCATACCCATATCGGTCACTTGCCGTTTCTGCCTTTTAGATCGGTGTTGCCCATAGTAGTTGGACGAAACATGCCTCAGGCAATATTGATGGTGTGTGCGATGTCACATGCTTCCCTGTCGTTCTATTGCCGCAAGTATTCCAGGGCCCCGATCTGATATAACGCATATGTCAGGTTGAGGGCAGACATGCCTCCTTAACCTAGATAGAAAGAAGTCTCAGTCATCAGCTGACTCCCCTGGTGTTATTGCGAACGCAATCGGAAGGATTCTCCCACAGCTGTCTTGTGCCCCAGCTAGCAATAGCCGATGCGTATATCTACCATACATGAAGGTACCGTCAATTTGTACCAATGACTTGCAGTATGTAAAAGCATATCGGCATTGCTTAAATGTCCAGAATAGACGCTTGAACACTGCGCATCCACGGAGCAGATGATCGTTGTAGTACGACGGTTCCGTTTCAAGGTTTGTTGTGCTGCCTGGGACATACGTCTCCAACACCTGACACCACTGCCACACTTCATTATATGAAGCGTCCCACTGACCGTGCAACTTTTCCAATGCCTTCTGCTTGGCTATCTAAGCCTTTCTGTAAGAGGGCGTGTACCCCATTTGGCTACGAATATTGCTAATTAAGGCCGGCACTGTAGTTTTGGGATCGGCCTTCACCGTCGGGATTATTAAATCAGCCAACATGTCTGAATCCATCCTCGGATGATCTTGTGTTACACCTGTCAACGAAGTACGTTAAATAATGCAACATTACATAATATTAGTGTTATTCGAAATCATTGAACACATAGTGGTATTGTACCGGTAAGACATGTATGTGGACCTTTGTACTTTTTCACCTCCCACATCCCTGTCCTTTTCCTCAACGACGCCATGATTTTCCATGAACATGTGCCGTCTTGCACTGCACACTTCGCCTCGTACCTATCGAGCTTTGATTTAACCATAGTGTAGTTAACCCTGTTCCTGATGCTGTATTGTTTCAATGCACCAAGAAAAGTATTCTTGTTGGAAAACTGGTTACCAACTTCTAATTGGTCCGAATCCAACGAAGAATTTGTACGGTCACGCGTCCGGTGTGGTAGTTCAGGAAACTCCAAAGCATCATCTTGAGATAGATCGACATTATGCATGTGCGCTGGAGGTGAGTATGCCCTGAATAGCGGATCTTCTTCTTCTTCGTCTGAACCGCCCTCAACGTCTTCAGGTACAATTGGAACGGGCTCCGGTTCAGAAAATAATCCAACTTCTGCACCGTCAGGCCCTGGCTCCCGAGGTGGATCCACATCGGATTCATCGTCCGATCCTCCATAACCTGCAACAAACGAGGGCCCCTCGTTGGTGGATGTCGTCGGTAATACATCATCCCTCCTTAAACATCTTTCGTAAAGATCCCAATCGTATGTGGATTGCCATCCACTAGAAGTTGATGACGTCCCCCAATACGTATTTCTGTCATCCGACGTCGAATGACGAATATGCATGTCCCATCCACCAACCGAGTGTCGTGCAGGGGTTATGTTTTCCATACTACCACCGCACACGGGCACTTCTGGTTTTGCCTCCCACTTACAGAGTGTCGACTTGGGGTCGTGTATTCCCCTCGAATGATACTAGATGTTGAGGTCGCAGCCAGATCACTTGGAGATGAAAATTCTACATATACCTCGATATATGGTGAACCACTGGCAAGATGAGTCTCCACCATTGCCTCAAGGCTCCGAGGACCTTTGATGTCGAATGAGTCATATCTCACCGGATCAACCGAAGCACAAAATCTATACTTAATAGACTGAACTTTCATTAGCGTTGTTCCGAATATTTTACGCCTAATTCTTTTGCGAAGTTCTACCAAATCGACGTTCCGATTAAAACTCAATCGCGCTATGTTCTCCGATAAGAAAACAACACCATTTTCGGTGTCACGCACTTCTCCATCGTAGTAAATAACAGCATTAATACGTTCACTCATTTTCAATTTTTTTTCCTTTTGCTTGAATTTGCTTTCTGCCAACTGAGAATGAAATTTGGCTGATTTATAGCCTAATTTTGCCGCAGACCACTGTAGCAAAAGCGCGTCCACGTGGGAGCGCTTTTCAGTACTCCTGGTAATAGTGCACCCTGCTGGAAGCATTTTTGGCCACTGTTTGTTCAGAAACGTCTCCTCAAAATAATTTTGCCGGAGACCACTGTAGCAAAAGAGAGTCCACGTGGGAGCGTTTTCGGCCACGGTTTGTTCTGCAACGCCTCCTCAAAATAATTGTGCCCGAGACCACTGTAGCAAAAGCGCGTCCACGTGGAAGCGTTTTTGGCCACGGTTTGTTCTGATACGTCTCCTCAAAATTATTTTGCCGGAGACTACTGCCCAAAAACTTATTTCATTTTTCACATTGCAAGTGGACGGGAAAGGATCCCCAAAAACGCGTCCACGTAAGCGCGTTTTTGGGGGAAATTGTCCTTTCCGGTCAATTTTTTTGAAACCTGTCCTTTCCGGTAAATTTTGATTTTTTTTGGTATTTTTGGGATATTTGCCCCATTTAATTCCTTGTTCTCAACTTAACAAAAAATAATAATAAAACATGGGATGTGACAATCATACCGTTGCATACATTATCAAACTATACCTTAGCAAATTATATAAAGATCATTCTCAAGTTTTATTAGCCCGATGAACTATAGTAACATAAATCGGATACACAGGTAACACCATCACACTAGAAAGCATCAAATGCTATACAGAGGCACCGTAGTGTAATCAGAGACATCGAAGTGCATACAAAGGCACCGAAGTGCAAGTCCCATACAAGAGCGCGTTCTAACCCTATTGGCATGCCAATCATATCCTAATCGTTTACTACGTTCAAACATGCATTTTAAATGAATTCATCACATTAACAAATCAGAGGCACTTCCACATAATCAATTCCATATACTGTAATAATTTATGTTCATTCAGAAATCATACTATTCATATTTTTCAATATTCAACAGTTCACGACTTAGTTTGTACTCACCTTAACTTTCATTTATAACAAATTAATCTAAATGCATAACATTTATAATATCATAATTTCAAGATTTTACAGCAAGTAATAAGTACAAAAATATATTTATTTGACGACTTTTCGTTTCCCACGTTTATCAACCGACTGATCTATTTCTTGATCTAAATATAATAATTTTATTTAATTAACCAATTCAATATCATAAAAATTTAAATTTACATTTTTGACCCTTTAACAACATTTTACACTTTACCTTTAAACATTTACATTTTATACAATTTAGTCCCTAAACCTGAAACTTTCAAATTTATCACAATTTTACCAACTTCATGCAAGCTGAATTTTCTCTTATACTATTACAGCCCATACTTATTCAAATTTCACAAGAATTTCATGTCCAATTTAATACTTTATCAATTCAGTCCTTTAACAAAAAACTAATCAAAAATCACTTTACAAAATAGTTCTATTTAGCTATCAAGCTTAATAATCTATCATCAAACTTCAAAGGTATCACATATTCATCCATGGCATAATTTTCAACATTTAATAATTTTACGAGATAGTCCCCGAGTTAGCTAGATTAAGCTACAACGTTCTCAAAAACATAAAAATTACTAAAAATGAATCAAAATATCATACCATGCAAGAGTGGAGAAAATGACCGAAGCTCTTTGGTGTTCAAGCATGTTGTTTTTTATTTTCTAAGGTTGAAGAAGAAAGATGATAATGTGTTTTTCTAATTTTTTTACTATTATTATTATTAATTTTACTTAAAATTTAACATATAAAACTAACTAAAATACATCACTAACCATCCATTATAACTTCCACTTATGTTAATTAAGCCATTTAATTAATAAAACTCAATAGCGATTAAGTTTTATGTCTTTTATGATTTAGTTCTTTTCCTTTAATTAATGAGCCAAACATTAAAATTCCCGAGCCAAACCTCAATATACCTATATAGTAAAAATATTTACGAGCTCGATTTACAGAAACGAAGTCCTAATACCTCATTTTCCACAACCACTTGACTTTAAGAACAACCCACTTGAACTTAACTATTCTCAATTATAAAAAAGTTATCAAATCAAAATTCAATATAAACTATATTTGACTCGTATGAATTAGGTAATAATTACAAACTCATTTTCGAATTTATGGTCCCGAAACCACTGTTTTCGGCACCATTGAAAATGGGTTGTTACATATGTCACATAATTTTACATAGAAATCTAAAATAGTTTAATTTTCATATTTTCAAACCTAGTAGTCAATATTTGCAATTTGGACATTCTAACAATTACATTCCCTTCATGTTGGTTATGCAATATGATTCAAACTTCCTTTGATGATTCACAAGTGGAGATCATTTTAAACTACTCCATGTCCATTCCATTGAATATAACATACACAACTTTGGAGTTTGCTTAATTAGCCCCTCTCTCTTCAATAGTGTGTTGATTCTTCTCCTTAACCTTTTGTATCCCATCTGTCGTAACCATTTTTTTTTAAAAAAAACGGGAATCGACTAAAGATAGGGAGTAGCCACTGATCTTTATTTAGGTGTGATCGGATCACCTTTGTTTTAACAAAAACATTTTGATTTACTAAAACAACGTTTTTGGTCTACGAAAATTTGAGAAAATGGGTTCGGGAGTCGGTTACGTGCGAGGAAGGGTTAACACCCTCGTCACGCCCACAACTGGTACCAAATTGATTGATTAATGTCTCCATGTCGAAAGTCTTAAAATTTTAAGAAATTATTATCTTTTGGAAATACTTGAATTTTCTCGAATTGAATATCAAGATTTTCTTGTTTCGAAAGAACAAAATATCACATCCAGCACATAGGACACGATGATTTTAGTCCTCGAATCCAAGATTATCTCTTAACTCCCGAGACTCATGCGTTAAAATATCAAATAGGATATTCACATGTTTAGCCAAACGAAAGAACCGAAACCCAACACATAGGGCACGATTTTTTTCCGAATTTCACGAACATAGAATATTGCCTTATTTTGGAAAACTTTTGCTTTTGGATAAAATTTGTAAGAGATTTTTGGTGAGGTTTTAAAGAAGTAGGATTCAAAACGCAGATGGAATTACGTGACGAAAAGAACGATAGTATAACGTGAATTTGGTGCAATGGCGGCATAATACACATAATACATGACATTGGCATTATTATTCTAAAATATTAATATGCATGAATATTAATAACTATAATGGAACAATAATAATAATGGCGATGATATCAATGACATGAAAATACAAATAAACAAATTATAATACATGCAAAAACGATAATCACACATCTCATACTATTTAAATATCAACATCAACAATCGAGGACAAATAATAAAAGCATCATATATGACCTTTTTGGAAAAAAAAAACAAGTTGAGATAATTAAAACGTATAAGCATAAAATTTAAAAACACCAATAGATTAGTTCAAAATGGATGATGTAAAAAAAACCAAATTTAGAACCGATGATAATATAAGGAAAATAATTTTTTAGAAATGACGTAGGAAAGCTTTAAATAAAATAGTTCTTGTATATATATATATCTATATGTAAAAGTATAAAATTATAATGTGGAGAAAACCTAATATAAATAATAAATCAACCAAAATAAATAATATACGAAAGATAATGTGTGTATATATGTATATATAATCTTAAAATAAACAGTATATGTGTAAATATATAAGTTTTAGGGAATGTACATAAAAATCTAAAATAAATAAATGATCATAAGAACAAAAATTTTGAAAATGAATATATATTCAAACGAGTCAAGGACCGGGTTGAAATCAGAATAAATAGGAGAGGGTTAAATTTGCAAATGGGTAGAAAACGAACGGGGACCACATCGCCATGCGCGTAAATGTAGGGGAACTAATCCAGAAATAAACCCAAATAGCAAAATGTGGCGTTCAAACGGGGCTAAATCGTAAAATAGTCAGAGAACTGAAGGGCCAATCGTGAAATAATCCTTTTAAAGCGCAGAGGGGCGTGGATCCGGGTCGTCCCACGGGTCAACACGCGGACCTTATCCCTCCTAGAACGGCGCCGTTTTGTTAAACAATTAAGAAACCCTAAATTATTTCGAATATCTTAGCCCCCATTTCATCCCCTCAGCCGCAACCCCAGTTCTTCTCCCCCTCAAGCCCCGAATGTGTCACCATGAATGACGAACAACGGCACTTGGAGGGTCGGCTCTCCTTCGGAACCGATTTTAGGCCTTATTCTCCGATTGGCTTCTCCGTTTATCTCCGATTGCGACGAAGAAGACGAAGACTCTCGCGGAGATACACGTTCCCCCCCTTTTTCAAATGTTGACAGATTCCTCTTCCACCGATGCGCTACCACCGTTTTGGTGGCCGACGATGGCCTAGGTCCGACCCCTGACCCCCTTTTGGTTCCCAATCCCGCTTCGTCGATGAAAAGAAACTCCGATGACGCGAGCCCGAGATTCAGGTGAGTTCTTTCCCGTTTCTTTCTTTTTTGTTTTATGATTGTTTTTATTCGTAAAATGAACAAAGTGGATAAATAAAGTAATAAGAAATGATAACAGAATATGAAACGAAATCAACCTTCTATTGCGCTTTGTGATTGATGTTTTTTTTTTTTGATTTTGGTTTACAGTGTTCCTAGAAGATTTCAGAAAAAATCCGAACCCCTATTACATAAATTTTTACGGCTTTATAGCCAAATACGAGATTCTTTTCTATTATTCAAGCTATTTCCCCCATTCTTCTCTGTTTTTGTTGTCTCCGTTCTTGTTTTTGATGTTGTTTGCAGGTGATGGGCGAGGCTGGTGGTGACCGAGGCATGATGGGCTGGTGGAGTCGGGGGCCGAGGCGCATGGGCGTGCGAGGCGAGCAACGAGACGTGGGGAAGGGGCACGCGTGGGAGATCGGGACGACGCGCGCGGGCAGTTGGATCGACGCGCGTGCAACCGACGCGCGGCGGCACTGGAGAGAACCCTAGGGTTCTCTGAACCTGTTCAGTATTTTGGGCCAATGTGGTTGGGCTCGAGTTTGGGTAGGATTTGGGTCTGGATTACGGGTCAGGGTGTAAGTGGGTATTGGGTAATAGTTTGAGTCAAGGGTAGTGTTTGGGCTTGCACTGTTTGGATTGGTGTAATTATTTGGACTGCAATTGGACTTTTAATGGGCTTTGTTTCATGTATTTTATTTTGTTTTGTTTTGGGCATTTTTATGTTGGGTTTCAGAAATGTAAATGGACATTTGGACAATATTTTTTTATTTATTTGGACTTTTATAACATTTGGTTTTTTCTTCTTTTCCATCTGATTTTGTTTTGGCTAATGGGCCCGGGTTTGGGTTTTGGTTAAGAGCCCGGGCAAAATATGGTTATTACAGCTGCCCCTCTTTGCTCATTGTCGTAAAACGATAATAGAGCAAAGACAAAAGAAGAACCAATTTTGCCCGGTCTTGGCGGGCTTGGGTTTATTGGTCATTGTCTCCCTCGAACATCTTCAAACTCCACTGTAACCTGTTGCATTGATCCACTCTGCCACTGTTGCTTTTGCGTGTCATGACCCGTAGCTTCAATTTGCTTTTCCTCAATTTTCAAAAGGATGAGATTTGTTTGCTCCAATGTGATTTCACGACACTGAGATTTGTAGCTTCGATATACCAACCGCTCCACTGGGATTTTGAGGAAATAAATCTGAACTTTTCGAACTGCTTTCTTGTTCTCACAACATGGATCGGCTCTTCCCCTTTTTTTTTCGACAAACGAGAATTGAAGGACAGAAAATAGAAATTGAAAAATAGAAATTGAAAGACGGAAATTAAAAATACCTCGGCGTGCATGACCCTGGGCCCAACTCACTTTTTCGCGTTATGAGTTGGTTTTAAAGGAAATTAAAAGACAGAAATCGAGAGATGGAAGTCAAAAATACCTCAGCGTGTCCCGAGGCTCAACTCACTTCTCGCTCTATGAGTCGATTTTTGAACAGAAATTTAAAGACAAGAATCAAATACCTCGGCGTGCCCCGAGGCCCGACTCACCTCTCGCATTATGAGTCGATTTTTGAACAGGAATGTAAAGACAGAAATTAAATACCTCGGCGTGCCCCGAGGCTCAACTCACCTCTCGCATTATGAGTTGATTTTCGAACAGAAATTTAAAGACAGGAATTAAATACCTCGGCGTGTCCCGAGGCCCAACTCACCTCTCGCATTATGGGTTGATTTTCGAACAGAAATTTAAAGACCGAAATTAAATACCTCGGCGTGTCCCGGGGCTTAACTCACTTCTCGCTTTATGAGTCGACTTTTGAACAGAAATTAAATACCTCGGCGTGTCCCGGGGTTCAACTCACTTCTCGCTTTATGAGTCGACTTTTGAACAGGAATTAAAAGACTGAAATTAAATACCTCGGCGTGTCCCGAGGCCCAACTCACTTCTCGCATTATGAGTTGATTTTTTTTGAACAGGATTGAAAATGTGTCGTCTCGGATGTTTTCTTTCTCTTTGGTTCGGTACAATTATCGTCAAAGCTTCTTGCTTCACCGATGTACCTGTATGCGTCATGAGTGATGTTGTCATGATATGCACGTGTTTGGTCTTAAATGCTCTTATGCCTATATGATTATGTCATGCGCTCTGGACTTGTTCGTCATGTATCTCTAGTCATGATGACTTGTATTCCGTTTCAATTCTTGACTTTTCTTTTGGGTTTTGTTTTCATTCTCAAGTTTTGCGAGTAGTCTGCATTTCTCCTATATCAACCCTTTTGCTCCTTTGCTGAACTTTTGTTCTTGCTTTGAAACTCTCATACTTACCAGGTTCTCATCCAGGTAATGCTCAACGTTCTTTTTGTTTAGAGTGTGTAATTTCGCTATTCACCATTTAAATGAACCCACCACGAGATGCATGATCATGACCAAGTAGGTGTGAAAGAAATGCTTTGAGTTCGTATTTATTTCAAAACGACAAGCCAAGGAAATTGACAAAGAATGATTCGATAAAGGAAACATTATACAAAGGAAAGTAGATTCAATTATCACAAATGCTCTAGATATCCAACGAATGAACTTCTCCATGTTCCTTCATCCTGAATCTCTTTGAGTGAAGCTTCTTGTGTAGGAAATTCTGAGTTTCTGAGTCTGCTTCAAATATTGTAGTCTCGCCTTTTGACTTCCTATTCGAATCTTGCCGTTTATGTCCGAATTCTTCCACTAGGATGCCTTTTCAGGTTTTCTTCCTAATTTTGTTTGTCAGGGTGCCCTTTTCGGGTCTTCATCCTGAGTTTTTTTTTTTTACCAAGACGCCCTTTTCGGGTTTTCATCCTGATTTTTTCTCTTTTTTTTTAAGCGTAGTACTTCTTCACGGCATCTGAGTTTACTGGATTCGGTACCTCTTTCCCATCCATCTCTGTGAGAATTAAAGCCCCACCTGAGAAGGCCTTCCTTACGACATAGGGTCCTTCCCAATTCGGTGCCCATTTTCCTCGAAAGTCTTTCTGTATAGGGAGGATCTTTCTCAACACAAGCTCTCCCTCGCGAAATTCTCTTGGCCGTACCTTCTTGTCATGGGCCATGATCATTCTCTTTTGGTACATCTGTCCATGACAGATTGCTTTCAAGCGCTTTTCTTCGATCAGATTCAGTTGGTCGTATCGAATTTGTACCCATTCTGATTCTTCTAGTTTTGACTCCATTAAGACTCGTAAAGAAGGGATTTCCACCTCGATGGGCAGTACAGCTTCCATTCCATATACTAGAGAAAAATGGGTTGCCCCTGTGGAGGTCCGTACGTACGTGCGATATGCGTAAAGGGCAAACGGTAGCTTTTCGTGCCAGTCTTTGTATGTCTCGATCATCTTTCCAATAATCTTCTTAATATTTTTATTGGCTGCTTCTACCGCTCCGTTCATCTTTGGGCGATAGGGTGAGGAATTGTGATGCTTTATTTGAAATTGTTCGCACACTTCCTTCATCATCTTGTTGTTCAGATTCAAGGCATTATCCGAGATGATTTTCTCAGGCAGTCCGTATCGACATATAATCTCCTTTTTCAAGAACTTGCAAACCGCGGTTTTTGTCATGTTTGCAAACGAAGCGGCCTCAACCCATTTTGTGAAGTAATCTATGATCACGAAGATGAATCGATGGCCATTAGAAGCCTTTGGGGAAATTGGACCTATAACATCCATGCCCCACATGGAAAAAGGCCACGGAGAGGTCATTACGTGGAGGGGCGAAGGTGCTGCATGAATTTTGTCGCCATAAATTTGACATTTGTGACACCTTCGTGCATAGCTGATGCAGTCACTTTCCATTGTCAACCAGTAGTAGCCGAGTCTCATAATTTTCCTGGCCATGGTGAAACCATTGGCATGGGTTCCACAACTTCCTTCATGGACTTCTTCTAGTATCTTTCTGGCTTCAATATCATTCACGCATCTCAGAAGCACTTGATCTTTTCCTCTTTTGTATAGGATGTTTCCATCAAGAACAAATCCTGCTGCCATTTTTCTGATTGTTCTTTTGTCATTCTCATTCGCTTGCTTGGGATACCTTTGATTTTTGACATACTCTAGGATATCATGGAACCACGGCTGCCCGTCTGCTTCTTTCTCAATGCTAAAACAATGTGTCGGGGCCTCATATATACTCATCTGGAGAGGCATTATTTCCGCTTCTCGGTTTGCTTTGAACATCGAAGCCAAAGTGGCCAGAGCATCAGCCAATTGGTTTTCCTCTTGTGGGAAGTAATTAAAGGTTACTTCTTCGAATTTTTTGACCAGATCCATAACAAGATCGTGGTATCTGACCAGCTTTGAGTCTCTTACTTCCCAATCTCCACGGATTTGGTAAATCACCAATGCCGAATCCCCAGATACCTTCAGGACTTTGATGTTTCGTTCAATAGTTGCGCGGAGCCCCATGACGCAAGCCTCGTATTTCGCTATATTGTTGGTACAGAAGAAGTTCAATCTGGCAGTGAATGGGTAATGATTTCCTTCTGGTGACACCAAGACGGCTCCAATCCCATGCCCTAATGCATTTGATGCCCCGTCAAAACTCATTTTCCATGACTCTTCTTTTGACGATTCACATTCTTTTTCTGTGATGCACATCAAATCTTCATCCGGGAAGTCAAATCTTAATGGCTCGTATTCTTCTGTGGTTCGGGCTGCTAGGAAGTCAGCTATTGCGCTCCCTTTTATCGACTTTTGGCTCACATAGATGATGTCGTATTCCGATAGCAGGATCTGCCATCGCGCCATTCTTCCTGAGAGTGCAGGTGATTCCATCATGTACTTTATTGGGTCCAATTTAGAGATTAACCATGTCGTATGATACAACATATATTGTCTAAGCCTTCGAGCTGCCCAAACCAGAGCACAACAGAATTTTTCGATTGATGGATATTTTTCTTCATACTCTGTGAACTTCTTACTGAGGTAATAGATCGCCCTCTCTCTTCTCCCCGACTCGTCATGTTGCCCCAGTACACAACCCATTGAATTTTCGAACACCGTCAGGTACAGTATTAACGGTCTCCCAGGAGTCGGTGGTACTAGCACAGGGGGGTAGACAAATATTGTTTTATCTTGTCGAAAGCTGCTTGGCAGTCCTCGTTCCATTCCCCAGGATTGTGTTTTCTCAATGGTCGAAAAATTGGGTCGCATTGGTTGGTAAGTTGAGCAATAAAACGGGCGATGTAATTTAACCTTCCTAGAAATCCTTTGACTTCTTTTTGTGTCTGTGGAGGTGGTAATTCTTGTATGGCCTTTATTTTGTCGGGATCGACCTTGATACCTCTCTCGCTAACGATAAAGCCCAGTAGTTTCCCTGAGGTTGCTCCAAATGTACATTTAGCCGGATTAAGCTTCAATTGAAACTTTCTCAGTCTTTCAAACAATTTCCGGAGGTTTCCAACATGCTCTCCTTCTCCCCGAGATTTGGCTATCATATCGTCGACATAAACTTCTATCTCTTTGTGCATCATGTCGTGAAACAGCATCACCATTGCCCTTTGATATGTTGCCCCAGCATTTTTTAAGCCGAACGGCATCACTTTGTAGCAAAAGGTTCCCCACATCGTCATGAATGTAGTTTTTTCCATGTCCTCAGGGGCCATCTTTATTTGGTTATAACCCGAAAATCCATCCATAAAAGAGAATAATGAATGTTTTGCCTTGTTATCCACCAATGTATCGATGTGTGGCAAGGGAAAATTATCCTTGGGACTTGCTCGATTCAGATCGCGATAGTCCACACACATTCGCACCTTGCCGTCTTTCTTTGGCACTGGGACTATATTAGCCACCCACTCCGGATATTTGGAAACTTGTAAGAAACCGGCGTCAAACTGTTTTTTGACCTCCTCTTTTATCTTTAAGAGCATTTCGGGTCTCATCCGTCTTAGCTTCTGCTGAATTGGCCTGCATTCTGGCTTCACAGGGAGCCTGTGGACCACTACATCTTTGCTTAATCTCGGCATGTCCTGATATGACCATGCAAATACGTCTTTGTATTCATGAAGCAAGGTGACCAAGTCGTGTTTGGTGGACTCTGAGATGGAGGTCCCAATTTTCACTTCTTGCCTCCTTTCTTCGTTTCCCAGGTTCACCATCTCAACAGATTCTTGGTGGGGGAGTATTTGTCTATCTTCCTATTCTATCATCCTTAACAAGTCAGGGGTTGAGACATAATCTGCAGTGTTTTCGTCGGTTTCGGCTTCGGCTTCCCCTAAACAAACAGCTTGCTCAAAGTCGATTTTAGGATCAGTAGCAGGATTGTTCGCGTTGTCGATATCTGAGCACCTGACAAGTAAAAAGAAACTATAGAGGAATGTCGAGGTATTGGAACTAAAAATGTAGCATGAAACATATATGAAGACAGGCTATGAAAAGAGGGAATAAATATAAGGCTAATGAGAATGAGAGATCAAAATGCATCTTCATTGATTGTTCATTAAAAAGCTAAACAGCTGACACAAACTCTTATAACAAATTCCCCTTCAATTTAGGGGCATACAGAAAGTTGTCATTGAGGATTACTCTGGAAGGGCCCTAGAAACTATAAGGAGATCCTCGGTGGTCCAATTGTTCAACACAAATCCAGGAGGACCAGGGCGTATCTTTGAAAGGCCTTTCATCGCATCCTCCGCTTTGTCGATGACGTTTATGTGGAAGTTCTGGAGATCCCTCTCAACCAATAGCAGCATGTTTCGTGAACCATCTCCCTCTGGGTACATCATCCCTGCGGACGTAAAAGTTTTTGCTAAGGGTGGGTACGTCATGGGCTCCCATTCTATCTCTCGTCCCGAGGCTCTTGCAATCCTCTTTCCCTGATCTTTTTGCCGTTGTTTCCTCCTTTATCGCTCATCAGGTTTGAACCCCAAGCCTTATTGAGCCTTGTGATGTACAGGGTTTAGTGCTCTAGCTATCCCTTGTTGGCGTCTTCCTAAACCCTTCCCTGCCCGGGCACCTTTTCCTACTGTCAACTTGACTCTCATCTTGGTGTTTCTTGACAGCTTGGGTGTAGGAGCCTTATCTCCTTCGGCGACAAACGTAGCGTTGATGAATTCGAAGGAACGGAAGGAGCATTCTGGCACATCTCTGTTTGCCTCGATGTAGGGTGTGTCAGTATTCAGCGATGCGACGATGTCTTCTTCACCGGCGATCGTGATCAGGCGGTTATCAATAATTAACTTTATTTTCTGATGAAGAGATGAAGGGATCGCTCCTGCGGAGTGGATCCAGGGCCTTCCTAAGAGGCAATTATATGAAGGAGCAATGTCCATGACTTGGAATTCAACATTGTACGTGCACGGCCCTACCTCTAGAGGGATCTCGATTTTTCCCATAACTTCTCACCGTGTTCCGTCGAATGCCCTTACCGCAGAATGGCACGGCCTCAGATAAGACATGTCAACGGGTGTCCTAGATAGTGTAGCCAACGGCATGACATTGAGCGCGGACCCGTTGTCAATAAGCACATGCGGTATTATATATCCTTTGCACCCGGTTGTGATGTGCAATGCTTTAACAGAGCCCCTACCATTAGGTGGTATTTCATCATCGCTGAAGGAGATGAAATTATCCGCGTTTAAATTGTTCAACCACCTATCGAGTTTTTCAATGGGCACATTGCTTGGCACATATGCTTGGTTCAACACCTTTAGTAATGCGTTTCGATGTGGCTCTGAGTTCAACAACAAGGATAATACTGAGATTTTTGCCGGTTGTTTATTCAGCTGTTCCACAACACTGTATTCGCTGTGCTTAATGAACTTTAAGAATTCCTGTGCTTCATCCTCGGTCACTGGTTCCTTTGCTCCTCGTTCAGATTGTATTTCAACCTCGCCCTCGGCCTCGGGTATTGGTGCCTTCCCTTTCTGACTCGTGCCAACGGTTTTCTTCCTCGTCTCAACCACTGATGCTTCCAGTTGTAGCCTCGAGTGTGGTGACGTTGACATCATACTTCCATGGCACAGCCTTGCTATCCGTGTAAGGGAAAGGGGAAGGTACTTGGATTATCATTTTTGGTTTCCTCTCTTCCTTCTTTGCCTCGTAGTAGATTACCAAAGGCCGATCGGCACTGTAGGGAGGTCCTGATGATTGGCCCTCAGATGCACATATCTCCTTTCCACCGGTCTCTTCCATCTTATTGAAGATTTCCACCTTTTTATTGTCCATCATGCTTTGAAGCAGCTCTTTGAACTCCTCGCAAGATTGGATATGGTGTCCTGATATGCCGTGAAAGACACAGAAACTTGGACTCTTCACGCTTTCCTCCTTGAAATTCCTATCGAGCATGCCCTTCTCAACCATTACTTCCCAGACCTTCTCCAAAGGTGTCCTTATCCTAGAGACACAGCTTCTGGCTCGCCACCTATCTTCCGGTGTCACCATATTCACGTTCCCTGTGGCATGGTTAGGGAGCGGGTTTCTTGTCATATTGTTGGTACCGTCAAACCGCAAGATCCCGGCGTCGATGAGGCCTTGCACTCTTCTCTTAAAGGCTAAACAGTTATCTGTAGAGTGTCCCTGATTCCCGGCATGATACATGCAATTAGCGTTGGGATCGTACCACTTTGGGAACGGGGGCTTCAATGGTGCCATGTAATGTGGTGAGATTAACTATTTTTCCAATAGCTTCGGGCACAGTTCTCCGTATGACACGGGAATGGGGGTGAATTGGGGTCTATCAGGGTTGGGTTTTACTGGTCTTTGTTCGTTTTTTGGCTGACTTTGGGCAGACATGGTATTTGGCGGGAATATGGTGAATGGTCTTTGATTGTCGGCGGCATAAACGGGATAGGGAGGAGGTGCTTGATAGTAGGGGCTTTGTGGAGGAAAGTATAAATTTGACGGTGGGCGAAACTGAGGTCGTGGTTGTGTCGGATATGGATTAGGAGCATAGTGGCTCCCGGTCCCCACCATATGGGCTTCGGGATCTTTTTTCTTTGCAGGTGTTGGTCTTTTCGAGCTCTCAGGGCCCTCCATTCTTCCACTTTTGATGCCATTTTCGATGAGTTCGCCAGATATTACGAGGTCGGCGAAATCTTTCGTGGCGTTTCCCACCAGTTTGTCGTAGAATGACGCCCTCAAAGTATTGATAAAAAGGACCGTTACCTCACTTTTAGTTAGTGGGGGCTCGACCTGGACTGAGAGATCCCTCCATCTCTGAGCGTATTGTCTGAAGGTCTCCGTTGGCTTCTTTTCCAACATTTGTAGCGTCATCCGGTCGGGAGCCACATCAGAAACATGCTTATATTGTTCACAGAATGCAGTTGCCAGGTCCTTCCATGACCGGATCCTCTCGGTGCTAAGCTGATCATACCATCGGAAGGCCGATCCGATCAAGCTATCCTGGAAGCAGTGTATTAACAGCTTGTCCTCGTTCAAGTGTCCAGCCATCTTTCGACAGAACATAATAAGGTGTGCTTTCGGACATCTCGTTCCCTCATACTTCTCAAAATCTGGCACCTTAAACTTTGGGGGGTAGAACCAGATCGGGCACTAAACTAAGCTCCTTGGCACTTAGCGCAGAGAAGACTCCAGTACCTTCCACGCCTTGAGTCTTTCTTCTAGACTCTTATATTTTTCTTCAGCATCATGGCCATCCTCTTTAACCTAGCTATTTCATCGGATCATCCAAATCTGGAACTATCGGATTAGCCGAATTATCTCCAGCGTTTGATACGTATATACCTCCCCCAGGTGGGTAGGTGGGGGGGGTTGTTCCAGGCCTACTGGGTTACCTTGAGGATATCCTCTTTGCGTTGCATGAGGAGAGCAGATCTTGACTATCCCTCGAATGGGGCTCCGTAATGTCAGGACTTTGCGCGAGTCCTTGTCCTTTGGCCATGGCCGTCAATATCTTCAACATTCTATCCATTTGATCCTTATGTTCTCGCGATTCCTCGTGGGACCTCATCATCAGGTCCCTTGCTTCTTGCTGTGACTTGGCTAACTGTTCTTGCAACTCTTTCTGGGTTCTTTCCATCCTTTCGATCCTTCAT